>BSBM01000462.1:0-734513 GCA_027924585.1 Larix kaempferi | reverse complement strand
GCATTGATGGCAACATCTAAACATTCTCCCCCTTTGACAACAATGACAAAGGATAACCTGTTATGCCCTTGTTGTAACCATCTTGATAGAGAATTTCCTAACTTTCTTCTTTTTGACAACTGCCCTTCTTTTGCTTCTCTTCCTCCTGTTATCTTGGACTTGGTACTAACCACTATGTTAGGATAATCTAGTTATCATCTTGTAGCTAGTCTTTGAATGAGGACCTGGATGATGAGTTCATAGCCTCCCCCTATCACGGTGTTTCCTTCTGCTCCATTAATGAGTCTTTCATAGTTACTTCAAATCAATGTGATGATTGTCCAGAGAAAGATTTCTATGTGTGAGTAGTGTTGGACTTCTATGCACTGCTTTGCACATCATCTCACCAAGAGTCTCACAATGTCATCTTTGTTACTCATCAAACCTTTTTCTTTTGATGTTAAAAACTTTCTAGTACACTTTCAACAACAGGCTTTGCTACACTTTCATATACACACTTCCAAGAGGCAAATTCAGAAAGAACTACATCAACTTCATCAAGTGACCTTGCATTTACATTACCTAGGCACTTGACTTTTTCTAAGTTGTATTAAAGTGGCTCTTTTTATAAAGTGAGTTTATGTAATGTTCCAAGTCCATTATAAAGTGATTTTTTATAAAGTGACTTTATGAAGTAAAAGTGCACATATTTCATAAAGTGAAAATACTTTATTAAAAAATTAAAAGTGAATTATTTTGGAGGGAATGACTTTCATCCCTTGATTTTGTCAAATCAAGATTAGATCTTGACCGTTGGATTTAGGGATTGGGAAGGTGAAAAGTCACTTTCATGTTATAAGAGCAAGCCTAGGGCAATGTGCAAAGACACAATTTTTCAAGAGAGTTTTTCAAGAGATTAAGCATTTGGCACTTCTGAGTAGTTTGAGAGAGAGAGCATTTCTCTAGTGGCTCGAATTCCTAGGAGAGGAATTTTTCTAGAGCTGGCTCAAATCCCAGGGCAGCTCTGCTACAAGTTTATTTCTGGCACGTTTTTCGAGAAAGTTGTTGGGCACATATTTCGAGGGACTGCACACAGTTTGAGAAAAAAAAATTATGCACAATCCATACAGTCGTACAGCGGCACAGATTTCAAGGTGTTGCGTGGGACGGATTTCAATATACTGTTGGGCACAGATTTCGAGGTACTACTGGGCACAGATTTCAAGGTGCTGTTCAATTATTAAATTCTGCATTAAATGTTGTTGTAACTCAGTTTTTACGCCTGGAAATGCTTAATGAAATTTGTTTTCCCCGGGGGGGGTTTTCCAGGGTCTGTTTTGACCGAATCTCACTGTGCATTACAATTTCAGATTGCTATTCTATTTTTTTTTCCGCTGCTTAACTATCTCAGCATGAGTGTTTCAGCTTGTTGTTCATTTTTTAAGTGACTGTAAATTTCATTTAATTCATGACTACCTACGTCTGAAATCTGGGTTTTGTTGGGTGGTTCTTTGGCTTTTAAAAAGCCTGATTTTTATCATGGTATCAAAGCTAGTGCTCTGAGATTACAGTTAATTGTTGGTGCAGCAGTGATATTGAGTTGTTGGAATTTTTTTTAACAACCTGTGCATTGGAAAAATCTATCTACAAGGGGTGTTGCAGGTGTTGGGGCAAATTGTGTTTATTCTCTCTTTTTGCAGCAGATAAGATGGCTGGTTGCATCAGATTTGAGGACCGGTTGGATGGCATTTCCAACTACTTGCAATGGAAAGTCAGGATGACTGTTGTACTTAAAGAGAACAGATTGTGGGTAAATGCTAGCACTGTAATAACTCCTCCCACTGATCCTACTGCTCTTGATATACATGAAGTAAGAGATGCTAAAACACAGAGGATTATTTTGGATGGTGTCAAGGACCATCTCATTCACACTTGGCTGAAAAGAAGTCAACTCATGAGATGTGGAATACACTAAAAAACTTATATGAGACGAAGAATGAGAACCGGAAGATGGCTCTCAAAGATAAACTACATGGGACCAAGATGGCCAAAGGTGAAGGCATTGTATCCTATCTTACCAGGGTGGCACAAGTAAAAGATGAGTTGGCTGCAGTTGGGGAGGTCATCTCTGATTCTGAGTTGGTGAGGACAACCTTGAGAGGCTTCACCAAAGACTGGGAAGTCTTCGGTGGAAGTGTGTTGTTGGTCATGAACACCTTCCAGATTGGAGAGGTTGTGGGATGATTTCACTCAGGAGGAGATCCGGGAAGGGTGTCAAGGTAGTGGACAGATGGAAGGTGCTATTGAAGAATATGTTGCTCTTACTGCAAAGGGCAAGAAGAAGTCTAATAAGGACTTGAGCAAAGTAAGATGCTTTGCTTGCAACCAATATGGTCATTTTGCATCTCAGTGTCCTGAAAAGAAGAAAAAGAAGAAGGATGAGGTTGTTGCTTGCAACTGCTGAGGTAGATGATTTTGGGGAAAGGTTTAAGAAAGAATTCTCCATGTTCTCTCTTGTATCTAGTGCTGGCATCAATGGATATGCAATGAACAGGAGTTGGTTCATTGACAGTGGAGCCTCTCGTCACATGACCGGAATGTATCATATATTCCACCACATTACTGAGACAGATTTTGATCGGATGGTTGAGAGTGAAGGGGGAACGACACGTTCCGTGTGGGGATTTGGGAGAGTCAGATTCCAAATCCAACAGGATGAACTCCTTCAGCAGGATGGAGTTTTGTTTGTTCCAGGGTTGAGTGTGAACTTGCTCTTGTGTCAGCCTTGGAGGATGCAGGGTATTCGACATTGTTTCGAAAGGGGCATGTGTACATTTTTCCTGAAAGGGCAGTGCGGGGAAATGTTCTTATATACTCAGAGGGAGCGGACCTGATCCAACCACAGTTGATTGGTGATCGGTGTGATGAGTTGTACAAGTTTGTTGGACAACCCATGATGTATGATTCAGAATCGGAAGAGGAGCATGAGGCTCCTGAGGCTGCAGTGGTGCCAAGATTTCAGTCTCGTTTTTCGATGGAGGAGAGGGATTCTCTTTAGAGTACCGGCAGGAGACTCAACTGGTATGAGAGGACCGATGCTTAGGATTGGAGGATGGATTCTCCTAGTAGCTCAGGGTTCAGGGTTGTTGCCAGAAGGATGTCTTCAGATTCCAGTTCAGTGCAGGTGGTAGGGTTGGCTCCAGGTTCAGAGGGAGCTCCTACTGTGAACAGTGTGATGGACCTGAGGACCAGACCAGCGGATAGTGATGGCAGTGAGTACCTTCCTCGCTAAGAGGGAGTGTTAGCTTTTTAGCTCGGAAGGCACTTCGCATAATTTTGTCTTGTATGCGGAAGTGACCTTGCATTTACATTACCTAGGCACTTTACTTTTTCTAAGTTGTATTAAAGTGGCTCTTTTTATAAAATGAGTTTTATGTAATGTTCCAAGTCCATTATAAAGTGATTTTTTATAAAGTGACTTTATGAAGTAAAAGTGCACATATTTCATAAAGTGAAAATACTTTATTAAAAAATTAAAAATGAATTATTTTGGAGGGAATGACTTTCATCCCTTGATCTTGTCAAATCAAGATTAGATCTTGACCGTTGGATTTAGGGATTGGGAAGGTGAAAAGTCACTTTCATGTTATAAGAGCAAGCCTAGGGCAATGTGCAAAGACACAGTTTTTCAAGAGAGTTTTTCAAGAGATTAAGCATTTGGCATTTCTGAGTAGTTTGAGAGAGAGAGCATTTCTCTAGTGGCTCGAATTCCTACGAGAGGAATTTTTCTAGGGGTGGCTCAAATCCCAGGGTAGCTCTCCTGCAAGTTTATTTTTGGCACGTTTTTCGAGAAAGTTGTTGGGCACAGATTTCGAGGGACTGCACACAGATTTTGCACAGTCCGTACAGTCGAACGACGGCACAAATTTCGAGGTGCTGCGTGGGACGGATTTCAAGATACTGCTGGGCACAGATTTTGAGGTACTACTAGGCACAGATTTCGAGGTGTTGTTCAGTTATTAAATTCTGCATTAAATGCTGCTGTAACTCAGTTTTTATGCCTGGAAATGCTTAATGAAATTTTCTCTTGGACTGGTTTTCCCCAGGGGGGGTTTTTCCAGGGTTTGTTTTGACCGAATCTCACTATGCATTTCAATTTCAGATTGCTATTCTATTTGTTTTTCCGCTGCTTAACTATCTCGGCATGAGTGTTTGAGCTTGTTGTTCATTTTTTAAGTGTGTAAATTTCATTTAATTCGTGACTACCTACGTCTGAAATCTGGGTTTTGTTGGATGGTTCTTTGGCTTTTAAAAAGCCTGATTTTTATCAGTATCAATGGACATGCATGCTTTTACATGCCAAATATTCAAACATGCAAGCAATTTTCTATTTTTAACAATGAATCATGCATGTGTGACATGTGGCAATCTCAAGTGATAACATGTGGCAGTTTTTTATTGTGACATGTGGCAGGATCTAGACACCTACATGAGCCAGCGATAATGTGGCAAGCGTTAGAGTTCACTGAAGGGTTACATGAGTTATCGGAGCGCATGCCTTGGTCAACTGGAGACAACTAGGTCGCTTGCATGGATAGGGAAGTGAGGTGGCATCAGAGTGAGTTAACTAGATGCCTATGTCAATTAAACCACCCTCCTTAGGAGACTGGAGTAAAAAGCATCTTTACGCAACTCAAAGTGTTTTCACTTAATCAACGATTTGACACCTCATCTTGATCCCTAACCCTTCATGAGAAACAATGCTTCAGACACCATTTTCAGGACATCTCATCCAAGATGTTTCTCATGGATATTCTCATCCAACCTGTAGTCCTCTATGGCTCTGAGGTGTGGAGGACATGTCTATTGGACTATGATTGGACCTCAATAGAGAAAGTGTAGACCCTACTCCTCCATCGCATCATCAGATGCAAACAGATAGTACCTTAGCCCATTATACTTGCAGAGTTTGGTGATCTACCTTTTAGGCTTGAGGTTGTTTTCAATCTTGTCACTCTCGTTAAGTTTAGCCTAAATTCACAAGCAAGATCACTGAAAGAAACACAATCACAAGATAGACAAAGATTTACCCTGGGAAACCCTCATGGGGTAGAAAACCCAGCAAAGCTTTCCTCCATATAGATAATCAACCAATACAAAGATGTAGTCCCCAAACAAGAGCTCCTTCTCCTCCTATGCAGATCTCTCTCTCTCCTATGCGCAATACACAAGTGAGTGAATGAGTGATAAGTGAGGAACACACCTCCTCTACTTATACTCATCTTCTAACTGACTTTTCACCCTAACTGGGCCGACCTCTTCTAAGACAGTCTAATAACCCCTAAACTGCTAACTCAGGGCCGACCCCACATGGGAGATCTAATAACCCTAGTTACCACATTCTCTCGGAGGAATAAACATCTCCGGATATACAATAGGGTCTCCACGGAGGAATGAAACATCTCCGGAATAATAAAGTACAAATATAATATTCTTGAAAGTTACAATATCTCAACACTCCCCCTTAACGAGAAGGATATTATAACAACATCTGCAGGAGCAAGGAGTCATCAACTACATGATACATGATACATCTGTAAATCATTGGAAGCTTTCTTTAACATCATCAGTAACTCAACCAATTACTGGAACATCTTCAAATCTTCAATACTGGAACATCTTCAGTATTGAGTCTTCATCTTCTGCAGCATCCGAACAGCTACAGCAATATCATCATTTGGATCTTCTTGATCGACAGCATCATCATCTGGATCATCTCGATCAACAGCATCATCTGGATCATCTCGATCAACAGTATCATCATCGCAGCATACTCTACAATACACATGATCCTTCCTTCCGGAATTACGGGATCATGGACAATCCTTCCTTTCGGAATTACAGGATTCTAGTCCATCAACTCTGGTGATCCTTCCTTTCGGAATTACGGGATCATGGACAATCCTTCCTTTCGGAATTACAGGATTCTAGTGCATCAACTCTGGTGATCCTTCCTTTCGAAATTACGGGATCATGGACAGTCCTTCCTTTCAGAATTACGGGACTCTAGTCCATCAACTCTGGTGATCCTTCCTTTCGGAATTACGGGATCATGGACAGTCCTTCCTTTCGAAATTATGGGACTCTAGTCCATCAACTCTAGTGATCCTTCCTTTCGGAATTACGGGATCATGGACAATCCTTCCTTTCGGAATTACGGGACTATAATCCATCAACATTGGTGGTGCTCAGACAATCCTTCCTTTCGGAATTACGGGACTATAGTCCATCAACATTGGTGGTGCTCAGACAATCCTTCCTTTCGGAATTACGGGACCCAGTCTTTACGGAGCTACCTATTATCACATCCATGTTAGCTAGAGCTACCATGTTGCAAATTGTATGATTTTGGATCATACTACACATTTTTTTTTCCAGATCAGAGATCGGATGCCTTCAGAGGAGGCATACATTTTGTTCAGATTGCCCCGAGCAGACATATCAGTGGGGACAGATGGTTTATTGTGTTGTCCAGACATGTACACAGTGTTGCCTACAGAGGCACCCTTCAGTGCCAGGCTTTGAGTAAGCCCATTGAGACAGTTGCCTAGCCATATTTTGATTGAGAGTATGACAGAGTATTGTTGGTTTGCCCTATATTGCCTGGATTCAGTTGAGGTCCAGCTTCAGATTTAGCTTCAGCAGCAGGTATATGGTGCAGCAGGTATAGCATTCGATATTATATTGCTTATGTGGTTGATTAGACTTGTTTATACATGATAGTACACTAACTCTGCATGTGATGTTTGATATGGTGATCTAGTTGTCATTTATGATGTATTGTTGGGCCCTTAGTGATTTCAGTCCACCCCATTCAGTAGGCATGTCTATGCACACCGGATCATATCCTCACTACTGGTATAGACTTGGTCACTTAGTCCCCCTAGGCAGCTGACTTTGGATCCACCTTCACTTTCTCCACCCATCCGACTCATCCATGATTGGTCTTTCCCGACTTGGATTCTGATTTGTGCCTTTGAGGATCCCCTTCCCCACTGATCTCTCAGTATGCCATGGTTCCCTGTCTTTTGTGCCTCGACTCTTTAGTGTGTGAGATGCACTCTCAAACCTGGGATTTGCTCCCGTCGGTTTCCCCCGATGTTGCAATGCAGTTAGGAGTGTGTAGCCTCACCAGGTGCTCCCCATTGGTCATCGAAGCACTTATGCTTACACCCATTACTCTACAGTATGAGCACCTTGATTATATCTATTGATATATGTATGTAGCCCAAAAGGGCCTTGATGTAAATGAAGAAATGTAAAGCAAGCCATTGTATTGTAAATGTAAAATCTAGCCAAAAAGGGCTAAGTATGAAACTCATTGTAAAATCCATGCAATGTGTTTGTAAACACACATGGACATAGGTCAGCCGTACATATCAACTTTGTAGTGGTTATTTCCTCACCTAGTCCTGCAGGGCAAGGAGGTGAGAGGGAGCAAGGGACAAGCTCAAGATTGCCCCCTAGAGTCTCAAGTTACGGTTTGCCGGACACCCAGTTTGGCGGCTCTAGAAAAGATCCTCACGGAGTCTTTATGGCACGGATGTGAATTGTGAGATATTTGTTAGATGACCAGTGGCGGTTTCCCTGCACTATACCCATTTGTGAGGCACCGCCCTTCCCCGTGTTTTATCATGGTATGCCCATCTCAGTGGACCCCGCTTTCCCGAGTTATCCAAAAGGTCACATGATCCTTGTCCTCGTCATCCCTTGTCCTTCACCTTGTTTTCCACCTCACCCAAAGTCAGCTAGGTGGTCAAGTCTATAGGTTGTGCATAGCAGTTTGAGTCTTGTGGATGTGGTGGGCCCACCTAACCAGGGGCCTCGTATTTTTGAGATATTATATTTTTTATCACCATTTTGGCATCATATTGTTTAGTAATGTACTAACTTGTATAAGGAAGCCTATCGCTTCATATGACATACAGGTATTCAGCCAGCATCATGTTGACCAGATTTGACTTGGTCAAACTAGATTGACCAGGCCAAAAATGGGCCCGAAAAAATATTGAGATCAAGATTTCAATATTGGTCATTTGTATTCTCTTGGGGTCCCATATGAACTTCCAAGCATCAGATTTTGAAAAGATTGAGGCAGCGATGAGATTTGTAATTATTATAGGTCATTAATGACCTATTTTAATTAAAAATCATGGATTTTGGGCAAACAGTGCCTAAGTGATGGATCGTGGTCGTTCAAGTGACCATACCTACTATTTTTGGGGTCCACGATCGCATTGCAACAGACTGTTCGACAATCCGGGCACTATAAGTGGGTCAAAAGCCCAATTTACACCTTCAGCAATAAAAACCAGCAATTAATTAAAGGAAAAAATCAAAATTTGGCAAAGGCAACTATGGCAAATGGCAAAATCAAAGGTTGGCTAACATAAGCGTGCTCTCAAAGGTAATTTTGGTAATGTTTGGACATTGTATTTTGGTTGTGGGTCCCTCCATTGGGCCAGCTCACTATTGGAGGTCGAATTTGCCCATGGGGGCGTTTTTCTCCACCTTGGCAATTCGATTTTGGTGGTTTGATGTATGTGGGACCTTATTGTATTGAGTTGGGGGGGATAAAACATCCTATAGACACCCTCCAACCTTGGCTTATGTGTTGTATGGACCCCACAATGGGTCCCCCACTCCACTTGTGTGCTTCACTTGGGCAATTCGCACCCCCTTCATGAGCTCATCTCCACCCTCGATTTGGTGATTGGGAAAGTCAATCCCAACCATTGGTTTTGGGGGGAATGAAGCTAGGTTTTGAGCCATCTCTATAAGAGAATGAGCTCACTCCATTGTGACCTCTCTTGGCACATTTGTACACTTGAGTTTTGATGATATAGAGCTATTTTCCACCAAGTTTCTTGAGAGTTTATGGATGGATATGTATTGCTGGACTGATATCTAGTCTTTCTTAGCTTTGTTGAGTTGTTAGTGCATTGTTTCTATCTTGTCCTTGGCCAACGATTTGCAGGTGAAGAGCATAGCTGGAGGAGGGCGCAATTTTTGGAGTGGGAACCGCACAATTGCTCCAATCCTTCAGAGTATCAACAAAGGGAGTTGTTATTTGCTTTATACCTTTCAATTCCTTTCATTTTCAGTCATTTACTTGCTGGTTTCACTGGTTATTTGTTGCACATTGACTTGATCTTGTTTGTCGCAGGTAGCTAGGGCGAATTTGGCCATTGGGAGCTCAAACGCCAAAGGGAGCACGCTGCAACTTAGCAACTAAGTTGGGAGGGCTAGTCTTCGACAATCTCGTCCATCATTTCATTCTCAAGTAGGTCCTTCTTGCTGGTCTCTTGCATTTAAATTTCATTGTGTGTGTTGAGCAGAAATTTCATACAAAAACCCCTAAAAATTAAAATCTTTAAAATCCATCGTTAGAATTAGTTTTCCTTTAAAACCCACTAATGATATGTGCTTAAACCTCTATATCTCAAGTTTCATTAAATTCCGACCCTGTTTACCCATAGAACTAGGTACTAGTCTCTCATTGATTTCGCCCCCCTTAAGCATTTTAGCCAGTCACACTGTTGGGTCATTTTTCGGGTTGTGGGTACTCTTGATTTGAGTCTAGAACGCCATTTTCTTATAAGAAATCAAGTTGTCATTGATTGGAAGTGTTTCTAAACGTTAATTATTCTCTGCCCTAGGTCCTTAATCCACTGATCAACTCGTTTCCTAGGGCAGTTTACTTCAGCATTTCACTTCCATTTTATCTTTTCTCCTTAGACTATTTCAGCCATACAATCACTAAGTTAATCTCATTTTCTAATCATACTTGATTGCTGGTCACTTATTACATCACCATTATTTCATTACTTGTGTCCATCAGTTGGTTGAAATTAGACTTAGGAGCTCATCTACACTCACTCATTGTTATTTTATCTCTTTCTATCTTTGGGGTTTGGGTGTATTTTTGCCCTCAAC
This sequence comes from Larix kaempferi, assembly GCA_027924585.1. Taxonomy (NCBI): domain Eukaryota; kingdom Viridiplantae; phylum Streptophyta; class Pinopsida; order Pinales; family Pinaceae; genus Larix; species Larix kaempferi. The sequence goes on along the minus strand of BSBM01000462.1, from coordinate 724,538 downwards.
CATCACCGGTTGAGCGGAGTCTCCCCCCTGACTTAGCTACGTGCCTTGTCTGAAGTGATAGTAGCCTTGTCCGGTGTGACTTCCGTTCTTTGAGCGGAGGACCTAGCTATTGCTGGTTACACCTTCCTAGCTGTTCACCTCTACCATCCATGTTGGGACACCTACCATCAACAGCTAGAGATAGTGTGATAACACTACCACACTTGGACAATCCTTCCTTTCGGAATTACGGGATCCTTGTCCACTACTCACATCTTAGACAATCCTTCCTTTAGGAATTACGGGATTCTAGTCTAAGGATCAATATTTAAGACTATCCTTCCTTTCAGAATTACGGGATCACTGTCTAAGGATGATCAATCCTTATCAATTTAAGACACCACAACATGTCTAGGGGCAATGCAATCCCATCAGGTACATTTTGAACTAACTGTTCAGGGACGATGCAGTCCTGATCCATTTAAGACACCTCTCATGTCTAAGGACGATGCAGTCCTATCACGTACATTTTGAACTAACTGTTCAGGGACGATGCAGTCCTGATCCATTTAAGACACCTATCATGTCTAAGGACGATGTAGTCCTGTCACGTACATTTTGAACTAACTGTTCAGGGACGATGCAGTCCTCTCATCCACTTAGATAAAGTCTAAGGACCACACATCGACTTAATCGTCGGAACAGGTAACCCCATCAGTATTTTCATCAATACAGGTATCCACATGATCAATCTTACCGTCGATGCAAGCAATCTCATCATCAGGGACCATATCACTCCCCCTTTCGAGGAGGGTCCTTCTGAACTACACCAAGCTTGTCTCGGAAATACTCAAACTTTACTCGAGACAGAGGTTTGGTCAATATATCAGCAACTTGTTCATCAGTGCTCACATACTCGAGCTTGATAGCTCCTTTCTATACCATATCCCGTATATAAAATTATCGGATCTCTATGTGCTTTGACTTATCATGGAGCACTGGATTCTCTGTCATATTGATACAAACCTGGTTGTCACACAAGATCACAGTGGGGTCCATCTCTAAGTCAAATAATCCTGATAACAACTTCCGAAGCCATATCGCTTCACAACTAGTAGAGCAAACAGCAATATATTCCGCTTCAGCTGTGTTGAGAGCCACACTAGACTACTTCCTACTAAACCACGAGATCATGGCAGATCCTAGACAATAACATCCTCCCGATGTGCTCTTCCTGTCTGATACACTTCCTGCCCAATCAACATCTGTGTAGCCATACAATTTGAAGTCATGCTCTAAGATAACATAGACCAAAGTCTATCATACCTTTTAGGTACCTCATCACATGCTTTGCAACAATCAGGTGAACACGTCTAGGTTCTACTAGATACTGACTCAAGGTGTTCACAGCAAAGCATATATCTGGCCTGGTATTTGTCAAATACATCAGTGACCCAATAATCTGTCTGTACAGAGTCATATCTACTAACTCTAATGAGTCATCAGCTAACAACTTCAAATTGGAATCCATGGGTGTGGCCATGGCTTTGCATTCCAACATATCAAATCTTTTCAAGATTTCTACCGCATACTTTCCTTGGTTGAGAAAGATTCAAACTGGGCCTTGCCATACTTCCAGACCTAGGAAGTAATGCATCAATCCAAGATCTTTCATTTCAAATTCTGCGGAGAGCTTCTTCTTGCACTTGATAATTTGTTTCTCATTTCCAGTCAGAAATAGATCATCCACATATAGCAATAATATGACAGGTTCATCATCCATAACTTTGAGATAAAGATTAGGATCAGCTTTACTTTTGGTAAAGCTCAAGCTTGTCAAGAAACTATCAATTCTTCCATACCAAGCTCTGGGAGCTTGTTTCAACCCATACAAAGCCTTCTTTAGTTTGCATACGTGGGTTCTTCTATCTTCAACCTCAAATCCTTGTAGTTGTTCTATGTACACTTCCTCCTCAATCACACCATTCAGGAAAGCAGTCTTCACATCCATCTGGTGTAGTAATTCCCACTTCATCATGGATGCAAGTGCCATGCTGGTGCTAATGGAAGTGTACCTTGCAACTGGTGCAAATGTCTCTTCATAGTCAATTCCCTCTTTCTAAAAGAATCCTCTGGCCACAAACCTTGCCTTATACTTTTCAATGCTACCATCCGCAGCATGCTTTATCTTGTATATCCATTTGGAGGATACCACACTCTTGTCCTTTGGTTTGGGAACTATATCCCAAACATCATTCTTCATTATTGACTGGTACTCCTCTGTCATTGCCTCCACCCACTCTTTCTTAAGAGATGCTTCTTCATAACTAGTGGGTTCTTGATCTACAAGATCACACATCAACGCCATATAGTTGGAGAATGTCTTTGGTTTCTTGCTCACTCTAGTGGAGCCTTCAGGAGCTCCATACTTTTCTGCTCCTTGTATAATGTCTCTTGCCCATGTTGGCTTTCTCTTTCTTTATATGTTTATGGCAGGGGGTTCTTGTGGTTCCATCATGTCATGATCTTCAGGTGTTATTTCTTGAGGTGTGGGTGTGGCTTCTGTAATTCTGGGAGGTGCAACTTCCTCATATACTTCTTCATACTGGCACTTCCTAGATCTCTTGAGAGCTGCCTCTTCATCAAATGTCACATCCCTACTTATCTCCATATGATGGAATCCTGGGATGTATATTCTGAATGCTTTGGATGCTTCACAATATGCAACAAATATTTCTTTCTTCCCAGAAGGATCCAGCTTGGTTCTCTTTTCTTTTGGAATGTGAATGTATATTGGGGATCCAAATATCTTGAGGTGACTTACCTCAAGCTTCTTTCCTATGAACACTTCTTCTGGGGTCTTGAAATCAAGAGCACTATGAGATAGTCTATTCTGCACATACATTGTTGTTCTGGCTTATTCAGCCCATAGATACATAGGTAGGTCTTGATCATGTATCATTGTCTTTACTGCATCCATAATGGTTCTATTCTTTATCTCCGCAACACCATTTTGTTGAGGATTATAGGGAGTGGTTAGTTCCCTCTTGATTCCAGCTTCTTTACAAAAGACTTCAAAATCCTTTGAAGTGTATTCTCCACCATTATCTGTTCTGAATATTTTGATCTTCTTTTCTGAATGGTTTTCTATCAAGGCTTTGAATTCTTTGAATTTCCCAAAGACTTCATCTTTTCCTTTTAGGAAATATATCCAAGTCTTCCTTGAGTAGTCATCAATGAATATAAGATAATATTCAAATCCACTTAAGCATGTGAAGGGCATTGGTCCACATACATCTGAATGGATCAACTCCAAAGTACTTTTAGTCTTTGTCTCACTCTTTGGAAATGGGTTCTTGATATTCTTTCCTTTTGCACATCCTTAACATGTGCCTTTATGATCAACCTTCAAATATGGTAGTCCTATAACTACCTTGCTCACATGAGGTAATGCTTTGTAGTTAATGTGAGCAAGCCTCCTATGCCATAGCTCATTAGGGCTAGTGGCCTCATGAACAAGGGCAGCTTTTGGATGACCCTTGAGTTTATATAGCCCTCCTTCCTCTTCACCAATAACAATTGCATCCTCAATTGATTTTCCTTTGGACCACATGAGTACTTGTCCATCTATGAATGCAACCCTATAACCTTTCTTATCCAATGTTGAGATAGAAAGTAAGTTCTTCTTCAAACCTGGTACATATAGGATTTCCTTCATCTTTAGTGGAGTTCCAGAATCAAGATGTAGCTTGCTTCACCAATTCCCTTGATGGGATATTGATAGTCATCTCCCAAGGATACCTTCTGAGGAGAGGTCTTTTCTTCCAGACTTGAGAGAGTCTTCTTTTGTCTTGTCATGTGCTTTGAAGCACCACTATCAATGAGCCATGTACCTTCTCCAGGTGTTACTGACCCAGAGAGTGGATAGAATAGAACATACTCTTCTGCATCTTCTTCTTCTACTTTAGCTCTCTTCCTTTTAGGCCTTTCCTCTTCTTCTTCTTCACTATCATCTTCTGCTAGATGTGCATGATGTCTTTTGTGAAGATTCTTCTTCTTCCTTGAAGGACAATTTCTAGCAAAGTGTCCTGGTTTGTGACAACTGTAACATTTAACTGAGGAGAGGTCTCTTTCTAAACTTACTCCTTCTTTCTTTTGAAATCTATGTGGAGGATGAGACCTCTTAGGGCCATTTCTTCATGGAGTTGAAATGACTCCTTCTTCTAGTGTGAGTGGCCAAAGCTTGGTCATCTTCTTTGAGCAAGGCTTCTCTATTGGCTACCCTAGACTCTTCTTGAATGCAATCCTCCCATACCACATCAAATTTCATACTTTCTTTTCTTGCACACATGGTTTGGATGAATGACTCCCAAGGTCTAGTGAGACCATTGAGTGCAGTCATGACTAGTTCATCTTCATCAAGGGTGTCTCCAATGGCTTCTAATTGTTCCTTGAACTGGGAGACCCTTGCGAAATAATCTTGAATAGATTCTCCTTTATTCATTTTGGTATTCTTCAATTGAGTTCTCAAATTCATCTTTCTGTTGATGTTTCTCCCTTCATACATTCTGCCTAGGGCATCATACATTTCCTTTGGGGTCTTCTTGGATGCCACTTGGGGAATCAAGTGGTCCTTGATAGAATCAGCAATGATTCTCTTTGCCCTAATCAAGTCCTTCTTATACTTCTCTTTGGTTTCATCTTCCGCAAGTTCTGCAACCTCATCTTTGATATATTGGGCAAGATCATTCTCTTCAAGAATGAGACCAATCCTATATTTCCATGCCCGAAAATTCTCTATACCCTCTAGCTTGTCTTCAAGCTTAGTGCTTGGAGCCATCTTATCCAGGAGGTCATAGAAATTGAAGTTTCTCAAAAGATAGAATAAAACTTACCAAAAGATGTGCTTGATTGAATTGAGATGACTGGTGTACTCTGCTTCTGGAAACTTCAACTTTTCACCCTTCAAATCTGACCAGCAACTTTCGGATTTGCAACAAGTTTTCTGGTTTTTCTGGTTCGCACTTTTTCTGGTTTACTGGTGCGCAGTTTTTCTGGTTCACTGGTTTTCTGGTTTTTTTGGTTTTCTGGTCCAAAAGTCAAACTAGGGTTTGACAAAGCCCAGGGTTCTACCCAGTCAAAAAGTTCGATCTAGGGCTCATAATTTCGATTTTTAGGAGGAGCATCCAGCCGTGCTCTCAAAATCCAAAAATTCCAACTTTTGCAGAAACCTTAATTTTCACCGGAGGAGAGAGAGGTGTTGTCCGCCATATTGCACACCAGCAGCGGAAATCTTTCGAAAGTTGTCTCTTCACTACAAGTGAGAGAGGTGTGGCCTTGGGGGCAAGCAATGAGCCAGGTACTGTCACCTGAATCCCAGCTCCTCCGTTTAGGCAAACTCCTAACGAAGCCAAGGGGGGTAGTCCCTAAGAAAGAGTTTCACTAAGGCTCAATATTTTAAGTGTTTAAAATGTACGGTGATGCGGATGGGTGTTGTTTAGGAGTTTTTAGTGATGAAAGACACGATTTACTTTTAAATAAAACACAAGATAAGATGCAATCCATGTTGCGAAACAGTATATAGAGACTTGAGATAATTAAGAAGCATCCACAGATAAAAATTAAATGATAAAAGGACCAGTGCCTTATCCAATGGGTAACGGAGTCAAAATAACTGAATTGTAGTGCTGGGGGATGCTGAAAAATAAGTCTTGATAGTAACTGTTTGTGAGATCGTTGTGCAAATTATCTTGGTAAATTTCAAAGTTTTAATGGTCTTGATTATTACGGCTAAAACCAAGGATATCAAAAAAGTGTCCGGAAAGACATTCTAAGCAGCTCCTTTAAGAGACATGTCGGACCTGTCTGGAATCACAGCGAGGCGCGCAATGCTAACCAGCCACCGTGTCGCAGATTGGGCACTCCGGCGCCTCCCCTGAGAACTGCTTAAAATACTTTTTGAACAACGTCGGTTCGTTGGTTATGGGGGTGAAGGTTTTAATTAATTATCACTTATGAGATTATCAAGTCCTTCACCTTTCTGAGTACTAGTCCAACCGTTTCTGGTTGGCAGAGCATACGGGTGTTGGACAAACGACCAAGATAAATGAATTAAGGAGGAAGTGTGGATTGAAAAGTTTTATTTATTAGAGCACTTGTTCAACTCTCCGACAGAGAGCGCTCTTGACTTGGTCTTAAGACCACAGTTCAAGAGACTTCCTACTTTAAAAATGCCTAATGCAGGGGGAACGTGCAAGTCTATATGCTCTCCGACAGAGAGTGCTCTTGACTTGGATTTGGCCAAATTCAAGAGGCTTTGTTCGTTTTATTGCAAGAAAATGAAATAGTTGTGGAAACAATTATGAAGCTTTGCGGAATTAAATCATGTGATAGCTCAAAGAAATATAAAGACAACTAGCATGCTACCTGCAAAATGAAATGAAATAACTGAAAGATCTAGTGTTCTACCAAGCAATTCTACTCTAAAGGTGGGATCAACCTCCGAACAAGGTCAACCACTAGAACCGTCAGTCCTGGAAACCTTCCAGCTAGCTGGATGTCCACAAGATGCTAACGGAGGAACGAGTAGCTACCACAAAGTTATGTGGTCTTTGGGATACAATCCCAAAGTTAGCTTACTCTAGTCAAGACTTGGAAGAGAAATTAATCTAAGTACGAAAATAAAGACTAATCTATGAACTTGAAAAGATGAGATCTAAACTAAGCGTGCACAACACCCTTCCCCAAATGGGGAAGAAACCCAAAAAAGTGGAGGCCTCTTCCACTTGAACTTTTTATTAAATGATTACAAATGCCTTGGATTTAAAACCTTTGAAGGACTTTTGAGAGATAAAACTTGAATGAAAAAAGATGAAAACTCTTATGAGTTTGTACAAAGGATAATGGTTTAATTCAAATGACATTCATGGTTTGCACTTCTCCTTGTTTCAAACTTCACTTGAGCTTCTCTTTGGCTCTTTCTTGGATCTTGTTTTTTGAAAGTTTTTTCAAGTTCTCTTCCTTTTTTGAAACACCTACACAAGTCTCAAAGATTTCTTAAAACGAAACACCCATTAGTCATTAGAAGAAAAACAAGATTTTTAAGCTATTGAACCTAGAATCCTAAAAAGAATTTAAAACTATGTTTTATGAGATTTTTATTTCAAAACATGTGTAAAAATGCAAACGGACCAGCAAACAATGAATGCCTAGAATGTGGTGGGAAAGAGATCTAGAAAGTAAAATTTTCAAGTATATTTTTGCATAAAACTCTTATCTTTCAAATGGAACCAAAAATTTAAAATAAGCAAGCTATGCTAATTGTAAAGATGAGATCTAGAATGCCTTTGACATTAAACTTTTCAATGCATAAGATTTTGTAAACTAAGAGCAAAAATCAAGATCTAAGTACAACTTCTTAAGCTAACTTTTATCAAAGACTAAACCTTAACAAATCGTTTTTTGTGTTTTGGGATAATTTAGGGCTCTTTTTGGAGAAAACGAGGGGGAGAGATGGAAGCTAGAAGATGGGGAACGAGAGGATAAAAGAGGGAAAAACGAAAGGTGGAAGGGAAGATGAGTCAAGAGCTAGATGGAGAGGGGAAGGCAAAGAAACTAGAGCCAAAACGAAAGGGAAGAAAGAGGGGTAACTATGGCCAAACGAAAGCTAAGGAGGAGCGTTTTAAGAGGCAAGGGCTAGCAATTCAAGGGCAATGAGTTCAAGGAGAAGAATGGGAAGGCTTGAAGAAGAGAAGCCCTTTTGAAACGAGTTAACCAAGATTTTAAGTTTTGAATAAATGGATGGATCTCTTATGAACCTCTCAAGCTCAAACTTGAAGCACGATTCGCTCTTTGAAGAACCCCTGAAATGCACACAAGTTAATAAAAATAGTGACGAAGGGGAGGAAGAAGCAACCTAGCTCAAAATCCCACTTTGTACTTAGGAGATCTGTAAAACAAGCCACTTCAACAATGATTTGATCAAGTCTAGTATGATTAACCAAAAAAGACAAGAAGAGCATAAGTATAACCGATTACTGTTTGCTACTTCTAGATCTTAATTAACCAAGCATAAATGAATAAGTTGAACCCAAATATTCATTCCATGGACATAAAAAGACTTCTAAGCTAGAATGATCAAACAATTACATATGAAATAGCATTAATAAAACAACATCACCTCATTGAAGCTTTAACAATTTCTCATGGACCAATGTGCACATCAATAGACCTCCAAAGTCGAATTTATTCCAATATAGCCAAAGCTATGAAGTACTACAAAAATTGAGTAGAGTAAGCTTGCACAAAGAGAGCATGCCTAGAGAGCTCAAATGGCTTCTCTTAAATAACAAAACCAACAGCTAAAACCCTAATTCGAATTTGGCTAAAGGGAGCCAAATAACACTTGACAAAACTTGATTTCCAATCACAAACTAGTCATCAGGAGGCTTGGAGTGGTAGTAGATGAGTTGGCATAGGTTTGGCAATGCATGGGAAGCTCCACCCACCAATGGAAAGCCCCCAACTAGGATCCACGTGAGCACAAGAGGAGAATGCGTGAGCTTTAAGGAGGATGACGTGAGCTTCAAGGGAGATCAAGTATGAGTTGTGGTAGGTGCTAACTCGACTTGTAAAGAAGCCAAGTCTTGGTGATTTGCTAAATTAGGGGAGGCGCCTACCATTGGCTTTAATGCCAACCAACCAACCCATTTATCAATTGCCACATCACAAATCGAATTCTCAAGGAAGGAGGGCGAATTCTCTATTGGAGTTTGACTTATGCTGACTGGATAGTGGTCTGGTTGATGACTGAGATGATTGGAATCTTCATTAATGTCCAGTGCCATGTCAATTAGCCTTTTATTTTATTCTTTTCTGATTATTTTGGAGAAATTTGGATATCTCCAAAATATTCAATTTCATTATTTTAATTAATAATTTCTCTGTAGATGGCTTTTTAGAGAAAATATTAATTATGAGGCTGAATTGACATCCGAAAGTTGGGTTTAGCTGGTCCATGGGTCATGTGTGATTTTTGGCTTATGAAACGAGCCATCAGTCACTAAATTCGGACCCCGGATGACTGACATATTACAAACTCAAATTTCTCCATTTAAACTATAGAGAAATTTAATTAAAATTTAAAAATAATTCAAAATTAAAAACCCCAAATCCAACGCGTCCGATAAAAAAAATTTCGAAATTTTTTCTGGGGGTCCTAGAGACTTAGGACATGACCAAAACCTATTCTAATAGTGTCTAGTAGGTTTATACATATTAGTTGGACTCTAATAACCCCCCACGGCTCAAATTTTCAAAATCGGGCATTCCAGCTTTGGAGGAAGCGGGCGAAAACCTCATCGATTATACATCGCCTTAAGCAAAGTATAATTGACAAGGGAAAAAAACTCCCTGGAATACCTTAGTTGCTTAATCAAGTCATGGGGAACCGAGCCACTCAGACCCTACTAGCACACTTTGTTACAAACCCCCATGGGGCCATTGTCATGTCGACTCAAAAACAAAACTGGCTAACCAAAACTGGCTAGACCCAAATATCTGAAACCCAGATCCTCTGGAAGTGAACACTGATGTGTTCCAACACTGGCGGCTCAATAAGGTTTCAACTATTGTACAAATATAGTTGATAACAAGAGGTATTTTCACCTTGTGAAAGATGTCCTATTCAGGCTAGCTCTGATACCATGTTAAGTTTAGCCTAAATTCACAAGCAAGATCACTGAAAGAAACACAATCACAAGATAGACAAAGATTTACCCTGGGAAACCCTCATGGGGTAGAAAACCCAGCAAAGCTTTCCTCAATATAGATAATCAACCAATACAAAGATGTAGTCCAAAAACAAGAGCTCCTTCTCCTCCTATGCAGATCTCTTTCTCTCCTATGCGCAATACACAAGTGAGTGAATGAGTGATAAGTGAGGAACACACCTCCTCTACTTATACTCATCTTCTAACTGACTTTTCACCCTAACTGGGCCAACCTCTTCTAAGAGAGTCTAATAACCCCTAAACAGCTAACTCAGGGCCGACCCCACATGGGAGATCTAATAACCCTAGTTACCACATTCTCTCGGAGGAATAAACATCTCCGGATATACAATAGGGTCTCCACGGAGGAATGAAACATCTCCGGAATAATAAAGTACAAATATAATATTCTTGGAAGTTACAATATCTCAACATCTTACACCACCTTCAGAGCTTCGATGACTCGATACAAGGGCGTGATCGGTACCCATATTTGGCCTATCTCTCTTCAGACACCATATCTCAGCCAACCCTTCAGGCCGCTCTAGATGTTGGTTCGCAAGTGTTACGAATTTGTTAGCACCTGTCGGTATTGCGATGCGTCGACTTCCTCCATTTAGGTATTCCTTGGATGCGCTTGGTCGCCTCCTAACTACCAAGCAGGAGTTGAACAAAATCACTACATATGACATTTATAAACAGTATGTGCAGGTCACTTGGATCAACCCTCAGGGGGGATTACATCCCAAGATGGCCTTCTATGCTATGCATTTCTTGGATTTGAGGGACGGTATCATCGTTCGACCCCCCTTACACATTCCGCCATTGGGCACATGCTCTTCATATTCCTTTAGGTCAGTTCAAAGTGGGCTCTCATCGTCTTCAGGTAGAAACAGATCACCAACTTGACCGGTTAAACAAGATCTGCCAGGTATGTCACCTTTGAGAGGTTGAGACTGACGAGCACTTCATCTCTTGGTGTCCTAATTACTACGAGATCAGTGGGAGGTTTCATTGTCTTTTCAAGGACCTTCTTCTTATAGAGCTTCAGACTTCGACCAGATTCTTCAGATATCTCGATTAGGGATGTCTGACCTTATACTTGCAAGAGGCCCTTCGGCTTCACTCCTTCACCCTCCAAAGATATTCTTAGTCTCAATCGGAACTAGTCTCCACTCAGAATATCACTTATTTTCAGTGCTTACTTCCTCTAAAGGCACCAAGATATAGACATGTGGTGGCAGTGACCTTGATCGCTCTGTCAGGACACAGCAACCCACATCCACCTCCTCCCATCACCAGCGACAGGGCCAGTCTTGGCCCCACCCCAGGCGCCAAATGACCTCATCCAAGATACAGCGGCAAGCTCCCTCCTCTAGGAAATGGCGCACTAACCATTGTAGCTCCTCTTACAGTTCTTCTTCCAGATAAAGTAGTCTTTTGAGCTTCCTTCGGTTGGCCTCGGATGGTAGGAGAGATGCTCCCTATGCTTCCAATGCCCCATGACAATGACAGATTCACCATTTATGTATCACATCTCTCGGATCCAACCTTTGTACATTTTCTAGATAAACTTTCTTCGTATCTCATTGTATATCTCTCCCCGGGATCTACTCTCTATTTGTGGGGTTAGGGTTAGGTTTGAATTCTACTTTTAGCTTTTTATAAGAGCTATTATAAGAGCTAAGGGTTAGGGTTCCACCCTCATTCCCTCACCCAAGCCTCGTCACATACTTCCAGCAGGTCGTTGAAGTCCCTTTTTGTTTTTGTCCCTCATCATTGTTAGCTTCATTATTGTCATGCCCTTCCATTTCTTCCTCATCTCCACAGTATGTGCCACTACTTACTTCTTCCTCCTCACTCTTGGTATTTCAACTTCCCAACACCACCATCATAATAAAAAAATGGAACAAAAAGGAAAAACCACATAGCTATCATGCTTCTTGACTCAAGATGAGAATAACTAGTTGCCTACAATAGAATGATGGAGAAGGAGAAATGGGAAAGACTAGGAGAAGAGAACATTCAAGATTCAACATAGTGGAATTTTCTTTTTAAAAACAAACAAAGAATGGGCTTTAGAGCCTACCTCTTTAGCTCTCCAATGGTGGTTGAATATAACTATGGCAGCCTTCAATCTCCCTTCTAAGCTCTCACAAACAACCTTCAATCTCCCTTCCAAGCTCTCACAAATTGGCTCATTGACAACTACCAAAGAACCCACTCAAAACTCTAGAAAAATGGAATGAAATGAGTGAAATGAGTGATAGAATTAGAGAAAATGGAGTGATTGTTTTAATCCACTAAAGAAACCCTAGTCATGCCTAAACCAATGATTGGAACCTTGCCTTGGTTCCCACAAGCAAGAGAGAAAAAGAAAAAATGCCTCTGACCGACGGGAGCTTAGGGGGACATTGAGGGAGTGTTTTTGGCTCTTTGGAGTGTTGAGAGAGTTGAGGGAGCGACGTTCCCTGTTTTGGTAGGGAGCATTTTTTTCCCTAGGTAGCGCACTCCCAAAAATCACTCCCAAAAGGGAGCAATTAGGAAGCCCGCTCCCAAGGGATGGCCTATTGAATGTATGTTATAACTTATTATGGAAGTCTTATTATTGAAATATGATGATGTATTTTTGAAGTGGATTGTCAGTGAGGTCAATAGGATAGTAGGAAGTCCTAATCAATTGAGTGAATTGTTCACCAAACATCACATACGTAATCCTCTATTTGTATAGAGAGGCCCCCTTATCTTGATTTGAGTTATCATCAAGGGTGGAGGTGTTAAAATTGTATAATGTGCATCACCTCCATCTCTATTGTTCATAGAAATTTAGGGTGTAGACATATACACAAAGGTGGAGACGAAAGATAAAGATTAAATTATATTCGTAATACAATAATGAATAAATTTGCTCTCGCACAACAAATCACCATACAAATGGAATAAAATTTTATAGCACCTTTAAGTGGTTATGGTGATTTAACCACCTAACACCCCTAACCTCGACATTTAATTCAACATTGGTCACAGGTCACTAACATATAGAGTGACAAATACAGAAATGGTTCATAATTCTTAATTTAATTATTATTGGAGTGTCAATACTCCAAGATTACCCTTTAACACGAATATAATATTTCTCAATCGTCTACCCCCTTAATAGAAAAGCTCGAATAATTATAAACCAAACCTTTTCATACAAAAAAATAGACTAAAATTTTATAACTTCAAGACCGCATATGGGTCTACCTCCATCCACAAAAAAGAAGACTGAAATTTTATAAATTCAAGACCGCATATGGGTCCACCTCCATCCATCGAGGCATCTGGGTGTCATAAACAACCACGACACTTGTTGATTCTCTAGGCAGTAACATGAGTACATGTCATGTCATCATCAAAGTAGCAACCTGCACCAAATCCAAGTCTCTTTGCTAGTGCTCTATCAAACTATCATCAATGACCACCCTCATGTTGAATGTAGAATACCATTGAACTCTCGAAGACAATCTTCCAACATCATCAGATTGCTATCACCCTCATCCATCCACATGTTGAAGGCAAAATTTTACAAGATTACAATCCACATAGTAATATTAAGATGCATTAGTGATTACATCACTATATATGTTATTGTGTAGCCAATGTATTATTAAATATTGATGCTAAAAATTAGGTAGCTAAATCACCTACCCACCTAGGGATTATATACAAGTTTTTTTTGTTGGCAAATGGTACCCCTTACTTGCAGGGTTTGCCTTTGGCTAAGAAACCACGAACCAAGGGCATCTAAGCCGTCAAAATCACCCAGGGATCACACCCAGCCTAGATCGCACCAACTCTTAACATTTATGGATTTTTGGTATCCGCGGGGTTTCGAACTGGCGACCATTCAGCTTATGGGTGTCTTAACTCATCACCCGCCACCGACTGTTCTACATCTCACAGATTGGGATGATATACAAGTTATGGATGAAGAACTATGTATTTGGAAAGATGTAACCTTCCTATAATATTAATGAAATCTTTCCTTATTTTCTCTCTCCGCCTTATGTGCACTCTCTTTTCCTACATGATATAAGCGCACCACTTGATCCAAGGCCAAACTATTGAGGAAAAGTTTGGCACAACAAGAGTTCCATGTAATCAAAATTTAAAGAGGACTTCACACAACAATTTGGAGTGTCCAAGATGAACCTACCCTGCAAATATCGTATCTGCCCCTGTCAGACAATTCTTGAAGCTACTCATTGAATACGGAGAACAACCACTTTTGCCAAAAACCTTATAAGAAACACTGAGAAGAGTGATAGACCTCAAACCCACAATAGAATTTCATGTTGCATTCTTCGGGATTATATTGATTAGCCTTTGATTAAGAGATTCCATTTCAGTACCCAAGGAAAATACCTCATTGGCCAGGCAACAAAGATCATTATCCACTATATAGCACATGGCCTTGATGAATTCACAAGGAAGGTCATTCTTCATTGAGGTCAGACCAACGAGGAACTCATCTTTGTCCCTGTCAACAACAGTAACCTTTTGAGTGATAAATTGAATGCATGCAGGAAAATTTGTTCTAGAAACAAAGCCCAAACATCTCCTTGATCTTAGCTAAGTCTTCTTCCAAAGATCGATCATCCCTACACAAACTAAGAACCTATTTTGGAAGAAGCTTTTCACTTCAAATAGTCAAAGTAGAATTTGGTGCCCTCATATCCTACATCAATCCACTGTAGTGTGGCACAAAACTCCATCTCCTATGGCAATGTACTACTCTAGCTCCTTGTGCATTGTTGATTCCACATGACTTGCCTCTATTGGGATAGGTGTGCAATAGACCTTGCGGTTTTGTAACAACGTAGTTATCTCAAATTCTCAATAAATGTTGGGCAGTAATAGGTAACCAATATAGATCCAAATCCTAGGCTCTATCAAGCGCCGAGAGGGATCAAATCTCCCTTATATTTACTTTTTACTTTGTATTATTCTTTTTTGTTTATGGCCGACATAATATTTATTACTTTTTACTTTGTATTATTATTTTTGTTTACTTTGTATTATTTTGTCACTCGACAAACTCACATTACAAGATCTCCTTCATATTTACTTTTTACTTTGTATTATTCTTTTTTCTTTATGGCCGACATAATATTTATTACTTTTTACTTTGTATTGTTGTTTTTTGTTTACTTTGTATTATTTTGTTACTCCACAAACACTCAACAAACAACACATGTTACAAGATCTCCCTCATACTGGGTTGTAGAGCGCCTCTCGGTGCAATAAATGTTGAGTAGTGGCAAGCAATGAATGAGCAGCAGCAGATGGCTAATTAATTGATGGTAGTTTCCAACATGTAGAACTGGAATAAATGGTTTATAGCTTTGTTGTGCTTATTTATTTAGTGTTTGGGATAAAGGTAGGAAGAGAGCTTTTCAACTTACTGTTATGCTGCCGAAATTTCTCTAAAACCTTTATGTTGTTGAATACTCCTGTTGAGAGCACTAAGACTTTGTAATGTATTGTAACAATTTGTTAGTTGTTGAATAATACAATGAGTGCGTTGTTAAATTTAAAATTTGATAGCAGTGACAGACTGTAAAGTAAAGTAGTGCAGAGATAGCTAGCAGTAAACACACATTCACAAAAATTGAACACAGTATTTTTCATGGGGAAACCTTTCAAGGACAAAAACCCCAAAGCAATTAATAATAGTTTATCTCCTAAATGAGATGACTGAGTTTTTACAACAGCAGGCTAAGAACAATCCTTTTCAACAAATTAGAATTTGCTTCACTAATCAAGAAGAACCCTGTACAATGTCTGATGTCCCCAATCTGCCACTGAATGTCTGAAGGTGTTGATAGATGCCTGGAGCAGCTTCAGTCTAACACAGTCAACCTGTACATGCCTGTAACTGCCAACAGTTGCTAGGGTATACTTTACTGAGGGGACCGAGATCTTCTGCTGGGCTGTAGTGACTTGTCCACACCCCTTTTTATGGCTGCCGAATTTCTGTTCAAACTTTTTCAGTGCAACAGTGGCCTGCTGTAGGTTGTGGGTGCCCTAATAGGGCTGCTGAGATGCACAGAGAAGAACTGAGTAGAGACCTAGCAGGGCTGATGTATCCCAACAAATTCGGGTGGCAGTTTAGACCAAAAAAAAATGTTTGGAACTTTTATTTCTCCAAAGAATAGAAACCAGCAAACAGACCCCCACGAGCTGAGCAGAGAAGAGAGAAAATACCCACGAGTTGAGCAGAGGAGATACTCACTAATTCGATGGATAAAAATGATAAATTCTTCCTTCTTTTATAGTGAGTCAAAATGGCAAAAAATCCAAGTATTGGGGCCGACCTGTGGAATTTATTTTATTATTATTTTTTTTCTTTCAATAATGAACCGACCTGTGAATGTATATTTATTATTATTTTTTCCTTTCAATAATGAGCCGACCTGTGAATGTATATTTCTATTTTTATTTTCTTCAATTTGTGGGTACATGGACCAAGCCAGGTTATGCTTGGGTTTCATGGTTCTTCAAGGTCTTCAATGATCCATTCATGTCCACTCCAAGTGCATCATCATAAGGAGAAACTTTTAATTGCTTTACTTCACCCCCGTTGCCACCAAAATCAAGTGCGAGGTATTTCAACAAGGGTTGATCAGTTCCTTGAGAAGGTCCCATAGCCCATAGATCAAGGGGAGGAGTACACCACTTGCCTAGACCCGATCTAGGGCTAATAGTGAAATCCTGGTAATTGACCAGGTGCCTCCATTCTCTCAGAGAATGGCTCTCAGCCCCAGGCTGAGCTTCCAATCCCGGACTGAATCAATAACCTGGTAACTGACCAGGTGCCTCCATTCTCCCAAAGAATGGCTCTCAGCCCCAGACTGGGTCAATATCCTGGTAACTGACCAGGTGCCTCCATTCTCCCAAAGAATGGCACTCGATGCTGCTCAGAAAAATCAACACTCCCTCTCAGCGAGAGGGTCATTCTCTGCAATACCAAGCTTGTCTCGAAAGTGCACAAGCTTTGTCAACGACAGAGGCTTGGTCAATATGTCTGCAACCTGCTCATCTGTACGGATGTACTGGAGCTTCATGGCACCTCACTGTACCATATCTCTGATGAAGTGATACTTCATCTCAATGTGCTTTGACCTGTCGTGAAATACAGGGTTCTCTGAAAGCTTAATGCAACTCTGATTATCGCAATGAATAATAGTTGGCTCAAGCTTTCCACCAAACAGGTCAGAGAGAAGCTTTCTAAGCCAAACTGCTTCTCTACAGGCATCACTGGCAACAATATACTCAGCTTCAACTATGCTCTGATCTATGGAACCCTGTTTTCTGCTGGACCAAGAGATCATGGTTGATCCCAAACTGAAACAGTACCCTGATGTGCTTTTCCGGTCCACTACACTGCCAGCCCAATCGGAGTCAGCATATCCAAGTAGCATTACTCCACTGTTGGAGGTATATCTGAGCCCATAAGTAATAGTACCTCGCAAATATCTGAGCACATGTTTGGCAGCTATCCAGCGTATGTGCTTCGGCTCGGACATGAACTGACTCAATGCATTCACTGCATAACAGATATCTGGTCTCGTATGCACTAGATACATCAAAGATCCAATAAGTTGACGATACTGAGTAGGATCCACTGCCTTTGATGAAGTAGCTGAGTCACGTAACTTCTTTAGGTTTGATGTCATGGGTACACTCATGGGTTTGCAGTCATGCATCCCAAACCTATGCAAGATATTGACTGTATACTTCCCTTGAGACAAGAAGATCTCATCTGGCTTCTGCCAGACCTCTAGACCAAGAAAATAGTGCATGAGTCCGAGATCTTTCATCTCAAACTCTGAAGTAAGATCCCTTTTTCAATGAGCTATCAGTTGCTCCTCTCCAGTAAGGAACAAGTCATCGACATATAGGACTAGGTTCAAGACATGGTTCTGAAAAACCTTAAAGTAAAGATTGGAATCGGCAGTACTCTTGGAGAATCCCAAACTATGAAGGTAACCATCAATCCTAGCATACCAGACCCTTGGGGCCTGTTTGAGTCCATACAAAGCTTTCTTTATCTTGCACACATGAGACTGCATTTCATGAGTCACAAAACCTCCAGGTTGCTCAATGTAGACCTCTTCTTCAACTTCTCCATTAAGAAAAGTTGTCTTTACATCCATTTGATGGAGTTTCCATCCAAAGACAGCAGCGAGGGAGATAATGGTCCTGATGGTGGTATACCTGGCAACAGGAGCAAATGTTTAATCATAGTCTATGCCTTCTTTCTGTGAGAAACCACGTGCCAAAAATCTTGCCTTATATTTCTCAATGCTGCCATCAGCAGCATGCTTGATTTTATATAGCCATTTGGAAGTCAACACAAACTTCTCTTTTGGTCTAGGAACAATTTCTCACACATCATTTTTCATAATGGAATTATATTCTTCTATCATGGCATGAAATCATACCTGATGAGTTTCTGCTTCTTTGAATGTATAAGGTTTTGCATCAATGAGTTTACTCATAAGACCTGAGTATTTATGGGGCTTCTTGCTTTCTCTGAATGTCCCAGAAGGAGCTTTATGCTTCTCTGCTTCTTGCAGTGTCTCTTGACACCAAGCAGGTCTTCTCTTGGAAGGAGGAACCTCAAGTAGTTCTTCAGCTGGTCTAACTAGAATTCGAGGCTCATCTTCTTCCTCCCTCTGATTCTCTGAATGAGGAGAGTTTGGAATGTCGGAAAAAAATTCTTCTGTATCTTTTGGAAGCTCTCTGGAGTGGCGGAAAACAGCTTCCTCATGAAATATCACATCTCTGCTGACTTCAATGTATCTTTGACCAGGAACATAGATACGGTAGGCTTTTGAATTTTCACTGTACCCAACAAATGTGCCTTTCTTTCCGGAAGGCTCCAGCTTTAATCTCTTTTATTTTGGCACATGGATGTAGACTGGAGTGCCAAAGATCCTCATGTGGTCAACTGCAGGTTTCTTACCTGTAAAGACTTCTTCTGGAGTCTTTTCCTCCAAAATGGCATGAGGACTTTTATTTTGAATGTAGACAGCAGTACCAGCAGCCTCAACCCATAGAGACAAAGGAAGATCTAGATCACACAACATGGTTTTAACAGCCTCACAGATTGTTCTGTTCTTCCTTTTTGCAACCCCATTCTGTTGGGGGTTGTAAAGTACAGTCAACTCCCTCTTGATCCCTGCTTCTTGGCAAAAGTCATCAAAAACATTAGATTCAAACTCACCTCCATTGTCTGACCTCAAGATACGGATGTCTCTTCCTGTCTGATTTTCAATCAGTGCCTTGAACTCCTTGAACTTATCAAAAGTTTCACTTTTAGCCTTTAGAAAGTAAATCCAAGATTTACAAGAGTAATCATCAATGAACAGTACATAGTATAAACAACCACTTAAAGAAGGTGAAGATATGGGTCCACAAATGTCAGAATGAATCAAATCCAAAATCCCTTTTGATCTGCTGTTACTTTTTGAATAAGACTTCTTGGTATTTTTACCAAGGGCACAACCTTTGCAAATACCACTATGTTCATTAGAGAACTCAGGCATACCTGTAACCATCTTTTGAAGACCAGGGAGAGCTGCATAATGAAGGTGCCCAAACCTTCGGTGCCATAACTCACAAGGGTTGATTGTACTGTGAACCAATGCTTGAGTAGAATGCCCGGATGCCTTGTAAATGCCTCCCTCTCAAACCCCAATTAATTCAGCTGCACTCATCCTTTCATTCTTTGACCACAGCAGAACCTTTTTGTCCATAAATATAACTCTGTAGCCTTTATCTTCTAAGCCAACTATTGAAAGGAGATTTTTCTTCAAGCCTAGAACATACAGTATGTCTTCAATGTGCAACATGGTCCCTGAATCAAGTTGAAATGAAACTGAACCCACTCCCTCAATTTTGTAGGTGGAGTCATCTCAGAGTTCTACTTGAGTGGCAAACTTCTTCTTTCTGTAATTTGTAAGAACTTCACGAGAACCTGTCATATGTTTTGATGCTCCACTGTCCACCAACCAAGAATTTGAACTGTTGGTGATGGATCCTGCTAGAGCAAAAATCAAGTAGTATTCTCTTCTTGACTCTTCTTGCTTGGAAGACTTGGCATTCTTCTTCTTCTGTGGTTCTTCTTCTTCAGCTGTAGATGCTTGGAACTTTCTTTTGAACCTTCTATGTGGCTGCCTGTAGTCTCTAGCATTATGTCCCTTTTTGTGATAGTTAAAACATTCAATTTGTGACATATCAATTTGCTTACCTTATGGCTTGTTCTCTTTCTTCCTGGGAGGGAAAGGTTTCTTGAACTTTTTCTTAATCTTGGTTGTTAGTGCAAGATTCCCTTCCTTAGGACCCCTAGATCTGCTTTGAACTCTGCCTTCTTCTTCCAAATAGTCATGCCAAAGTCTCTCAAAATCTGGCTGAGGCTCACGTCCAATCACAGAAGCCAAGAAAGTTTCCCAAGAGTTTGGAAGGCCATCAAAAACAGTTTGTACAAGGTCATCATCATCTACTGTAACCCCAATAGCAGAAAGTTGATCTCTTACTTGAGCAATGTTTGTGAAGAAGGAGGCCACTCCTTCATCTTTTTCCATCTTCAATGTATGAAGTCTGTTTTTCAAGACTCTCTTTTGACTAGGTGCTTTCTTCTCGTACAAATTTTTCAAAGTGTCAAAACACTCCTTGGTTGTCTTTAGTGGTGTTATGGCAAGCATTATGGTCTCCTTGACTGAGTCATAAATAATCCTTCTTGCCTTGGCTTGCTTCTTCTTGAACGTTGCCCTTCCTATATTTGGTGTGGGCTCTTCTACAACATTGATGACCAAGTCATCAAGGTCATTTTCTTCCAAGGTGGCCATAAGCCTTGCTTTCCGTGAATTGAAATTGGCTGAACCCTCAAGCCTGTCCTCTGGCCTGAAAGTGGTAGAAGAAGCCATTTCTGATCTGCTATCTCAGTCTGTACTGTCCCAAGGTCTATGGAAGGTACAGTCACCTGCTCAAATGTTGTATACTTCACAAGCAGAGCTCTGATACCATGTTAAATTTAAAATTTGATAGCAGTAACAGACTGTAAAGTAAAGTAGTGCAGAGATAGCTAGCAGTAAACACACATTCACAAAAATTGAACACAGTATTTTTCACGGGGAAACCTTTCAAGGACAAAAACCCCAAAGCAATTAATAATAGTTTATCTCCTGAATGAGATGACTGAGTTTTTACAACAGCAGGCTAAGAACAAGCCTTTTCAACAAATTAGAATTTGTTTCACTGATCAAGAAGAACCCTGTACAATGTCTGCTATCCCCAATCTGCCATTGAATGTCTGAAGGTGTTGCTAGATGCCTGGAGCAGCTTCAGTCTAACACAGTCAACCTGTACATGCCTGTAACTGCCAACAGTTGCTGGGGTATACTTTACTGAGGGGACCAAGATCTTCTGCTGGGCTGTAGTGACTTGTCCACACCCCTTTTTATGGCTGCCGAATTTCTGTTCAAACTTTTTCGGTGCAGCAGTGGCCTACTGTAGGTTGTGGGTGCCCTAATAGGGCTGCTGAGATACACAGAGAAGAACTGAGTAGAGACCTAGCAAGGCTGATGTATCCCAACAAATTCGGGGTGGCAGTTTAGACCAAAAAAAAATGTTTGGAACTTTTATTTCTCCAAAGAATAGAAACCAGCAGACAAACCCCCACGAGCTGAGCAGAGAAGAGAGAAAATACCCACGAGTTGAGCAGAGGAGATACTCACTAATTCGATGGATAAAAATGATAAATTCTTCCTTCTTTTATAGTGAGTCGAAATGGCAAAAAATCCAAGTATTGGGGCCGACCTGTGGAATTTATTTTATTTTTTTTTTTTTCTTTCAATAATGAGTCGACCTGTGAATGTATATTTATTATTATTTTTTCCTTTCAATAATGAGCCGACCTGTGAATGTATATTTTTATTTTTATTTTCTTCAATTTGTGGGTACATGGACCAAGCCAGGTTATGCTTGGGTTTCATGGTTCTTCAAGGTCTTCAATGATCCATTCATGTCCACTCCAAGTGCATCATCATAAGGAGAAATTTATTAATTGCTTTACTTCACCCTCCCGTTGCCACCAAAATCAAGTGCCAGGTATTTCAACAAGGGTTGATCAGTTCCTTGAGAAGGTCCCATAGCCCATAGATCAAGGGGAGGAGTACACCACTTGCCTAGACCCAGTCTAGGGCTGATAGTGAAATCCTGGTAACTGACCAGGTACCTCCATTCTCCCAAAGAATGGCTCTCAGCCCCAGGCTGAGCTTCCAGTCCCAAACTGGATCAATATCCTAGTAACTGACCAGGTGCCTCCATTCTCCCAGAGAATGGCTCTCAGCCCCAGGCTGAGCTTCCAGTCTCAGACTGGGTCAATATCCTGGTAACTGACCAGGTGCCTCCATTCTCCCAGAGAATGGCACTCGATGCTGCTCAGAAAAATCAACATGCGCTTTGGAGTGTGGCATTTTTCTTTCCGAAAGGGTTTTCCCCAAAAAACAATTGTTTAATGGTTGTATGTTTCTGTGTTGTTTATTACTGCAACTGTGTTTATTTAGTTTTTTGCACATTCTTCTACCATTGATTAGAGTAGGAAGTGTACTCCGCACCTCTTCTTTCTTTCTTTTGGTTTTAGAACCTAATCACCACAAATCCAAGTTGTCAAGGAAAAGGTTTTTTGATCTAATCTTGGTTGGAGTGGAAGCTTGAGCCAAAGAAAATATGCAGATGAGTATCTCCCTTATGAAGAGGGCTAGACATCTCTAATCACAATATTGGAAGAAAGTAAAAAGGGAGCTCCTTGAGTCCCTATAAAGGTAGTGGAATTTTGCCTTGATCTCATAGAAGGGACACCTGAAAATGAGGTGTATCTCTGTCCTCAACTCTTGAAGGTGGTACATCTAGCAGATCATGTCTGGCCAGGGAATATGGTGATCAATCTCCACCTGAAATCTGTGGGAGCCAACACAAAGTTGGCCAAGAGGAATCATGAGAGAACGCATCCAATGTCTATACGTGTATGGGGGACAATACATCGTGGCATCCTGCAACTCCATGAAGTACTCTAGATAGAAAGACACCTTCAACACCAGGCACTCTAGAGGAAAGGTCCAACTAACCTGGATATACAATCTGTAGATGTCGCCTCTGATGGCCCAATTCAGTTCCTATCTAGTTGGTAACAGATGGCCTAACGTGTTTATGGAGTACCTAGAGGGGGGAAGGCACTCAAGGGAGATAGTCATCAACTGAAGAAGCCAAAAGGCCTTTGAAAACCAACCTCGTGCACAACCTGTGGGGAAATCCAAAGCAAGGGCCTCTAAGGAGCAAAGTACAAAGTAGGGGTACCTCTCTCTCCCAGAGACAAAGTCACCCAAGGTCCTGACTCTATGTAGGAAAGATACCAAATGAATGATGACCTCAAGGCAAAAGGGCTATGCAGTAGACTCGAGTTCTGCTTGAATAATGGAATAAGGAACTGTGCATTTGCATTGGATGATGTGCCTCGGGAGCAAGGTTTGAACTCTCTCTGTTTGGCCCCAATCTCTCTGTTGCAAGCTTGGTCCCCAGATCTCTAAACCATATAGGATCATGGGTTTGATAATCGCCTCTAGGAAGTAAAGCTTGGACGAAATGTTCTGAAACTAACTCTGGAAACACTATCTCTCGATGAAGGCTGGGGATACTTTTTAAGATGGTTTCTAAGTTTGAATTTTAAGTTGAGTATAATTGGTTCCATTGATGCCTATGAGATATTAGATATTACAATGTGCCAGTGGTCTTTCTACATCCTCAATACATTTATTTTTATATAAAACATTTACTTTCCAAAACAAAAAAAACAAATCATGTTTCACATTCACAGCTATCTGACATTTATAACAATGGAAAACAGAGGTCCAACAATGAAGAGTAATAAACCTTAATCAAAGTGGTGCCAAGGTAGACAACAGCTGCTTTCACACAAGTTCCAACAGTATCATATTCAGATCTGCAAGCAAACAATCAATAGTAACTAATCTCCAGAGTCAAATATAAGACTTTAAGAAATTAAAGGAATTGTTTTTTTATAGAAGCAAAATCATAGCATAGTAAAATGCCAAAAACCCTGTAAATTTACTCAAAATTTCTGGTGCATGTGTTCTTGTAATGTCAAAAATAGAACTTATTACAAAATCTACATGTAATAAGATTGAATTTAAATCAACAACACAAACTTCTAAGAAACTGCTAGAGTGTTGAAATCAACAACATTATAAAAATTTAAAATATAATGATATCCTTAATATTAAGAATGTATGTGTTTTTGTAATGTCAAAAATAGAACTTATTACAAAATCTACATGTAATAAGATTGAATTTAATATAACACATAAACTTCTATGAAACTGCTAGAGTGTTGAAAATTTGAAATCAACAACATTATAAAAATTTAAAATATATGATGTTGTTAATATTAAGAATGCAAGTAGAAAACGTCATTTTGAAGTACTATGCTTCATGAAATTGTTATGGAGGCAATCCACCAACCAATCTGAAGAAGTAAAAACCTTCTTAATGGAAAATAACTTCAGTCACCTGACACGAGGACATGGGACACGGAAGACACAGAAATACGAGTATTTGACACAGGACACGACAACCACAAAAATAGGACATGGAGAAACCAGGCTGATAATGGCGCCAACACACAACCCAATGATGAGACAACTGTCTCGAACACATGACCTGTGAAGGAGCCTCATGACATTAACCTTGGTATGGATCCGCTTGACATGGGAGATGTGGGACGTGTGAGAAGTTAAGGCTGGGAGGCATCAGCAAGGTGGTGATGAGGCTTGCCACATGCAAGCTTCAATGAACTTGAAGGGAATCCATATGGCTTTCCAGGTCAAGGACATGACTGTGTACCAAACCACTGAGATTGGTACTATGCCGAATCTACAAGACAGGAGGAGGAATAATATGCCTGAACCTGGCAGGAACCAAGACATTATGCGCAGTGGCGATGACAAGAAGAGTGGAGGAATAGGTTGATGCCCCGATCAATGGATCCTGGTCACCCTATGCACTAAGGAGAAGGAAGACTCATCGCGGGTGCTTGTTGCTCAGGGGATCATCGCTTGGTTGTTTATGGTTGGCTGTTAGGCTTCTGTGGGCACATTACATACTAGCAGCAAAATGGTGAGACAACGTGCCTGAAGCAGGCACGGAGGTGGCACAGGACAACGCTGGCTGGAACGCCAATATAATGAAGGCACTCCTTGCGATATTCATTTCGCTATCGATCAGGGTGAAGCGCTAGTTATGGCTGAGGTTTAAGGGCAACCGAAGGACAACCAGTAAGGGACGGTTCCTAGGGGTCTTGAAAGTTGAACCATATTAGATTCTCAAAATCTTGCTTGGTCAACTTCTCCAAGAGATGGAACATACTCAGAAAGATATCCGATTTCTGACTGTATGCTAAAGTCAACGGCGAACAGTCCAACCTCAACCTGGTGGTGGATGTGGCAACTGCTCCTGTGCAGATTTTGTGTCAGACTCCAGCCAATACTGAGAATCAGACCCAGGTTCCTAATGCTTACGCTTATTTCTTTTGTCGTCAGTTTAGCATGGTTGTTTACAGGGTTGTTTTGTTATGGTTTTGGGTATGAAACTTTGTTGTTTTGTAGACTTAAACTTTGGTGGTTTACCCTAGTTTCACTTTGTAAGGCAGGGTACAGATATATTTATTCTAAACTGCTCCATGATGTCAATTAGACTCATAATAGAGCCTATTCCTTGACTAACCTGATTTCTATTTTGGCAAGTCACTCATGGATGCTCTCAATTTTGTACTTTAGTTTGTATTAGCTAATTTATGTTAATATAATTCTCTAGCTTAAAAGATATATATATATATATGAAAGTCTTTATGTTAGAAGCATGTAAGTAATAATGTTGATGACTAATTTACAATTTTTTAGCAGGTTCACTGAGCCACCTATACTACTGGTGCTTCAAAAGCACATAAAGATTGTATTTTGTATTCATCTCAAATATAAAATATGTTCTTTTCTTGGAAAAAAAATTTAAAAAATGATTATAAATATGAAATATATACGTAAAGATCCAAATTTTTTAGAAACTAGAACATTTACAACACTTGGACCTCTTAACCCCAAGTTGGGTGCCAAAGCGTGGGCAGGCCACGTGCTCACTACTTATGAACCCATCTGGGCTACCCGGTTGGCTGGCACGAGGCAATCTGGAAACGTGATGATGGACGAGAATGATCGACAGTTCGAGAAGGGGAGAATCATGCGAGTTGAAGACTCTCTGCTCAGTGATGAAGGCATGGTCGAGTGCGATAGGAAAGCTGGTTCAAATGGCATCATGGCCAGTTCAAATGAGACTGCAACCATTATTGTAATGAGAGGTGCACATATTACAATGAAACAGAGAATGTCGACCACAGAACCCAAGAACCCTAGCACTCCAAGACAAAGAGCGAGAATAAAAATGAAGAGTACAAAGAGAGAGAGAGAGAGAGAGAGAGAGAGAGACTAGTGCACTACACTACTCATGTCTCTAACACAAGTGAGTGATGGATTAATGTGTGAAAGTACTCTCTCCTTCCTCTATTTATATGAGAGGTAAGGGAGGACAACAATATAAAGTGGGCCTAAACCTCTACAAGCAACTATCTCTAGTCAAGTAGGCTCGCAAGTTGAGCACTCCCTCTCCAAGTTACAAATGCCAAGATCCAAGGGGAAGATGTCCAACAAACAAGGCTCCAAGGCATGGGTGCTCCACAGAGCTCCACGAGATGTGTCCAAGGCTCCTCCACCACAAGCCTCCAAAGCTCCAATGCTCCTCCAAAGCCATGTGCTCCTCCTCGTCCACCACACCTACATGATTACTCCCTGAACCATAGCGTCCTCAAGTCAAGTACAAGCCTCCATGCAAGCAACTAAGTGTGTCAATGCCATCTACAACTCAATGCCTTCTCTAGATTAGACAAGAGTGTCTAATTTTGTTACATATGATGTCAATGGGGGGCTTCCAACTCAAAAATTTGTAAATGGGCCTGAATGTCAAAATTAGTAGATCTTGAAATCTCTTTTAATTGTGGCCAATGGATTATCACCAGCAAAATAACCTAAATTGTTTCGATACCCCTCATGAAAAGTTGTATGGTCAAAAACCATAGGTTGTCTACCAAAGGTTAACCATTATGTGTGATAATAAGAGATGGTCACTTCTTCACCAAAGGTGAGGCTTAACCACCTCTCAAGCCTTCCAAATGTAGCAAGCTACAAAAGAACCTTTGATGATGATGTATATAATTAATTGTATGTACCATGATTTTGTTCAGGGATGAAATCACTGTATCATTGCACTTTCATTTTCACTGCTAATGAGAAAATAAATGATTCCACTATTGCGATACATACTATATATCTATTTCTAACAATCTAGTTTGATGTTCATTCATTTTACTGTTTAAAAAACTAGATTCATATAACCTGTTTCTATGATCTTTTAGATAAATATTAGTTTACCTTTTTTGTCACCAAAACCTCTTACTCCTATCCCATGTACGCAATCTGAAGGTAACGTAATTTGTGTATATTTTTAAAAAAATTAATTATTGTTTGTCTTTTAACAAAAAGAAACCAAATACCACTACCACTTGTGACGCACCTAAGGTGTCTACAATGATCCGTAACAAGAAGTCCTAGACTTATATAATGTAAATAGGAGAATATATAAGAGGGGCTCATAAGTCAATAGTAGGGCTTAGTAGTAATGACCAGTGTTACAAAACTCTCCGACGTCTTCCATTTTGTATGTTTTTTTCCAAGTTTTTAAGGTTGCCGAGCTTTCCTAGTTTTTTCACATCCGAGTTTTGTCTAATTTTTTCCCATTTTTCCAATTGCCCAAGTTGAATATACCTCCGATTTTTCTGGTCCATGTGGAGTTTTGCAACACCGATAATAACCTTATGATAATATAACACAAGTATACATTGCTCTGTGGTATAATTTCTCCCTTTAGACAAGATGAGATATGACGGGGTTTTGCGGCCTGGAGGGTTTTAATACTTTTCATCAGCGATTTGATCGAGTGCTAACGTACTTGCTGCAGCATATGCTCAATCATTTTATATTTGTTACAATATCGATGTAAGCTCAGCATTCCAGCAGTATCTCCTCGTCTTGATTAAGAGATGACCACAGGCTACGAAAAAGAGGGTAATGCTCAAGCAAGCATAAAAACACCAAGAGCAATAAACAACTGCAAGGAAAAGAAATTGCTGCTAAATAATTGATTGGGCACGTCACGGTGTCGATCTGGGTATTATAGATCGGATGAGAAGAGTACGTTTTCACTGGGAGTGGGATCATACAATGACTTCGCAAAATTATAACAATGGCCACCACTGTGAAGCCAAATCTCACTCTGAAATAAACTTAATATATTATTCATCTGGAATAAGCTATATTCATACCCCCAGCCCTCTCTTTTTTAATAGAGTGGTGTGGTATGTGACAGATTTGCTCATCGCATCGTAAGATAAATAGATCATGAATTTGTCTATAGCTGAGATTCAATGTATCAACGCAGAGAACAGGAAAAAAAACCCTAAATAACAGAAGCATTGCTGATACGCTTGAAATCTGCAATACAAGATTACTGTGATCAAAAGCGTTTTGTAGAAAACCGTAACGGAGGGAAGGAGACACAATGGGAACTCACAGAGGTGTAGCTGTGTAATAAACAGCGTGGGGACCAAATGTGAGAGCTGCACAGTTGAGGAAGTGGAACACCGTCATTTTCTTCCAATCTGCTTCCACCGAAAAATCTCTCGCGAATGAAGTCAGAATAAGATTTTGTAAAATTAAAACCCACACTTCAACTCAATTACCATAGATATCCACCCGAGCATAAATAACACAATACGCCCTTTTTTTTCTCGGAAACACAATACGCCCTATCACCCATCATGGGCATATTGATCATATCATCCCTTCCCACTATATAACGTTATTTTGCTCTTAGTATGCAATGCTAAACATTTCTCACGGTCTAGTAGGCTTGTGGCCCATGCTAAGCATGTTCAATATGAGAATTTCTATGGTGTAGTGGCCTTATGCCCCATGCTAAGCCTCTTTCAACATTTTGTGTGTTAGAAAATTATGTGTCATATTTTTAAGTTTTTGTTGCTTCACAATAATGCAAAACTAATACTATACCTATGTATGTGATCATAGATTAATCTTCAACATGCTATTAATCCATCTTCAATACTCCATCCACATAATAAGAGTTAGTGTACCCAAATCTATGGATTATAATATTTGACCAAGTGTATTGGCACCCAAAGTACATGATTTCAAGGAATGACACAATGTTCATCCTCGCCCAATGTCCATGAGACCAATTATTAACAAATTATGGCAATTGTAAATCACACATTTAAATTATCCTAACTTACATGAGGAGTCTTGGTTTTCTACATCTGCGATGTAGTACCTTGACTTTAGACCTTTGAAATTTATTCAATGAAATTTTGTATTATTATAATTGTGTGTCTATTTTAATAGGGATCAAGCCAAAAGGGTTGAGTTATAATATTTGTGTTGTAAATATTGTAAATGTTTGGTGCATGTTCCTCGTGTTGGATTCAAGGCCACGATCAAACTAGAGAATTATGGACATTTTGGACATAAGGCAAGATGAACGTCATGGGACAAAAGTTGAGACATGATACAAAGACGAAATTATTGCTTACCTTCACAATTCGTATTATATTTCAATTTTCATATTTGAGGTGTCATTCTTTGTGATTTTATTCTAGTCACTTCCTTCCCATTAGAAATACATGTTTTGATAGTTTGATACCTATGGTTCTTAGGGAGGAAGTGCCTATACTCATTAGATACCTCCTTTCCAAAACTTCTTGAACATTAAGATATCAATCTAGGACCACAAACTAGACATAAAAATTCTCCCTTTGTTTGAAGATGTGCAAGATATGGAATAATGTTAATACTAGTATACCAAGCAATTATTCAAAAAAAATGCATGGATAATTGATAAAATTATATATGTGCGTTAAATACCACAAAAATCTATTAGCCCCAGTGTATTATGAATTGTCCATGTAATTATTTTGTGGAATTCAAATTGTTTTTCCCTACTGGTGTGGAGATGGTATACATGGTGATGCTAGTTGTCAAACACTCACATCAAAGAGATGCAAAGATATGCAAGATAATTCTTCTACATGCATAATTTCTTTTCAATTTTAAATGTTTTATATAAATGATGCAATATTGATAACACCACCTACAATAATTTATTTATTTTGTGTTGTACATTGTTAGGTGACTTTCTCCTATCACTATCAAATACTTTACCTCCCACGTACCTAGAATTGCATGTTGTTATGAAGTATATATGAATGGAGTATAAAGTCATTAATGCATGTCCTAATGATCGTATTATATATTATGGAAAACATGCAACAAATTTGGGATTCCCACGATGTGGAATTAGTAGATATTGAACCTTAGTTAACAAATAAGGTGCCCCACAAGGTTCTTCATCATATTCTAGTCATTCCATATTTTGAATGATTGTTCAAGTGCAAAAGCATAGCACAATTTATTTATGGATTGCCATGCAAGGAAGAGAAGTGAAGATGTTGTTTTATGAATGCTTACAAATGGTCCTGTGTTTGGGTAGATTGAAGAAAGATGGCCCATTTTTAAAGAAGAACATCAAAATATTAGGCTTTCATTGGTAGCTAATGTGCAAAAACCATTTGGAGAGCTTGGGTCCATTTATTTAGTGTGGCCTATTTTTGTTACAAACAATGACCTTCCTCCTTGGATGCCAATATAGAGGGAGCACACAACATTGGGAATGATAGTCCAAATAGTTGTTCACTGCGTGTTTTCAACATAATGTTTCATTTTTCTTGTTTCTTACACAATTTCTTATGTGTATAATGTAATAGATATTTATATTTTCAAATAATTAGGTAGGTACCAAATTAAAGATATGGATGTATATATTATTCAATGTATTCATGTTATCATTCTCAATTGTAATAGTATCATTCTCTTCCATGGGATTATTTTCATCTCCATCAATATTATGATCCTCCAGGGGGCCAAAGGGCCCATTAGAGTAAATAATAGTGGAGACCATTCAATGTAATGTGGATTATGTCCACTATGTATGTTATTATTAACCAGGGCACACTATGGTAGTTATTGATGAATAAATGTAAGGGAGGCTCATTAAAGAAGGTCCATCAGGTAGTTAGGAAGTTGTTATGGTTAGAGTTTTCTTGTGACCTATAAATAAGGATGAAGTCCTCCTTATAAATTATCTATGGAGTATATTGTATTTGGAGCTTAGCCCATAGGATGTTGCCTCTTCGAAGAGGCAAGTGAATATGAGTGGATTCCTTCCATAGAAGAGAAGAAGATGGAGATATGTTATCATCCAAGAATACTATTATTATACATTATTTAAACCATTAAAAGGGATTAGGTGGGTGGGTGTTGAAATTTGACATTCACCCTTGCCGATCAAATGAAAAAAACATGGTGTTCAAATATTTTCACTAGCCTTCATTTCAAGTTTAATTTTTTTTATAAAATTTCATTTTTACAAATAAGTGATTATTACATTAGTTTTTGTTAAAAACAAATAGAAATTCAAGTAGTCAAAACACATAAATACAATAGATTAAGTATTACATAACTTTATACTAAAGGAACAGATCCACAACTCCTCTTGGTAAGATTATTGGAGTAGTCACAGATAGGGTTCATACCTTAGTATCTCTTTGATTGATGCCACCTTGATCTCCATAACCACGAGCCTTTGATGGATCCCTCCTTTGTCCTTTCTTTGAATGCCCCAATCCTTCTAGAAATCACCTCAACCCTACTAGTTTAGATGTCAATGAAGGTGCTCATCACCACCTAGGAATCCATATCCATCGTGAAATCAATGGTGACCCCCTCATCTCCAGTCATGGCCACCTTTGTCTCCTCCTCAACCACTTAAAACTTAAAAATAACTCAAACATAGCCTCAAGTCACTTGTGATGTTAATAGATCATTCAAAGAGGCATTGACCTTTGGTTTTAATGCATGGAAATCCTCGGTCTCTTATACTATGTGGGTTTAAATTATCCAAGAGATCCCTTTGTTATTCTGAAGAATAGATGTGTTAGAGTTTAGGTTGCTTGAAAGTGTTTACATCATGTTAGTGGTGTGTTTAAAGCGATGTGGTGTGCATGGTAAAACCCCAACCCCTTGTTGTATGTTAGATTGTTTAGTTGACTAGTGTTTGGGGAGCTTATTATAGGTTGATGCTTATCCTTAAGATATGTGTTGGAGGAGGCATACTTCTTATGGAGGTATTTTTCTTATGTGGCATTGACATCTTCTACATGACGTGTGTGTTGAGGAGGACGACCTTGGCACAGGATGTGGAGTTATCTTATGTAGGAGTGTCAGGTAACAGAGGAAGGGAGATCGACCCTAGTATCATTGGAACCATGTGGCACACTTAAGGAGGTTGAGAGCTCAACTTGAGGGAGTCTTTCACGGAGGGCACGTTGCTTCAAGTTTGTTGTGGAACCAAGACACTCATGTGTACTGGGTCGATTAGAGTTTGGATCCTTGTAGCATGTAGACTTGTGATGAGGAGCACTTCACGTGTGGATCCTTAGCTTGGAGAGTGCACCACTTGGGAAGTGGTGTCAAAACACCATGTGACATGTGCACACCTTAAGTAAAGTGTTCCTCATGTGGACCTATTCTAGAAGACCATATTAGATATATTGTGGACTCAATCCAGTTTCTATTCTTATCCCACCTCACCTATCTTATAAAGAGAGGAAAATGTCTTTATATTCACAACTTAATGACTAGATCATTTGTATCTTCTTGATGTACTTGAATTTTTTTCTAAGTGCTCGCCTGATGTGGGAGTTGAAATGCTAAGGTGAAGTCTTAGTAGACTAGGGTTTAAGTGAGATAAACTCTAGATAAGACTTGGAGAAATAGGGTCAAAGTCTTGCAATGCCTAGGCTTTATGGCATGAAACCCTACAAAGGACTTAGGGATCTTGATGCTAGTGGAGCTTATGTGATGCAAACTCATGGATCTCCTTAAAGACATGCAAGTGGGAGATCTAAGAGTGGGATTACCGGTGTGATGCTAGCTTGTTGTAGAGCCTTTGATATGGCTAGGAGAGCTTGGTGAGATTTATTTCTAGTCCTTGGTATTGTTGGTTAAGGTTTTTTGTTGAAGGTGGATTCTCTAGTCTTTGGTAGCAATTAGAGTGTCCTTGCTTGTATGAGGTGAAAAGACATGTTGTACCAACTTTGGATGAGGTGAGGTATTGTATTGTACCTTCATTTATTTTGTGATATGAATTCTACCATTACTTTCCAAATTTATATGTTTCAAATCTAATACTTAGACTTGTGTTCTCATTGTTTACGAGTGGTTGCCTGATTATTTCTATTCGTTGATTTATTATGAAAAATTGGTTAATATGTTATGTAATTTAACATGCTAAGAAGAAATAAGAAATTGTATTTACTCCCTAATCTAATGGATATAGATTCCCACACAAATATTCCACCAACTCATAAACAGTCCTACACCTTACCAATTTTTACAACAATTTTGTAGGTACTAAATTTTTGGTGCATTTTTGTGTTAGGAGATGAAGCCAATATACAGATCTCCAATATCCTTCATGTATACCTCTTGACTAGGTACATGTGTTGCTTATATGTGTCGGGTGGATGCTATAGTTAGATGGGGGCCGACTAGGCACCCCCTCAGGAGGTGTGGGGGTGGAGCCCGTGAGACAAAAGTTTATAGACCATTCTAGTGTATTTCGATTCCTTTTGGAACTCTCATATGTACTGTATAAAAAGGGAGTGACCCCCCTTCGACATTGGAATACAAGAGAAATAGAAGAAAGCATTGTAAAATTTGTGTTGAGTACCAATAAAAGATCGAAGCTTCCATTTCCTCGTGGTTTTACCTACATACAATATAGTTTCCACATAAATTTCATGTTCTATTGTTATTGTTGTTTGCTTCTATTTTTATATATTTTACTAGCATCTAGTATTAGATCCTGAAAACTCACAGGCATAGGGTTTTCTACGAGTGGGAGTTTCAACAATGATAGGAGGTTTAACCAAGTTCGAGATTAAGAAATTTGATGGAAAGAATAGGATATATTGGTTTAGAATGACTAAGCCCTAACCTTGAAATGGTTTGTAAAAAATTCAAGCAGCATGACAGATGAGGACTGGATAAAGCTAGACAAAAAGGAGGTTTCTACAATTTTCTTTTTCCTAGCAAACTTTGTCTTGATTAATGTTGTTGAAGAAAAGACCGCAAATTCCCTTCGGGAGAAACTTGGGAACCTATATGAGACTAAATTGACAGACAACTTTTTCATTTGAGGATGAAGAAGATTTCAACTGTGGCAGATCTTATAAACGATTGTAATACCCTAATAAGCAAATTGCTCTCAATTGGTGTAAAGGTGGAGGAAGAGGACAAAGCGATAATTTTACTCTATTCCCTCTCGGATACATGGGATCATATGCTGGTGATCATCACCAACTCATCATTGAGAACTCCAAAATTTGATGATGTGGTAGTTTCTTTACTGGGAGAAGAGTTGAGGCATAAATTTTCTCTAGATCCCTCTACCAGTGAAGCCTTATCTATGAGAGGGTGATCTAGCGAGAGGGGCCGAAAAGGGAGATCACAGCCTAGATCCGAGTCCACAGGATGTAAGAAGTGGAGGTGCTAGAATTGTGGGAAACTAGGGAACTCGAGGAAGGATTACTAGTATCTTAAGAAGGAAAATAAGGATGAAAATCTAGATCAACCATTCATCGAAGCTAGTATAGTAGATTTAGAAGAGATGGAAACCTACGAGGCTTTCTGTCTTAGTAACAACAAATCTCTATTATGTGCTTGGGTTTTGGACTCAAATTCATCTTTCCGCATAGAGACTAGTTTGTCAAATACAATCCCTACAGTGGCAAATGGTCTACTTGGGTGATGATCATCCTTTAGAAATTGTGGGAAGATGGGACATTCAGATCAAACTGGATAATGGGAAAGAAAGGAATTCATGTAATGTACAACATGCACCAGATATATGGAATAACTTGCTCTCAATCAAGATGATGGATAAGTTGGGGTATTCTACTACCTTTGGTGATAGTCAATACAAAATTACCAAATGATCCCTCATGGTAGCAAAAGGAGAATCTTATGGAACCCTATATCATTTATGCAGTGATGTTGTGGCATCAATGACTTGGACATATGAGTGAAAAAGGTTTGAAAATGTTGCATGATCGATATGCTTTCTAGGATTAAGTCTTGTGATTTAGACTTGTGTGAGCATTATATTTTTGGTAAATATAAGAGAGTTCAGTTCACTACAAGCTTTGGTAAAAGTTATGATCTTTTGCAACTTATTCATTATAATATATTTGGAACAGTCCTCACTCTATCCATCGATGGTGCTAAATATTTCTTGACTTTTATAGATGATTATTCTAGAAGAGTGTGGGTGTATTTTCTGGAAAATAAGGCAAAAGCCTTTGAGAAATTTAAAAAGTCTGGGGTGGGAGTAGGGAAAAGTTTGTGCAAGTTTATTTTATGTTTCAAATCTAATAATGGAGGAGAATATTGCTCCAAGGAATTTGATAATTTTTTTACGTAGAAGGGAATCAAGTGCTAGAAGATTGTTTCATACACACCACAACAAAATGGTGTGGCCAAGTAGATGAATCACACAATCATGGAACGTGCAAGAAGAATGCTCAGCGCATCTAGGTTGGATAATGGATTATGGGAAAACACTATTAATACAACTGTGTATTTGGTTAATAGATCACCTACAACTATGTTGGATGGGAATATTTTAGAGGAGGTTTGGTGTGGTAAGCCAATTAATTATTCTCATTTGCATATTTTTGGTTGTGATGCATTTTCCCATGTGCCTAAAGAAAAGAGGTCCAAGCTTGACCCAAAGTCAAGGAAATGTGTTTTTTCTTGATTATGATAGTACAACAAAGGGGTATAGATGTGGGATCCTACTGAACACAAGGTGATTGTTAGCCAAGATGTTATTTAAAGTGAAAAAGTTGTGCAAAGGAAGGAGGTACAACATACGCCTAAGATTGTACTAGTTGAAGTAGAAACGAGTGAAGATGAAAATGAAGCTTATGGTCAACATGAAGAAAAACAAGCTCAAAATCTACAACTCATAAGATCTCAACATCCCAAGAGATGTCCAAAAAGGTTTTCTCGTGATTTCCAGTCTTTTTTTTCTTTGTTAATTGATGATGGTGAACCTAGTTCATTTAAGGAAGCTAGAGAATCTAAGAATGTAGATAAATGAAGGAAATGAATGGTTGAATAAATGAGAGCATTACACAATAATGAAACATGGGAACTTATGGATCTCCCACTAGGAAGAAACGTTGTTGGAAATAATTGGGTATATAAAGTAAACAAAAAGAATGATGGGTTGCTTGAATGTTACAAAGCTCGCTTGGTAGCAAGAAGCTATGTGTAGAAATCAACTATATATTTTAATGAAATCTTCTCTCCAATTGTGAAGCTTACTATTGTAAGGGTTTTACTTGCACTTGTAGTAGCATGCGATTTAGAGTTGGAACAATTGGATGTAAAAACTGCTTTCCTGCTTGGTGATCTTGATGAAGGAATTTAAATGGATTAACTTGAGGGATATAAAAAAGAAGCGAAGAGCATTTGGTTTGCAGACTCAATAAATATATATATGGATTGAAGCAGGTGTGAAGGATGTGGTACATAAAATTTGAGACCTTCATGACAAGCTAAGGTTTCGGTAGAAGTGATGTTGACCATTGTACTTATTATAAGAGGTTTGAAAATGGCAGTATTATTATCTTGCTATTGTATGTTGATGATATGTTGGTTGAAATCCCTACCATGAAGAAAATCATTGATCTAAAGGATCGGTTGGCTAGAGCATTTGAAATGAAGGATTTAAGAGGAAGATATGGTTGAGTCAAAAGTTATATATAGAAAATATTATGCAGTGCTTCAATATGTAGAATTCAAAATTAGTTATCACCCCACTTCCTACACACTTTAAGTTGTCTTCCAAATAGTGTCCTAGCACAGAAGCAGAGAAGACAAGCATGTATCATGTACCATATTAATTAGTAGTAGGGAGCATCATGTTCACCATGGTGAGCACTAGGTCGTATATTGCTCAAGTAGTGGGAGTTGTTAGTTGATTCATGGTGAATCATGGTAAGGAGCATTGGAATGTCGTGTAGTGGATAATCAAGTATTTTGGGGGCATTTCAGATGTTATTTACTACAAATTGACAGATTTACAAACTAAAGGATTTGCAGATTATGATTTTGGTGGACACAGAGATGGAAAAAAGTCTACTACATGCTATACTTTCACTCTCGTTGGTGGAGCTGTAATATTGTCATTTAAGTTGCAACCAATTGTGGCTTTATCAACCACTAAAGCAAAATATGTGGCAGCAACTTGGGCCTGTAAAGTGGCAATATGGCTAAAGCGACTAAGTATAAATTCAAGATGATGCAAGGGAAACTCACTTTGCACTCTCATAGTCAAAGTGCTATTCACTTAGTGAAGAATCCAACATTTCATGACCACATGAAGCATAGGGATATTAAGTGTCATTTCATAAGGAAAGTGGTGGTAGAAAGTGGGATCTTGTTGGAGAAAATTGATATTGATGAGAATACTACAAATATGCTTACAAATCCAGTCAGGACGGAGAAGTTTGGATGGTGCAAAACTTATCCGGGCTTGCTAAAAATGTGATGGAGGGAACATTGGGTAATGTCACTCAGGTGGAAAATATTGGCAAAGGAGGTTCATGTATATTGACTTCGTGAGGGAGAATGCTAAGAGATGAAGCCAATATCCAGATCTCCAATATCCTTCATGTATCTCTCAACTAGGCATACTCGTTGAATATATGCGCCAGGTGTGTGGGGGGGATGTTAGGCCCCCAAGGAAAAAAATTGCAGACCCTTCTATTGTATTTCAGTTCCTTCTAGAACCCTTGTGTGTATTGTATAAAGGGGAGTGACCCTTCATCATTGGAATAAAATAGAGATAAAAGGAAGTATTGTAAGTTTTTTGTCGAGTAATAATAAAAGATTGAAGCTCCCATTGCCCTGTGGTTTAACTTGCATATAGCATGGTTTACACGTAAATCTCATGTTATATTGTTATTTTTGTTTGCTTCAACTTTTATATATTTTACTAATATTTTGGTAACTTCCCATGCATTTTTGGTGATTAACACAACCTAGAACATTTAATTTTAGATTGTTCAAACCCATTGAGCTCATAAAAATATTTGTAACAATCCAATAAACACCCCAAATGGAGTTTGTATATGAAATTTATGGCCCCAAGAAGTTGTTGTATCAATTAGGCTCCTCACGTTTTGCAATCATTTAGCCAAATCATCTCCAAGAGATAGGGAAAACGTTTTAACGATAGAGTAAGAGAGAGTTTAGGCTTGCAAATCAGCCACAACAAAAGAATTCTAAAGTTGACACTAACTAGTAGAACAAAGGGAAAATAAATGATAACAAACCTTAGGATAACTAGTTTAAGCCACGTGTGAAAAAGAGAAATAGGAAGTTGAAAAAGGATAGTGGAAATTGGTATTAGTTCCACAAAATCCCATAGCACAATATTGATGAACATCACTCCAAACAATTGTTGTCATTTTAACTAAAATCCTCAAAATATGACTTTAGCTTAGATTTTGATTCTGTGTCGAATACGAAAAAATGGATAAATTTTTTTGCGCGCGTCCTCTGCTCCTATGCGCACCCTCATTGCTTTCCGCATGATTGGCACCTCTGCCTTGGCCTCGGGAGGGGGCTCTGAGATCCCCCCCCCCTTCTCCTCCCGAGCTAACTGCCTTCAAGAAACTTGTAGCGGCCAGCTGCAAACGACCAGTGACTGCATCTCAGCAGAAATTCGTTAAAAAGTTGGACAACATTCCAACAGTTGCCCTTCCTGTCGAAGAACCATGTCGGACTATTCTAAATATAGCCGAAAGGGGAATCATCGTCCAGTTCACCGGCTTATGGCCCTCTCCCAAAGCCATAGAATCGTGGGTGCAGAGGAACTGGCGACCTCTTGTCACGGAAGGAATCAAAAGACATCTGATCAGCAAGGGCTATTTCGTTTTCATTTTTGAAAATAAAGAAGACATAAACCTTATCTTCCGAAATGGGCCATATTTTATGGGCCCCCGGGGTTTGTATTTGAATAAATGGACGTCGAACTTTGATTTGACACAAGACGTGCCTTCGGCAGTCCCAGTTTGGGTGTGACTCCCACACCTACCCTTGCACTGTTGGAACCCGAAGTCCCTCGAATCCATCAGTAACACAATGGGGAAATACATCGATAGAGCAGAGAGGAAGGACCAGTACACTTGTGCACGAATATGCGTAGAGGTAGATCTGGAAATAGGGATCCCAGAAGCCATAAAATTAACGGTTGCAGATTGGTCTCATATACAAGAAATGGACTATGAACAACTTCCGTTCAAGTGTAGGCATTGCCACGACTATGGACACTTCGCAAGGTAGTGTAAAAAGAAGACAGAGGAAGATGCAGAGAATATTAAAGGAGAACAATGGACACAAGTGCAAAAATCGGTTTTTACAAAGCAAACCAGCAGAACAAAAGTGAAAGGGGCGCCTACGGGGTCTAGTGCGCCCTCCACAAGACAATCTCAAGGGGAAGGGAGTGCAGCTCCAACACGGGTAGAGGCTTCCAAAAACCCTTTCGAACTTCTTAGAACCCAGAAGATCTTCCAGAATCATCAATTGTCGATGTCGAATAACAGACTCATTATCTTGCAGTCGCAGAAGGTAATGTAGTGGCAATCCCTATTCAACCCAACTCTCCAGCAAGAGGCTCCTCCTCTCCCTCTTACGCAGATATGACAAGGAAGAAACCACCAAAAACCTCTAGATCCTCCAAAAACGAGACATTCGAGAGGCCCTCAAAAAGGGAAGGGAGGAAATCACTTAGGGCAGCAAGAGAAGAAGAAGCGGAGAAGCAAAAAATGCAAGGAATCCAATCCACTATTGAAATTTCCATCGGAAGAAATACTAGAGCTAGCCCCCCTGAGGGAGGTCCTTCTCCCTCTATTCCCAGTAAATAATGAGATTAGTCTCTTGGAACTATAGAGGCTTGGGGAACCCTTTGAAAGCTGAAGCAGTTAAAGACCTCCTGAAAATAGAATCTCCAAATATCCGCAGGTTCCAAGAGACTAAAATAGAAGGGGAAACTCTTCTTGAGCTAAGTAGACTGAAATGGAAGAAAAATGCAGGGAAGGCTGTTAGTGCAAGGGGCACCTCAGGAGGGCTTGCAACGTTGTGGTTTGAGGACAAGTTCCATCTTGAAATCTCCTTCGAGACTCAGCACTAGATATACACTGAGCTTCGCCATTCTACAAGTAAACTTACATTTTCTCTTTTCAATCTATATGTGCCTGTCCATTACCTTGAGAAGAAAAAATGCTGGCATTCTTTATCAGATTTTATAGAAATTTACTCCCCTACGGATATCATAGTAGCTGGATATTTAAAAATTGTTCTCGAGCCAAAGGAAAAAAGAGGCGACATTAGTGGTATGGATCAAATGCTTCCTCTAGTTGAGGAACTGATACATCAGTGGGATATTCTAGACTTCAAACCTAAGAAGGGCCTCTACAGTTGGACAAATAACAGAGTAGGGGCAAAGCACATTTCAGCTCATCTGGATAGGTTCCGAGTATAGAGCTCATATTTTATGGAGAGGAAATTAATCTCCTCTAAAATCCTTCCAAAACTTACTTCGAATCATAAGCCCATTCTCTTATAGCTGGAAGAGGAAGAAAATTTGGGCCCTATTCCATTTCGTTTCAGCCCTCTTTGGATAGAACAAGAAGGGTTCATGGAAACAGTTCTAAAGGATTGGTCCACCCCAGTCACAGGGTCACCCAGTTTTGTGTGGGAGAAGAAATTAAAGGATGCCAAGTTAATATTGAAAGACTGGATTAAAAATCCTACTGATACCCCCTCTAGCCATAGAAGAGAGACACTTCAACAATTAATAGATCTGCAGATTGAAATGGAGAGAAAGGACATTACCAATTTAGAGATGGAAAAGGAACAATCTTCCCAATTCAACTCCTTTCGTTCTTTCCGTCAAGAAGAAGAATATTGGAGGCTCAAGTCCTGAATCCTGTGGCTAAAAGTGGGAGACCGAAATACCTCATTCTTTCACCAACAATTCAGAGCCCGCCTCTCTCAAAATCACATTTCTGAAATCTCTTCCATAGATGGGATTGTCTATAAAGAATTTGTTCAGCTCAAAGAGGCAGCAAAATCTCATTTTCAGAATTTATTTAAACAGGATGGAATTGGTAGCTAGGAGTTCACCCCCGACTTCCTCTCTTGCATGCCTTCTCTAGTCAACGAAGAGGACAAATAAAGTCTCATGAAGCCCTTTACAGAGGAAGAAATTAGTAACGTAATTTGGTCTATGGAGCCTGACAAAGCTCCATGGCCTGATGGCTTCTCTATACACTTTTATAGAACCTATTGGATAATAATTAAGGTTGACTTGCTAAGAATGATAAAACCATTCCAAAAAAAATCCAAAGTGCGAGGCAGCACCAACTCCACCTTTCTAGCTTTAATCCCCAAAGAGGTGAACCCGGGAACCTGTTAAGATCCTAGTGGGCAGCCTTCATTAACACCTAGGGGTTTTGGTGTAACAGTTCGTATCATTTGGTATCAGAGCCTCCACCTAGGTTCGAGTCACAGAGCGGGTGGCAACGTCGGCATTGCAGTGTTCGTCTGGGGCTTGTATGGCTCAAAGGGGACACCACCGTACGGGCGCACATTCAACCCAAAGTCTGGACTGTAGAGCGTGGTGGGATGTTAAGATCCTAGTGGCTGGGCTTCACTAATGCCTCAGGGTTTTGGTGTAACGGTTCGTATCATAGCCTTCGACGGATTCAAACCTATCTCGCTTTGCAATGCTTCCTAAAAAATTCTCTCTAAGATGATAGCAAATAGAATCAAGCCTCTGTTAGGAAAACTCATCTCTCCCATTCAGAGTGGATTTGTCAAAGGGAGACACATCTTAGATAATGTGATCCTTGTGCAGGAAGATTTGCACTCTAGTCATCAGCGGCAGGAGCAAGGGATGCTCATAAACCTGGACATGGAAAATGCATTCGATCGGGTAAAAATATCCTTTCTTTACAAATTTCTCCTTTCTTTTGGCTTCAACTCTGATTTTGTCAAATTGATTAAAGCTTGTACTGAAAAGCCTTGGATAGCTCCGCTAGTAAATGGAAGACCTGCTAATTATTTTCAAGCCATGAGGGGAAAAAGGAAAGGCTTCCCTCTTTCTCCTTTCCTATACATTTTGATGGCAGACTCATTAAGCAGGAAATTGACAGCTGAAAAGAAAGAAGGTACAGTTCCAGGCATCAGGTTTATGAAAGGAATAGACCCTATCAATCATGCCTTGTTTGCAGACGACTCTTTTCTACTGGGAGGAGACTCCGTAAAGATTGCAAGGGTCTTCGATGAGATTCTACAAATCTCATGTAGTATCTCTGGAGCGCTTTTCAATAAAAGGAAAAGTGCAGTGTATGGGTGGAATGTTGATCAACAAACCATCCTTCGAATTTCCCAATTCTTGGGGTTTTCTGGTTTTGCTTCTTGGGAAAAAATCAAATATGTAGGTTTTCCATTAACTTTGGGATCCAACAGACCCTCGCTTTGGCTCGAAGTGATCAATAAGATCAATTCCAAAGTTGTTGCTTGGGGAGGACAATGGCTTACCAATGCTGGGAAACTCAGTCTTATTAAATTGGTCCTCTCTTCTCTCCCTATCTACCAGACCTCCTTCCTTTTGGCTCCAAATTCAATCACAGAGTAGGTCTCTAAACTGATCAGATATTTTATGTGGTGAGGAGGTAAAGGAAATCAACGAAAATTTCATTTAGTAAGATGGGAAATAGTGAAACGTCCAATTTGGAAGGTGGATTTCCGGTTAGAGACCCTGCATTAGCCAACATTGCTCTGGGCGAAAAAATCTTATGGAAGCTCTTTTCAAATCGCAGCCATTCAGTCAATCAAACTCTCTGGAAAAAATATCTCAATGGGGTCTCTTTGAGAAATATTATTTTAGACAATACTCCCAAAGGCACTATGATATGGAATCTTTGTCGAAGAGGGATTGAATTCTTCCAAAAGAAGTTGTATCGTGTCCCTGGAAATGGGAAAAAAACCCTGCTGTGGAAAGACAACATCATGGGCTAGTTGCCTCTAGACACCTCTGTCGAATTAGAAGAGAGTCGAGCTTGTCTTATTCATCACGAGATTCTTAGACTGGATGATATTTCTTCTTGGGACACCTCATGGAATTGGAGGACATGGGACATTCCATGAACTCTAGCGCACCTGCTATCTCAAAAGACCCTTCTCCTTGCTGCATTGACGGGTTTGGCACATGTTCACTTACATGCTTATGATAAATGGGGTTGGGGAAAGACTGGAGTATACACCACAGCACAAGGTTATGCCTCCCTTCAACCTCACCAAGATATAATTCATACCGCATCACTCTGGAAGCAGGTATGGGACTCCTTCGGCCTTCCCAAAATCAACTTCTTCATTTGGGTGTTAATGCACAGGAAAGTTTTGACCGGTGAAAACCTGCTAAAGAGAGGTATTTTAGGACCTCATCGATGCCCCATGTGCTCCATGGCTCTTGAAAATTTGGACCATCTTTTTGTGGACTGCCATTTTTCCAAAGCAGTCTGGTCGCTCTCCCTTCACGGCCTCAATGCTCCAGTCCCATCGCATATCACTGTGGTTACGCTCTTCTCTTCCTGGAAGGCGTTGTACCCCCAAGCGCTAAAAATGAAGTCTCTCTGGAATAGGATTTGGAAAGCCATCCCTAAGTATATCTGCTGGAAATTATGGCTGGCAAGGAAATAATAGATTTTCAAAAACACCATGCATTCTCCCTTGACAGTGGCAGCTAAAGCAAAAGCCCTTCTTTTGGAAACAGTGGGTAATTACTCCTCCTCGCTCGACACTTCTTTCCTTCTTGAAGAAAAAAGCTGGTTGGGCACCTTTATGATACGGGACATGAAAAATCCCATTGCCCGACCCTTAATCAACCCTAGCTGGCGTTTACGAGCCTGGGATGAAGAATTCCAAGTTTGGTGGAGGAAACAGGGCAAAGTAACGGTCTTCTTTGACGACGCTTCCAAAGGAAACCCAGGGATAGAAGGAGCAGGTGGAGTGATTTACTCCCCTGATGGATCTCGTGAAGACAACTTCAACTGGGGGTTAGGACAACGCACAAATAACCAGGTTGAAATTCTCAGTCTTCTAAAAGGCTGCCAGATCGCTCAGGAATATGGTAACAAAGATCTACAAGTTTTTGGCGACTCATAAATTTTGATAAAGATTTTAAACTCGGATGATCACTTCAGCAATCTGGCGCTCAACAAGACTTTGCAAAGATTGTGGTTTGTATTGCAAGACTTCACTGCCATCTCCTTTTTTCATATACTGCGTGACTTGAACAAGGAAGCAGACAGAAAGGAAAACGTGGGCTGCCTTTTGCCACATGGAGCAATCATCAAGAACGAAGAAGCACCCTCGTGGATTCCCATACCATAGTTATTTTGGCTTTGTCCCGATTTTCAGCTTGTGTAAGAACCAGGCAATTTGTAGTATGGACAAGTGAGCTCATGAAT
This sequence comes from Larix kaempferi, assembly GCA_027924585.1. Lineage (NCBI taxonomy): Eukaryota > Viridiplantae > Streptophyta > Pinopsida > Pinales > Pinaceae > Larix > Larix kaempferi. The sequence goes on along the minus strand of BSBM01000462.1, from coordinate 679,817 downwards.
CCATGTAATTTTGGTTGATTTGGCTGCAGCCCAACCAGTTCCTTAATTAAAAAAAATCGTTCTAGTTAAAAAAAAATACGAAAAAATGGATCATCGTCACAAAACCCAACGCTACCATTGTTACTGCAAAGGTTCAACCAAAGGAACTAGAGGAGCTCATGAAAGGTATTGAGGCCTCAATAAACCCCAATCCTCAGACCTGGGGATCACCTCTTTTCCTAAATTTGTAAGCTATCCACTTTGTACTTCATTGCATGAGTTTTTCCATTTACCTTGTATTCTTTATTTGACTATGCTGATAGTTGGGTGAAGGGATGCTTGTATCTTGATGTGGATAAGGTTCTGCAGAGATATTAAGCAATGATATACTTGATCATTTCTACTAAGAGATCCCTACTCAGTCATGTTTTCTCTTCAAGTTTAATTTATGCATAGGTAAGTGCTTATATCTAAAATGATTCTGGAAGGTTTTCTCTATATCTAGGTTCTTACACTTGAGGAATTTTTTTTATCGATCCTAGTGTTTGAATAAATCCATCACATTCAAAGTGTTCTTACTTATTGTCCATCGAGGTGCTTTTAGTATTCAAAATCTACATCTTCTATGACAACTTGATTTTGTCTATCAAGCCATTTTTAGCACTTGGATGTATCATTTTTCATATTCCCCCGATAGTTCATCAAGCCATTTGAAATTTATTTGAATATATCATTCAAATATGCCCTATGGTCATCATACTTATTTATTTTATGGTTGAATTGATCCAAATATATGCTTCGACTGTGTACATCCTACCGTCGATTGATGCCATCTTTCAAAATCACTCGAAAGTTCATCCAGTCTTCTAGCATGATACATCTTTTTATTGGCCCAATTTCAATAATATACATATGAGTTTCTCACAATTGATGATCAAGCAAATGACCCTCCATGTTATTTAGATAGATATCATGGACCGATTTGGTGTTAAGCCATAGATCAAAAGTCGTTAAGATCAAGGTGAAGATGAACCATCAAATAATTTTATGTATAGAACATATCATGACCATCTGATTACATAAGTACAATTGCATACTAAAGAAACACACTTTATCTAAAGACAAATTAGACAAAGTTGATCTTAACTAACTCGCAAGTGTCTAAATATCCTAGCATCCCCCCTTAAGCTGAACTTGGGATAGGATTGAAGGATTTACAAAGGTGACATACTGGGAGAAGGTAATGAGGCATTAGAGCCTATCCCCCCTCAATGACAAATCCTTGATTTCTTAACATAGGTTAAAGTTAAGAGAACTTCACTTTTGTAAGAGACTTTATGAAGATGACTGCAACTTGATCATTAATAGGGAAAAAGAGCACTTTGAGAACATGATCCTAAATAATATTTTTGATGAAGTGCTTATGGTGCTCCATGTGTTCATTGTGCTGAAGTTGAAATGGATCTTTGGCAAGCTTACTCACACTTTGATTGTCACACCAGAGGATAGTCAGATGTTGTTGTTAGATTCCAAACTCTAAAATCATCTATCAAATCCATGTGGCTTCTTGAATTGCATTAACTGTGACTTGATACTCTGCGTTTTTTGAAGAAATAACAAGAGTTACTTGTTTCTTACAAGCCCAAGTGACAAGTCTGAAACCAAGACTGTAAACATTACCTATAATAGACTTTTGATCATCAATGTCATCATCCCAATTGGAATCAGCGAAACCAACCAATGAAGTAATCCCCCTTGAACTGTAATGAATCCCAAAATGAACTGTACCCCAGATATACCAAAGTATCCTTTTTGTTGCTTTCCAATGATTTTCATTGGGAATTTTTATATACCAGGAAACAAGACCAATAACGAAGGAAATATCAAGATGAGTACGAGTCAAGTACAAAAGACTACCAACTAACTGATGCTACAAGGTTCCATCTACTTCAAGTATAGTATAGATGGAAATATATTTGAATCTAGACTAGAAGGAATATGGGGTTGGTTTGCAATCTTCCATGTGAAAGCGATGAAGAAGGTCACACACATACTTAGATTGTGAAAGAAAAAATCATTCTTTGGTTTGCAAGGCTCAGAGGCTAAGGAAATAATGCAAATGTCCTAATTTGGACATTTCAAATTTCTTCTTAAAGCTAGATTTCACATGGATTAAAAGATTAGGGTCACTATTAGTAAGAATAAGGTCATCAACATAAAGAACAATGATTGTGAGACTTTTTTCTTGCCCTAGAAAAATCAATATCAAGAAGAAGGTTATCCATTTTGGCATATCAAGCTCGAGGAGATTGCTTAAGACCATAGAGATATTTCTAAAGATGAAAACCAAGGTTGTAGTCTCCTAGATATGTTTTGTTAATGAGGACAACAACGACTAGAACTATGATGGCTCATGAGTTTGTTACACCGTATCCGAGTGTAAAGGAAGAATCTGTATCTGGATACTAATGGGGAAGATGCTCCATCTTCAATAAATATAAATATTGATAAAATATGAATTATAGATGATGATAAGATATTACAATGAGGCTCGCCTTTGAAGGCTTGAGCATGCATAGTGAAGGGTTACGCCGTTTCACTTTAGTAATTAATATATTATTATATTTGTTACATTGCCTTCCCCTTAAGGGAATATTTGTCCTCAAAGCTTATTGAAGACAAGGGTTATGTCTGATTTTTTGTTTGAATTGTTATCTCTAGATCCCTTCTTTTAGTATTTGCGACACTTGATGAAATGAGGTGATACGAGTTACGGATTTCAAAGAAAAACTGTCGCATCTTCTCTGATGTGGTCCATCCGAGATCTATTTTTATCGGAGCTATTTGATCGCTTTGTGGGATGGGTATTTTTGTTTATTACTTAGTATGCTGATTTGATGTTCTTGCTTGTCTGACATCGTAAATCCTCTGTGTATGTTCATTTTGACCCCGTTGTTGGTCAAAATGATGTTTATAATTGGGGTGTCGATAGGGAGTTCTTGTTGTTTGTTTTTATCTTGGATTGACTTCTTTTTGAACTGTGACGAGGATTGAATTTGTATTTATTTCTTTTTCCTCAACTTGAATTTGTTTTTTGGTGAGTCTAGATGATTCCTTCTGGATTTGTGCTACTTTTTTCTCCAGTAGATTGTTATTACTCTGAATCTTCTCGAACCTGTCATCTTGCGATTTTTTGTCCTCTTTTAACTTCTAGATTTGTTCCTCTAGTTCTTGATTAAGATTTCTTAGGAGTTGGTTTTCTTCCTCTTTATCCAGTAATTTTCGTTCGTTATCCTCGTTTGATTGTTCTGTCTTTTCAATACTTTTCAACTTCCTAATTTTCCAATTAATGTTTTGTTATGGTTTCTTAATCGATATATTTCTTCATTGTTATTTGATAACGTACTCTTGGCAGCTGTAATATCCAACTTATGCTTCTTTGTAATGTCATCATACTGTTGTTGGAGTTTTTCCTTCTGTTGTCAATGTCGACATAACTCAGATTCTTGATTTTCTAACTTCCTCTGGACTTGCGCTAATTCATTTTCTTTGTCCAAGATAAGCTTGTTTAGATGCTCTATGTCATCTTCTAAATCGTTATCGTTTCTATAAGGTGATTCTTCGATATCTTCAAAAAATTTGGTTTTGTCTTCAATATCTTGATTGTGAATTTTTAATCGAGATATTTCTTCATTCTTAGCTGATAACATTTTATTGATATCTTCATTAGTTTTTTCCATCTTTTGGTTTTGATATTTTAAGTGACGATTATCTCGTTCTGTCAATTGATCAAGAATGCTCTGCTTACTTATCTCAAATTGTAGATTTTTATTGCTTTCTTTATAGTATCCTAATTCGCCTTCCGATTTTTGTATTTGCGATTGCAATTGTGATTGACCTTGATATTTTTCCATAGTAAAATATTTGCTACATATCAGACATGAGCGATTGCAATTTCTAAAAAATGTCGGATATTGGAATTCCATTTTGCAATAGGGACACTTAGTATAGAATTTGGATTTGTATATGGAATCCATAATTTTTTAACTATTCCATAATTGGCTTGTTGTAGGCACAACAAATCCCATCTTAAACATAAGATAGAAGCCCCTTTTATTTCTTATTTGTTTGGATTTCCATTTTTTTATTTCACCATTGACTTGATTATTTTCCTAGATCTCTGGTATTATTTGGATTGTTTCCATTTTTACTAATCTCCAACTTGTATTTGCTTTTGATTCATTTGAGTTGGTTCCATGATCTTGGTGGTTAACTTACTATGTTGTCCTTCACATTCCCCACCTAGATTTGGTCTTCACTACATAAACTGATTATTCGAGATGATGGCTGGATATTAGCTTCATAGTGGAATTTTGATTGATCTTATGGTTTCTTCTCTCATGAGTTTATATATTGCACTAATTTAATATTTGAGCTTGATGGAGTTTTATTTTCACTTTTGCATGCCTAGAATCACAATATAAATATTGTAAATAATCTTAGTCTTTGGGTTTGTTTGCTTATGTTAGTTTAATATTTTTAATGTTTAAATTAAACTTATGTAAATATTTTAAATATTCATGGTTATGCTTTGGATTTCATTAAATTACTTTGTGTATTTTATTATATCCATATATTAAATTTATACACAATTTGATTTTATGAAAATTAAATAACACACATATTTTAGTTTATATGAGTTCTAATTTCTCTAATTTCCATGAGTTTTTTGTTTTATGATTATTTGGAAATCAGTGGGATTAAAGTTCAATATTCACGAATGTAAAATTAGTTTGATCATGGATAAGTCTTTTATTCTCAATAAGCTAGTTTGATCTTGAAAATATAATTTTTATTTTTCCCTTTTGCAATTTAAAAGGATTTTCATTTATTATTGTGCAAAATGAAATATTATTATTCTTTCCTTGGTATTCTATTCTTGGAAACTGATTATGTTATAAACTTATTTATGGAATTCATTAACTCTCTTATATTATATGAGTGATTTTTTTTTTCTTTTCTATATAGGTAACCTGTTTCCAACATTTATTTTCTTAACTTGTAAATTGTTTTGGTTTTACTTATAGGTTTATATTTTTTCTGACATTAGATTTTCTTTTACTTTGTAAATATTATAGATTTTCTTTTATCCATTGTTATTTCCTTACTTCGTTCAATATTTAAAAAAATTGCATTTTTTCAGGCTTCCAGATAATTTTTTATGCGTTTTTGCCAATTGTGGAACCTTTAATTTTAATGTTTAAATTTTTTATGTTTCCACAACTTCTGCAATGATTGCGGAACTTTTAAATTTGGTGATTAAATTTTAATGTTTCCCAACCCGCAATCATTTTGCGGGAGTTGGATAACCATTTAATAAATTAATAAAATTTGATTCCGCGAAATGATTGATTGCAGAAACTATATAGTTTTTAAAAAACATTTCCTCATTTCCTTTTCTTTTTTCATTTCCGCAATTTTGGAATCCGCAATTTTAGAAAATGCGGATTGCGGATTGCGGAAGTCACTTTTCAAATTTTCAAATTAACATTTCTGCATTCCGCAACCCGGTTTTTGTGGACCCTAAGTTTCTCTTATGTTATATTTTAATTTAATTTCGGGTCCATAAATTTTGGTAATTTCATTTTTACCTAGAGTTTTTAATTTTGGTTTTGATTTCATTTCGATTTTGATTTCTTTAAATGTATTTTTTGAATTCTAAGTTTCCTTCCCGACATTTGATTTCTGATTTTTTGGGAATATTGATTTTGGTTTTTATTTGTTTAGGTTTTATTCTTTTGGAAAATAATCAATATGGATAATGGATTTATAAATCCAAATCATTATCCATTAATTTCCGGAAGTAATATCAATATGGATAATGATTTGGATTTGGATAATGAGCATTAATTTCCGGAAGTAATATCTTGAGATTTATAAATCCAAATCATGCCCGAGATAGCTCATTGGGAAGCTGGAAGGATGATGAATGATTTGGGAAGATTATTTTTTCCAATTGAATAGCTTAACCACCCCAAAAATTTGTCTGAACAGTCAATTTCGGATTTGGTTCAGATTTATCTATTTTCATTATATTTTGGTTTGCAAATGGATTTTTATTAATTTAGATTTATTTCATTAGATTTGGAATGATGTTTTAATTTATCTTTTGAACTGTACAGGTGTGGATTTGGATTTAAAGAAGTTAAACTGAAGAATTTATATCCCAAATTTGGAGTGATCAAAATGTGCCAAGTGGAAAGCAATGATCTTTGGATGCAATTTCTGGAGTGATGAAGATGAATATGGAAAATCCGAGACACGAGTTTTGTGCAGAATATGCCCTACTAACTTATCAATGAGTAGAATCCTCAGAAAGTTCTTCATTTGGGAGATCCGGCTAGTTTTTCAAAATGGAATTTCCCATATTTTTCTCATGGACAGATTTACTTAATGGAACAACTCAGCTAGTTAGCTCAGCAATTGGGGAAACTGATCTTATCTTCTCCTGTCATTTACTTTGTATAAATACCTACCTTCTATGATCTGAGAGGGGGGGGGGATCTCAAGAGAGACAAATTTCTTTCTTTCTCTCTAATATAAAATTGTTATGCATTTTTATACATACAGTTTGTTATTCGGATCGGTGGATGGTACTCTGATTTTCTGTAAGGTTTTCATCAATTTATTTAATAAATTGAATTTGGTTTGATTTCTGCAATTTATTTTCAGAATATATTGATTTTAATCTGATATTCACATTCTGTTGCCTATGATTAGTCTTCAGAAGTTATTTTCAATTGCAACCTGAATCATTTTCAATATGTGATGAGCATAATTTTGGATTTGTCATGATTTTTGTTCCTTGCCTAACCTCTAATGTTTTATAACACACCAATTGATATGAATCTGATTTTTCAGCTTGATAATCAATTGAATACTAATTAAAACTAATATTTTTCATCTTTTCAGTGATCATTTTATGAGAAAAAAACATTTTTGTTTTCATTCTGTTAGTTCTATTAGATGATTATTTTTATCATTTATCATAGATTGGCAGAATGACATGAACTGATTATCACAATCACATTTGATAAATTAAAAATTAAGTTAGGTTTGCATTTAGGATTTAGTTTCATTCATGATTCAAAGTCTCCTCTTTGAGGAGCAACCATCGCTTAGCGTCTATGTTAGGAACCCATGTCTTTACTTTGTTTGTATATTGTTGTTGGATGCACATGCTTTTTAAGACGTCCCGTAGTATTTGTTGATCCATAGTTTGTATTAGCCCATAGTATTGATCCATAGCATTGGACGCATATGCTTTGTAAGTCATCCCGTAGTATTATATGTCCATGGTATTGACGCATAGTATTGCCACATAGACTAGTGTATAAGTTTGTGTTGACGCCAATGCAGGCACCGTGAAGTTATTTGTATTGAGCTTGCTCAAAGGAGGTTGCCCCCTCGAAGTGGCTTGTGATCAATAAAGTGATTCTGAGTTATGTTATTACTATTATCTCATGTATTTTCATTAATTAATTGTTGTAGGTTCCTCACATCTGGTATCAGAGCTCTTTCTTGGGCTCGTTGGGAGAAATTTCTGCCAATTTTTTTTTCGCATATGTTGTAGGTTTGGATCTGGGAATAATCCCTATCCGCTTAACTGTGGGAAGTACTTGGGCATAATCCCTAAAACTCATTGTAAGGAGTACCACAGGAACCCCAAAGTAGCTGGCCCATTGAGAGGACCTTCCAGTGAAAAGGGCAACGACCCCTACCCGATTGACTAGTTCCCACCCGTGAGGTAAACCAAGAGTTGTCGTTTGTGGCAAAGCGGTTATTAGTTTTACCTGAGCCGTGGAGTGAGGGGCACTGCCCCAATACGCAAGCCGTCATACAACATTGGTGGCCGAGTGAATCCCCTGAACCGTTAGGAAACTGAGCATACGGGGTCCATATCTATTTTCAGTTGATAAATCACAGATTTCCTCTGTTCAAAACTGTTGTCGATCACTTCTGCGTCGTTTCAGATCTATCTATTGCCGATCCCTTCTGTGCCATTTCAGATCCATCTGTTGTCGATCCCTTCCACGTCATTTCAGATCCATCTGTTCCCGATCCCTTCCGCGCCGTTGCAGAGACGTTTTTTTCCGCTTCCTTCCGCGTCGTTGCAGATCTATTTCTGGAAAAAAAAAGTGTTTGCCAGAAATCCCACATTTGTCTATTTTTAGGGTTTGTCATAACTTCTTCAATTTTCACCCAGTCGCCTTCAAATTTTACCACAGTGTTCATTTCCTATTTCTGCTTCTTTGTCCCTCTCCGCCAAATTTTCTCATTCTTTCACCCCGCTTCTGAAATCCCCATTTTTTGTTTCCCTGTCCATCAGAAAGTGTCCAAGACCTAGTCAAACCCAAATTACCCATCCGAGTTTTTCCCAAATCCAAATTTTCCTTTACTAAAATAGTTTTTTTTTTCTTTTTTCTACCCATTCAAAAAAAAAAAACTCCTGGTTATGGTTGTCACTCGTGCAAGAGCACAAATCATGGAGGAAGAACTCACAACCCTCAAAACCAAACTCCAAGATTTGGATGAAAAATTTTCCAACCTCTATCTTCAGTATTCAGCCATGAACAATAACCGACAGCCAGAATCTTCTGCAGCCACTGGGTTCTCTTCTTCCAGCAATTTTCGCGGGCCGAAGCTTGAATTTCCTCGCTTTAATGGTACTGATCCGACTAGATGGATATATCGGGTAGACCAATATTTCAGTCTGCATAATACTTTTGATGTCCACAAAGTTCCACTTGCATCCTTTCATTTGGAATAGGAAACCCTTCAATGGTACCGTTGGTACATTAGAGCTCATCACGAGCCAAACTGGACAGATATTTGCCAACTCCTTTTGCAACGATTTGGTCCTATTTCTTTTGATGACTTTACAGGAGCATTCACTAAACTTCGCCAAATTGGCACTATGAGAGAGTATTAGACAGAATTTGAGAAACTGGCCAATCACACAGAAGGATTGTCTAATGAATTCTACATGAGTTGTTTTATTAGTGGTTTCAAGGATGAAATCCACTCAGAGGTTAAAATGTTTTGTCCCAACACAATGATGGAAGTCCTAGGGTTGGATAAGTTAGCAGAGGACAAGATCGCAGCCCAACAATGATCCAAACCCACCTTTGTTCCCTTCAGAAATATGGGTTCCCAACGACCTCCCATCACGCCAGCTCCTCGACTAACTCCTATCAAGCATTTGTCTGAAGCAGAGATGCGGGCACGTTGAGAAAAGGTCATTTTTATAATTGTGATGAGAAATTCACTCGGGGGCATAGATGTGTTGAGAAAAAGCTCTCTCTTGGATGTGTATTCTCCGCCCGCCTTTGAACTTGGTGAAGATGCTCCAGATACAATAGATGATCAGGTCGACATTCAACAACCACCTGTTGACCCCCCATCTTAGGATGACCAACCAGAGATATCTCTCCATGCTTTATCCGACGTCACCACCCCCCAAACAATGCGGGTCAGGGGTTACTTCAAGAAGCTCCCTCTTACCATACTCATTGATTCTGGTAGCACTCATAACTTCATTGACCCTCGGATCGCCAAACAGGCTGATTGTTTTGTCCATCCTTTCTCCAACTTTGAAGTCATGGTTGCCAATGGGGGCACCTTATCTTGCGAGGGGAAGTGTCACAATGTGTGTATCTCTATGGAAGATTATAACTTGCGTTCTAACATGTTTGTCTTGGCCTTAGGCAGATGTGATGTGGTTTTGGGTGTTCAATGGTTACGCACACTTGGACCCATCTTATGGGATTTTGCTAAACTTTTGATGGAGTTTTCACTCAATGGGAAAAAACAAACATTTACCGGCTTACAACCAGGGTCTCTCTGCATCATCAATTCACATCTCCTGGAAAAGATCCTTAAGAAGAATTCACATGGTGTCATTGCTCAGCTCCTTTCCATTCAGATGCACCCATCAACAGTCTCCACTACTCCCTTGGATCTCCAACACATTTTGGATAGATATGAAGGTGTCTTTGTTGAACCAGTGGGATTGCCGCCTTCAAGAGACCTTTCAGGCAAGAATTTAGCGGCCTCTACATCTGAGAAGGAAATGATGGCTATTTTGTATGTAGTATAGATGTGGCAACCATACCTATTCAGGAATTCTTTTTGCATCAAGACTGCTCACCAGAGTCAACAATATTTCTTGGAACAACAAGTCTCCTCACCCGCACAACTGAAATGGGTTCGCCAACTCCTGGGTTATGCCTATAAGATCACTTACATGACGGGTCAGGACAATTTCGTGGCAGATGCCCTTTCTCGCACATTTGATTACCAAGTTTCTCTTTCACCTATTTCTATGCATGTTCCAAATTGGTTGCAATCTATTCAACAGGGCTATGCCAATGAATCCTCCTTATCTCAACTCATCCAATGGTTGGCCAACAACCCTTCTACTGTACCACATTACTCTTGAGATGGAACTTCCCTGAGATACAAGGGTCATCTCGTGCTTCACCAGAGCACATCTCTTCAACAGGCTATCTTCTCTGAACTCCATGCATCTCCATTGGTCAGGCACTTCGGGTTCCTCCAAACGTATGAGTGGGCACAACATACCTTCTTTTGGCAGGGAATGAAAAGAACAATTCAATAGATGGTGGTTGCATATGATACTTTCCAGCTCCTTCCGGAATTGCTCGAACCCGTACCTACACGGATTTGGACAGATATGTCTCTAGAATTCATTGAAGGGCTCCCTAAATATGGAGGGAAAACTGACATTACCAATAAATGTTTGGAAACTTATCTTCCTTGCTTCACCTCCGCACAACAACTTCAGTGGGCGAAATGGCTCCTTCTCGCTGAATGGTGGTGCCCAACTGCATCTAAAGTTACTCCATATGAAGCAATCTATGGCCAGGCACCACCATTTCTTCTTCCATACACCCTAAACAGTGCACCAGTTCAGGCAATTGACACGGTTCTTCGAAACCGCGATCAGATTCTTCGCATTTTGCAGGACACTCTTCACATGGCCATAATTCGAATGAAACAACAAGCTGATCAACACTGTTCTGAGCGTACTTTTCGAGCAGTTGATCTGGTTTTTCTTTGTGTACAACCTTCCAAGCAATCCCGCCTGACACTCAAAGGGTGTCCGCTTCTCTCTCATTCTATCATAGAGGTATTCATTCAGTGGCACGCCATGCAACTAGAGGATGCTACATGGGCACCACTCCTTTCGATTCAACATCAATTTCCACATCTAAAGCTTTGAGGACAAAGCTTTTTCTAAGGGAGAGGGGATGTTAGGAACCCATGTCTTTACTTTGTTAGTATATTGTTGTTGGATGCATATACTTTTTAAGACATCCCATAGTAATTGTTGATCCATAGTTTGTATTAGCCCATAGTATTGATCCATAGTATTGGGCGCATATGCTTTGTAAGTCATCTTGTAGTATTATATGTCCGATGGTATTGACCCATAGTATTGCCGCATAAACTAGTATATAAGTTTGTGTTGATGCCAATGAAGGCACCATGAAGTTATTTGTATTGAGCTTGCTTAAAGGAGGTTTCCCCCTCGAAGTGGCCTGTGATCAATAAAGTGATTCTGAGTTCTGTTATTACTATTATCTCGTGTATTTTCATTAATTAATTGTTGCAGGTTCCTCACAGGCTAACGGAGCCGTAAAACCCGTCGGAGTTAGCTACACCAAACAACTTGAGGATAGGGTAATCCTTGCGTAGTATTATTTGAAGCCTTCATCTAGGCTATCTCCCTTACGCTGTTGCCTAGGATACTTCCAGCACATTCGAGGCTTCAACAAATGGCGTTAGAAGGAGGGCCATTGGCAAGTAAGCCCTTTTGAGCTGTTTTTCTTTAACTTCATTTATTTTTGAAAATGACTCATATCACTGTTCTAGATCATGCTTTCAGTTTTCCTAGGCTTGCTGGAAGTATTTATAGAGAGACAACTAATTTCTTGCAACGGTTGAGATTCAACAGAGAAGGTAAGATCTCTACAATTCAACAACTTTCTGAATTTAATTATTTTTGTGATTTTATAAATTTATCTGATGAGAATGAGAGATGCAGAATTTTTAATACTACTTTCGAAGGAATAATTCAGAGTTGGTATGAATTTTTACCGGCTAAATCTATTCATTCATGGAAACAATTCACAGAGTTATTTCTTAGTGCTCTTGAGAATTATAGTTACAGAAAACTTGGTTTTGAATTAGAAAATATTCGTAGATACAAAGATGAATCTCTTGATGATTTCTTTTCTAGATTTATGTTAATATGTTCAAGTTTCATGAGAGACATCAACTTTTTGAAAAAGACACAATTGATTGGTTTTTCCATCTTAACTCTCTCTCTAATATACTTGATTTGGAAGAATGATAAATATGAAATTAATGACATGTATATTGATAATTATCTTAGTTCATCTGTTGATGTTGATTTAGGATCTCATCCTGTTAATTCCACTCAAAATAATGAAATTGTTGTGCATGAACAAGAATTAGGATTTTGTGATACACAGTTTCAGGAACAAGAGAATAAAGATTGCAATTCAACTCTTATATTAAGTAATGATCCTAAAACTCTTGTTATAGATGATACAGTGGAAGAAGAATTACAGATTTTGGTTCCTGCAATTGAATGTGCTAATGATAATTCCATTATTGATATTACATTATCTTGTTCTCATAATCAATCATGCCCCCTCATTCTTTCACAAAATTCATTATTAGATCAGAGTTTTACTAATTATGTTTCTCTTGAAACAATTAATGAAAGTTATTTTATCAATAGAGAAGCATTTAATTTTTTCCATTCTGAAACCTATTTCTCTTTGTATCCAGATATTTTTTCTGATCATATATTACATTTGTATATTAATAATTTTCATACTGATACTATGTTATGGTCAGATTTTGATAGGACACAAAGTAATATGTCTTCTAATAATGAGGGACATATTTCTATTCAATCTAGTTTATCTCTAAATTGTCATGAAGAAGATAATAATATTCTTACTACCATTACTCATGTAATAAATGCATCTTCATTTATTTCATCTCATGTCATTAAGGATTGTGCTTTGGTTTGTAATATGGAAAATGATACAATATTTTCTCATGTTGTATTAGATATTGATCTATTTCATTGCAACATGATGACCACATCTAGATCTGATGTCACTAATTCTAAGCTTCAAATTGAAGGACAAAATGAGGTAGTTGATTTCAAGGTAATACCAAATTGTCATTTTGTTCCTTTCCAATTTATTAATGATAATATTGTTTTAAGGAATTCATGTTCCACCGAATCCCTTTCACAATTTTTTAATCATATCCCCGATAAGATTCATTTTAGTTATGATCCTCATAAGATACCAGTTTTCTCTATGAATGCATTACATACATCATATCACTTCCAACATGATTTTTATGATCTAATTTTTGGTCGGTTGGAAGAATCATTTATCAAAAAGTTTCCATGTCATCTTTCATTCTTTGTACATAAGAAAATTAATTTAATTTTTCCTATGTTTCCATTTGAAGTATTGCGATTTCCAATACTAATACATAACTTGTTTTCTTTTACAGGTTTCAAGTTACATAGCTAGTTACATTGGAAATATGATTTCACTTAGTTTGGTAGTATTCCACAGGTAGGATTTAGGAATAGGCTAGTTAATTTTGGTTTATCTTTTTTGTTAATAAAGCAGTTGCGATGATACATCAATTTCAAAACTGAAATCGAGGCTTCATCGAAGGAATTGAGGGAAGCATTCCTTACCTTCTTTAATTTTTCATTATTCATGCTCTTGTTTATCATTTTATTCGTTTTAAAAATTCATGAGCACGTTATATCTTTACTTTTGAAATTAAAAAATCTTTATCATGAAATGTTTTGAAACCATCTTTTTTTTAAACAAGAATATTTTAAAGAGGGCAATGTTATATTATACATGAATTTTCATTCTTTCCTGATTAATGATAGAGGCTTTTTATCTCATAACTGCAAACTTTTAGTTTAGTTTAGTCTTTTGGATTTCTTTATTTTTAATAAAAGACCTAATTAAATCAATATCTTGCCATTTATTTAAAAAAACTTTTCGACCACCAATTTTCTTTTGATTAGTGGTATAGTTGTGAGATTTTGATTTATTTTTGGTCCCTCTTGTATATATGTTTTTGATTGTTTTCTTTTATTTATTCTCAATTTTTAAAACTTTTCATCAAGAGAGAGATAACATTTCTGTTTTCCAGTCTAGGAATCTCATCAATACATAAATATTTATAAATGTCTTTCGATGGTTAAAAGTCAAATTTTTTTGACTAGAAGATCGCTGGTTATGAAAAATATATTACAGATTATACCGCTGATTCTGCTTAGTCTTGTCACCATTATCCTTAAGTTTTATTCTTAGAACGATATATATTTAAATGGTTGTATATTGGAATCTATTACTTTCAAGGGAATCAATTTTGGGAAAACAAAAATAATCGCGCAATGACTAGTCATCTATAGATTTCTTATGCCATCTCATACTCTTAAGGAGTATAGCAACTTTCTCATCCACGAGTAGTCCTTTTGTGGATTAATATTAAAACATGACCCAATTCTTTTCTTTAACATCTCAAGGCATGAGTTGGGAAACAGGAGGTCTTGTTACGAGCCGACCTGCTCATGATCATGAACTCTTATGAAGTGAAACTACCACTATCTAGTTACCAAGCCATGGTAGTTGCTTTTAGCCTTAAAATTGAAAGACAAGGGGTCTCATTTTGAGCTAGCTTGTTCATTTTCTGTATTTTTTTGTGAATGACATTGTTGTTATCTGATCACCAAGTCAGGACAATGGTTTTCAACTTTTTCTCGGGATGTGAACCTATAATAAGGATTGATAAGTTACGTACTTCTATCTAATGGATGGAACAAAAGTAGCTATGGGGTAAAAGGTATCCCTATCGGGGCTATAGACGCCTACTGGCAGCAATGGCTCTACCTGTGGTATTGAGATCACTTTTATAAGATTATGATTTGTTGATTAGCTTGCCTTCCCACGATTAATTCTCGGTAAAGTTTTTTATTCTTATATTTTATACATAATTGTATTAGTAATATGAAATGGTTATTTATTATAAGTTTTTGGATAATGATGGGAATGATTGGAATGATTCCTAGCAATTCTACAGTCTAAATCAATACTTAAAGAACCAATTGTGAAGATTTTCAAGATATTTGAAGTTTGACCTGTAAAGATGTTTTATCCTTAATTCCTTATTATTAACATATTCTTATACTGTGGTGCATAGATAACTGCTTCTCCCCAATGAATCGCCATTTGTTGTAGGCACAACAGATCTCATCTTAAACATAAGATAGGATCCCCTTTTATTTCTTATTTGTTTGGATTTCCATTTTTATATTTCACCATTGACTTGATTATTTTCCTAGATCTCTGGTATTATTTGGATTGTTTCCATTTTTACTAATCTCTAGCTTGTATTTGTTTTTGATTCATTTGAGTTGGTTCCATGATCTTGGTGGTTAATTTACTATGTTGTCCTTCACATTCCCCACCTAGATTTGGTCTTCATTGCATAAGCTGATTATTCGAGATGATGGCTGGTTATTAGCTTCATAGTGGGATTTTGATTGATCTTATGGTTTCTTCTCTCATGAGTTTAGATATTGCATTAGTTTGATACTTGAGCTTGATGGAGTTTTATTTTCACTTTTGCATGCCTAGAATCACAATATAAATATTGTAAATAATCTTAGTCTTTGGGTTTGTTTGCTTATGTTAGTTTAATATTTTTAATGTTTAAATTAAACTTATTTAAATATTTTAAAAATTCATGGTTATGCTTTGGATTTCATTAAATTACTTTGTGTATTTTATTAAATCCATGTATTAAATTTATACACAATTTGATTTTATACAAATTAAAGAACACACATATTTTAGTTTATATGAGTTCTAATTTCTCTAATTTTCATGAGTTTTTTGTTTTATGATTATTTGAAAATTAGTGGGATTAAAGTTCAATATTCACAAATGTAGAATTAGTTTGATCATGGATAAGTCTTTTATTTTCAATAAGCTAATTTGATCTTGAAAATATAATTTTTATTTTTCCCTTTTGCAATTTAAAAGGATTTTCATTTATTAATGTGCAAAATGAAATATTTTTTTCTTTTCTTGGTATTCTATTCTTGGAAACTGATTATGTTATAAACCTATTTATGGAATTCATTAACTCTCCTATATTATAGGAGTGATTCTTTTTCTATATAGGTAACTTGTTTCCAACATTTATTTTCTTAAGAATTAACTTGTAAATTGTTTTGGTTTTACTTCTAGGTTTATATTTTTTCAGATATTGGATTTTCTTTTACTTTGTAAATATTTATAGATTTTCTTTTATCCATTGTTATTTCCTTACTTCGTTCAATATTTAAAAAATTTGCATTTTTTTCAGGCTTCTAGATAATTTTTTATGCGTTTTTGCCAATTGGGGAACCTTTAATTTTAATGTTTAAATTTTTTATGTTTCCGCAACCCGCAATCAGCATTGGGGGTTGTGGAACCTTTAAATTTGGTGATTAAATTTTAATGTTTCCCAACCCACAATGCGATCGGATAACTATTTAATAAATTAATAAAATTTGATTCAGCAAAATTATTGATTGCGGAAACTATATAGGTTTTAAAAAACATTTCCTCATTTCCTTTTCTTTTTTCATTTCCGCAATTTTGGAATTTCCGTAATTTTAGAAAATGCTGATTGCGGATTGCCTAAGTCACTTTTCAAATTAACATTTCTGCATTCCGCAACCCAATTTTTGTGGACCCTAAATTTCTCTTATGTTATATTTTAATTTAATTTAAATTTTGGTAATTTCATTTTTACTTAGAGTTTTTAATTTTGGTTTTGATTTCATTTTCGATTTTGATTTCTTTAAATGTATTTTTTGAATTCTAAGTTTCCTTCCCGACATTTGATTTCCGATTTTTTGGGAATATTGATTTTGGTTTTTATTTGTTTAGGTTTTATTCTTTTGGAAAAGAATTAATATGGATAATGGATTTAATAGTTAGGTCAATGGTCACAATTCACCCAATAATTAAATCAACAACTCTTGAGCCTTAACTTCTGGGAGCAATATCTTGAGATTTATAAATCCAAATCAAGCCCCAGATTGCAAGATTATTTTTTCCAATTGAATAGCTTAACCACCCCAAAAATCTATCTGAATAGTCAATTTCGGATTGTACCAGATTTATCTATTTTCATTATATTTTGGTTTGCAAATGAATTTTTATTAATTTAGATTTATTTTATTAACTTTGGAATGATGTTTTAATTTCTCTTTTGAACTATACAGGTGTGGATTTCGATTTAGAGGAGTCAAACTGAAGAATTTATATCCCAAATTTGGAGTAATCAAAACGTGCCAAGTGGAAAGCAGTGATTTTTGGATGCGATTTTTGGAGTGATGAAGATGAATCTGGAAAATACGAGACGCGGGTTTTGTGCAAAATATGCCCTGTTAGCTTATCAATGAGCAGAATCCTCGTAAAGTTTTTCATTTGGGAGATCCAGCTAGTTTTTCAAAATGGAATTTCTCAGATTTTTCTCATGGACGGATTTACTAAATGGAACAACTCAGCTAGTTAGCTCAACAATTGGGGAAACTGATCCTATCTTCTCTTGTCATTTACTTTGTATAAATACCTACCTTCTATGATTTGAGAGGGGGGGGATCTCAAGAGAGACAAATTTCTTTCTTTCTCTATAATATAAAATTGTTATGCATTTTTATACATACAGTTTGTTATTCTGATCAGTGGACGGTACTCTGATTTCTCAGCAAGCTAACTCGTTGGATCTGAAGATCTTCTATAAGGTTTTCATCAGTTTATTTAATAAATTGATTTATTGATTTATTTTTTATTTTTTTATATTTTTTTTTTCAGAATATACTGATTTTAATCTGATATTCACATTATGTTGCCTATGTTTAGTCTTCAGAAGTTATTTTGAATTGTTGCATGAATCATTTTCAATCTATGATAAGCAAAATTTTGGATTTGTCCTGATTTTTGTTCCTTGCATAACCTTTAATGTTTTATAACACACCAATGGATATGAATCTGATTTGTCATCTTGATAATCAATTGAATACTAATTAAAACTAATATTTTTCATCTTTTTTCAATGATCAGTTTATGAGAAAAAGAATTTTTGTTTTATTCTGTTAGTTCTATTAGATGATTATTTTTATCATTTATCATAGATTGACAGAATGACATGAACTTATTATCACAATCACATTTGATAAATTACACATTAAGTTAGGTTTTCATTTAGGATTTAGTTTCATTCATGATTCAAAGTCTCCTCTTTGAGGAGCAACCATCGCTTAGCGGCTAACAGAGCCGTAAAACCCGTCGGAGTTAGCTACACCAAACAACTTGAGGATAGGGTAATCCTTGCGTAGGATTATTTGATGCCTTCGACTGGGTTATCTCCCTTACGTTGTTTCTTGGGGTACTTCCAGCACATCCGAGGCTTCAACATGGCTTCAATGACTTCTTTGACGATAATTAATATTCTTTTCGACTTTGATTTTTTCTCCTTTTTTTTGGATAATAATAATTATTAATTAATTAATTAATATTAATATTATTATTAATGTTTTTATAAACTATATATATAGTTTTTTTTTTCAAAAATTAAAATATTTAAACAATATAATAATACTATTATAACGTTTAATATTTAATTTCAAAAATAAAATTTAGGGTTTCGATGGCAAGGAGAGATGGATGGTGGTTAGAGGAGGAGGAGTTGGAGGGGAGCAGCAGGGAGGAAGGAGGGTTGTGGCTAGATGGGAGGTGGGGGTGGTGGCTGTAGGAAGCTGTGGGGGAGCAGTTGGTGGAGGGCGGCATGAGCAGAGAAGTGAGGGAGTAGGGGAGGAGGTTGGGAACGCACAGAAGGAGAAGGACAACGACATGAGCAAGCGCCAGGAGCAACTGGTGGAGGACGATGTGATGGAGAAGGGAAGGAGGTGGTGGTGGCAGAAGGATGTGTGTGCATGGGTGCAAGGGTTGTGGAGATGCAGTGGGAGAGAGCGAATGCGCGAGGGAGAAGGGGATGAGGTGATGGCGGCGGGAGGAAGAGGGAGCAGGGATGAGCGTGGGGGTAACGCATGAGTGTAGAGCAGTGCGGAAGAAAAAGGGAGGAAGGTCGAGTGCAGGAATGTTGGGGATGCGTGAGGGGGGAGGAGAGGTGAGTGCACAGAGGGGAGGACATGCAGGATGTGTAGCATGAAGGGGGGGGTGGATCGAGGCAGTGGACAGGAGGATAGGAATATGGGGAGTGCGGGAAAAAAAGGGATGAGGGTGCAGGGCTAAGGTGTATGGCGCACACAAAGAGGGATGATGGGAATATGTTGCAGATAGAATGGCTAAAATCCAATATCGGTCAAAGACCCATAAATTAGAGAAAATCTTAAACTTACCAGACAAAGTCTGAAAATTTTGGCCAAACGCCGGATTAACCAATGAGGCTCGAATACCAATGTTACACTATATCCGAGTGTAAAGGAAGAATCCATATCTGGATACTAAGGGGGAAGATGCTCCATCTTCAATAAATATAAAGATTGATAAAATATGAATTATAGATTATGATAAGATATTCAAGTGAGGCTCACCTTTATAGGCTTGAGCATGCATAGTGAAGGTTACGCCCTTTCACTTTAGTAATTAATAAATTATTGTTTATAATTAATATATTATTATATTTGTTACAGAGTTTTACCAGTCAAGGGAACAACTAGAACACTTGTTGTTGTAGCCTTAAGGATCGTAGAGGTTACAAGTAGTACATCATATAAATATATTTAACATACATGAACAAGATAGAAGAGTAACTGTGATAGCAACAACAAGCCTTTTGTATTAACAGGTATATAAGTATTGTACAATGATGCCTTTGTTTCCTGGATCACCAACCTATATATATTGTTTACAGGTAGTTATTCAGTTACAATGATGGTTCAGTCGGCTAACCGACCAACTGGACCGATCCGACCATGGTCGATCAGAGGGCTTAGTCATCCAATCAACTAGGCTCCTCCCACATCTCCCCCACCAACAAAACATTTCTTCGTATCGAAGAGAAGAGGTAGAGGCAAAAATGAAATACTGTTAATACACGTGCTTGTTCAAATTTTATTATGGCTGTGGCAGACTGGATGTAGCGATCAACTAGTTATCTTCGATGCATGCTTTAACAATAGCATTGGCAGAGGAGGCAAGTCTTCACTGGAAATATTTCCATTCACGTAGAACTATCTGGATACTTAGACTGAGTGAAGTGAGGTATGCGAGTTTATCAATATTTTCAGTGACTGTGTTGTCTTTGACATTTTGCAATTTTGATCGTAGAATCAAATGCTAGATGTTGGCATCGATAATAATCTTGTCGATCTGGTTTTTTAAGATGTCGACTTTTGCTCGCGCAAGCTTTTCTTGCTTCAACCACTGATATTCCTTTTTTCTGGACTTCTGAAAATCAGTTCTGTTCAAGCTTAATCTACTACTCCAAATCTTGTAAAGTTGTTGGATCTACAATGGCCTTATGCTGAAATATATTTGCTATATTATTTTGAATTTTACTCCTTTCTACAAAAACTTGTCCATAATGTGAATACTAATTGTTTAAAACATTGGCCAACCGTTTTGCTACAATTTCATACTCTTTCAGTTTGTTATAGCATTCTAAGAAGAGTCGGTGTTGGTTATCAAACAACATTGACATCTGTTGTTCGTTCTCTTGATTCCTTTAAGTCGATACTTCTTCTAAAATGGCAAGTAGGGATCCAAACAAACTGGTTATTTGATCCAGTGTCTTTTTCGTTGGTAGTTAGTGCATTGTTATTTCTACCTCCTTGATGAGGCTTTCACAATTTCTTAGAAATTCTGCTTGTTGATCATCGACTTTGTCCAATTTTCATTTGTCTCTCGACCATCATTTCTTTTTTTCTTTAATCACGAATTGCAAGAGATTTCAGAGTTCATGGTCTTTGGCTGCAACAGGATCAAACTTGACTGGGCCACCTTAGGAATCTATGATTGAATGAATAATGATTCTTAGAGGATTCCCTTATGACAATTTGTTCTTTTTCTTCTTCTTTTGTATTGGTTTGATTGATTGCTGACTAGGTAGAGGAGGGTAGGAAAAGGTGCAAAAGTGGTGGAGTTAGTCAGAATAGAAGAGAGTGGAGCTGACATCATCAAAACAGTCGAAGTCAGAATAAATGATATAGGAACAAAAGACAAAGGAGGTCTAGAGGTTGACTAAGTAGGCATGGTTGGGATGGTTGGCGCATTCAAGGGTGGGTTATTTTGTACTGTTGGGCTAGGGGATCCATTGACATGATGGGGTGAAATAGTCATTTTCAATGGTGTCGGAGCAAGTAGGTTCCCACTAAACTGGTGGAAGGGGGAAGTGCTTGGCTAGAGATGACTGCGATGACTGTGGGTCGAGCAGATATTGGTGAACCCATATGTTATGGGGAAACTCTTTCCATGGTGACTTGGTGCATTCCTGCTATAACTGGTTGCTTGGGTGTTTCGAGCAATTGCTTAGAAAGTTTGAATCCAAGGGGTGGTCCCGCTCGGGTTTCAGGTGGTGTGGTCGACTCTCTGATGATCTGTGTGGCTGTGATATTTTTCTAGTTGGGGAATTTATCTGGCAAGGAAGCAATGAACTTATGGAAATTTGGGTCTTAGAGAGTTGTAACATAGGATTGCTCCATTGAGATTTCTTCGATGGGCATCGGTGAGGCAAGAGGGGAATTATCAGGAATTGACATAGGGTTTCCTACTTGAGATTGCATTTGAATTTTTAGCTTTTTGGGTTGCGACGAAATTACCTTGAGAAGCTTGGATTTTTCGGCCAAATTCTTTTCAATTTGCTGTTCAATCGTGATATTGTTAAGGATTGCATATACGAGAACTTATTAAGCTTCTCCATGTAATTCTTGTATTTCATCCTTAGTCGTTGCATATAATACCAACTTCATCTTCTTGGACTTCTTAGATTTGAAAGTTTGTTGAATTGTATATATTTTTTCTGCTAGAAGATCGAGTTTTTCTTTAGATAAGCCGGGCTCCAACTGTACCTCTTCTTGCGCTTCATCTTCTTTTGTTGTTTCTCCCAATGACTCCTATGTTTCTGTCATCCTAGGTTGATTCTTCGACAATATGATAGCTAGGGGGTTTTCTTATTCATCGGCTAGGCCAAAAATGTCTAAGTATAGACTGGCTTCGTATGTTTCTTCCTTTTCTCCATCGAATAATAGTTGTTGTCTCGACTTATTTCCATGCAAAATTTGATATCTAGTATATTGTATTTGATTGTTTTTCCAAGTCATTGAAAATGTCTTGGATGGCTAAGTAGTAGTCTAACTCGACTGCATCCCTTGCTGCTCCTTACAGGAACCATACTTTTTTGTAGTCGAGTTCGAGCTGAATTTGTACAGTCAGCGGTAGACTTTGACGGATGGGCTGTGATACTCACCATCTTGATGAGGTATTCTTGAGGACTTGAAACTAGTTTTCAACCCATAACTTGGCGACTTTAGGACCCTTTGGGAAACCGTGGGGTTGGAATATCTTAAAATTATTCATCAACGGTCCCGACCTTGCTGTGAAGGAAGGGTCTCTAACTATGGTTATCTTACACATTGCTAACCAAATAATTAAAGAAGGGTACCGAATCGTTGATCCTGTTTCTTGGAATTTTTCGCAAGTCTCTTTGACAACTGTGGCTAAGTATTCGACCCAATTAAATACTTTTGCTTATGTGGCTATGGATTTTACAACTTCCAGCATGTCGTGATTTCTTATGGTTGATTGGTATTGGTGAAGTAGATTGATACTATTATAACAACAAATTTGTATGTCTGATACATGATTTTGTCAATTACTAACCCTTTTGAGTTCTTTCCTTTAGGAGTTTTAGTGAATTCTTCAATTAACCGTGGTTTAACATCGACTGGTACTTGTGACCCTTGATTTGGTAAGCTGGTCATAAGTGCAGTAAGAGTAGCATTGATTTTGACTGGTTCATCAAACCATAGCTTTCCTTTGTGGTATTTGGTAACAATTTATTGGGATATCAAGTATTTCAAGCTGTCGAAGTTATCTAACAGGGGTGCATTCAAGTAGTGCTGAATTTTTGCTATGGCCAACTTATTTGCTTCTTTGGTCCATTTGTCATTCTATGAAACCCATTCTCACCATTCCTTCCAGTATATTTTCCACTGGTGCTCCTCTGTACACGATTTTCTAATTTTGGTTAGTCGAGATTTCAAAGGTAGCATGGTGGCTTCTTCGGCTTCCCTTTTGGATTTTTCTACTGCTTTCATGGATCTGGTCATCATAGCTTCATTCTTTGGAGCCATCTCAAATGGGATAGAGTTTGGAAGTTTGGGAATTTTGAGTTCTTGATGCGACTGTTCCATCTCTTTTCAAAAATGATCCCAACTTTGCTCCAGGTCTCCATTTATAGGTTGGTTACTCAATGCACATTCAAGTCGGGTAGGTGATGGAATTAACTGCAGAATTTGTGCTTGACAACAACTTCGCACATGTGGAGAGTCTTTTGATTCACACCTTGGCTGCCGATCGTCATAACTTCTCTGTCGAGGTTGATCATGGTAAAATGCACTGCACGATGGTCGACTTGTTCTATGTTGGTTTGAATGCTCCTTTAAATGTTGGTGGTTGGCTTCCATTTGTTGGTCAGTTCTTGATGGATTTTTTCTGATTCATCCTCCTGCTCTGACTTTCCTGGTTCTCCTTATTCCAGTCTACCATCATTGTGTTGCAATTATTCCTACCACAATCCATGTCTTAGATCCTTCTTATATAAGTTTTGGTATAAGTTAGTTTTTTCATAACTAATTTACTACACTTACTTTAGTTAACATAATTAGGTTAGTTAATATACAAATTAATTACAAACCTAGGGCATGACAGTCGACCAAATGGTGATACAACCATTTGGTCTGCGTCGTCCTGATTCCATGTTTTATATATTTATAGTCTTGCACCATTGACGACTTTTGTGAAAATGTTTCCTTGTAATGTATTTAGTCGAACCAACCCATTGTTATTTATCTCCTTGACTATGTATGGTCCAAGCAATGCTGTATGCAAATTTTTTGGTTTCCCTTTTATTCGTCTGTCATAGAATAATGCCAGGTCGCTAACTAATATATCTTTCTTTCGTATATTATGATCATGCCAAGCTTTATGTTTTTGTTTTTGAACTTCTTGATGGTGGATTGCTATTTGGCGTTACTCCTATAGTCTTGTTAGATGGAAGTTTCTATATTCTGTAGCTTTGAAAATATCTAAGTGAAGTATATCTGCAATGATTGGTGCCTGCTGCTTAAAGTGTAGCGGGACAACTGCTTCATGTTCATAGACGAGTTTGAAGGGTGTTTGTCGCGTCAACCATTTATAAGCTGTTCGATAAGCCCATAAATAATACAAAGCTTTGTTATTCCTTTAGTTAAAGTTTTATTGAATACTTCAATACCGTCATTCAATTGTGGGTGATATGTTGAACTCTTATGGTGGTTGATCATAAATTTGTTCAATAAAATCGATATAGTCTTGTCGTTGAAATGTGTTCCTCTATCACTGATGAGATTAAAGGGGCATCCAAATATTGTAATGATATTTTCATATATAAATTTTGTGGCTACTTCACTAGAACATGCTTCGACTTCTCCCCATTTGGTGACATATTCAACTGCTATAATAATATATCGAGCTCCAGTTCGTCGGCCAGGCACTAGGAAGGGCCCATTGAAGTCGATAGCCCATATTTCAAATGTTAAGCTAGGATTAAAAGATATTAATAGAATCTCATTTCATGGTAGTGGTCTACTTGTTCTTTGGCATCTACCACATTTATTTAACTGAGCTTTGCAATATTTATGTAATGTTGGCCACCATAGTCCCGATTGTAAGATTTTTCTTGCAGTTGTATCAGCCCGATAATGTCCTGCAGCAGGTCCAATATGCGTTTCGTCGATGATAGCTTATTGTTCGTGCTCTAATATGCATCGTCAAAGTACTTCATCTGGTCCTAATTTATATAGGAACCCATTTATTATAGTGTATATGGTGCAACCTTCGTTGCAAGTATTTTCTTTTTCTTTTATGTCATTCCTTCCAGAGCTTGACCTTTCTCGAGATATTGTGCTATATCTGCCAATTCAGTCAGTACAACTTCTACTCTAAATAGGTAAGCGTTAGGTATTTCGTCGTCAATCCCAACATGATTTTCTCTTATTTCTATTCTTGATAAATGGTTGGGTCTGACATTAATTTTCATGGTCATACTACGATTTCAAAGTTAAATTCCTGGATTAAGAGTAACCATTTGCACAACCCACCATGGTGAAGGGGTTTGTTTACTGAATATTTGAGTGCTTGATGATCTGTGTAAAATACAAAAGGATTAGCTAACAAATAATGTCGATATTTCTGTAATGCAAAAATCATGCCTAGATCTTCCCATTCTGTTGTAGAATAATTTCTTTCTTCCTTATTTAATTTTCGGTTGGCATATGCATTAGGGTAATCCATTCCATCGTCTCTGGGTTGAGTAACTACTACACCGACTACGATATGAGAAGCATCGATATGGACACAGAGCTTGATCGACTCGTTTGGAAACCTTAGTTTTTGGGATTCGACGAGCTTTCTTTTGATTAATTTAAATGATTGTGCACATTAAATGATTGCGACCACATAAATTCTTGACTTCCCTTTAGTAGTTATTCTAAGGGATATGTCATATTGGAGTAATATCTGATAAATTTTCGATAGTAGCCTGTAGGCACAAGAAGTATTTTGACCTATTTTGGATTTACGAGTGCTTTTAAGTCGAGAATAACTTTAATTTTTGCATAGTCAACCTTGATTCCTTCCTTGCAAACAGCATGTCCTAGTAGGATTCCAATTGGTGTTACAGATATGCACTTTTCAATATTCAAAGATAGATGTAATTGTCTGCACCTTTCTAACATAAGTCGAAGGTATTGGACATGGTCTCTTAGTAGTGAGTATATTGTCCAATCGTTGAAGTAGACAACCATGGTTTTATATAGACATTCTTGAAACGCTTTTACTACAATCCTGGAAAATACTATTGGTACATTCTTTAGACCAAATGGGATGACTTTGTAAGCAAACAATCCCAACTCACAAACAAATGTTGTTTTATGTTGATCTTCTTTAGCAATAGGAATTTGGTTGTATCGGAAAGTCTGTTGGTGAAGGAGTAACATTCATGACCCTCAACTTCATTAATTATTTCGTCGGTGAAAGGGGCGGGGAAGGGGTTGGTTAAAGTTACCTTGTTTAGTCCTCTGAAGTCTACACAGATTCATAATTTTGTTGGGTCATGCTTATTTAGTTGAATGACCATGGGTCTGGTCCATTCTGATTCGTCTACTGCATATATGATTCCAATAGCTAGCATATTCTTGATTTATTTCTTTACCATGTCTTTATACTTATGTGCAAATTTGTATGGTTGCTTCTTGACAAGTCTAGAATCTGGTTTTATGTGGATTTTCATTTCTCCCATTTCTTGTACTAATCCCTTTAAATCTTTATAATCTCTTACAAAGTCATGTTGGTATTCTTTTAGTAAATTAGGTATCTAATCTCCTTTTTTTTTCCATTTTTAGTCGATCATCATTTGAGATGTCGACTTCTTTTGTTTTTATTTTTTCCTCCATCCATCATGGTGCTCTTGTTTCATTAATTGGTAGGTATCCTTCCTTAAATTCTGTGAATTCACGGGGGAAGTATTTTTCAGTAACTCTTTCTTATTCTGTCATTTCTTCTGTGTTGACTTTCATTAGAGATTTTATAGGTTTTACTACATCAGGGTGATGTCTTTTCCACCTGAAAATTTTGCCTGTAGTTTTATCATTTTCAAGTTCTAGTCGAGTTGATCGATAGGTTGGTCTGGTCGTGATGTTATTACATGTTGACTGCGATCATCCTGTCGATGTCGACTGATCATTGCTCGTCGGTTGAATAAATTTTTGAATTGATTCGACTGCTTCTCTGATGCATTATTTTTCTTGAGTAAAAGAGAAATCGTTTATAAAGTTTTCTTTCAATGCTTGCTAATTAAATGTTTCTCCTCTAGCTTATTCCATCTTATACAATTTTTTTGGTAAGTCTTGAAGTGTATTCAGGAATAGATGGGGATATAATATTTAATCTCTGTATCCCAATCATTTCCATTCCTTTTCGCACATATTGATGTGTTTGGCTAGGTCTTGAACTTGTATAAATTTCAGTATTTCTATTTGGAATGATGGATGTAGTAAAACATTGTTGCACTCTTTTTCTAGGGATGACCTTAATCGACCAGCATTCGCAAGCTTGTGCTTCATAATTTTCCATTTTTCAGTCGTATAGTTCCAAGTTGGAGTTGTATCCTATGAACATAGGATTTCCCAAGTGGATTTCCCCATGGTTGTTTGGCTCGATGGTATCTTCATTATTTTGGACTATTTGGTATAGTTCACGGATGTCATCGTCATTATCGACTGGTTCAGCCCAAGGTTTCCCCTGAGATGGATTAATAGGCACAATTACTTTTTTTCCCCTCTCCTTTGAGTTTAATTCTATCTTTTTATGGTGAGATGGATGCTTTCATTTTGCGTCCCCATGGTCTACCAACTAATGTTGGGAAGGATTTAGATCCTTCTCGTGGGTCGATGATTTCAAAGTTGATATATTTGTTGATTCCCATGATTGTAGTTTTAATGTTTTCCACACTCCAATGGGTTCGATTAGTCCTTGGTCGAAAATATTAAAATAGATGCCCGAATTTGCTAGTCATGGTCAACCCATGATTTCCTAAGTCGATCTCGTCATTATGTTAGCTTGTGACCCGAAGTCAAGGATGACTTGTGCGATGCATAATCCTTCAACTTCGAGGTCAACCAAAGGGTCACTATCCGTTTTATCTTTTTGATTCGGGATACAAAGATTTTTAGTAATCCTCTCATTTTCTGAACTATTTCTGATAAGATGCATTAATTCAATCAGTCGTGTATTACCTTCTTCTTTTGTTAAGAGTTGTAGTAACTCATTAAGTGTTTTATTTCTATTCTGTGCATTACTTTCTTCAGAAGCAATTTGTGTAAATATTTATGTTGCATTATTAAATATTTCCTTATGCTTCAGTCGATTGGGATAATCATCTTGTTTTCTTTGTATTCTTGTAACTTGTGGATTATCCCCACCAATATTTGTGCCTTGTCTTGTAATGATTTACAAATTCTTAGTATTGAATGCTTCATTTTCAGGGACACATGACAAGATGTTAACTTTTTTTCTTTTGTTAAGCGCATCACAAGCGAAGGTTATAGCGTATGCTATTCACAAAAGAGCTCAAATATTTGTTTCTAGTGAAGGTTAGTAGCGGAGGCGAGCGATCAGAGGTTTTAGCGGAATTTTTTTTACTACAGTGTGCTTTCGACATAATCGCACTGGTGCGTTCACCTGTGAGTCATATTTTGTCACACCGCGACCCAAAAACGTCGATACCAAACCATAATAATTACCAAATAACAAAAGCGGTGCGTTACATCAAATAAAAATATTTAGAAACACTCACACCGCCCAATTTTTATGTAAAAAATAAAACTATTTAATTAAAAAACTAAACACGGTGCGTTCATTAGTACTACTCACACTGGTGTGTTTCACCAAACCCTGATGCACTGAACATTATTTTATAATTTATTTTCCTAAAAAAAATCTCGAAAGTATACAGTGGTGTGTCCTTAGTTAAACTCACTGGTGCATTCCAAAGAGGTTAATGCACCGATCTTCGATTTATTGAAAAAAAAATATAATCGAGAAAATATTTTAAAACCATTCCCAGTGTGCTAACTTTTCGTACTGCACCGGTGCATTTTGGTCACAACAACGCACCGAATAACATTTTATTTACAAAAAATATTTTTTTTAACATCAGCAAATTTCGGGAAATGCAACCTTGGATCGCACCAAGGTACGTGTGTAATCATAACGCATTGAATTTTCTTTTTATTAAAAAAAATATTTTATTTTAACATTGAATCATTCCGGTGCATGCGGTCATTGATCGCACCAATGCATCCAAGAGTCGAATGCAGTGACGCAAGGTTTAATATAAAAAAATACCATGGCCAAAAAATCACTTTTACTAAACTTTAGTGTTGAATATGATTGTCATTAATGTCAAAAGAGTTCAGTAATGACAAAGGAATAACCAAGGCCATGATGGCAGAGCAAACTCTGTGAAAGACAAAGGAATGACAAAGGAAGTGATGACATGGTGTTCTAGTGCTATCATTAAGTCAGTGTTGCAATCTGACATCATTCTGGAAAAGTATGGCAACTTTGTGAAACTTTGGAAATTGACTAAGTATTGAAAAAGTAGTCAAAACGACTCTAAGAGAATGCTCGCCATAATTCATGGTTTGAGAAAAATGCACACACCATCATATCCGGCTATAGCTTTTTGAAGTGGCTATCTAGTCATGGTCTTAGTTTGCCTTAATCATTTATGAGGAGAAAGTTATAATTATTCCAAAATAGGGTTTCAGGAAAAACCTTGGAGAAATTATTAGAAATGGCTAAGTGTTGGAAAACTGGTCCAGGTGGCCTTGGGAAAATGCTCGCTGTACCTCATGGGAGAATGATAAAAATTATCTGAAACTATCATGCTCTATCTTGTCAAATAGGCTATCCTTCCATGGTCTCAGTTTGCGCAGAAGGTGTTTGATGACAAAGTTAACAACCTGCCAAAACAGGGTTTCGGGATGCCTTTATACTAAAATAGCAAAACTGCCTAAGTGGCCTCAGGGAAATGCCCACCATGATTGGTAGGTTAAAGTAAATGCCCGCACCATATGGCCATCCTGGAGGTTGTTGATGTGTCTACTTGACCATGTTGTCATCTTGTCTTGAGAGTGCCCGAGGAGGAAGTTATGGATCAGCAAAAACAATGTTTTAGGAAGATTGGACTAGTCTAAGAAAAATTGTCTAAGTATATTGGTAAAAGTGCCTGAGTAGCCTCAGGAAAATGCCCGCCATAAATTGTGGGAAAAATTAAATGCCCGCACCGTATGGTCAGGCTGTACCTGGTTGAGCCATCTATCTGACCATGGTATCAGTCTGTCCAAAGAATCTTTGAGGAGGAAGATATTAATCTGCCAAAAGTGCCTCCCAACTTGATTTACACTACTCCAGTAAAATGCCCGCCGAGGAGAGAGAAAGAGGTTTCAAGGGGTGAAATTGGTTTGGATAGAATCCCCTAGTTGGCCCCTATTGAGTGGATGTCTCACACTTCAAATTTAATGAAAACAAAAATCAATTCATATTAACCTAGGGTTTGATAATTTTGCCTAAGTGTCAAATAAACAGTTTGGAAGGCCACTTTCAAATGCCCTCCAGATGATGTCTGTGTGTCAATAAGTTCATATTTTGACATGGTCTTGTTCATTGTTGAAGTAGCTATCCAACCATGCTTTTAGTTTTCCTCATAGTGATCATATATGAAAGAAATCAATCTGCCAAAGTGAAGGAAAAAGTGTTTTACATATTAAAGACAAAAATTTGTCTAAGTTTCAAAACTCACATGCTTAAGAGGCCATTTGGAAATGCCCGCAAGGAGGTGTTCATGTGCTGATAAAATTAATCAGATGGCATAGGCTTTTTCTCTGGTGAATTGGTGAACCATGAGCTCAAATCTTCCTATGGAGTTCACACGTGTGAAAAATAAGCCTGCCAAAATGAGAAAAAGATTGTTTTTACTGTTCAAATGAAGGTTGAAGAGCCATTTGGAAATGCCTGCAAGGAGGTGTCCTTTTGCTGATAAAATTCATTAATTAGCATGGGCTTGTTACTTGATGAATTGGCTATCCAGCCATGTAGTCAGATTCCTATTTGGTGCTCTCACATGTGAGTTTTTGGTCTGCCAAAAACATAGAAAAACATGGTTATTCATAAGGGGCTAAATATGTCCACAAGAGGGTTTAAAGGATAAGCCCGCAGGGGCTTAGGAATGCCCGCAAGGGCTTGTAAAATGCCCGCATAGGCTTAATTTAAGCCCACAAGGGCTTATGGAATTCCCATAAGGGTCTTAAGGGATAAAAGCTCCCAGGAGATTTATTATGCTCGTAGGGGCTAAAGAAATGCCCGCAAGGGATAAATGATGCCCCCAAGGGATTGTGAAAACCCCACAGGGGCTAATTGCTGGCAAGGGCTTAGGTTATGCCTACAAAGCAGCTTAAGGCATAAGCCCGCTGAAGATAAAGGATAACCCGCAAATGAAGATGCCCGTAGGCTTGAAGGTTAGCCATGGGAGGAGAAGCCCGACTATGAAAGCAGCCCGCATCCCTGAGATGAGAAGCCCGCGGGCCTGAGATAATCA
This sequence comes from Larix kaempferi, assembly GCA_027924585.1. NCBI lineage: Eukaryota > Viridiplantae > Streptophyta > Pinopsida > Pinales > Pinaceae > Larix > Larix kaempferi. The sequence goes on along the minus strand of BSBM01000462.1, from coordinate 648,236 downwards.
TTGAAAGTTTAATTAATTAAATTAATTAAAAATTAAATAATTAACAGAATTATGAATTAAATGTTAATTAAACATAGATTTGAAGATGAAAGGGTGTGAGCCTGTTCTGGAAAGATGCAAGGTTCAAGAGAAGAGTAAAAGAATATATAAATAGAATTCTGAAGAAGAAAAAAATGTCTTAGGATTTCATATTGAAGGCTCAAAAAGAACTAGAACTGAAGTGTATGCTGGGTTATGAGATGAATACTTGAAGCAACATTGAGACCATAATGTGTGCACATCCAAGATGAATAACTGCATAACAAAATTCAGAGAATAGAAGGAACGAATTGAAGCTATCTGCAACCTAGATCAATGTAGCAGCAAGAAGACACAGACTGAAGAAAGCAAAAAATTATATATGACAGAATTAAAGAAAGAAAGATCTGGAAGATTGATATAAACATATTAGGGAGGTAGGGTGGTGCTAGGGCAGGCTACTGGACTGCAAGGGGGTTGTAGCCTCCTTCTAGTGGTAGATGGTAAATAGTGTGTCGAAGCATCCTTTCAATTGTAGCTGATAAACCAGGGGTTGTAGCCTCCTTCCAGTAGTGGCTATTAAATAGGGTGTAGTAGCATCCTTGTCTATTATAGCAGGAAGAAACCAGGGTGTTGTAGCATACCTTAGTCCTAGTTAAAAAATTGGGTGTAGCAAGTTGTAGCTTGCAAAAACTATTGTAAACATAATTTTGCAGTATAGAAAGAGTTTGTGGTTTTCCCAATTGGGTTTCCACGATAAAATCCATGTCCTGTGTATCGTGTTGATTCCATGTTTTAATTAGGTTTAATAAGTGGTTTAAAATGGTAAAACGTTAACATTATTGATTCACCCCCCTCCTCAATATTGACCAATATTCCAACAATTGGTATTAGAGCAGGATCCTTCACTATAGCCTAAACCACTGGAAGGAAGATCCTATTAAAAACCACTATGGATCAACAAGAAGAGATTGCATCTCACATAGCTCTAGTACTTGATAAAGAAGACTATGCATATTGGAGAGAAAGAATGAGTGCATACTTACAATCATTAGGATGGGGTGTATGGAATTCAGTAATATCTGATTATATCCCACCAAAAAGAATAAGGACTACATCTCATAAAGAGTCCAAGAAAAATAACTCAATAGAATTGGAGGCCATACTTGATGGACTATCTAAACCCATCAAAGAAAAGATAGGACAATGCATCTCAGCTAAGGAACTTTGGGTCAAACTGGAGACCTTGCTATTTTCAAGAATGACGATGAAGAAACTTGCAGCCATAAGGAAGATCAAAAGAACAAAACTATATGCAAGAAAAAATTTAATGACAAGAATAAATTCTTCTATTACTTGGAAGATAGTGAAGATGAAGAGATTAGTGAAGATGGAGAAAAACTATTCATGAAGACAGTAACTTCGGAAAATAATTTAGATATGGAAATAAAGGTGGACCTAAAAGCTGAATTCATAAGTACCCTTGAAGAATTAAGAGAGAGCATATTGGAGAACAATTATTTGAAAGAAAATTTGTCAAAATACCTAGAAGAGCAGAAATCAAAAGAAGAGGAAGTCAAGACCCTCCAAAAGGAGTTGCACAAGTCAAAACAACAAACAATGGCTAGCATGAAAGAGGCCGAGAGCTTAAGACATGAAGTTGCTAACTTCAAGCAAGAAGTAAAGAAGCTAAAAGACCATAAGACCATTAATGAGAAGCTCAAGGAGAAAATACAAGAATGTAAAAGACTTGAAGAAGAAGTTATTTTGCTTAGGAAGAAGCTTGGTGAAGAATCTATTAAATCAAAGTTTGAGAAAAAATCAAAGGTTTTAGATGAAATCTTAAGTAGCCAAAGACCATCAAGTGAAAAAACTGGATTAGGTTATGACAAAGAAAATAATCCAGAATGTTTGTCTCATACACTCCAAGATAGAAATGAAAGAATCTATGATGTTGCACTCAAAAGCGCGATTGAGAAGGATAGTCAAAATTCTGCTCCCTCCTCTCATAATAAAGACATAACTGATATGATACCTAAAAGACCAATGACAAGCGAGGTCCAACAGATCTTTTTTGGTCATTGCTACACATGTCATAATTTTGGACATATGGCTAGAGAATGTAAGCTGAGGAAGAATGCTTCAATAAAATTTCAGAAACAAATGAAGGGATTGAAAAATATGGAAGTTGTGAAGTAGGAAGAGCAAAGATTGCTCAAATATAAAGGAAGGTTCTATGGATATTGTCACTGTTGTCACAAGTTTGACCACAAGGTTGTTAATTGCAGAACTAAGGGAAAATATCAAAATACAGAATCCAAGAAACAAACAAGGTCAGTAAGCAGGGTACCTCATGGAAATATGTGGAGAAGAAAGGAAGAATAAAGAGTCAGAGGAAATACAGATTCCAAGCATCAATGAAGTGTCCAAAGATGATGTTTATCATAATAGTGTTGTAGATAAGAATGACATCCATTATGATGGAAATCAAGATGAAGATGAAGAATACACCGATGGAGAGAAGGATTATGAAATTCTCTTCTAAAGTCTCTTGTGACCTAAAGAGAAACCCTGAAATTAGCATTAGAGGAGATCATATACTTAGGGGGAGTAAATATAAGAAAATTACAATTGGTATTTGAAGGTAACTAATATCACTTGCTAATAATAAAAAGGGTATCTTCATAAAAAACAAGAAGTAAAGTAGAGGTGAAAAAATTGAAGAAACACATTTGGTCAAGAAAACATATATGTGACAAGCACATGGTTGAAGTGTCACAAAATAAAAGGAGAATTAGAGAAGAAGAGATGATCATGGTCAAATGATAAGACTGGTGTATGGTTGACAAAAAGCAGAGTATAAACCCTATCACAAAATGGAGAGAATGTTGACAAAGGGGAGGAACATTGAAAGGGGGAGTTTATGAACTCATCATCCAGGTTCTCATTCAAAGGCCTGCTACAATATAATAAATAAGATTATCTTAAAACACAGTGAATAGTACCAAGTCCAAGATAAAAGGAGGAAGAGAAGCAAAAGAAGGACAGTTATCAAAAGGAAGAAGGAAAGGAAATTCTCTATCAAGATGGTTACAATAAAAGAGCATAACAAAATATCCTTTGTCATTGTTGTCAAAGGGGGAGAATGTTTAGATGTTTCCATCAATTCCAAAGTGGGATAATGTTGAATATGATTGTCATTGATGTCAAAGGAGTTCATTAGTGACAAAGGAATAACCAAGGACATGATGGCAGGGAAAACTCTGTGAAAGACAAAGGAATGAAAAAGGAAGTGATGACATGGCATGTATGATGATGTGGGATGTGTGATGAAGCTGGAAAGACACATTATGGTGTTCTAGTGCTATCATTAAGTCAGTGTTGCAATCTGACATCATTTTGGAAAATTATGGCAAGTTTGTGAAAATTTGGAAATTGACTAAGTATTGAAAAAGTAGTCAAAACTGCTCTAAGAGAATGCCCGCCATAATTCATGGTTTGAGAAAAATGCACGCACCATCATATCCAGCTATAGCTTGTTGAAGTGGCTATCCAGTCATGGTATCATTTTTCCTTAATCATTTCTGAGGAGAAAGTTTTAAGTCTGCCAAAATAGGGTTTCAGGATAAACCTTGGAGAAATTATTAGAAATGGCTAAGTGTTGGAAAACTGGTCCAGGTGGCCTTGGGACAATGCTCGCCGTACCCCATGGGAGAATGATAAAAATTATCTGAAACTATCATGCTCTATCTTGTCAAAGAGGCTATCCTTCCATGGTCTCAGTTTGTATAGAAGGTTTTTGATGACAAAGTTAACAGCCTGCCAAAACAGGGTTTCGGGATGCCTTTACACCAAAATAGCAAAACTACCTAAGTGGCCTTAGGGAAATGCCTTCCATGATTGGTAGGTTAAAGTAAATTCCCACACCATATGGTCATCCTGTAGGTTGTTGATGTGTCTACTTGACCATGTTCTCATCTTGTCTTGAGAGTGTCTGAGGAAGAAGTTATGGATCTTCCAAAACAATGTTTCAGGAAGATTGGACCACTCTAAGAAAAATTGTCTAAGTATATTGTTAAAAGTTCCTGAGTAGACTAAGGAAAATGCCCGCCATAAATTGAGGGAAAAATTAAATTCCCGCACCGTATGGTCAAGCTGTGGCTTGTTGAACTGTCTATCTGACCATGGTATCAGTCTGTCCAAAGAGTCTCTGAGGAGGAAGATATTAATCTGCCAAAAGTGCCTCCCAACTTGATTTACACTACTCGAGTAAAATGTCTGCCGAGGAGAGAGAAAGAGGTTTCAAGGGGTGAAATTGGTTTGGATAGAATCCCCTAGTTGGACCCTATCAAGTGGATGTATCACACTTCAAATTTGATGAAATGAAAAATCACTTCATATTAACCTAGGGTTTGATAATTTTGCCTGTGTCAAATCAACAGTTTGGAAGGCCACTTTCAAATGCCCTCCATATGATGTGTGTGTGTTAACAAGTTCATATTTTGACATGGTCTTGTTCATTGTTGAAGTAGCTATCCATCCATGCTTTTAGTTTTCCTCATAGTGATCATGTATGAAAGAAATCAATCTGCTAAAGTGAAGGAAAAAGTGTTTTACATATTAAAGACAAAAATTTGTCTAAGTGTTAAAACTCACATGGCTAAGAGGCCATTTGGAAATGCCCGCAAGGAGGTGTTCATGTGCTGATAAAATTAATCAGATGGCATATGCTTGTTCTTTGATAATTTTGCCTAAGTGTCAAATCAACAGTTTGGAAGGCCACTTTCAAATGCCCTCCAGATGATGTGTGTGTGTCAATAAGTTCATATTTTGACATGGTATTGTTCATTGTTGAAGTAGATATCCAGCCATGCTTTTAGTTTTCCTCATAGTGATCATATATGAAAGAAATCAGTCTGCCAAAGTGAAGGAAAAAGTGTTTTACATATTAAAGACAAAACTCACATGGCTAAGAGGCCATTTGGAAATGCTCGCAAGGAGGTGTTCATGTGCTGATAAAATTAATCAGATGGCATATGCTTGTTCTTTGGTGAATTGTTTATCTAACCATGAGCTCAAATATTCCTATGGAGTTCACACGTGCGAAAAACAAGCCTGCCAAAATGAGAAAAATATTGTTTTTGCTGTACAAATGAAGGTTGAAGAACCATTTGGAAATGCCCACAAGGAGGTGTCCTTTTGCTGATAAAATTCATCAGTTAGCATGGGCTTGTTCCTTGATGAACTGGCTATCCAACCATGGAGTCAAATTCATATTTGGTGCTCTCACGTGCGAGTTTTTGGTCTGCCAAAAATAGATAAAAACATGGTTATTCATAAGGGGCTAAATATGTCCACAAGAGGGTTTAAAGGATAATCCCGTAGGGGCTTAGGAATGCCCACAAGGGCTTGTAAAATCCCTGCAGAGGCTTAAGTTAAGCCCGCAAGGGCTTATGGAATTCCCACAAGGGGATTAAGGGATAAAATCTCCCAGGACCTTTATTATGCCCGCATGGGCTAAAGAAATGCCCGCAAGGGATAAAAGATGCCCACAAGGGCTTATGAAAATCCTGCAGGGGCTTAAATGCCCGCAAGGGATTAAGTTATGCCTGCAAAGGAGCTTAAGGCATAAGCCCGTTGAAGATAAAGGCTAGCCCGCAAATGAAGATGCCTTTAGGCTTGAAGGTTAGCCACGGGAGGAGAATCCCGCTTATGAAAGGAGCCCGCATCCCTGAGATAAGAAGCCTGCAGGCCTGAGATAATCATTGAAAGTTTAATTAGTTAAATTAATTAAAAATTAAATAATAAACATAATTATGAAGTAAATGCTAATTAAACAGAGATTTGAAGAGGCATGAAGATGAAAGGGTGTGAGCCTGTTCTAGAAAGATGCAAGGTTCAAGAGAAGAGTAAAAGAATATATAAACATAATTCTGAAGAAGAAGAAAGATGTCTCAGGATTTCATACTGAAGGTTCAACAAGAACCATAACTGAAGTGTATGCTGGGTTATGAGATGAATATTTAAAGCAACATTGAGACCAGAATGTGTGCACATTCAAGATGAAGAATTTTATAGCAGAAGTCAGAGAATAGAAGGAAAGAATTAAAGTTGTTTGCAGCCCAGATCCATGTAGCAGCAAGAAGACACAGACTGAAGAAAGCAAAGAATTATATATGACATAATTAAAGAAATAAATATATGGAAGATTGATATAAACATATTAGGGAGGTAGGGTGGTGCTAGGGCAGGCTACTGACCTGCAAGGGGGTTGCAGCCTCCTTCCAGTGGTAGCTGGTAAATAGGGTGTTGAAGCATCCTTTCAGTTGTAGCTGATAAACCAGGGGGTTGTAGCCTCCTTCCAGAAGTGGCTATTAAATAGGGTGTAGTAGCATCCTTGTCTGTTATAGCAGGAAGAAACCAGGGTTTTGTAGCATACCTTAGTCCTAGCTAAAAAATTGGGTGTAGCAAGTTGTAGCTTGCAAAAACTATTGTAAACATAATTTTGTAGTATAGAAAGAGTTTGTGGTTTTCCCAATTGGGTTTCCATGATAAAATATGTGTCCCATGTATTTTGTTGATTCCATGTTTTAATTAGGTTTAATAAGTGGTTTAAAATGGTAAAAAGTCAACAATACTGATTCACCCCCCCTCAGTATTGACCAATATTCCAACAATTGGTATCAGAGCAGGATCTTTCACTACAGTCTAAACCATTGGAAGGAAGATCCTATTAAAAACCACTATGGATCAACAAGAAGAGATTGCATCCCACAGAGCTCTAGTACTCGATAAAGAAGACTATGCATATTGGAGAGAAAGAATGAGTGCATACTTACAATCATTAGGATGGGGTGTATGGAATTCAGTAATACCTGATTATATCCCACCAAAAAGAATAAGTACTACATCTCAGAAAGAGTCCAAGAAAAATAACTCAATAGCAATGGAGGCCCTACTTGATGGACTATCTCAACCCATCAAAGAGAAGATAGGAAAATGCATCTCAGCTAAGGAATTTTGGGTCAAACTAGAGAAGCTTTTTTCAGTCAAAGAAATAGTAAAAGCATACCTTGCTATTTTCAAGAATGATGAGGAAGAAACTTGCAGCCATAAGGAAGATCAAAAGAACAAAACTATATGCAAGAAAAAATTTAATGACAAGAATAAATTCTTCTATTCCTTGGAAGATAGTGAAGATGAAGAGATTAGTGAAGATGAAGAAAATCTATTCATGGAGACAGTAACTTCAGAAAATAATTTAGATATGGAAAGAAAGGTGGACCTAAAAGATGAATTCATAAGTAGCCTCGAAGAATTGAGAGAGAGCAGATTGGAGAACAATTATTTGAAAGAAAGTTTTTAAAAATACTAGAAGAGCAGAAATCAAAAGAAGAGGAAGTCAAGACCCTCCAAAAGGAGCTGCACAAGTCAAAACAACAAACAATGGCTAGCATGAAAGAGGCCGAGAGCTTAAGACATGAAGTTTCTAACTTCAAGGAAGACGTAAAGAAGCTAAAAGGCCAACAGACCATTAATGAGAAGCTCAAGGAGAAAATACAAGAATCTAAAAGACTTGAAGAAGAAGTTATTTTGCTTAGGAAGAAGCTTGATGAAGAATCTATTAAATCAAATTTTGAGAACAACTCAAAGGTTTTAGATGAAAACTTAAGTAGCCAAATACCATCAAGTGGTAAAACTGGATTAGGTTATGACAAAGAAAAGAATCCAGAATGCTTGTCTCCTACACTTTAAGATAGAATTGAAAGAAGCTATGCTGCTGCACTCAAAATCCTGATTGAGAAGGATAGTCAGAAGTATGCTCCCTCCTCTCATAATAAAGACAGAACTGATATGATACCTAAAAGACCAATGACAAGCAGGGTCCAACAGATCTTTTTTGGTCATTGCTACACATGTCATAATTTTGGACATATGGATAGAGAATGTAAGCTGAGGAAGAATGCTTCAATAAAAGTTCAGAAACAAAGGAAGGGATTGAAAAGTATGGAAGTTGTGAAGCAGGAAGAGTAAATATTCCTCAAATATAAAGGAAGGTTCTATGGATATTGTCACTGCTGTCACAAGTTTGGTCACAAGGCTATTAATTGCAGAACCAAGGGAAAATATCAAAATACAGAATCCAAGAAACAAACAAGGTCAGTAAGCAAGCTACCTCATGGAAAGATGTGGAGAAGAAAGGAAGACTACAAAGAGTCAGAGGAAATATAGATTCCAAGCATCAACGAAGTTTCCAAAGATGATGTTCAGCATAATAGTGTTGTAGATAAGAATGACATCCATTATGATGGAAATCAATATGAAGATGAAGAATACACCGATGGAGAGAAGGATTATGAAATTCTCTTCTAAAGTTTCTCGTGACCTAAAAAGAAACCTCGAAATTAGCATTAGAGGAGATCATATACTCAAGTGGAGTAAATATCAGAAAATTACAATTGGTATTTGAAGGTAACTAATATCACTTGCTAAGAATAAAAAGGGTATGTTCATAAAAAACAAGAAGTAAAGTAGAGGTGACAAAATTGAAGAAACACATTTGGTCCAAAAAAACATCTATGTGACAAGCACATGGTTGAAGTGCAAAACAATCAGAAGGAGAATTAGAGAAGAAGAGATGATCATGGTCAAATGATAAGACTGGTGCATGGTTGACAAAAAGCAGAGTATAAACGCTATCATAAAATGGAGAGAATGTTGACAAATGGGAGGAACATTGAAAGGGGGAGTTTATGAACTCATCATCCAGGTTCTCATTCAAAATGGTTATAATTCAAAGGCCTGCTACAAGATAATAAATAAGATTATATTAAAACACAGTGAGTAGTACCAAGTCCAAGATAAAAGGAGGACGAGAAGCAAAAGAAGGGTAGTTATCAAAAGGAAGAAGGATAGGAAATTCTCTATCAAGATGGTTACAACAAAAGAGCATAATAAGTTATCCTTTGTCATTGTTGTCAAAGAGGGAGAATGTTTAGATGTTTCCATCAATGCCAAAGGGGGAGAATGTTGAATATGATTGTCATTGATGTCAAAGGAGTTCAATAATGACAAAGGAATAACCAAAGACATGATGGTAGGGCAAACTCAGTGAAAGACAAAGGAACGACAAAGGAAGTGATGCCATGGCATGTATGATGATGTGGCATGTGTGATGAAGTTGGAAAGGCACATGATGGTGTTCTGGTGCTATCATTAAGTCAGTGTTGCAATCTGATATCATTCTGGAAATTATGGCAAGTTTGTGAAACTTTGGAATTGACTAAGTATTGAAAAAGTAGTCAAAACTGCTCTAAGAGAATGCCCGCCATAATTCATGGTCTGAGAAAAATGCACACACCATCATATCCAGATATAGCTTGTTGAAGTGTCTATCTAGTCATGGTCTCATTTTTCCTTAATCATTTCTGAGGAGCAAGTTATAAGTCTGCCAAAATACGGTTTTAGGATAAACCTTGGAGAAATTCTTAGAAATGGCTGTGTTGGAAAACTGGTCTAGGTGGCCTTGGTAAAATTCCCACCGTACATCATGGGAGAATGATAAAAATGATCTGAAACTATCATGCTCTAGCTTGTCAAAGAGGATATCCTTCCATGGTCCTAGTTTGCACAAAAGGTGTTTGATGACAAAGTTAACAGCCTGCCAAAACAGGGTTTCAGGATGCCTTTACACTAAAATAGCAAAACTGCCTAAGTGGCCTCAGGGAAATGCCCGCCATGATTGGTAGGTTAAAGTAAATGCCCACACCATATGGTCATCCGGTAGGTTGTTGATGTGTCTACTTGACCATGTTGTCATCTTGTCTTGAGAGTGCCTGAGGAAGAAGTTATGGATCTGCCAAAACAGTGTTTTAGGCAGATTGGACCAGTCTAAGAAAAATTGTCTAAGTATACTTGTAAAAGTGCCTGAGTAGCCTCAGTAAAATGCCCGCCATAAATTGTGGGAAAAAGTAAATGGCCGCACCGTATGGTCAGGTTGTACCTTGTTGATATGTCTATCTGACCATGGTATCAGTCTGTCCAAAGAGTCTCTGGGGAGGAAGATATTAATTTGCCAAAAGTGCCTCCTAGCTTGATTTACACTACTCCAGTAAAATGCCCGCCAAGGAGAGAGAAAGAAGTTTCAAGGGGTGAAATTGGTTTTGATAGAATCCCCTAGTTGGCTCCTATACAGTGGATGTCTCACACTTCAAATTTGATGAAAAGAAAAATCACTTTATATTAACCTAGGGTTTGATAATTTTTCCTAAGTGTCAAATTAGCAGTTTGGAAGGCCACTTTCAAATGCCCTCCAGATGATGTGTGTGTGTCAATAAGTTCATATTTTGACATGGTATTGTTCATTGTTGAAGTAGATATCCAGCCATGCTTTTAGTTTTCCTCATAGTGATCATATATGAAAGAAATCAGTCTGCCAAAGTGAAGGAAAAAGTGTTTTACATATTAAAGACAAAACTCACATGGCTAAGAGGCCATTTGAAAATGCTCGCAAGGAGGTGTTCATGTGCTGATAAAATTAATCAGATGGCATAGGATTGTTCTCTGGTGAATTGGTTATCTAACCATGAGTTCAGATCTTCCTATGGAGTTCACACGTGCGAAAAACAAGCCTGCCAAAATGAGAAAAAGATTGTCTTTACTGTTCAAATGAAGGTTGAAGAGCCATTTGGAAATGCCCACAAGGAGGTGTCGTTTTGCTGATAAAATTAATCAGTTAGCATGGGTTTGTTCCTTGATGAACTGGATATCCAACCATGGAGTCAGATTCCTATTTGGTGCTCTCACGTGCGAGTTTTTGGTCTGCCAAAAATAGAGAAAAACATGGTTATTCATAAGGGGCTAAATATGACCACAAGAGGGTTTAAAGGATAAGCCCGCAGGGGCTTAGGAATGCCCGCTAAGGCTTAAGTTAAGCTCGCAAGGGATTATGGAATGCCCACAAGGGGCTTAAGGGATAAAATCTCCTAGGAGATTTATTATTCCCAAGGGCTAAAAGATGCCCACAAGGGCTTGTGAAAAGTCCGTAGGGGCTTAAATGCCCGCACGGGCTTAGGTTATGCCCGCAAAGGAGATTAAGGCATAAGCCCGCTGAAGATAAAGGATAGCCCACAAATGAAGATGACCACAGGATTGAAGGCTAGCTATGGGAGGAGAAGACCGCTTATGAAAGGATCCCGCATCCCTAAGATGAGAAGCCTGCAGGCCTGAGATAATCATTGAAATTTTAATTAATTAAATTAATTAAAAATTAAATAATAAACATAATTATGAATTAAATTCTAATTAAACAGAGATTTGAAGAGGCATGAATATGAAAGGGTGTGATCTTGTTCTGGAAAGATGCAAGGTTCAAGAGAAGAGTAAAAGAATATATAAACATAATTCTGAAGAAGAAGAAAGATGTCTGAGTAGTTCATATTGAAGGTTTAGCAAGAACCAGAACTGAAGTGTATGCTGGGTTATGAGATGAATATTTGAAGCAACATTGAGACCGGAGGAAGAGACCAGAATGTGTGCACATTCAAGATGAATAATTGCATAACTGAAGTCAGAGAATAGAAGGAAAGAATTGAATCTGTCTGCAGCCCAGATCCATGTAGCAGCAAGAAGACACAGACTAAAGAAAGCAAAGAATTATATATGATAGAATTAAAGAAAGAAAGATCTGGAAGATTGATATAAACATATTAGGGAGGTAGGGTGGTGCTAGGGCAAGCTACTGGCCTGCAAGGGGGTTGTAGTCTCCTTCTAGTGGTAGCTGGTAAATAGGGTGTCGAAGCATCCTTTCAGTTCTAGATGATAAACCAGGGGGTTGTATCCTGCTTCCAGTTGTGGCTGGTAAATAGGGTGTAGTAGCATCATTTTTTGTTGTAGCAGGCAGAAACTAGGGTGTTGTAGCATCCTTCAGTTGTAGCTTGCAAAAAATATTGTAAACATACTTTTGCAGTATATAAAGAGTTTGTGGTTTTCCCAATTGGGTTTCTACGATAAAATCTGTGTCATGTGTATCTTGTTGATTCGATGTTTTAATTAGTTTTAATAAGTGGTTTAAAATCTTAAAAAGTTAACAATACTGATTCACCCCCCCTCTTAGTATTGACCAATATTCCAACATTTAGTGCATCTGAGCCCCTCTGCACTAGTGCAACCCTTCTCCTACTTAGGCGCCCTGACATCCATGGTCCACATGGAAGCATCTGTGCATTCGATTGGCGATTCAGTTCTTTTGAATTTTGCTAATTCGTTTTGGACAAATTCAAATTTACCTTACTTTGCCAATATGCCTCCTTGGCACGCCGTTCAACAGGTAAAATGTTTATTACTTCACAAAATAAATTTTTAATGGTTTAGTTTTTAAAATTGACCCTTAAATTTCCATTTTTTTAAAAAAATTAAAAAAATTTGCGCGGTGCGTTCAAGGCTTTTGGCTCGCACAGCATGACGTTGCACCATGTAAAATTTTATAGAGCGCACCGCTAGTGGTGCGAGCCGAACGAATTGAACACATCGCTAATAATAGAAAACACACAAATGGTCACTTATGTGTTACACATTTAAGTGCACCGACACTTCGGTGCACTTAAATGTAACACACACACCAATGACCTTATAAATTAATAAAAAATAATAAACGTTCGATGGTGCACTTATACTATTCATGCGTACTGGTAGTCAGTGCATTGACATGGCATGAGTGCATCTTTGGTACATCTACTAAAAACTAAATTCTAATAGACATTGTTGTGTTTAGTACAATAAAGGGCACCAGAGTTCCAGTGCTTGTTATTGTCTAGCGGACCGGTATTGGTAAAATAACCGATAACCATTTGTACGGTGCACATATGTCACGTCATCGCATCCATGACGGTGCAATTACGTGAAATAGGTGCACCGATGACCCTTTGGATAAAAAATTGAAAGAAAAATTAACGATGCTCCTATGGCAAGTCAAGGAACAGGTTATATAGTGCGCTGACTTGGCATAGGCGCACCAATAATAGAAATTAAATAATTTATAATTTAAAAATTTGGTGCGTTTGCATGACGGTGTACTAATAAGACTTTGGCGCACCATCAATTTCAATTTAAAATTTTTGATATTTAATCCTCGGTGCGGCATATATATTGTAGCGCATCGCTCCTTGGTGCCTCCTGTATATAAGTGCACCGCTCACAAAACCGGGAACACAAAATTGTCGGTGCTCCTATGTCACGTCAAGGCACGGTTCACGGTGTGCTGACGTGGGATAGGCACACTGGGAATATTTTTCAAATAATTTATTGTTGTTTAAATTCGGTGCTTTAAGTAACAGTGCACTAATAACATTTAGTTGCATTGTCGAAATTAATTTTAAAATTTTTGATATATAAGCTGTGCGTCATAGGTATTGTAGCGCACCGCTTTTGGGTTCTTGCAGTATATAAAAGCACCGGTGGCGGTGCGTTTCTAATATTTATGGCGCACTGGTTTAGTTTTTTTAGAAAAAAACTTTTAATATTTGATTTTGGTAGATATAATATTTTTATAATTATTTTATATGTATGGTTATGCGACTAATTTATATTATATGTGAAACATAGACATGATTGCCGTGAGGCACAACAGCAGTGCGAGGCAGAGGTTGATCAGTACAACTTCTATAGAGAGTGGGAGGCCAGGGAGAGGGAGAGAGATTTATATCCTCGTCCCATTATGCCTTAGACTAGACACCTCTTGAGATTTGTTGACCTCCTCAAGTTCTATGAGGAGGCGACATCACTCAAGGGGAACAATACCTTGTTGACCTAGTTGATCGCATGCTGGGACCATTTTAGGAAGGCCTTTAGAGTTGGTCCTTATGAGTGGTTCTAGCCCACTAAGGAGGATATTTAATTTATCATTGGGATATCTAGGAGAGGTGAGGACCTTCATCAGTTCCCTAATGTTCCAGCTGGAGCTGTAGCAGTGACTCAGCTGGTATATGTTCAGAGATATGTTGATGAAAACATCCTTGATCCCTCTCAATTTCAGGTGCGTGGTGGTCAAATTTCCATTTCTTCTTTTGGTAGAGAGGATGTGAGGTGCCTCTCTTTGTTGGTGACGACTATCGCACATTACACCATGGATGGGAAACACATTAGCTGCCCTTTATTATATTATGTTGATTATTTAGTGCAGGCACCTAGATGCATTAGGTAGTTTGCTATTTTTTTACGACAATGTTTTTATGCTCTCAGTTGATGTCATGCATGTATTGGAGGGAGGGCCAACTTCCCCCTCTCTTCAGAGTTGTTTTTTCTATTTTTTGAGAGATTTCCGGCGACTAGGCCATCTTTTGACCGACTCCCTCCTAGGTTGATGACAAATGTGCGTTTGCGCATGTGGGGGAAGATGATGCCTAGAGGGGGTAGCTAGAGTTTCCTGTGAGGATCACTGTTGATGTGCTTGAGATGCTAAGCGGCGAGGACCAACCTCGATTAGATATGGTTGCATATTCATATGCGGGGTTGGATTGGAGAGGGTGTACCAACATCTTCTTCACCCGAGACGAGGCACCTGATCACAGACGTAAATTTAGCAATATGTTTAATTTAATATATTTTCATTTTATTCTAGTTATACTTATTTCAAATGAAATATGTTTTAAATTGTTATATTAAATTCATGTTTAATGAAATTGTCTAATTATTATTGTGTACTATATATTTTACAGATATTGGCACTTTTGATGGTGATGTGGGGTCTCCTCCACCGCAGGATGATGAGAATGAGGACATACATATGCATGATTAGCTGAAGGTGCCTCATCTAGCTAGACCTGGCCTTTACCGCAGGCTTGACCAGAGGTTCATACATGATATTGTAGATATGCTAGCTAGATTATTAATGGATCGAGGGGTTTGGTATGTTCCTATTAGAGAGATTCATAGGTAGGACTGATATGTTGAGATATGGAGGATGCTTCCTGTTGATATGAGGAGATTGATGCTACACATTGTTGGTGCTTGCATTCTTTTGGATGCCATCCCTCATGGTAGTTCATCGTCTGATGAGGGTGAATATCCTCAGCCTCCTTCGCGTGATCGGGTAGATAAGTTGATTGTTTCACTTTGCATCATGAGAACATGGGCGGTTGTGGATGGTTCTCCTTGAGAAGGAGGCGGTGGTTGCGCGATCATTTGTTGTTGTTGTGAGGGGAAGGGATCAGTTAGCACTGCGGGTGTGGGTTTTCCCTTGATAAACTTTTGCACTTCTTCACGATGTGGACATTCTTTCGTGAAGTGATCATCACCGCACAATAGACATGGTTATTTAACCTTCTGTTTTTGTTTGGTGTTGTCATAGTTGTTCTTAGGCTCCTGCTGATTAGAAGATTTCTTGGAGTTCTCTTTATTATTCTTTTTAATACTTGATTTTTGAGGTGAAGCAGATTGCACTGAATTCACTTTGGCAGTGGACGCAGGGCTGGGTGATTGGTTAGTGTTGTTACCAGCCTGTGGTGAGGGTGGAGTTGAACTATGGTGTTTCTGTGATCCTCCCGATTGTGTAGCAATTTGGGCATGAACAGAACCAATAATTCTGCAACGAATATAAAGTATAAATTTAATAATAATAATAAATAATAATTAGTACTAGGTTAAGGGGCGCATCTCCTCACACATGGCTTCCCACACCTTATATAAAGGTGGCCACCAATTGCATATTCATCATCTATCTATAATATGATCATTTTATCTCAAATATGGAAGACGGAGTCGCTTCATAACTATCTAACCGGATACGGTTATAGCATTTGGTATCATAGCTTTTGCTTCTCCCCTCAGAGCTCGGATTCGGCTCTTTGTTCTCAACACTCGGTTCATTCCTCTCGCTCCTCGGCAATTCTCTTCATCGCTCATCCACTTCATCGTTTCCCATCCTCACCACCTACACGCTTCTCTCCCCATACACCACTGCACGCCCCTCTGCGCACTCCTCCATACCCCTCGCAGCACCCTCCTGCTGCATCCTCCACACTCCACCTCGTCGCTACCCCCTTCCCCCATCCACCACTGCGCCTCCCCTCATCCTCCCATATCCCGCACCCAGTACCTCATGCCCTCCCCTCTGTGCACCCACGCTCTGCCTGAGTGCCCTCACCATTCCCTCGACCACCATCCTCGCTCACCCTCCGTGGCCTCCATCCACGTTTCTCCCACCATCTCTCCATTCACCCCTGCTGGTCTCCCTTGCTCTACATTTTCCCCCTCCATCCTTCCCTGGCGTCTTGCCTTTGCGTGACTCCTCATACACCACACTCCCTCGCTACTGCGAACTCCTCCTGCGCAACACTCCAAGCCGCGCCCACCTCCTGTGTAGTCCTCACTCGACCTTCCCTCCTCCACTGCTCCACGACCCTCATCCCCTGGGCTCCACGCCATCTCCTCGACGCCCATCCATCTACATCCATCTACCTCCCTCCCTCCGCTCCATCTACCTCCCTCCCTCCTCATCACCATGCCCTCGCCCCGCCTCCATCTTGCCATCCTCATCCTCACCCACGCACGCACCATTGCTGTGCCCTCCTACCAACTTCTGCTCATATGCCCATCACCCATTTCCCCCAACACCTCCACAACTCCACGCTCTCCCCCACACTCCCGTGCGTGCCTCTTCACACAGACCACGCCCATCTGCACCACTCCATCTCCCTTGGGTCCGCATCCACATCGCCAACCTACCTCCATCTCTCGCTGCCTTCCACCATTGCAGCGTCATCGTCATACCTCCAAGCACTCTTCCAGCCGCCATCTCCATGAAACCCTAATTCACTCCATTGGATTTCAAAAAAATATTATAATAATTTTTATTAATAATTATAATTATTATTATATTAAAAAAAAAACTATTGAAAACTATATGTGTATAATAATATTATTATTTTTAAAATAATAATAATTATTATCATCTATTATTGATCTAATATTGATTCTCTCTTGAAAACTTTTACAATTAGCCATGAAGTCAATGTGGGAAGAATTGGATCACACCTCCAATCAGTTTCATAGGATGGATGAAATGTTTGATCGGATGGAACAATCAGTTGTAAAAGCTGCTCAAAAAGCTATTGACGACACCTTCAATAAAATAAGCCAACAAAGCAACCCGAAGGCCTCTGAAGACAAAGAATCTGAAACTAAATATAAACATGATTTTCAAAGTCCGGAAGAAAAACCAGATAAAGAACATAAAAATGATAAAGAGCAAGAAGAAACTTCATTCTCAGGATTAGAAACAATTGAATAAAAAATGTTATTAGAATCAATTGTGGCAAAGTTTTCCATTGATCTCAACGACCAACAACAACAAATGCAAGATGATGCGAGTACTTCTAATTATACACACAAAGTGGTGCTCGAAATAGGCTCATCAAGTGAATCATCATGCAAGGTAGTCAAGAACCCCAAAAAATCCACGAGAAGACATGCAATAGAAGAAGAGCACGAAAATAGACTTTTAGCCTTAAAAATAGTCGTTTTGAAAGAAGTGAAATGTTATTGTCAATACACGACTGATGATGGTATGATCAAAGAGTTGTCCATATCAAAATCAATTGTGACAAGAGGTCCACAATTGCTCATAAATGGAATCCAAAAGGTGATATGGAAAACAAATAATTACAAAGCCTATTGTTTCAAAAACTCACCACTCAAACGGAAAGGATTACAACACGAACGTCCAGGTTCACATCCAAAGAAAGGAACCAATCCAGAATATACATCTCATTCAACGCTTCAACGCAGATCCAGAATCAGGTTGATATCAGTAAAATCATCTTTGAGGACAAAGCTTCCCTTAAAGGGGGTGGCAATGCAACGAATATAAAGTATAAATGTAATAATAATAATAAATAATAATTAGTACTAGGTTAAGGGGCGCATCTCCTCACACATGGTTGCCCACACCTTATATAAAGGTGGCCACCAATTGTATATTCATCACCTATCTATAATATTATCATTTTATCTCAAATATGGAAGACGGATTCGCTTCATAACTATCTAACCGGATATGGTTATAGAAAATTCCATCGGCATGTGATCCCGTAGGAGGTTTTGTTGGGTCTTATGTGGGGCGTGGGGCATTAGTGATGATATCGTACAAGGTTCCAGATTGAGCATAGACTAAGTCTAAGTACTGGGAACGTGAAATGGATTTTTCTTCCGTAACAACCCCCCCCATAGCCACATCTTTATCTATGATGGGAATTAAGGACTTCGTAAACCAATCGACGAGTAATTGGTCCAGAATAGGAGATTCAATAAGGCGATGCATCCTTCTCCACTCATGGATGTGATTGGAAATGTGAGTAGAGGTGGATTGACGGAGGGATGTCAAAAGGTCCATGTTGGTTTCATAACGGATTGGAAATTGGAAATGATTCAGGAAATCCATAGCCAACGATAAAAAATCGGTGAAAGAATGTGGTGGTAATTCAATGCACCACTTCGCAGCAGTGCCGGTGAGGATTCGTTGAAAAAACCTCAAACAGATAGAATCCTCCATGAGGGAGTTAGAGGAATACCACAGATGATAAGTCATTACATGGTTTTTGGGGTCCTCACTGGGTTTGCCATTGAATTTTGGAATGTACGATGGTAACTTCACAGGAATCGATGGCTAGTTTCTGCCATGTTGAATGGGATCGTTAGTCAAATGAGACAAGTCTAGCAGATATAATGTATCCAGAAAGGGTAACTTCTGGTTTGGATGCATATACTGATAGTATTGACATGGCATCTGAGTACCAGTAGGACCGTGAATTGACTGATCGTAAGGTCCTCCCATAAAGGGAGTCCTCTGCCAGAATGGGGGTGGTCCACCAGCTGGAGGTCCAATTGGTGGAACATTATGATTCCCTCATGGGGTGTTCATGTTTCCGGGATAGGGTAATCCAGGGAAAATATTTCCCAGATAGTTTGAACCTATAGCAATGTTATGATTTCCCAGGTATACATGGCCCCATGGGGGTTCGGTCCAATTGGATGGTCCCTCCATTTGATGTGTCTAGATAGGATTTCCCATGGTTGGGAGTGAACTTCCAACCATGCTATAGTTCATGTGTGAAGAATATCCACCGCTCACATTGTGTCCCCTAACTAGATGATGTCCCCTAGTTAGGTTTTGTCCACTGACTAGGGGTTGCCCCTAGTTGAAAAATATCCACTCGTTGGAGTATGGTCAGCAAGGGTATATTTCCCACTAATAGTAGGTTGAACCGAACCCATTGGTTGACTACTAACTAAGGAATGACCTCCACTCATTTTTTGGCTACCAGGTAGATGATAACTTCCACTCGAATTTTGAGGTGGAGGTGGTGTTAAAGTCATGTAGTTATTAGTAACTGAAGGTTTCCCTATAGTTGTTGGGGTCAAATAAGGTGTAGAGCCAGTCAAATGGTCTAGAGGAGTACTAGAAGGGAAAGATGGTTGGCCTGGCTCATAAGTATTCATGGTCGGCATAGATATTCCCAGTGAAGAAAAGGAAAAAGAATGTACTGGTGAATGTTGTTCAAAGACTAGTACTTCTGAATTGGACATAGGGGGAAACTATGGCGTCTAAGTTGGTTACCGAATGTCTGTAAGCGTTCAATAGTTTTGTAAATTGGCACGATAAATACGTCATCCAAAATCCAAGGAGTAAACTGGTGTGGTGGATTTTCCACCATCGCAAGTGAACCAAAATCAGAAACATGTTGACCTAAATAAGTGTCCCAAAATGATGATGTTGGACCAAAAGCTGTCGATATCGGGTCGTCCTGGGGCTGAATGAAAATCCAGTTTGTAGCTCCGGGATGTCCTTCAAGCGAATGATGAAAGGTTGTGTCATGTGTGGGAGGTTGTTCCACCATCAAAGGTCCCGTAGGATCAGTGATTGGCGGATTTGCAGGAGGAGAGTAGTTCATTCCTGATTCTAAGGTAGAAGTGCCTTCTTGATATGACACAGAAGTGGAGGGTTTATCCATTGTTGCTCCCGATTTCTCCTCCTGGTTAAGGGTATATTCAGGTGGAAAATTTAAAATTCTACGGGATCTTCTTAAAGGTTGATCAACCAGGATGGCCGAAGCAAAAATTATCCTAATATTTTTTTACAAAAGAAAAAACACACTTCAAGATCTACTCAAGCTAAATATGCAAGCAAAATTATGTGGTAGGTGGGATTCAATGGTATGGAACTTGACGGGATTATCAAGGCGTCACAACTCGCGGTATACTACAGGGTCCAACAATTATACTTGGCCCAATTTTCCAGATCACTAACCAGGGAGGATTAGGACCATACCCCTGATTGTATAACTCGAATACCTGGCAGTACGTGCATAGTAACTCCACGAGTGTTTTTCTCGGTGTATTTCCACGCCAAGGCAGCCAAAAGTTACCTTAGAAGCTTTTAGGAATCCTAATAGGGTCTCCCTATATACACAAGGTACGTGGGAGCTCAAATCCGTAGTGGTGCTGTCTAATGCACAACTGCACGATAGGAGCCTTCCGATATACTATCGAGTACGTGAAGTACCTTTCTATATACCCGAAGGTACATGAAAGGCCGTTCGATATACCGATTGGTATGCAGAATAACTACAATCCCTCAGGATGCAGTGCAGGCAAATAACGACAGCTGCCATACTTAAAGACACCGAGATACGTCTCTAACCTAACACACAAGTTTCTATACAATTTTAACCTAGGCTACCGTTAAATTTTATCTTGACGATTAAGTGGATGCATGAGGTGTAGACTTGGAATTTAAAAAGATGCAAAATTACTCTACATGCAATGCAATCCTTCGTTTCTCTTTCGATGGAAACTAACTAATGATAGGGAAAAACCTTTTTACTTTTCTGATAAGGAAAAATGAATGAAACACCTATACTTTCAATTTAACCAAAATACATACAAAATATCCTTTCAACAATCCAACAAAAATGAGAAGCATAACACACCAAATCCAAACTATTTTTGTCTTTTTCCTTTAAGTTCAAGCAAATCTACAAGCAAAGAACGAAAAGAAGAATTCCATTTTGAAATGCACTAACTCAAATTCCGAAATGAAGACTAAAAAAGATGGAGAGAAAACCAAAAACACTTAAAAATTTTCTACCTTTCAAAATACTTTGAGAAAGCTTAAATGAAACTTAACAACTTCGATGGAGATAAAATCACTTTTTACAACCAAGAAGTCATAAGCATTACTATCTTTTCACTTTCCAAAGATAACTCAAATGATCATTTCAAAAGATAAAAACTCTTTGAACCAATTTCAAGAAACAAACTCGAAATGGAAATGATAAGCATTTTTTTTTATTTTCAAACCAAAGAAATCAAATAAATCTGAGAATTATGATGTTCTTTCAATCCAAATTTAGATAACTAAAGGGACTTTCGACTGCAAATATTTTATCAATTGGAAATTCACAAAAATGTTATCACCCAAGATCTCCAAACACACAAAATCTATTACAAAAATCGCAAAAACCTACCTATTGGGGGGGCTGAGAAGTCAAACTGAATAGATCAGATGGTCTGATAGGGAGTCACAAGACTAAATGCACTCATGAGGGATTGAAATTTCCCACTATGAGAGGTGGATTCACTTGACTAACAAGGACCCAAATCAAGCTTAAAATTCAAAAATAAGCCAATGAAGCATGTTGTACCTAGGAGGCTCTGAGACTATGCAAAACAACCTACATAATCCAAATAATCAAGTCAAAAATTGAAGTAAGAGAGTTCTTAAAGTATGCACCAAATTATGAGGGGCTACGTGCCCTATAAAGGTACACTAGAGCATTGGAATCTCTAGCAACGCTCTCTACAAACAGAGGAAGTGTGTCAGTGACATGGGTTGCAAATAAGTAGAAGGCATCAACGACTCAGGTTGCTCTAATGGAAAGTGCGGCACTGTGAGACAGATGCAGGAAATGAACTGCCCAGGTGCGTCGGGCGATATCCAAGCTAAAAAAAATTAAAAACTCTCAAAGTTTAAAAAGAAAAATGTCTCAATATAAACCTTGATCAAAGTCTAAATGGCCCATAAACTCTCTGATAATCAGATCCGGTGGAGGGAGAGGCAATTAGAGAAATCAATCAAAAACAAGAATTGTAAACAAACCAAAACTATAAGCTATAAGATCCCTAGTATGGTCGTCATTTTTGTTTACAGACAATAGGTTAATGCGGACAAAAACTGATCTCTCTAGTCTAAATGGTTTAGATCTAGAACAAAACGAGTACACAGTATAACTATCATTCCTAGTTAGATTAAATTGCAACGTAGATTGGAAAGCAAGTTACCTCATACGCGCAATTCCTTTCTCCTCGTTTGATCTACTTCCAGTTCCTTGATCTTCGGCTGCAGAACAAGAAGGAGCAAGTGGAAACAAACAAACCATATGAAAGGATATGATTATGAATCTAACTAGATCAACAGTCAAAGAGGTCAATCCTAAACATTATACGCTTAACAAGTTCATGGAAAGATATTTATATTAAATGCAATTTGCAGCAAATACAAAGTAGGGAAATTACAACCAATGCCTTGACATTGTAACACCAACTCAAGTGATCTTGCCTCAAAGATCAAAGCCTTCTATCCTTCTATCCTCCTTTTGGATGAAGAGGTCTCTTATCCAAATTCCACCAGCATATGGATACTTTATCCTTCCTTCCTTAACAATGGAGAGGGGGTTCATATATATAGGGATAAAGGGATAGGAGAGGTTGAGGATTTAGGTGAGAGGCTTAAGGGATCATCCCACTAGGTAAGGGGATTGATTGCCACCTTCCGAGATATGTAGGGATAAGTCTCCATGCCATCCAAGCTTTGAGAATTCGCTTGAAGCTTCTATTTATCCTTTTTAACCAATAGCGACACACCTTGCATAAGGAAAAATCACGCCAGTGGAAGGGTGACACACCTTGTGCAATGGCAGACATCATCACTGAAACGCTCTGCTAATGTGCAGAGCACATCACCTTAAGTCTGACGCACCTTGACAGAGAACATGGAGCATTGAGGTGACTACAAAAGTTGAGAGGATGAACATCAACACTTCTCTTGGTCTTTCAGGCCAGGTACTTTAGGAAACAAGGCATATAAAGGACACAAAACCTATCATGATGAGATTTTGGTGTAACAACATCTACCCCCTTTTTTTGCACATTTATTTTTACTGGACTCTTTGAAATGCATAAACCCTTCCATTAATTGCACCTTAGGTGGAAGACTTGATGTCGATGGATTCATCAACAAATCGTCTATCCATTGGCATATAATTTAAGCATTTTTTAGTTCGTATGATTTTTTTAAAAAATTTTCTTTTAAAACTTACACTTAAAAACCTGATTCACAACTGCGAAGGAGCCCAAATAAAATTCAACAACATAAAAATCACTCCACCAAAAAAATTAAAAATATATATATACACCCCACATTGATGCATCTTCTTCAAAAGGATATTTATGGTTTTTCAATTTATGTAATCAATAAAAAACGTTTACGTGCACACAAATGTGTACAAAATGCAATTCAAACATTCAATGGTAAGTATTTGCAAAATAAATTAAAAAAATATGTATCTCCCAGTTCATTTTGTGTAGATCATGTTTACATATATATAGTTTTTGAAAATTATACATTTAGCATTAAAATATTTTACGTGCACACAAGCCACTTGTTAACTTTTCCTCAAATTTGCAAGGGAAAACAATTCATTAAATGCAATTTTGACACATTAAATGATATTGTATTTTAAAAATATATATCATTGGAAAGAAAACATAGTTCCCTACAATTTGATTTTTATTGCATGTCGAAATTCACAAGGCATAGATGAGTTTCGAGGGCTTAGAATTAATAAATGAGTAAACTATTGAATTTTTGACCTTGATTATTTGTAGAACGAAATAAAGGCCACAATATAAAATGGAAACACACACACAATGTTTTGCAAAAAACACACCAGTACAGTAAAACCCAAATTCTATTAATGAATGGAATGGAAAAAAATTGTAAATTGCAAAGCAATACAAACTAGCTCAGATGGTGGCATCTTATCTCTGAAGAGAGATGTGTCAGCTATGCTCATTTACAAGAGATCATTGAAAAAATACCACAAAGGGCCTTTTTATCATAAACATAAGGAGGCAAAAACCATAACATCCAAAAACCTAACCATATGAGATGAAGCACCAAAAGGATTTGTGGGCCCCTAGGTGGTTAGTTGATATGTCAACTTCCCAGAGGTGTAAATTTTGCATACGATCTCCATTTAGGGTGCTTGATAGTTCGTTGGTAAGAACTATATAAGAATTACAACATCATTTAGGGCGTCAAAAACATTGGTTAAATGGTCTCAAAGTGGCCTTAGAAGTTTTGGAACCAAAAAACTGTATTTCCAAGAAGATGGAAGACCGTTGTAGCTCGATGGAATAGGTGGGTGGCCACTGGTATCCATTTGAATAAATTTTCATCATCACAGTTGGTCAAAAAGTGTTACCCATCTTCATGGATTCACCCCTTTACGTATGAGTAAGTAGGCATGGGTGAGG
Organism: Larix kaempferi; assembly: GCA_027924585.1. Classification (NCBI taxonomy): domain Eukaryota; kingdom Viridiplantae; phylum Streptophyta; class Pinopsida; order Pinales; family Pinaceae; genus Larix; species Larix kaempferi. The sequence goes on along the minus strand of BSBM01000462.1, from coordinate 623,627 downwards.
CCACCTTTTGCCCACTCCTCTCCTCCACTCTATTTTTTTAGAACTTAGTTCTAATCCTATCCAATAAAAAATACTCCATTCAATGGAATTTTGGAAACCATGATTTGTTATGTTTCCCTTGTTCACTTTCAGTTAGCTTCCCTATGCCCATCTTTTTAAATGCATACCCTATAATGTTAGTGGGGACTATTGAATCCCCTGCTTCTCAATTACCTGATGAGTCAACTACATTTTAGAACAAACACAGATATTTGAGGTTCGATCTATGTGCTATCATTCCTTGACATTTAGAGTTGTTTCTATGGATATATGAAGGCAGTGGAAATGAATTTCTAGACCAAGTGTAGTGTGATTTATCTCGATTTGCAAAGAAAGGGACAACTGGCCACCGATACCATGGATCTATTCACACATCAATGCAGTCATATATTAGTCCAGGAAGAAAAATGGTGTGGAGCACGAATAATATTTTTTTTAAATAACAAGAAAATTAATGGAGGCATGGGATTAGATTTTCCATGAAGAAACCTAGGTCACACTTCATTGTATGGTATTCTACGTCAGTTGTGGATCTTAGGAAAATTGTATTATGCCATGCCAAACAATATAAAACAAGGTTACTTCCTTTGTGGGAAGCCAAAAATGGATCATCAAACCCCCTTTAAAGGTAAAACCATTTTTCAAAATTGTTCTTATTTTTTTTTTCAAAAATCTATAGTTCGCTATGTGTTTTTCTTTTCTTTTCTGCTTCTATAATATTTTCAATTCAAATTTATGGATCTTGTATATCAAGGAAAAATCCTTAAACAACGAACAAAAGGGAGGGGATTAAACATGATAGCTAAATAAATATCTTACAAAGGTTGATTTTACGCAATATACTATGTTTTCAAATACCAATTCTCACTAGGTTAGGAGGGAGAGTAAAAATGAAGGGCAAGGAAAAACCAAACTCAACTTCATAATGTAATCTCTTACATCGATTTAATAGGAATACCATTTTTTATGTACAAGAAAAATAGAAATTTGCATTTCTATATGGATACACCAACGCATTTCTTTGGAATCATTATGGATGCAACTAGATTTTCATTAAGAGGATCTATCCATAAATGTTTCTATATCAAATCAAACTACTATGAATAAATTTAAAAAATGGCAAATAAGAATGTACATCAAATTAACCATATAATTCTACACAGTGATATTTAGTTAAAAAATCTCCAACTCTACAAAAATGGAGAGTAAGACTAGTAAAACTAATGTACATAGTCATAACCCTACTTGCATAGAAAGTGGAAAATAAAGGTTTGTTGCCTATGTTCTTTATTGCATCCAACCCATCCTCTCAGTTTTTTCTTTATTTCCCCTGCCTTCAATATCTCTTAGAAACCAAGCATCCGTTGATGAATTAACCATTTGTGTAAATTAATTTGCAAACAAATTACAAATGGATTACGGATACCATGTAGCTCTATTAATAAAATTATAACTTCATAGAAGTTGAACCGTGTGAAATTCTCTAAACATTTGTCACTTTTTTTTCCTTTTTTTCCTTTTTCTTTTTTTTCCCAATTCACTTGATTTCACCACAATAGTGGAGATTAAGCATTACACTGCAATGGGATGATCATAATAAGAGATGCCTAATTGGGCTTATTGGATTATTCCATGATTTTTAAAATTGTTTTTTAGCAAGAATTCTTTTGCAAGCCGGGCAATGAATTTTTCATGCATTTGTATCTATATCTATTGCAATTTCAACATGAAAAATTTGTATCTCCATTAAAAATCCTTCATGAATGAGCATTACAAAAATAAGTGTGCATACCAATAATTAAACAAGTGATAGGTAGTTGCATTTTATATAATAACATTCATATTCATGAAATATAGAAGAAAAAAAATGCAAATAGTTGATGTTGCTAGAGGTGATGAGTCTCTAAATGCATTTTTAAATTTAGGGTTTCATGTTGCTACAAGATTATTGGGAAATAAGTGTTGATAAGAGAAGAAATTAATGAAGAAAGGAAGTTAGGGTTTCTTAGTCACGAATACAGCTATAAGAAAATGATAGCTAGGTTAGAGCTTTGAAAGCTTTGGATTGAGGACAATAATACTTTAGAAAATCAATATATTGACTTGAAACATTTTAATATATATTGGTTGGTAAACTTTTTTTTTTGGCATTTTACTATAGTGAATGTCTTTTGGACATATTTTCTTTGATTTTTTTTCTTTAAGGTAATATTGTATTTTCAAAATTTAGATAAGATTTTAAAAAAGTATAGTTAAATTTACATATAAAAATATTGACACTTTATGAGTTTGTCTAAAACATAAAATGACAGGCAATGAAAACATGCAACCGTAATTAAATCTTCATTTGACAGGTGAGGAGGATTTGAAATTCCAATCCTAATTCCATGTACAAAGAAATGACTACCAACGACGGTGGGAACCCCATTCCCATGCCTTCAATCTATTCCTAGATATTGGTTTTAGGTAATCTTTAACAAGATTTGTAGTTTCCTCATCTTCAATATCCTTGATTACCTTGATATCATCATCTACCAGAATTTTGGTAAATAGTGATACTACATTAAAGTTGACCAAAACATCTTGTTATTTTTAAATTTCTTATATCTTTGATCACATGAGTAAAGCCTTCTTTTACAACGGAGTGTTTTCCCAACTAGAACCATGAGTTTCTTTGCAAGGTATTTCACTAATTTGTAGGTGGAAGAGCCATAGTATTTACTATGAGTATGAGTGGAGATTTTTCTTTGTGAATGTTAGGTAACCCATAGCTTCGTGGAACCACATGGTTTTTTTTGGGTTAGTGTGGCTTTAAATTCCTCATCGAGAGAAGAGTTATTTATGGCCACTATCACCTATTTCATGATTTTATTGTTGGTGTCTTTGGTGTCCCTATTGAGTTTTTTTATTACTTCCATTGGTGGCTTGTGGATTGAAGATGAAGCATTTTCTATTTTCATTATGGAGTAAAGTTGATCACACACACCCAATTAAATGGATGGAAACTCAAGTATCATTTAAATGTTATATATCAAGACATATAGAAGACTTATCATCTCCTTAAATGTTGGATGTGTGATAGTTCTTCCTCATATCATGGATCTCATTGCAATCCTCATGCATATTTAAGCACAAAGTTAAATATCATAATTACAAGTTTTTGGCCCCTTGATAAACCTCAAAGCATCCACTTCATTACATTTGTTATCATTATTTTTGTGGCAATGTTCATTATCATTGCATTGATTTGGTTCTATCTAGACGTGGAGGACCATGAGTAATGGTGGATGCACGGACTCTAGGATATAGAACTAACAAAAGAGAGGATGAATCCTTGTTTTAAATTATTACTAGACACAACAAATTGACATGACATAGTAAAGAGAAGTTAGGTAAATTCTATGTTATTGATTCCTTCAATGATTATATTGTGTATTAGTTAAGAATATCACAATATTTTCTTATGAGCATGTGTTAAGCGATAATGCTTATAAATATCTAGCTTCCTCCATTCCACTATTTTGGTTTTCAATAAATGGTAATGGTGATGGAAAAGGCCTTAGGCGTGGAGAGGTTCTTAATAAGATTAAGCATGGCATTGTTGAGGGGGTCCCTTATCCATAAACAAGGGTATCATACATCAATTTGGTATTTGACTAGGCAGTAACCTTAAAATTAGATTATTACTATTATTATTATACAATAAACCAAAGCTATGGTCCTTCTTTAGGTGTTGATATTGGCAATTGATTATAGACATTTGACTCAAAACCAAATCATGAATGCATTCATAGTTTCATTTGTGAGTGGATGACCTATTTTATTAGAGGGATTGTGTGAGGAACCTCCATCAATTAATTAATGAAAATGCACTATATATAAAAAATAATAGAACACATAATAGATTTATTGATCGCATGCCACTTCAAGGGGGAAACATCCTTTGAGCAAGCTCAATACAAATAACTCGTGGATGCCTTCATTGGCATCAACATGTACTTATATACTAAGTCTATGAGCCAATACTATGGATGAATACCATGGAACATATAATACTATGATACGACTTACAAAGCATATGCGTCCAATACTATGGGATAATACAAACTATGGATCAATACCATGGAACATATAATACTACGGGACGACTTACAAAGCATATGTGCCAACAACAATATACTAACAAAGTAAAGAGAAGGGTTGACACGGGTTCCTAACATTCCCTCTGTTAGCACTCAAAATGACCCTTAAGGTTGTGGAAAGGTCTCTTCGAGGTAACGCACAAAACCAAGCTTAAGGAAAGGGAGCTGGCTTCTTCCTTTCCAGAGAGGGATCTCTCACTGATTGTTTAATAAGGCCAGATACATGAATAAGGATTAAAATCAGATTTATTGTTTAAGAAGGCAAGCGTTCATTGGGCAATGGAGTAAAAAAAAAACAATTATATCAAATTACAGTGCTGCTGCATGGGATTTTAAAACAGAGGCAAGGTAGCCATTCATGTACAGTCAAAATGCTTTGGTCTGGTGGAGAGGAAGAAATAAAGAACAATCCATTAACATGAGCATCTACAAGGATGAATTCAATGCTAACTTTAGAGGAAATATATGGTGAACATATGAAATAATAGACAGAACATATGAATATGAATTCTGCACTCTTAAACACTCATTTCAGACATGAAGAAAAACATTATGGAAGTAATAAACTGGAAACACATTCACATGAGAGAGGGAAACATACTACAACATAAACAACACATGAATCTCTGCCAAAAGGCAGCTTCAACGCTGCGATTTCTATTAAAGATGAGTTTCACAATACAAGGCCCATTTCTCTCGGGTTCAACCCTTTTTTCTTTCTATTACATGTGAATATATAGATATCTTTAGCTCTGAGGCTCGAACCATCCTAACAAGAAAGTTGTTACTACTGTGATGACACCTATACAGATATGTCCATCACCTCTCAGAATTAGTTACAACAAAATAACAAAATGCTGACAAAAAGGATGAAATTCCTTTACAAGTGTAACTGAGCATTTACTTGCCAGTAACAGATTCTAGTAAATAGTCACAACCTAAGTAACTAATTCTTCAAGCTGCCATCTCCACGATCTTCAGAATATTTATGCATAAAGTGTTAGTTTTGCTTTTCCATACTTCTCCACTAGCTTCCATTGGTCAACAACTGGAAAATCTGGGGTAGCCACCTCCTTTAGCAATACCCGTAATTCTGTATGATCCCTGTATGAAAAAGTTTGCAAACGTGCATATGCCTCCTTAAAAACAAATAACATTTCAAAATCATCTGCCAGCTTATCTACAACTTTTTTGCTAGACAGTGGTTGGCTCATGTCAACAATTTTTTCATGGTCCAATCTACATTCATTTAGCTTGCCCTGGTATTCTTGTTGAGTCAACATGGTGCCATATTCTTTCCAAAAGAGTGGAAGCCCTTCCTTAAACAGTGGATCAAACACCTCTTTCAAGAGCTTCAATTGGTGGGCCATAATATCTATTTTGGCCTGGACTGTAGCTAACTGTTGGTGTTTGTTTATCACCTTCCTAGCCCAAATGATGGTAGATAACCTGTCCTTTATACCTGCTACTCTCACTTCATTCTTTGTTAAGCCATTCAAGAATTCTATGGCATTTTCAGCGCATTTCATAGGCTTCTTATTCAGTTTTTCATTCGCTGCTGTTACACTTTGCCTAGCTAGCTTAACTACAACTTCCTTGTCTAGGACAAAGTCAAGGTATGGCCTTAATTTGTCTGCCTCAGCAATGATGCCATCCCAGATAACCTGCTTTGCTTTCTGCAGTGAAGCTTGACCTGTAACTTGTTTCATTAATTCATCATATTTAATCTGTAACTCTTGGTATTTAGTTTCCCAAGTCTTTTTCTCATGCTCTTCTTCTGAAACTATGCCTTCTAGATATTTGTTATGCTTCTGCAACCTTTCTAGCTCTAAATCCCTTAGACTTACCCGCGCCATTGCTTGAACAATGGAGAAATCTCTAGCTTCAATGGAGGAAGAGGTGGTCATACCTTCCAACTCCTTACCTTTATCTTGCAACTTTTTCTCCAAATTTTCAGCTTTTGCCTTTAAATTCTTCTCGCTCTCCACTATAAGGGACATATCCTTTTGCCATTGCTTCTCTTTCTCTTCAAACTTCAATAGTTTTTCTTTACAATCTGTCAATTCCTTTTTTAGCTCTTCTCTTTTCTCCTCCAGTTCTGTTAACTCAGATGCTTCTACAAGCTGGGTAGAAGGAATCTTCAGTTTCTTCTTCGGTGACTGAATCGTACTGTCTTTCTCATTCAATAGATTTTGTATACTCTCCCTCTTGTCTTCCTTGCCTTCAGTAGCCAATATTTCAGCCTACATCTTCTTGATTTGTTCGTTGTGGGATTTATTTTCTACTATTTCTTGTCTAAGCTGATTCCCAACCTTATCCTTACTGGTTTGTAATTTGGATAGCTCCAAGGTAGCCTTCAATAGTTTGGCATAGATAACATCCCCAGTCTCTTTGTGTAAATGTATCATGTCAGGAAAGGGAATATCTTCCAAGTTCACTTTCAGTTCGGTGGCTTTGTTTTTGGTAGCTAAGGCCAAGTTCAAGGTGTTCTAGGCATGGCTCCTGCTAGCTACCAAAGACACACCTTTATTGGAAATCTGCCTCACCTCTGAATATAGATTAGACTCTTCCGAGGTTGCTTCTGTACTCTCTTTATACTCATTCAACAACTCTGCTCTGCTTTTGTTTTGCGTGGAAGGCTCAGTAGCTGTTTTGTTGAATACATATTCCTTGACCTTGAAGGTAGGAACGTTAGCCTTCACCTGTTTCTTCTTTTTAGCTTGACCAGTTGTCACCAACACCAACTATTTCTCCTCTTCCGCCTTATGTTTCTTTGGGTATTTTTTTGTGTCTTCATCATCTATATCCATGATTTGAGGGAAATCTCTTTTATTGCTCTTCTCAAAGGAGCTAGCTAAGGGTGCAACCCCCTCCAATGTTGGAATCATATTGTAAATATCAAACTTTGGTGGAGTGACCTCTTTCACTAGGGGAGTGGACTCCTCCTATACATTAGCATCAATGACCTCCATTTTGCTGGATCCTCCAGAGCCACTGGCAATGGGTATAATTTATTCAACTGCCTGGACCAAGCTAGAGGAGCTGGGCAGTGGGAATATGGTTGTCTGCTCTAGAGAGGTGGATTCATCCTGTACATCTACATCCATCTGCCCTTTGTTGGGATATTCCAACCAGTTGGAAGTCTCTGTCATACATGCAATCTCAAAATGCACAAATCCCTTTATATTACTTTCTTTCCTTTTGTTGGATATGATGTGGTGGGGGTCATAGTTGATGGCCACCTTTGTTCGGAATCCTATCTATCTTACCATGCATTCAATGGCTGACATGGCAGCCTTGATTTTGATGATGAATGGGCCTACAACCCATGGGAATGCAATATATGAGGCTTTCTTATCATCCAAAAAATGTTCAGTTTCCACTCTTAGCTTCTGCCTAATGAATTCTAGATCAAACAATCTAGGAGTTGAGAATGATGGCAATACATAGGGTGCATGAGCAAACCCATAAAATCTAATTGTGGTGCTGTGTTATGAGAGGAACCAGTCACCTATCCTTTTCTCAGGAGAATTTTGCAACATATCCTTCATCTCTGCTAACACCTTGGGAAAGCTCTGCTGAAAGAAAACATAGTAAACCTATGACATGAGGTTGTTCATGAATATGCTGTAATCTGTGAGCATTTCCTTTGTGAGATTCATCTCAGGCAGCTGCAAGTTCTCTTCATTAAAGGACATGAATATTCTCAACAGATATGACTGGAATATGAAGCTTCTAGTTTTGTGGAAGTCCACTAGTTGAGAATGGATATTCTCAGCTAGGGCCTCATCAAATTTAAGGCAGGAACACTGGATGGACTGACTAGGCTCATCAGACTCAAGTGGACATGTGCTAAGGACAAACAATAGGCTTATCAAAGGCTCGGTGACATACATGTCTATATCTAGTCCTAGGAACTGGCTTAACATAGTTATAACACATATGTATTCTTTAGTAAAGAGATGGATTTCAACTGGGAAGGCATGGCTCTGCAATGGGACACTAGGTTTCAGGAAATCCCTGTAGAAACTATTGATGTATATGTAACTTCGGAATGTATTTTACCCATGTATATTGTATTCCTATAGAGATGTTATTATTCCTCTATACGGAAGTGTTTGTATTCCTATAGAGATGTTATTATTCCTCTATACGGAAGTGTCATCATTTGTATTGACAAGTGTTGCAAGTGTCGTAACTTGCCGATGGGTTATTAGACCACCATGTGTGGGGTCGGCCCTGATTAAGTTAACATTGGGTTGTTGTACTAAACTAGACAAGTCGGCCCCATAAGTTTATTGGGCAGTCAGGACAAGTATAAATAGAGATCTCCCGATCTCTATTTGGATCACTTCATAACTCACTCTTCCATCACTCGGAAAGTGGCGCACATGTGAGGAGAAGGATCAGCTGCTATGAGGAGTCTATCTCTGTGTACTTTGGTTGTACTATTGCTCTATCTATCTCTGAGGAAGTTGTGGGGTTTTTCACCTTAGGGCTTTCCCCACGGAAACTCTGTGTGTCTATTGTCTCTTATGCTTGCATCTTATGATGATTGATATGCTTGCTATGATTGATATGCATTGATATATTGCACATGTTATTCTCTTAGTAAAGATCCTACAGTATATTGAATTAATGCTCGAAAATTAACATGGTATCAGAGCTAACCTGAGAAGAAGACATTGTGCAGTGGTAGAAACTAGGGTTTCTTGTTTATTGGGTTTCTCTCCACATATTTTGGAAATGAAATATGATAGATTGACTCTCCTCAGCAAGGTGAATCTTTCTGTCCAATCAGAATTCAGTTCTGAGCACTTTCAGTTTTGTCCCTAAAAATTAGGGTTTCCACAAAAATAGGAATTTCTGAAATCTGAATACATAACTGGAAGCTCCTTGGAAATATCGAAGTTTAGAGATTTGGATCGAGATTTTTGGTTGGGTGAAGCTCCGGGAAACTCAAACCCTAATTCAGGGTCCTCCCTAGTGAACCCGGAAAGACTAAAAGGCATTTTTGAAGGGTGAAGCTTTGCAGATCTCAAATTCTGAGTATACCAGGCTAATCAGCTCATTGAGGCGCATCTTTCTATCCTTTCAGAAAGTTGAAATTCATATTTTGAATTTTTAGGGTTTCTCTGACAAACCCTAATCCGGGACTAGATCCAGTTTGCAGCAAATCAAGTGGTAAGACCTAAATATTTTCTATTTCCATTTGAAGTACTCTTTAAGATGTCTCACCACACCAAGCTTGAGGATAAGCTTGAAGGGGCTGATAACTTCCGAGCATGGAAGTATAGGATTGGGTTAATCTTGGAAGAAAATGAGTTGGACTCTTACATAAGGGAAGAGGTCCTTGTCCTAGAGGAAGAAGAGGCTAAAGCCCTACACAAGAAGAACTTGGTCAAGGCAAAGAGGATCATTGCTGATTCTATCAAGGACCATCTCATCCCACATGTGTCATCTCTAAAGACACCCAAAGAGATGTTTGATTCCCTGACCAAGCTATTTGAAGGGAAGAACATAAATCGGAAGATGACCCTACGGAACCAATTGAAAGGGGTAAAGTTTCAGAATGGAGAAACCATTCAATCTTATTTTTCTAGGGTCTCTCAGATCAAGGAACAACTAGAAGCGGTGGAAAAAATGGTGGAGAATGGTGAAGTTGTCATGACCACTCTGAATGGCCTACCTAGGTCATGGGATTCCTTTATTCAAGGAATTTGTGCAAGAAGGAAGTTGATCTCCTTCAACAGGCTACGAGAGGAATGCTCTCAAGAAGAAGCTAGGCTTGTGGCCCGAGAAGAAAAGATGGGAAATTAAGATCAAGCACTCACATCACATGCCAGGAAAGGCAAGTCCAAGAAGGAATCATCTCATAACAGGAAATATTCACACCACCATTACCATAAAGATAAGAAAGATCTCAGGTGTTTCACATGCAATGAGAAGGGACACTTTGCTGCAGATTTTCCCAAGAAGAAGAAATACAACAACTTCAACAATAAGAAGAAGAATAACAAAAGAAGATATCATGCTCATGCTGCTGAGGATGATGAACCTCCCAGGAAGAAAGCTAGAGTAGAAAGTGATGATGATGACTCATCAAGCGAAGAAGAGTATGTTCTAATCTCTGCTCTCACAGGTACTATTTCTCATGCTTGTAATGATTGGCTAATTGACAGTGGTGCTTCTAAACACATGACTGGGTTTAAGAATATTTTGTAAATCTGTCTGAACATGAATCACCCGATAAAGTGAAACTTGGGGATGACTATCAATACCCTATCAAAGGAAGTGGGGAAGCTTCCTACAACCTAGAATCTGGAAAGTCCTTGAAGATGAAAGATGTGTTATTTGTACCTGGTCTCAAGAAGAACCTACTCTCCATCTCTGCATTGGATGCAAAAGGCATGAGGGTTGCATTTGGATGAAGACCTTTGGATCCTCGATAGAATCACCTCATTTATGTTATCTCCCAAGTTGCGCAAGACTGAGCCACACTCTTTTTGGCTCTTGATGAGACATAGATCCAGCTTGTTCTCTATGGCTATGTTCTCCAGTTTTGACATAGATCCACCTTGTATTTATGTGGCTATGTTTACACTTATGTTCCTCATTGATTCACGCTTGTATTCTAGTGGCCATGATATATGCATCAGTATTTGGATCGTTATTGTATCCTCTTGGAGGTCATGTTCCACCATTTGAACATGGATAGTTACCTCAAGGATGAGTTTGTCTGACATTGCCTTTGCTTTCAGGTACTTCATTTGAGCATATGATTCTTGGTTTCTCTAGTTCCTCCTTGATTCAACTCTTTGTGATTTATAATGTATTTCGGCCATCATTTCCTGTACTCCCTCTGACCTCATACATTAGGGGGCATCTGTTATAGCTTGAAATGACACCTCTCCGTCCGTGACGACACTTGCTTCCCTTGGTCGCATGACGACATTTCTTGAGATCAAGTTCAGTCATACAACATGACATTTGTGGATGGAGGAGTCATTTGGGACACTAAAAATGGTTGAAATTACCTCATTCTTGACCCATTTGATGTATATGATCCTTAGGAACATTTTTACAAACCAAACCATCTCCTGAAAATGAGTAGAAAAGCCTGTTTTTGGCCATTTTCTAACATGAGCGCTGGTACACAGGCATGATAGTAGCTTGTGTACCCTACTCTAGTGTACAATAGTAGCGCTCAACCCTTCTGAGTGCTACTCCACTGTTGAAATAGTAGCGCTCAACTCCATATGTACGCTACTTTGTCTACTGTAGAGTAGAGTACACCCCTGTTTTGGTCAAAATCTCGAAATTCGAGTAAGTTAAGTTGGTTGGGAAACCTCTTTAGCGGTTATAACTTCTTTTCCTCTTCCTCACTGACTATATAAGGAGGGTAGAAGGGCCATGTGAGGGGACTAAGCCCAATTACAAAGTTATGCTGGAGGAATGTAGACCCTCATCCCCCTCTCTTGTGCTTCAGTTTTGGTAAACCCTAGCACAATTGATTAGAGGCTGGAATCCTTGGAGAACAGAAGCAGGAGACCTTGAATCTAGGTTTCGTGAAGTGCCAAGCTTGAAAGAAGGTATAAATGTATGTACTTGCTTTCATTCATTAATAAAGATCAGACGTTCTTCTCTTTCCAAATATGACCCATTAATGTGTCTTAGATTTGATTACTGTTTGATTATAGTTTAATGTCTCTTTATATTATGTATATCAGTCTTATATATGTAGTCAAATGTGTTTGAGAAGGGTATCAAGTTGTTTTGCAAGTCTGGGCATTGCAACGCTAGATAAGCATTGAAGAGCGAGGGAGGCAAAGCTAGGATCAACCTTCTATATAAGGTGCATACATCTCTAAACCCTAATCTCTTCATTTATTTGTTGTACTTGCAAAATGCTTGTAAGTCTATCTTTATCACCGTAAGTTGGTAGTTTCTCCCCTGAACTATAGGTGCATTTTCCCCACAACAGAATGGCGACTCCGCTGGGGAAAGCCTAACTGCTTAGGGGTATCCAAGGTCATTTCTTCAGTCTTGTTTGATGGTATTTGTTCATTTTCTTAATTAGGATCAGTTAGTAGGCTCTGTTTGACCCTACTGGGCTTTTACAGACCCTTCTCGGCCCTTACAAACCCTTGTGGACCCAGGTGTGGGGGGTTTTAACCCCATTTTGTTAAGTTTTTCAACCTGTATGCTACTGTTGTGCAGTACAGTAGCGCCCTGGGTGCTAGTCTCCTTCATACACAGTAGCGCTCAAAATTTGGGTTTAAATTTTTGAGTTTTTTGGGTTGTGGACCCAAATCTGGGGGTTCTGGCTGCATTTTTGTGGTCCCTGATGACCTTAGGTCTGTGTTAAACCCCTGTAAGTGGTGTCCCATCCTTGTACTGATCCTACATTCATGATTTGAACCTCTTTTGATCAATTTGGGCTTGTTTGGAAAGTTTTGGGGCTTGTTGACCCAGGTTGGGGGGTTGTGGACCCGTTTGGTGTTTTGTACCCTAATTTGAGTCTGACTGAACCTGCTTGCCCCATCTCCACTGGATTTGAAACCTCTTGAGTCTTCTTGACCCTTTTTGTATCTATTTGAGTGAAATTTCTCTTTTAGATTGGTTTTTTATCCTCCCTTATGCTTTTAAGTTTTCTTTTGTAGTGAAAGCTCAAGTGTTTTGGCTGTTGTTCAAGACCTTGTTTGCATTGTTTATGTGTAGACCTGAATTTACCAAACCATACTTCTTCGTAGGTCATTTGCTTCGTTTGGGTCTAAAAGTAGTTTTTGTACTCTTTTCCCAATGTTTGGCATGCTTACATCAATAAGAATTTGAAAGTCATATTTGGTAGCTTTTATTGTTTCATAAAGAGAACCTAAAAGTTTCTTTGCTTTGCTTTGATAATAGGTTAGTTTCAGTTTTGTTTCTTACCTTTGAAAGCATAAAGAATTTTGATTCATTTTCTGAATAGAGTACCTTGCAAGTGGCTTAAAATATCTTAGAGTGCTTTGCATAAAAAAGAACAAGTTTTCTTTTGCATACTTATTGGTTTGAATAGCTGCATTCTTAGGTTTTGAGTTTAATTTTGTACATTTAGACTTTATTTTTACCTTTTTTGCATTCGAAAGATTAAAAATTACATTTGCATATGCATTCTAGATTAGAATTTTAAGACTTGCATTGAAAAGAAAAAGATTTGTTTGGTGGTAAATATTTCATTTTCAGTACTCTATCTCTATTATAACCACTCGCACACACCCACTACCTTTTTGAGTAAGCAAGTAACCTTTAAAATGAACTCTAATAAAATGTACTAGTAACATTTTCTTTTCTAGGTTACACTACACCAACTAGTCTTGGTTAGGATCTTGGGTTTAAAACACCTTAAACCACCCAAGATCACACATTACGCAAAAGTAGCAATACTAGTAGCCAGCAGTCTAAAAGGAATAGAAGGAGGAAGAATATGAAGAAGATTCCAAAACAAGGGGGCAGCAACCCAGCCTCTGCAAGTCATGCTGGGGGCAAGCACCCTTCCTCTGCAAGTCATGCAGGGGGCACCTACCCAGCCTCTGGAGGTCATGCTGGGAGAAAACTTTTAGTCACTGAAAATCATACTGAAAGTTTGTCTTCAACCACTGTCAGTCATGTTGAGGACACGTCATTGATCACTGCTAGTCATATTAATGACAAGTCACCAGTTCCTGTGAGTCATACTGGAGACACCATATCAGCCACTGCAAGTCATGCTGAGGGAGTTGACATTGTCGAAAAAACAAACAAACAGAAGCTTAAGTTCCCTTGTAAGTTTTGCGAGGGAGATCACCTTACTTACTTGTGCCCTGTACTTCCAGAAGTGCAAAAAGTGTGGTCCTTAGTTCAAAAGTTTGATGCTTCTGAGCAACCAGCCTCTGTGAGTCATGCTGGGGGAAAGCTGTCAGCCAATGCTAGTCATGCTGAGAGTACTGACATTGTAAAGGAGTCTAAACCTATAGGACGGAAACCAAATTTCCCTTGTAAACTTTGTAAGGGAGATCACCTTATTCACCGATGCCCTGCCATTCCAGAGGCACGAAGAGTGTGGTCCATGTATGAAGGAACCTCTGTTCCTGAGTTGTCTATAGATTCCCTGCAGTCAGATCAACCTTTGGTTGATAAAGTGGTTGAACCAATGCAATCTTTGGTCGACCCCACTCTTCCTTCGGAGAGTGAAGTGATCGAATCGATGCAATCTTCGACCGATCCCATAAGTCCTTCGGAGATTGATGCACCTACTGCTGAAGTCTTCTACATTACCAGTTTGGATATTCCTGAAAAAGGGGGCACTTCATCTGTTCCATGTGAACCCCTACCAAGCCCTAGGATTGTTTCCTTTGATTGGAATAGTCTAGCCGAGCCCCGTCTTCCTTCTTCAACACCTTTCCAGATAAAGGTTGATATCGGGAACCATACGGTTGATCGATGCATTGTTGATGAAGGTGCTTCTGTTAGTATCTTATCCGCTTATGTTTGGAGAGATTTGGGTTTCCCTAATGTTATTCCAGCTGCTAATTGGCCGTTGACCTTTGATAGAAGACCTAGTGAACCGATCAGATTCCTCCGTCAGGCACCTGTTACTTTGGGAGGAAAAACAGTCTTAGTTGATTTTATGGTTTGAAAGGACCCTGTGGATTTTGATATGATCCTCAGGCGTGATTACATTTATGCTATGCATGTTGTGGTGTCTACGCTCTTTCGTGTGATGCATTTCCCTCATAACGAAAGCATCGTCACTATCGACTAGCTTGTATTCGTTGATCCTCCTTATTACCCAACTGTAGACCTGTCAGATCCCTCGTCATTAGGCACTACTATGTCACATGGGAATTATGTGGCATATTGTTCCTTGAGTTCAATTGCTACTGAGAAGAAGTCTCCGAGTTCATGCTTACCTTCTTGGGACTTGGTCCCAGCTTTTGACAAAGTGACACCTCCATCTAAATGTTTAGATATGTGTTCTATCTGGGATGATATACTTCCTTCCGATGAAGTTTTCATAGAGTCCATAGTACAGTTTGCCATTCATTTGGATGTTGATCTAGTCGCAGTTATGTCCAGCCCCGGTTTGAGCTTAAAGTCTGATCTTCCTATTGTTGAGTCTTTGGACTCTCCTATAGATCCGCAAATCGGTGTTCCTGCTGAGTTTGATTCTGCTTCTAGAATTTTCAACTCCCGTGATGATGAATTTGTTTCTGCAGATTCCATCATGTCCTTCAAATTTGATCTTCATCCTGAATTTGATCTTGTTGATTGTAAGTCCTCGGGATTGGGTACCATAGAGTCTTCATTTGAAAAATCTGCCTTGTTTATGCCTGTTGTTGATGATAGTGAAGTTGAAATTATTTCTACCACAGTGACTTGTATCGGGTCTTTCTTTACATATGTTTTAGATATGATCTTGGTACTGATGTTTCTTGGAGACAGGATTCTTAGCTGGATGTATACTTGCTTACTAGTCCTTTTCGACACCTTGTGTGACCATGTCCGGTATATTCGGAACCTTGCATATAGGTTTAGGCTTCCCCGCTGTTATGTTGCATTTGAACCTTTTGCCATCCGAATTCACCATAGGGTCGAACCTGTTGGATATTAGTTTGTTAGCCATCTCTTTATGATCGTGCACCAGTCCGATAGCAGAGCCTACCTAACATGGGTTACCCTAGTCAGCACCCGTATGCCATTCTGGTGCCCATGCTGAGTTTTTCTCATAGGCTTGGGAGCCTTTTTAGATTTACCATGACTTTGAGAAGAAGCCTCATATCTTTCTTCCTCATATATTTCTGGCCATCCCTGATAAGGCTCCCATCTTTATGTTCAAATTGCATATGCATCTGTTATGATCCCGCTTGCGCTAATGAGCTCGATGCCAGCTTCCACGCTTTTAGCTTGTTGTATAAGCCTCCATCTTTGATCTCATTTCCGCTAAGCCCTGTATCATTTTGCCTTCGTGATTTGACGCCTTTTACCTGGAGGAGACACACCCTGAGTGTCCTTATCTTGCTCATGTTCCTTGCATTAGGCATAGCTTTGTTCCATGCGCTTGGAGCTAGTTTTGCATGTCCCTGACACTCGTCTCCTTCCATTTCGAGCATTCTTCTTTTACTTCGAGCTCATTAAAAACAGTAAGTAGGTTATGAGCATTTCTTCCACCTTTTCTTCGAGTTCGTTAAAAACAGTAAGGAGGCTATGAGCATTTCTTTCATCTTCACTTCGAGCTTGTTAAAAACAGTAAGGTAGTTATGAGCATTTTCTATATCTCCTTTGAGCTCATTAAAAACAGTAAGGAGGTCATGAGTTTACATTTTCGGACTCGTTAAACGTTTACGGAAAAGATCCCTATGGAGTTCTTTTAATCCCTTTTCAGACTCCTTAAATAGGAAAAGTTTTCCGAGCATAGTTGTCTTTTCGGGCTCGTTAAAATAACTGAACCGACATCCACTTAGGTATAGAATTACCCCTTTTCCGGGCCTTGGTGGATAATTTACGGAAAAGGTATACTCAAGGTATACTCTTGTATGCGCTAGAAGTGTTCTTCTTCCATCATTTTACACTTTTTCGGGGAAGGAGACTAACTTTACGAAAAAGGACCTTTGGAGTCATCTTTAGGGTTTTCAGACTCTCGAAATGTGAAAACACCAAGCGAGCATTCACCTACTCGGGCTCGATATAAAATCCACAGATAGGTGTATAGAGGACTGTTTAAGTTTTTCAACTCTATAAGCAAGAAAAAACCGCCGAGCACAGACCAATCTGGGCTCGATATAAAATCCACGGATAGGTGTATGGAGTTTTCTTCTAGTTTTTTTAGACTCCTTAAATATGAAAATACCGTCGAGCATGCTTTAGTTCTTTGTCAAGCTCATTAAAAAATGAAAAAGGAAAGGGAAGGGGAGAATGCTAAAATATCTTTTCAATATGATGGCAGCAAGTCAACTATCTCCTTGAACAAAGCACCTGTTTTGAGTCTATCAAACAAGTTGGGTTCTAGCGTTGGCCTTAGGGTAAACCTAATCTCAGAGTTCCTACTCCTCCATCTGGTTAGTCTTCCAATCATTTGGAGAATCTGTTAATGTCTCCTACATTGCAGATTTGTATCGTGGTCTCTTTGTGTTAAAATCTGCCTCAGTCACTCTTGTGTCGTGCTCACTGTTCAAGGATGCAACCTGTGTCGGCCATTCTGCAGTTGCCTTGACCTCATGTGTTGGCCATTCCTTGGTGTCAGTATGTTTCATCATGTGTTTAGTCCTACTCCAAATCAGCTCATACCTGTTTGAGTGTCCCTCGTGTTGGATGATGGAGGATGCATTAAGGCCTCCCTTCTAATGGACTTCTTCCCATCGAATTCAACTCATTGTACTATGGGAATGAAGTTTAGAGTTTCGGTTAGTACCTTGGGGATTGCAGTCATTAGTGGCAGTTTCCCTCGCTATTGGATAGATGGGAATACATCAATGTCTCCTATCCGATGGATTCTTCAAGTGTTCGATGGCAAGACCATCTATTCACACTTGCTTGAATGTACTAGGTACGTTGGGTTCCATTTTCATTATTGGTGGACACCCTCGCGTTTGTTAACGGTATACATCAATGACCGGTAATCAAACGATACCTCCCATGTTCGACAACAACTCAATAATTTGCATGGATAGGTTTGTACCTTGGGTTGTTTTTGGATGAAGACCTTGGGATCCTCGATAGCATCACCTCATTTATGTTATCGCCCAAGTTGCGCAAGACTGAGCCACACTCTTTTTGGCTCTTGATGAGACATAGATCCAGCTTGTTCTCTATGGCTATGTTCTCCAGTTTTGACATAGATCCACCTTGTATTTATGTGGCCATGTTTACACTTATGTTCCTCATGGATCCACGCTTGTATTCTAGTGGCCATGATATATGCATCAGTATTTGGATCGTTATTGTATCCTCTTGGAGGTCATGTTCCACCATTTGAACATGGACAGTTACCTCAAGGATGAGTTTGTTTGACATTGCCTTTGCTTTCAGGTACTTCATTTGAGCCTATGATTCTTGGTTTCTCCAGTTCCTCCCTGATTCAACTCTTTGTTATTTATAATGTATTTTGGCCATCGTTTCCTGTACTCCCTCTGACCTCATACATTAGGGGGCATCTGTTATAGCTTGAAATGACACCTCTCCATCCGTGACGACACTTGCTTCCCTTGGTCGCATGACGACATTTCTTGAGATCAAGTTCAGTCACACAACAGGACATTTGTGGATGGAGGAGTCATTTGGGACACTAAAAATGGTTGAAATTACCTCATTCTTGACCCATTTGATGTATATGACCCTTAGGAACATTTTTCCAAACCAAACCATCTCCTGAAAATGAGCAGAAAAGCCTGTTTTTGGCCATTTTTTAACATGAGCGCTGGTACACAGGGATGATAGTAGCGTGTGTACCCTACTCTAGTGTACAATAGTAGCGCTCAAACCTTCTGAGCGCTACTCCACTATTGAAATAGTAGCGCTCAACTCCATATGTACGCTACTTTGTCTACTGTAGAGTAGAGTACACCCCTGTTTTGGTCAAAATCTCGAAATTCGAGTAAGTTAAGTTGGTTGGGAAACCTCTTTAGCGGTTATAACTTCTTTTCCTCTTCCTCATTGACTATATAAGGAGGGTAGAAGGGCCATGTGAGGGGACTAAGCCCAATTACAAAGTTATGCTGGAGGAATGTAGACCCTCATCCCCCTCTCTTGTGCTTCAGTTTTGGTAAACCCTAGCACAGTTGATTAGAGGCTGGAATCCTTGGAGAACAGAAGCAGGAGACCTTGAATCTAGGTTTCGTGAAGTGCCAAGCTTGAAAGAAGGTATAATTGTATGTACTTGCTTTCATTCATTAATAAAGATCAGATGTTCTTCTCTTTCCAAATATGACCCATTAATGTGTCTTAGATTTGATTACTGTTTGATTATAGTTTAATGTCTCTTTATATTATGGATATCAGTCTTATATATGTAGTCAAATGTGTTTGAGAAGGGTATCAAGTTGTTTTGCAAGTCTGGGCATTGCAACGCTGGATAAGCATTGAAGAGCGAGGGAGGTAAAGCTAGAATCAACCTTCTGTATAAGGTGCCTACATCTCTAAACCCTAATCTCTTCATTTATTTGTTGTACTTGCAAAATGCTTGTAAGTCTATCTTTATCACCGTAAGTTGGTAGTTTCTCCCCTGAACTATAGGTTCATTTTCCCCACAACACCACGATCTACCTATGCATCTATGGGAAGAAGCAGCTAGGACAGCTGTATATGTGCAGAACAAAACTCCCCACAAGATATTGGACAACAAGACACTAGAAGAGGTCTTCTCTGGTAAGAAACCTGAAGTCAGCCATCTCAGAATATTTGGTTGTCCAGTATACACTCATGTCCCAAAGGAAAAGAGGACTAAGTTAGATCCTTCAGGAAAGAAGGGTATCTTTGTGGGTTACAGTGAAAGCTTGAAGGCTTACAGAATATACTTTCCAGGGTTCAAGAAGATTGATGTCAGCAGGGATGTAACATTTGATGAAAACTCAGTATTTATCAAATCAAGGAAGACACCTGTTGAAGATCATGAAGAACCAAAGGAAACCAGATTTCAAGACACTACTATGACTGAAGCAATTCCAGATGTTGATCGTGAAATTGAAGATCTGCAAGAACCTGTAGATCCACCTCGTGAGAAGGACTCTCACAAGAGGAAACCTGCATGTGCTAGAGAGCTCATTCAAGATGCAGAAAGATATGGCATTCCAGAAGAAGAACATAGAGCAAAGAAGAGAACTAGATCACATACCAACTATGTTGCTTTACCATGTGATATCATGAACAAAGAACCTTCCAGTTATGAAGAGGCAGCGAAAAAGAAACAATGGAAGGATGCCATGGTCGAGGAGTACCAATCAATAATGAAAAATGATGTTTGGGATGTAGTCCTAAGACCTGAAGGGAAGTCTGTGGTGACTTCCAAATGGAGCTGCAAGATCAAGCATGCTGTAGATGGCAACATAGAAAAATACAAGGCAAGGTTTGTAGCTCATGGATTCTCTCAGAAAGAGGGAATAGATTATGAAGAAACTTTTGCTCCTGTAGCCAGATACACTTCCATCAGAACAATACTTCTCTGGCTGCAGTGATGAAATGGAAGATACACCAAATGGATGTCAAGACAACCTTCTTGAATTGTGTAGTCGAGGAGGAAGTGTATGTGGAGCAGCCACTTGGTTTTGAGACATATGATAGGAAGTCATATGTGTGTAGGTTGAAGAAAGCCTTATATGGCTTAAAGCAAGCTCCTAGGACTTGGTATGGTAGGATGGACAGTTTTCTATCCAGTTTGGGATTTACCGAGAGTAAAGAAGATTCCAACCTTTACTACAAGGTTGAGGAAGGCAATCCTGTGATAATACTGTTGTATGCAGATGATCTTTTTGTAACAGGTAATGATAGTTTGATTGCTGATACCAAGAGGAAGCTTGCAACCAAGTTTGAGATGAAGGACTTGGGGATGATGCACTATTTTCTAGGCATGGAGGTGTGGTAGAGTGCAGATGGGATCTTCCTTGGACAAGGGAAGTATGTAGTAGAGATCCTGAAGAGGTTTGGGATGATGGATTGCAAGGACATGGCCACACCTATGGCATTGAATCTGAAGCTTCTGTGTGATGCTTCATCTGATCCGGTTGATGTCACTGTGTATCGTCAGATGATTGGGTCCTTGATGTACTTGACGAACATGATGCCATATATTTGCTTTGCGGTGAACACAATGAGCCAGTTCCTGACAGATCCCAGAGGTGTTCACTTGGTTGTTGTAAAGAATATTCTGAGGTACCTGAAGGGTACGATTGACTATGGGCTCAAGTATGATGTGAATCAAAAGTTTAACCTGCAGGGTTATGTTGATTCGGACTGGGCAGGAAGTGCTATAGATAGGAAGATCACTTCTAGGTGCTGCTTTAGTATGGGATCATGTGTGATCTCTTGGTTTAGCAGGAAGCAGTCCTGCGTAGCACTGAGTACAGCTGAAGCAGAGTATGTTGGTGTTTGTTCAACTAATTGTGAGGCAGTATGGCTTCGAAAGCTACTGTCTGAGTTATTTGATCTCCCGCTGGAGGCTACTGGTATCCTTTGTGACAACCAGAGCTATGTGAAGCTGTCTGAGAATCCGATGTTCCACGACAGGCCGAAACACATTGATATCAAATATCACTATATTAGGGATATGGTGCAGAGAGGAGCAGTGAAGCTCCTGTATGTTGCGACGGATGAGCAGGTTGCAGATGTACTGACGAAACCACTAGCCAGAGTGAAGTTCGAGTACTTCAGAGAGAGGCTTGGTGTTCTTCAGATTGATGACACTTTGAGGAAGAAGTGATGGAGACATCTACTGGAGCCATTCAAAGCATGATGAGAGGAGGATCCTTCCCATGGCTGTGGATGTAAGTGCTGGATGATGAGCATCAGGACGATGCTCCAGTTACTGCTCTATGTCTGTATGCATCATGTTGGATGCTGGATATGATCAGTGGATCATTTATATGTATGTATGCATCATGTTGGATGTTGGATATGATCAATGGATCATTTATATGTATGTATGCATCATGTTGGATGCTGGATATGATCAGTTGGATCATTTATATGTATATGTATGTACGCATCATGTTGGATGCTGGATATGATCAGTTGGATCATGTGTATGTATCTGCAGATGTATCAGGTGGATACATGGTATGATCAGGTAGATCATGTATGTTGATATGTATCAGGTATGATCAGGTGGATCATGTATTTGTATGTGTATCAGGTGGATACATTGTATGATTAGGTAGATCATGTATGCTGATATGTATCAGGCAGATACTGTGTATGCATCAGGTGGATGCATTGTATGATCATGGATGACAAGCTTCAGGATGTTGCTCCAGATGACACGCATTAGGGTGATGCAGTGTTGATGATCAGGATGATCATGTGTACATCAGGATGATGTATGGTGAGTATCAGGTTGATACTCTGTGGTCGTGGAACAGGTTGTGTAGATAAGCATATAATTTGTGCCCTGGGATATTTGCAGATACTCTTTCGAGGTTTTGCCTATGGCATGTAATTTGTGCCTTGGGATATCTGGAAAATGCTCTTTCGAGGTTTTGCTTAGGAGGACATATAATTTGTGCCATGGGAGATTTGCAGATACTCTTTCGAGGTTTTGCCTATGGCATATAATTTATGCCCTGGGATATTTGGCAAATGCTCTTTTGAGGTTTTGTCCTATGGCATGTAATTTGTTCCCTGGGAGATCCGATGGGTTGAGCTGTGTGCTCGTAATCAGTCCTGGGATGCTCTTTCGAGCTTTTGCCATGACCACATGTAATTTGTGCGTTGGGAGATCCGATAGGTTGAGCCGTGTGCTCGTAATCAGTCCTGGGATGTTCTTGCGAGGTTTTGTGGTGACCACATGTAATTTGTGCCCTGGGAGATCCGATAGGTTGAGCCATGTTCCCGTAATCAGTCCTGGGATTCTCTTTCGAGGTTTTGTGGTGGGGTCACATATAATAGCGCCTTGGGAGATCCGACAGGTAGAGCTGTGCGCTCGTAACAACCTGGATGCTCTTGCAAGGTTTTGTGACACACGTAATAAGTCCTGAGAATTCCACAGTATGGCCAGTGATGATGAAGACCTGCAGGTGGTGGGCCTACATCCAGTATGAAAAAGGACTGGCTCTATAGAACTTCCTATGACGAGTAGATTCAAAGATTGATTGAGATAGCAGCAACAATGACGATGACAATGATTCGCTGATGATGATCCAGAGAAGAAGACTTGTGCTAGCATATCTGTGTCGAGAAATACCTTCCTAGTTAAGAGGGAGTGTTGATGTATATGTAACTTCGGAATGTATTTTACCCATGTATATTGTATTCCTATAGAGATGTTATTATTCCTCTATACGTAAGTGTTTGTATTCCTATAGAGATGTTATTATTCCTTTATACGGAAGTGTCGTCATTTGTATTGACAAGTGTTGTAACTTGCCGATGGGTTATTAGACCACCATGTGTGGGGTCAGCCCTAATTAAGTTAACATTGGGTTATAGTACTAAACTAGACAAGTCAACCCCATAAGTTTATTGGGCAGTCAGGACAAGTATAAATAGAGATCTCCCGATCTCTATTTGGATCACTTCATAACTCACTCTTCCATCACTCGGAAAGTGGCGCACATGTGAGGAGGAGGATCAACTGCTAGGATGAGTCTATCTCTGTGTACTTGGTTGTACTATTGCTCTATCTATCTCTGAGGAAGTTGTGGGGTTTTTCACCTTAGGGTTTTCCCCACGAAAACTCTGTGTGTCTATTGTCTCTTATGTTTGCATCTTATGATGATTGATATGCTTGCTATGATTGATATGCATTGATATACTGTACATGTTATTCTCTCAGTAAAGCTCCTAGAGTATATTGAATTAATGCTCGAAAATTAATAGAAACTTTGCTTCAATTCAACTGCAGACTGTCTGAAATACTGAATTAGGGCTTCTTCTTTGTATTGTTTGGATTTTTGGCAGAACTCGTCCGATATTGACAGGGATTTCCTAACAGTGAGGGGGTTGACTGGGCACAAGATCTTCGAACCAGATGCGTCCATAATTACCCTCTCAGAGGAGGAGTAATTGGTGGCGCACCAGTCGACGAACTCGGGATAGTTTAGGGTTTGGTCGACTGCAAATAAATGGAAAAATGACTGGTAAAACTTATGCACATCTATATTCCATTCCCTAATCAACTTCAATTTATCCTTTACTGTCTCAATGGATCCATTTGTCAAAATTGTATCATACACCTCAACATCTTTATCCTCTAACAGTTCGTCTATCTTCTGGTGCTCGAAACCTGGGGTCTCTACCTCTCCTAGCTCATCCATTTAAATAGTTTTCTAGTGAGACAAGAGGCCTACCTGGTTACTGACAGCTGGTCTGAGCTCCTGGCTGAGTTGTATGCTTTTGAATAGTCATCGTTTGTCGCCTTCCGGTGTACAGGACAAATAGTATCCATATCCCCATGCAA
Source organism: Larix kaempferi (assembly GCA_027924585.1). Classification (NCBI taxonomy): domain Eukaryota; kingdom Viridiplantae; phylum Streptophyta; class Pinopsida; order Pinales; family Pinaceae; genus Larix; species Larix kaempferi. The sequence continues at coordinate 599,324 of BSBM01000462.1, read as the reverse complement.
CACTTTTATATTATTTATATTTTCTTATCAATCTTGCCTCTATCATAGTGATGAGGCTTGCTTCGCCGTCCATATACCTGATCAACCCTGCGTCATTGATCCTTTCCTTTGTTTAACTCCACAGCTTTCCGTGGCACTTTTCTCTTTAGACGGCTACCTCCTCGTACCTTAGATTGGCGAATCTAATGTCAATCGTTGATCTGGGTCTAACTTGCATCTCAGTCGTCCAAAGGTGCGACCTCTACCAAGCTTCGCGGATCCGAAAAGTTCATTTATCCGCGCATGTTGTATTTGCGAAGTCCATATCCACCGTAGATCTATTTCTCCGCTAGATTTGCGCCGTCAAAATATGGGGGCCTACCCACTTTTCGTAGATTCATAAATTTTATTACTCAGCGCATGTCTAATCAGTGAACCACCTGATGACCGTAGATCCTTTTTCCATCCGTTGATCTGACCGTCGATCTGCCGTGGGTTAACTAAGCTCCGCGCATAATTTTCCATGCATATTTCTTTGTGAAGTTTCCTTTCAGCTGTTGATATCCATCGCCGTAGATCTGCTCCATTCATTTGTGTCTCCATATAACTTTGGGCGTATTTTCATTCTTTAGCTCTCATTTTCAATGTTAAGAACTTGAGCTCTTCATTCATTTTTTTCAGGGCTCTAAACCCTTCCAACCCTTCAAACCAAAATTGGTGCTAACAACTGGCTCCAATTGGGGATTCCATCCTACCTGTGCGGTGGCAAAGAACCAACAGAGAAGGTGCTTGATCCATTGGGCGGCTCCTGATCTTTCAAAAACCTTACATTACCGTTTTTCACTTTTTCTGTATATAAAATAAAATAAATAAAAATGGGTACCCCACAAGATCTTAGGGCCTTCTCTTCCGGATTCAAATCTTTGGCTCACCACCTGCACTGATCTTAAAAGAAAGAAATATATACACTTATGGTACAGAAGTTACATGTCATCCTCAGGATAGGCAATGCTTCAGAAACCTTCCATTTACTGGGCCACTTCCTAGCTGAGACCCATCCTGATGCTACAAAATGAAAGAAATTGCACATCTATATGCTGCAATGATGTAAGGTCCTACACACATATGATCAAACTTCCCATGCTTGTCTTCTCTTGGAGCATCCCATTTCAAGACCAAATCATTAATCTAGAACTGTTCTTTCTTAACGTTCCTATCGAAAGTACTCTTCATTTTCTCTTGATGTACTTGTACTTTGTCATAGGATTTATCTCTCATCTCATTCAGTTCTATTATCTGATTTATCCTTCTCTGCATATGATTGGGTTCATCTTCATGTCCCTGCAATAGTTTCATGACTGGAAATCCTAAAGATGTTGGAAAGACAACTTCAACTCCATATGCCAACTGGAATGGTGACATTCCAATTGCCCTTTTTGTGCTAATCCTGTCAGCCCACAATGCACATTTCAGCTTTGTATGCCAAGCTATTTTATTCTCTTCTAGCAATTTCTTAATTATTCTCACCAAGATCTTGTTAGAATATTCAACTAATCCATTTCCTTGTGGATAGTAGGCAGTAGAATGGTTTAAGCTGATGTGATATTTATGGCATAAACTTATCATCTTCTTAGATTTGCAAGCAACTGCATTATTTGTCACAATCCTTCTGGGACATCCAAACCTGGCTAAAATATTATTCTCTAAAAAGTCCATGATCACAGCATCAGTGGCTCTCCTAGTGGGTATAGCTTCAATCCACTTTGTGAAATAATCACTTGATGTCAGAATCCATCTGTGCTAACCTGAAGAGTTTGGGTTGATTTCCCCAATGAAGTCCAACCCCCATTGCTGGAAGAGTGCTTCTATTGAAATTGGGTTAAGAGGAAGTGAAACCAATTTCCTTTTACCATAAAAAATATGACACCGATGACATGTAGTAGTCTCTTTATAAACATCATAAAACATAGTAGGCCTATAAAAACCATCTCTCAGAATTTTATTTGCTGTTACTTTCCATGAGTGGTGTCCTCCACAATCTCCTTTATGGAATTCCTTCATTGTTTGCTGAGCTTCATTTTCTAATAGGAAATTTAGCAATATACCACTAGGGTCCTTCCAATACAAGTATTGATTCATAATGCAGAACTTTACAACCTTCAGTTTCACAGATCTAGCTCTTGTTTTACTCAACCCTGCAGGAGCTTGTAAATTTTGCAATACATATACAATATCAGTGTACCATGGAGATGAAGAAAAATATGGCATTACCTCCACCTCTGTGTCAAGCTGGTTTGAATGATTGGTCAAGAATTTGAGTTGTAAATATTCTCAATTAGCCTCTATCATCATTTTGGCAAGTCCTTGTCCTTTAATCAACTTGGCAGGCTTGATCTCAAGATCATACTCCAATAACACAACAATCCATTTTGCTCTCTTCCCTTCTGGATCTGGTTGGGTAATAATGCTCCTCACTGCATTGGTTGGGACATATGCAACAATATGTGACTGAAGAATATACACTCGGAAATCTTTCAAAGACTTCACCAAAGCATAGGCCTGCTTCTCCATGATATCATATTTAATTCTCCATCCCTTAATACCTTACTGAAAAATGCTATAGGCTGCTCAGGATTTTGGTTATTTTTATGCAATAGGACCTCAACTATAGTATGCTCAGATGCATAAGAAAATACTAGGAAGTCTCTAGTGAAATCTGGACTTGCCAAAACTGGAGCTTCAGTAATGGCCCTTTTAATACCTTTGAAGGATTCCCTAGTACCCTCTGTCCACTTTATTTGACTCTCCTTCTTCAACATGTTAGTAATATTTCTCAATATCTCAACAAAGTTGGGGATGAATCTCCTCAGGAAGCCTACCTGTCCAATAAATGACCGCACTTCCTTCTTGCTCCTAGGCTCCTCAACCTTAAAAATTGCACTGATCCTTTCTGGATCAATCTTAATACCATCCTTCGAAATAATATGCCCAAGCAATTTAGCTTCTTCTAGTGCAAAATTAGATATTTTGGGATTCAGTGAAATACCATATTTTCTACATTTTATGAAGAATTTCTCCAAGTGCCTGAGATGTTCCCTGTCATACCTGGAATAAATAGTGATATCATCCATGCAAACAACTACAAACTTGTCCTTTTCTTCTGCAAAAGCAATGTCCATAGCAAAATGAAATGTAGCTCCCACATTCATCAGCCCAAAGGGAATTTTAGCATACATGAATGTACCCCATGGTGTAGTAAAAGCTATCTTCTCTTGGTCTTCTGGGAGTAATTTAACCTGGTTATATCCTGAGAACCCATCCATAGTTGAAATCCTTTCAGACCCTACCATCCTTTGCAGGATGTGTTCCATCTTCGACAATGGGTAATTGTCTTTCAAAGACACTATGTTGAGATTTTTGAAATCAATACAAATTCTAATCTCGCCATTTTTCTTCCTAATCGGCACCAGGTTAGCTATCCATTTTGAAAACCTCAGAGTTACAATAATATTAGCATTGAATAACTTCTTGATTTCTTTTTCTATCACAGGTAACAACTTGGGGTTTATTCTTCTCAACTTCTGCCTGGAAAGTTTTTCTCCAAGTTTTATGGGAATGGTGTGCTGTATGATAGAGGTATCATACTCTTTCAGGTATTCATAGCTCCAAGAAAATACATCTATGTATTTCTTCATCAATTTGACATATTCTTCTTTCTCTTTTGTAGGCAATTTCTTAGACAATTTTACGATTCGTGGTGCTTCCTCAGTACCCAAGTTCTGATCTTCAATGACATCATCAACAGGTTTAACTTTAGGATCTTTAGCAACATCGTTCTGATCAAACAACTTCTCCAGGGGGATCAATCCTCTTGGAATAAAATTGCTCTTCAAATGGATTATATCTGTTCCTCCCAACACATTTTGCCACTCTTTGTCTTCAGCTTCTGCACCTTCAGCCGATCCACCATCTTGGAAGCATTCTAAATTTTCATTTTCAGAATCAATCTGAGTGTTCACAAATTCATCAGACATCTCCAAAAATCTCTTTATTTGCATATCATCCTCGAAAACTTGCCAGTATTTGGAGTTGTTTGGTATTGAAGGCCTATTTATAACTTCAACTTTATATTTTTTCTGAGAATAAATGGGAGTTTTGAAGCCAATAGCAGTTGTAGCCAAAGAATCTACTACCTGATTGTTCATTTTGGGAATGACTATGATCTTATGCTCTGTAAAATAATTGCCAAACATGTCCCAAACTTCATTCTTGTAGGCTGTCATTCTGGGATGTTTTGTTTGATAACTATCATTCACCTGATTTACCACGAGCTCTGAGTCCTCAAATACTTCTATTCTTTTTTCTCCCAAATCTTTCAAAGCCTGTAAACCCAATAGCAGAGCTTCATACTCAGCCACATTATTAGTACATTCAAAGGTAAATTTATAGGATAAAGCTTTAAAATCTCTGTTCGGAGATATAATCCAGACACCTTCCCCAACACCATCTTTACTTAGAGACCCATCAAAGTACATAGTTCACAACCCTTCTTCATTATGTTTCCTTTCCAAGGCCTCTTGTCTTCTTGCAAATTCCTCATCCTATTTAACTTCATATTTATAGGAACTTCAGGATCAGTGTGTGGTCCATCGTTGAAAAATGTAGAAGACCTCAAATCAGTATCAACGGCGTAAATAAGATGATTTTCAGGCTTATCTTGACTGCTGAACACATAGGCTAACCTTTTCTCTCTCTATAACCTCCCGTTGCCTCCGAATAAGGGTATAGTGGCATATGACAAATCCATTTGCATAGTTCCTTTTAATTTCGACTGCCAGGATCTTGATAACAACATACCAAACTTTGCAGTAACATCAGCTACTACAACATCCATCACAATGATCTTAGATGGAAGTTGTGTAAGGGTCACCACCATGTCCTTTATCAATACCAGACATCTGACCTTTCTAGAGTCAAAAGAATACAAGTCTTTGTAAGGTCTAGTAACCTCCAACCCTAGACTTTCTACTACTATCTTTGGCATTAGATTATGAGATGCACCAGAATCTAGCATGGCATTGTGCAAAATCATATCATGAATATTCAAACTTAAATAAAAAGGAGGGAATTCCTCTTCATATGTATTTTCAATTTTAGGCCCAAAAACAATAGTAGGAGAGTCATCTGTTACTTCCAAAATATCTGGTTGATGGTCACCCTGATTCTTAACCAATATAGTAATTTCTTCTCTGTATTCTTTATTCCTCAACAGTTCATTAAATGGGACAAAAATCTTAATCTTTGATAACTCTAACTGCAGATTGAAGGATGAAGTCGGTCTATCAACACCACTTGGCACAGGCTGTTTAGTTTCCTTTAACTTTTGTTCTTTATTCTCTGGATTTTTCTGTGTATTAGTCTCATTCGGCCTTTCTTTTTGTTTTTTTTTCTGAATTCTGCTGGGTGTTGGAAAGCGCGTTTGGACTAGGATTTCCTTTATTTGTTATTACATCATGATTTCTCAGTTTTAACTTTCTTTGAAAATCATCAATGGCATTCTGATATCCCCTCTGATACTGCTCCGAATCTAGCTCTGAAATATGACTGCTGTCTTCTTGAGTGAAAAAATTATGCTTTTCTTCAGTTAAATGTATTTCAAAACCAACATCATTAAAGTGGTGAATCTGACTATTCATATATTGAGTCTTCTTGTCCTTCCTCATCAACCAAGTTTTCTAGGAAAGGTGACCTTATCTTTTGATCTTCCGGATTTCTTTGGTTTCTTGGAGGAAAAGGAGGTCTTCTAAAGTTAGGATTTCTTATTTGATTCTCATGATGCTCCCTGTTAGGTGGTTTATTATCTATGTAAAATTAGTCACAGCAGATCTAATGAACAAGTAAATCAATCACAACAGATGAACATAGAAAATATGGTGCAAAACTGTGCAAAACATGCAGTAGTGCTCAATATCCCAATAAGGGTGAATAATTACAATACAATCTGACAATGTGAGTGAGCAATTCGAATTTCCTAAGTAGTCCATTCGAATCACTGAATGGAGTAGCTTGACTCCAACTAGGAGTCCTCATCATCAATCGGTGGTGCTCATCAATGCATAAGAACCAGTCATCCAGGTGTCAATCTGAGTCTAACTGAGTGTAACAAGTGTAACTGAAGTGTGTAGCACTGATTAAGGGAAGGAGGCTCAGTGGGGGCGCATGGGAGGCTAACTGGAGTCAGAACAAGTCACCTAATCGAACTGGAGGTCAATCGGAGGTGAAACAGTCAGTCAGGAGTGAAACTAGCCTCAAATTAGGGAGAATCGGAGCTAACTGAATGTAACTGGAGTGAATCTGCAGTGGTAGGTGAACAAGTGCGCCCTTCTCTGGCAGTAGGTGAGAAGAGGGCGCCTTTCAGCTTAGGAGGGCTAAAACTCTGTGGTAAGTGGCTCCCGGGTGCTAGAAGAAGGTGGATAAGGTGCTGGAGGCATCAAACTGGTGACTGGGATGCATGCCTGTGCATGCAAGATCCTGAAATAGATCATATCCTGAAATAGATCATGCAAGATCCTGAAATAGATGATGTATCCCGAAATAGATGATGGATATCCGAACACCCCCCCTCAAGCTAGACTATGATGTTCCAACTAAAATAATGTGGGGCCCCGGTAACTAAGACCAAAGGTCACCCCAATACAATAATAATCCAAACTAATAACAGTAAATAAACCGAGGAAATGGGGAAAACCTCATGGGAAAAATACCCCCCCTCAAAATGAACTGTAACACACCAAAAGATTTAACTGCTCCAAACTCAAATAGATATGTCTGGAGGTATCTTACTCTTGGGAGTAAATGGATTATGCTCCAAAAACATGTGCTTGAATTCTCCATCAGTGGATGCAAGCGAATTGTTGATGTATATGTAACTTCGGAATGTATTTCATCAGTATATTATATGTATATTTATTGTACCCTTATAAGAGATGTGTTATTCCTCTATAAGGAAGTGTCGTCATGTGGATTGACAAGTGTCGCAAGTGTGTGTACTTGCCGATGGGTTATTAGACCACCTTATGGGGTCGGCCCTAATTAATATATAATATTAATTTGGATGTACTAAAGTAGACAAGTCGGCCCCAGTAGGTCACTGGGCAAAAAGGTGAGTATAAATAGAGATAGGAGATCTCTATTTTACTCACTCGGAAAAGTATCTATCTCTCTCTCTGGAAAGTGGCGCACTAGTGAGGAGGAGGAGGATCATCTGCTAGGAGACTATCTCTGTATTATTTGGTTGTATTTTGGTTGAGCCATTGCTCTCTCTATCTCTGAGGAAGTTGTGGGGTTTTTCACCTTAGGGTTTTCCCCACGGAAACTCTGTGTCTCTTGTCTCTATGCTTTTGATTCTTATGATGCTTGTGATGCTTGTCATATTATGATTGTCATGCATTGATATACTGTAGATGTTATTCTCTCAGCAAAGATCCTATAGTATTGTGATTTAATACTGAAAATTTAACATGGTATCAAAGCCTAACTGAGAAGAAGACATTTTGCAGTGACGGAAGCTTGTATTCCTTGTTTATTGGGTTTCTCTCCACAGATTTTTGAAATTCAGTATAGTAGATTGGATCTACTCACCAAGGCGCATCTTTCTGTCCAATCAGATTTCAGTTCCGAGCATTTTCAGTTTTGGCCCTAAAAATTAGGGTTTCCACAAAAATAGGAATTTCTGGAAACTGAAGGTACAGCTGGAAGCTCCTTGCAAAAATCGAAGGTTTGAGCTTTGGATCGAGATTTTTGGCTGGGTAGATCTCCGGGAAACTCAAACCCTAATTCAGGGCTCTCCCTAGTGAACCCGGGAGGACAAAAAAAGGCAATTTTGAAGGACAAGACTTTGCTGATCTCAAATTCTAAATGTACTAGGCTGATCAGCTCTCCAAGGCGCATCTTTCTATCCTTTCGGAATTTTGAAATTCACATTTTGAATTTTTAGGGTTTCTCTGACAAACCCTAATCCGGGACCAGATCCAGTTTTCAACACTTCAAGAGGATTGGGCTAATCCTGGAAGAGAATGAGTTGGACTCATATGTGAAAGAAGACATCCTTATCCCAGAGGATGAAGAGGCCAAGGTATTGCACAAGAAGAACTTGGTCAAGGCAAAGAGAATCATTGCTGATTCTATCAAAGACCATCTCATACCCCATGTGTCTTCTCTCAAGACACCCAAAGAGATGTTTGAATCTTTGACCAAGCTATTTGAAGGAAAGAACATAAATCGGAAGATGACCCTGCGGAACCAATTGAAAGCAGTAAAGTTTCAGAATGGGGAAACCATTCAATCCTACTTTTCAAGGGTCTCTCAGATCAAGGAACAATTAGAAGCAGTAGATGAAATAGTGGAGAATGGTGAAGTGGTGATGACCACTCTAAATGGCCTACCCAGGTCATGGGATTCCTTTATTCAAGGAATTTGTGCAAGGAAGAAGTTGATCTCCTTCAGTAGACTTCGGGAAGAATGTTCTCAAGAAGAAGCTAGACTTATAGCTCGTGAGGAAAAGATGGGAGGTGAAGATCAAGCTCTTGCAGCTCACACCAAAAGAAGCAAAACCAAGAAGGATCACCCTCACCCCAAAAGATTTCATCAAAAGAATAAGAAGGACCTAAGATGCTTCACATGCAATGAGAAGGGTCACTTTGCTTCAGATTGTCCCAAGAACAAAAGGGATAATAAGAACAACTCCAGTGAGAAAAAGAAGGGCAGCAAAAGAAGGTTTCATGCTCATGCTGCCGAAGATGATGAACCTCCAAAGAAGAAGGCTAGGGCAGAAAGTGATAGTGATGATGACTCATCAAGTGAAGAAGAGTATGTTCTGATCTCTGCTCTTACAGGTACCATCTCCCATGGATGTAATGATTGGTTAATTGATAGTGGGGCCTCCAAACACATGACTGGGTTCAAGGAATCTTTTGTGAATCTTTCTGAACATGAATCACCCCATAAAGTGAAACTTGGGGATGATTATCAATACCCAATCAAAGGAAGTGGTGAAGCCTCCTACAATCTAGATTCTGGAAAATCATTGAAGATGAAAGAAGTACTTTATGTACCTGGGCTCAAGAAGAACTTACTCTCCATTTCTGCATTAGATGCAAAAGGTATGAGGGTTGCATTTGTGGATGGCCAAGTCCTAATGTGGCCAAAGGGAAAGACCATAGATGATGCAGTAGTGATTGGAAAGCAAGAGGGAGGTTTGTACAATTTGAAGGGACAACCTGAACATGCCATGGTGACATAAATACAAAGATTCATCCATAGTCATGGATCACATAGAGGTATGTATAATTTGTTTTTGCAAAAGTTAACTAATGAGTTATGCAGGTCATTGAAGAGAACAAGAACACATTGCTAGACATAACTAGCAAATATGGTGACCAGGTATGTGTTTCTTATATCATAGGATCTATCATATAAGTATGCATGGCATGATTGATGATGATTGTTCATAAAGTCATAAGTTTGAATAATCATGGGCATATGCATATTATGTGTCTTACCTTAATTAATAATATGACTAACCAGAAGAGTCATAGGTTTGAGTAATTATAGGTTTATACATGTTATGTTTCTTATGATATGACTAACCATAAGAGTCCTATATATAAACCTTGAATGCTAATGCTTATTATTTCTGTTTGAAATGATCATGACTATACATACTTGAGATTATTGTGTTTTAATGAATGTATGATTTTACAAGGATAACACAATCATGATACTAATAAGCATGCATAGGGACCAAGGATGAATATGAGTTCAAGAACAGGTAATCCAGGAAGCAAAGATCAAGAGGGAGCACACTCCAGTGGTTTCTGCAAGGGTGCAGATATTCAGAGGGAGTTGTCCATATCTCTACATTCCACAACAAGAAGGTTTAGAAGGACTCCAGCAGCTCCTGCAAGGAAGAAAAGACTCAGAGGGAGTCCACCCAACAAACAAACAAAGATAAGTATTTTAATTATCTTGCATATTTGTTTGCTTAAATAAAATTGATTCAATGATGTATATGCTCATGTTCCTAGACTTAGGATATGTATTGTGCATATTAGAATGATTGAATTAATGAACAGTATACTACTAATATGCATGTGTTGGGTAAGTGGCCTATGGCACTGTACAACATTCCATTGCTACTTATCTAGAATGAAACCTCTTTGCTGACATGTTGGGAGTTGTGCACACTCTTAACAATGTTCTGGTAGAGATTGGAAGGCATCTAGAAAGTTACGGGATATGGATAAATGTTGTATTGAAGCATTGGCTAAGATAATTGCATGACTGCATGACTGTATGACATATTTCTTCATGTGTAAGAATTTGTTCTGAAAATTATGAGTTGTTTCTAATCATGCAATTTAATATGTTTTGTAGGAAAGACCGTATATCTTCACCTACAAAAAGGACTACAACATTTGTTCCAGCAACAAAGATATCTATTGAAGATATTGAAATTCCCAGGATCTGGGATGAAGAAATGAAATACCATGATCCGTCGATCATGAAGAATGATGTCTGGGATGCGATCCCAAGAGCCAAAGGGAAGTCTGTTGTGACTTCCAAATAGAACTTTCAGATCAAGCATGTTGCAGATGGCAGCATAGAGAAACATAAAAGTGATGAAATAGAAGATACACCAGATGGATTCAAGACAGCTTTCTTGAATGGTGTAGTTGAAGAAGAAGCAGCCACTTCATTCTGAGACACATGATAGGAAATCATATATGTGCAGAACTTGGTATGGTGAAGATAGATTGATTGCCGACACGCAGCGGAAGCTTACTACCGAGTTCGAGATGAAGAATTTGGGAATGATGCACTATTTCCTAGGTATGGAGGTGTGGCAAAATGCAGGTGGGATCTTCCTTGGTCAAGGGAAGTACACAGTAGATATCCTGAAGAGATTTGGGATGATGGATTGCAAAGCCATGGCCACACCTATGGCATCGAATCTGAAGCTTCTTTGTGATGCTTCATCTGAGCCAGTTGATGTTTCTATGTATCGTCAGATTATTGGGTCCTTGATGTACCTGACGAACACGAGACCAGATATTTGCTTTGCTGTGAACACATTGAGCCAGTTCCTGACGGATCCGAGGAGTGTTCATCTAGTTGCTGTAAAGCATGTTCTGAGGTACCTGAAGGGTACAGTGGATTATGGGCTCAGATATGAGGCAAATCAAAATTTTAACCTACAGGGTTATGTTGATTCAGATTGGGCTGGCAGTGCTGCAGATAGGAAGAGCACATCTGGGTGTTGCTTCAGTATGGGATCAGGTGTGATCTCTTGGTTTAGCAGGAAGCAGTCCTGCGTAGCACTGAGTACAGCTGAGGCAGAGTATGTTGCAGCCTGTTCAGCTAGTTGTGAGGCAGTATGGCTACGGAAGCTACTGTCTGAGTTATTTGATCTCCCGTTGGAGGCTACTGGTATCTTCTGTGATAACCAGAGTTGTGTGAAGCTGTCCGAGAACCCAGTGTTTCATGACAGGTCGAAACACATAGAGATCAAATATCACTATATCAGGGATATGGTGCAGAGAGGAGCTGTGAAGCTCCTGTATGTTGCGACGGACGAGCAGATTGCAGATGTGCTGACGAAGCCACTAGCCAGGGTGAAGTTTGAGTACTTCAGAGAGAGGCTTGGCGTTATTCAGATCAAGGACACTTCGAGGAAGAAGTGATGGACACATTTACTGAAGCCATTCCAAGCATGTTGGAAGGAGGATCCTTCACATGGCTGTGGATGTAAGCGCTGGATGATGAGCATCAGGATGATGTTCTAGTTTCTGCTTGATATGATCAGTTGGATCATTTTATGTATGTATGTACACATCATGTTGGATGCTGGATATGATCAGTTGGATCATTTTATGTATGTATGTACGCATCATGTTGGATGCTGGATATGATCAGTTGGATCATTTTATGTATCATGTTGGATGCAGGATATGATCAGTTGGATCATTTTTGTATGTACGCATCATGTTGGATGCAGGATATGATCAGTTGGATCATGTGTATGTATTGTTTATGCATCATGTTGGATGCTTGGACCATGTATCTGTATATGTATCAGGTGGATACATTGTATGATCAGGTGGATCATGTATGGTGATATGTATCATATATTTGTATTTGTATCAGGTGGATACATTGATGATCAGGAGGATCATGTATGATGATATGTATCAGGTAGATACTTGGTATGCATCAGGTAGATGCATTGATGATCAGGAGGATCATGTATGATGATATGTATCAGGTAGATACTTGGTATGCATCAGGTAGATGCATTAATGATCAGGAGGATCATGTATGATACTTGGTATGCATCAGGAAGATGCATTGATGATCAGGTAGATCATGCAGCAGGATGTTGCAGTGATGATCAGGATGATCATAGATGACGAGCTTCAGGATGTTGCTCCAGATGACATGCAGCAGGATGTTGCAGTGATGATCAGGATGATCATAGATGACGAGCTTCAAGATGTTGCTCCAGATGACATGCAGCAGGATGTTGCAGTGATGATCAGGATGATCATAGATGACGAGCTTCAGGATGTTGCTCCAGATGACATGCAACAGGATGTTGCAGTGATGATCAGGATGATCATAGATGACGAGCTTCAGGATGTTGCTCCAGATGACTTGCAGCAGGATGTTGCAGTGATTATGATCAAGACGATCATGAGTACATCAGGATGATGTATGGTGAGTATCAGGTTGATACTCTGTGGTCGTGGATCAGGTTGTGCAGATGAGCATGTCTGGGAGATCCTATAGGTCGGAGTTGTGTACCCATAACAGCCTGGGATGCTCTTTCGAGACATTGCTCTGGGAGGACATGTAATTCGTTGCCCTGGGAGATCTCAGGTCGGAGTTGTGTACCCGTAACATCCTGAGATGCTCTTGCGAGGTTTTGTCCTATGGCATGTAATTTGGGCCCTGGGAGATTTCAGGTCGGAGTTGTGTACCCGTAACATCCTGAGATGCTCTTGCGAGGTTTTGCCATGACCACATGTAATTTGTGCCCTAGGAGATCTCAGGTCGGAGTTGTGTACCCGTAACATCCTGAGATGCTCTTGCTAGGTTTTGTGGTGGACCACATGTAATTTGTGCCCTGGGAGATCTTAGGTCGGAGTTGTGTACCCGTAACATCCTAAGATGCTCTTTCGAGGTTTTGTGGTGGGGTCACATGTAATAGCGCCCTGGGAGATCCTACAGGTTGGAGTTGTGTACCCGTAATATCCTGGGATGCTCTTTCGAGGTTTTGTGACGCACGTAAAAGTCCTGAGGATTCCACAGTATGGCCAGTGATGATGAAGACCTGCAGGTGGTGGGCCTACATCCAGTATGAAAAAGGACTGGCTCTGTAGAACTTCCTATGACGAGTAGAGACAGAGATTGGACGAGATAGCAGCAGCAGTGACGATGACGATGACGATGCATCGATGATGATGATCCAGAGAAGAAGACTTGTCTAGCAAATCTGTGTCGAGAAATACCTTCCTTGTTAAGAGGGAGTGTTGATGTATATGTAACTTCGGAATGTATTTCATCAGTATATTATATGTATATTTATTGTACCCTTATAAGAGATGTGTTATTCCTCTATAAGGAAGTGTCGTCATGTGGATTGACAAGTGTCGCAAGTGTGTGTACTTGCCGATGGGTTATTAGACCACCTTATGGGGTCGGCCCTAATTAATATATAATATTAATTTGGATGTACTAAAGTAGACAAGTCGGCCCCAGTAGGTCACTGGGCAAAAAGGTGAGTATAAATAGAGATAGGAGATCTCTATTTTACTCACTCGGAAAAGTATCTATCTCTCTCTCTGGAAAGTGGCGCACTAGTGAGGAGGAGGAGGATCATCTGCTAGGAGACTATCTCTGTATTATTTGGTTGTATTTTGGTTGAGCCATTGCTCTCTCTATCTCTGAGGAAGTTGTGGGGTTTTTCACCTTAGGGTTTTCCCCACGGAAACTCTGTGTCTCTTGTCTCTATGCTTTTGATTCTTATGATGCTTGTGATGCTTGTCATATTATGATTGTCATGCATTGATATACTGTAGATGTTATTCTCTCAGCAAAGATCCTATAGTATTGTGATTTAATACTGAAAATTTAACACGAATGTGGAGACTTTATGAACTTGCTCTTCATACCGAAAATGGTGAGAACAAATCTGAAAATATAAGGATGATCCTGGAACCTGTGATTCGAACCAAGTGAGGTAGGAATAGCTCCAATCGGATAAAATAGATCTTGAAACTTGAACTTCTTATCAATAGAAGTTAAATCAGCTCCAAAAATAGATGAATGGTTTCTTGAGATCTCCTTTGAACCAACAAGGGTGAGATCAAAACCAAAATCAGCAAAAAGTGCATGAGAATTGAACTCAAGCGAATGGTAGTGCTCTTCATCTTCATTAAAACTCTGAGAAACTTTGCAAATGATAGAACATAAGTTTATAGAAGGCATGCAATCAAGGAGGGCGAATGCTTCACCTCCAAAATCAGATTTTACCTCCAAAACTTCAAGTAGATCATTATTCTGCATGCCGACAAACTCATGTGAAAGAGAGGATTCAAGAACCTCTTCGGAATCTAGAGTATGAGCTTGTTTATCTTGCTCATAATTCGAAATAGAAGACTTTGAGAGAGTGAGTTTTGAATCTACAGTTTCTTCTTCATCTTGAACAATTGTTGAGGCCAAGACATGATCGGAAAGAACACATAAGGAGATCTCACTGGGCTTGTTCTCCAAAAGGCTAGCATGATCCTCTTCTTCCTGCTTTCCAAATTCTTTGTCAAGTTGGACCCATAGATCACTTGGATTTTCAGCAGTATTACTGAGGTAGCGCATACAAGGAGACATAGCAAGACACATTGCTCCAAAAGCTCTATCACAATCATTGAGCCAATCATTCTCCTCTTCATCGGAATCAAAATCTCTTGTATTACCAATGCACATATCAAAAAGACATTGTCTCTTCAAGAATGCAATCATCTTTGGTTTCCATTCATCATAGTTGAATGGAGTAAGAATATTTTGTGAAGAAGAAGTCTCCATCTTTGCATTAGCAAATGCACATGGAGGAAGTAAGAAACCTGCAAATCACACACAAACAAACACTATGTTTTCAGCCTTGCATGCACATGAGCGAATGCACATGAGATTTTGCATGCTGCTGCTGAAATATATTGGTGAGCAAAGATTGCTCTCTCTTCATGTAGAACACCTGTAGAAAAGAAATCTTGTCCATGCCATGGCTCTGATACCATGTAAAATTAGTCACAGCAGATCTAATGAACAAGTAAATCAATCACAACAGATGAACATAGAAAATATGGTGCAAAACTGTGCAAAACATGCAGCAGTGCTCAATATCCCAATAAGGGTGAATAATTACAATACAATCTGAAAATGTGAGTGAGCAATTCGAATTTCCTAAGTAGGCCATTCGAATCACTGAATGGAGTAGCTTGACTCCAACTAGGAGTCCTCATCATCAATCGGTGGTGCTCATCAATGCACAAGAACCAGTCATCCAGGTGTCAATCTGAGTCTAACTGAGTGTAACAAGTGTAACTGAAGTGTGTAGCACTGATTAAGGGAAGGAGGCTCAGTGGGGGCGCATGGGAGGCTAACTGGAGTCAGAACAAGTCACCTAATTGAACTGGAGGTCAATCGGAGGTGAAACAGTCAGTCAGGAGTGAAACTAGCCTCAAATTAGGGAGAATCGGAGCTAACTGAATGTAACTGGAGTGAATCTGCAGTGGTAGGTGAACAAGTGCGCCCTTCTCTGGCAGTAGGTGAGAAGAGGGCGCCTTTCAGCTTAGGAGGGCTAAAACTCTGTGGTAAGTGGCTCCCGGGTGCTAGAAGAAGGTGGATAAGGTGCTGGAGGCATCAAACTGGTGAATGGGATGCATGCCTGTGCATGCAAGATCCTGAAATAGATCATATCCTGAAATAGATGATCCTGAAATAGATCATATCCTAAAATAGATCATGCAAGATCCTGAAATAGATGATGTATCCCGAAATAGATGATGGATATCCGAACAATCTAAAGCCAACCTGTCCATCAATTTCTCCATAGTCTTCATCATCATTTCAAATTTAACAGCATTTGTAGAAGAAGGGGCAGAGGTGGATGGTTGATTATCTTATCTTCTCTTATCTGCCTCTACTCTATTTTTCATTTCCATTAAGTTTGCCTCTACTTCTAAAGCATCTCTAAACATATCAAGCAGATTGGAAGACTTTCTCTCTCTCAACATGCAAGAAAAATCTCCATCAAAAGCATATGCATAATGTAGTTTAGCAGCCCCTACTAATGGTTTGATATCAGCAGGAATTGAATTGTAAACCTTCATAAATATGCTAGAAAATTCCTGAACTGATTCAAAGTTTCCTTTCTTTAAACCATTGTATTGAGATAATATTTGTACAGGGCTCTTATTTTCCTCCCATCTATCTAAAAACAATGTTTGAAAGGCTTCAAAGGTAAGTATAGATGCTGCTGGTAGATCTTTAAACCATCTCTTTGCCTCTCCTGAAAAACTTTGGGAAAACAACCTCATCTTTTCATCATCATGATCTACTTCCTCCAGGTCAATAAAATCTTCAAATCTATCCATATGCTGTCTTGCTGTGAAATTCCCATCTCCATCATATACATAAATTCTCCGTGAGTAATTTTGAGGGAGATCATGCAAAGCAGCTGACAGAGCTAAGGGTGTAAACCTAGATGCCATTGGTCTAGGTGTATTCTATGCTACAAGAGGGTTCTGAGGTGGATTGATAACAGGGTTTGTTGTAATGTCCCCTTTTAATAAATTTCCCATTGTGCTCAAATTCACCAAATTTCAACTCTAGGTATATGGATACAATTGATTCCAAACTCCTCCAATTGCTTTAAAACTTGGTGAGGAAGGTCATGAGGGGTAATGGGACACATTAAAACATCTATAATACATATAATCAACTGATATACCCAACCATGGTCTGCAATTTGCAAGGGAAGAAGTTTCGGGACAAGACTAGTCAATTGGGGAATGGAAATCCCCCAGGGTCTTGGAACAAATCTCTTCCAAACATTGTACAACCTCCACTAATGGTTGTTATAAGACTTGTATCTATTATAGGACATTAATTAAAGTATATTTGAAGCATTATATGTGGTTTTTGTTTCGAATAGGTATCCAATAGAACTCAGGGAATTTACTAGTAATTTTGAGGCTCAAACCCCCAATGGTAGATGGCTCCAAATAGCTCCAAATGCTATCAAATTGTACCATAAGGTGTGTGAATGATGTTAATAAATAAATATGGTGTTTATAGGTGTCTTTTAACCATCAAATGACTTCTACAACTCACTTTGGAAATCTGGTCAATGTATGGAGTTTTACTAGTAAATTGTGGTTCAAATCCCCTAGGGGTAGATGATGAAAATGACTTTCCAAATGCACTCAATACAACTCAAATTTCTGAATGGAATAATGGGAAATATAAATTAAATCAACATGAACTCATATGCATCACCATTCAACTTTTAATGTATGCTATAACTCCCTTAAATTAGATGCAAAAAGACTAGTTTCCACCTTGGGGGAAATGATGGGCAATCTTCTCCAAATGTTGTGAAACTCAACAAAAGGACTCCAAATGATTATGTACTGAACATTAAACTCATATAATACATCAATAACATTCCATTCATCAATAAACCATCAGTAGTTTACTTATCCATTTGAATCCATCAACATTACAATGGTTCACAACAAGGTAGTGGGGAAATGGCACTGTTTGTCCATTAATGAGCAATTTAACATAGTTTTTCTTGGAATATTGTCTTGTGGATGTTATGATATGGTTATTACATATATATATATCATCTTACATGTTCATTAATTTTAAATGGCATTCCTTCACTAACTATATGCAACCACAAGAGCGTTATGCAAGAGCTATGGGGAAAATGGCACCATTTCTTCATTGTTTAACATTTGTACAAGAAATATTTTGGTATTTCGACCTGAGAGTCTTCTAAAATTGAAATACAAAAAATTTACATCAGAACATAAAATAATGGGGCATTAGAATATCCCCCAAATAAAATGACATCTCACCAAAAGCGCAATCCCTCATGGATCAAGAATATGCCATGAAAACCTAAAATGGTTGAAGAAGCAAGTTGGACTATAAGTGACCATGATATTCCATGTAGCTTACACTTGCAACAAATGAATCCATTAAATCTCCAAATGAAAGGTCTGAATGGCCTTTCCAGTTACCAACTTGGATGGGAATCTTCCACCCTCGAAATTGGTGCCAAGGAAAGTAGAGTAGCACTCCACTAGCTCTTCTCTCCAAATGCAATTGCAAATTCTAAAAATTATCAAAAGCTCCCATTCTTTTTTGTTATTGTATTTTATAAACTTATAAGGTCCTCAATGGGTTGAATTCCTCCTAAGAGCTTCATGCCAACTCAAGTTGGGAAGAGATTCCCAAGTATGCCACTTGTCCTTCCAATTCTAGCTCCCTCCTTCTCCAAATTCGACTTGGTGTCTCTTTGGCTTCCCTAACTCACTTGAGCATCCTCTTGGAGGCTATTTTTAACCCTGACATATCATATGTCATCCTTCAGATCTGATTTTTGTCATAGGGGTCATAGCATCTTCATCATTGTTGTCATAGAGCTAGGGAATCTAGTCCAAGTGTCTCACTAGCTCCAAAATGCCTCTTCCTCTTCCATGGGAGTTAATATTCCACTCCAATTCAAACTTAATTGAATCATACCAATTATATTGACATTCCAACTCATCCCAAGAACCTTGGGCTTCTTATGGATTCAAAATGACAAGAGGAGGATGCCATGTGGCATATAAAATCTATCTTGTGTGGGTCCCACATCCTCCACATGTCTTCATGATCAATTGCCACTTTGATTTTACCTTGTCTTTATTTATTTATCTCATTTATTAAATATTTATGCCATTCTAATTTTCAAATATCGTTTATTACCCCCCTTATTCCAAATCCCAAAGCTTCCACCTCTAACCTAGGAAACTAGTAATTTTCCTCTTTGGCAATTATTTGACTCTTAGCATCAATTTGACAAAATATCATGAATATGGCCAATGGGCTTAGGCCATTGTGACCCAATGCAAAATTTGGGACATGAAAAATCCTCCCTTCCCAATATTGCGCGTCCTCAAGCAATTTCAAACATGGGTGTTGAAGAACCTGCTTTTTGTATAATTCTTTGAAGTTGCCACTTAATTGCCCAACCTTGAGTCTTTGAGATTCCATGAAGATTTTAGAGAGGGAACACCGTGCTTGCTGTTGCACTACTTTGATTAAAATCACTTTATTAAGTGGGGAATCCATCCCCCATACTACTTGTTTCCCCCCAAAATTGAAACCAATGAGACTAAGAATTATCCCAGGGTCCCATTGCTTGTATTGCACTCCAACAATTAGGAGTTCTCTCCAACTCATACCATCAGGTAAGAGAGTTCTCAGATCCCATTTATTTGTATGCATTCTTCAAAACATCATGATTACAAAATATATATCATCAAAGTACATAACAACATAATGAAAATGTACATCAAGAAGATGCTTCATCAAAGAATTATGAAAGTGCTTATACCTCCAACCAAGTAGACCACCATTTTCCAAGTGCATACAAGCATCAAGTAACCAATCAAATCTTCTCCAATGACATAGGTGAGGATCCCATGTCCTATAATGCTGCTCCAAAAGGATGTGATATGCATCAAAATATTCAGCCATGTATTCTTTCATGCAAGAAAAAAAAACAAGGAGACTTCAAATGACTCAAAGAAGTCTCACCCATACATCCATGAATGTGAGAATCATAAAGATATAACAAAGTGTGTGGATTCCAACAAAAATGTTCTCCAATCATAAATCTATTCACCCCTTTGTTTGATGAAGTTCCTCCAACATCAAATGAACCAAGTGTTGAGCAAGAAAAACCATGAGTCTTCAAGTGACTCAAATTCATATCATAGGTGCATCCATGTAGATGTGCATTATCATAAAGTAACAAAGGATGGTGCTGCAAATGTGAATAAGAATGTGCTCCAACCATGCCATCATAAAAAGTAAATCTAGGAGTTCCATACTCCTTATGTGGCACCATAAAAAAGAACCCTTTCACCCATACTTCATTGAGAATAATGCTGCAAAACATGGAATTGTAGGATGTAGGAGAATGAACTAACTCACCCAAATGATAAAAAAGTGCAGAAGTTTCATCATGGGAAGGATCCATATGGGTATTATTGTTAAATTTTGAGCATTAATTCACAATACTCTAGGATCTTTACTGAGAGAATAACATGTACAGTATATCAATGCATAACAATCATAATAAGCATGGCACGCATCATAAGAATCAAAAGCATGAGAGACAAGAGACACAGAGTTTCCGTGGGGAAAAACCTAAGGTGAAAAACCCCACAACTTCCTCAGAGATAGAGATAGCAATGGCTCAACCAAAGTACAACCAAAATACACTGAGATAGTCTCCTAGTAGCAGATGATCCTCCTCCTCACTAGTGTGCCACTTTCTGAGTGAGAGAAGTATGAGTTTCCGAGTGATCAAATAGAGATCTCCCGATCTCTATTTATACTTAACCTGTTTTCCCAGTGACACTATGGGGCCGACTTGTCTAGCTAGGTACATCCACAATATAATATATATTTTAGGGCCGACCCCACACATGGTGGTCTAATAACCCATCGGCAAGTACACACACTTGTGACACTTGTCAATACACATGACAACACTTCCTTATAGAAGAATAACACATCTCTTATAAGGGTACAATAAATATATATGAAATACATTCCGAAGTTACATATACATCAACAAGTATCATGCAACTCCTTCAAAAGTGTGAAACCTTTGTCATAGATTGGTTCCAATGTAGAGGAATCATGCTCTTCTTTAAAAATTGCATAACCTTCATCAAGAGACAATTCAAGTTCATCTTCTACCACATCAAGTGTTTGGATCTCTTCAAGTTCATCTTCAAACACATCAAGCACATTCAAATTTCCACATTTCTCATGATCCACCATGTCATGAGAATCCTCCATGCAATCTACCATCTGAAAATTTGAAACATAGGAGGAAAAAACAAGTATCTTGCAACTTTTCAAGAAGTTGCTCATTTTGAATTGTGAACTTATTATTATCATCATCATTCTTCAAGTATGCATCATGTAACAATTCATTAAACTCAACCAAATTATTTCTATCAAAAGGAAAAGATATGAAATTACCTTTGATGTTGCACATTGCTCTTTGTTTCCTTTCCAAGGTAGAATGTGTCTCAAAATGATCTTCAATACTTTCAATAGAACCTTATTCATGCTCATGTGATGTCTCTTCATATTTTTCAGAGTCACTTGGGAGTGACTTTCGATCCACTTCATGTATTGCTTCTTCTATTTCACCTATTTCAAAACTAGGTGGTTCATGGTCTCCTCTTTTTTCCTTTTCAAGCAAGCTGATTCATCTTTCCCCTTGGTTTCCTTAAGATAAATATATTTGGAATCTCTATTTTGAAATGTATTCTTATTACCTTCCTTCATCTTGAGCTCATTTGAGACAATGAGGTATTGATCAAAGGGTAGGATGTTTCTGCAATCTTCACTCAAATTTTGCCATTTGAGTAGAATTTATTCCACATCATTTGGGGCTTTGATATTTGCTTTGGACTCAAGAAATTTTGGTGTAGTAGGCCTTGGTGTTCTATGAAATTCATTTTCTCTATTATGGGGTCTTGTGCTTGATAAAATATGCTCATCCATTGTCTTCTTTTCTTTTGAATGTGAATTACTGCTGCCTCCCATTACTCTTTTGCCTCCGAGTTGGATAGCCATCAATTCGAATCCTTTCTTCATCTGTTTGTTCATTTCTCTGATGCCACTTGAAAGGTATTCAAATAAAGGTTTTATGATTGTAATAAATTCCTCCTCATGTTCTGAGGTTTCCTTTCCATTCTTAGGCATGGTTTCAACAATATACTCTTCTTCTCCTACTACTTCCTCTTCAACAAAAACCTCTTCAACTTCAGGTTCTAAGGGTGGTGGATTATTTATTTGGCTCCTTGTTAAGACCATCAGGTGCCAAGATCATGCTCTGATACCACTTTAATGTCCCCTTTTAATAAATTTCCCATTGTGCTCAAATTCACCAAATTTCAACTCTATGTATATGGATACAACTGATTCCAAACTCCTCCAATTGCTTTCAAACTTGGTGAGGAAGGTCATGAGGGGTGATGGGACACATTAAAAAATCTATTAGACATATAATCAACTAATATACCCAACCATGGTCTGCAATTTGCAAGGGAATAATTCGGGACAAGGCTAGTCAATTTGGGAATGGAAATCCCCCATGGGTCTTGGAACAAATCTCTTCCAAACACTGTACAACCTCCACTAATGGTTGGTATAAGACTTGGATCTGTTATAGTAAATTAAGTAAATTATATTTGAAGCAGTAGATGTGGTTTTTGGGTCGAATATGTATCCAAGAGAACTCAGGGAATTTACTAGTAATTTTGAGGCTCAAACCCCCAATGGTAGGTGGCTCCAAATAGATCCAAATGCTCTCAAATTGTACCAGATGGTGTATGAATGATGTTAATACATAAATATGGTGTTTATGGTGTTTCTACAACTCACTTTGGAAATCTGGTCAATGTATGGAGTTTTACTAGTAAATTGTGGTTCAAATCCCCTAGGGGTAGATGATGAAAATGACTTTCCAAATGCACTCAATCCAACTTGAATTTATGAATGGAATTAGGGGAAATATAAAGGAAATCAACATGAAATAATATGCATCACCATTCAATTTTTAATGTCTGCTATAACTCCCTTAATTCAAATTCAAAAAGACTAGTTTCCACCTTGGGGGAAATGATGGGCAATCTTCTCGAAATGCTATGAAAATCAACAAAAGGACTCCAAATGATTATGTAGTGAACATTAAACCCATATAATACATCAATAATAGTCCATTCATCAATAAACCATTATTATTTTACTTATCCATTCGAATCCATCAACATTACATTGGTTCACAACAAGGTAATGGGGAAATGGCACTGTTTGTCCATTAATGAGCAATTTAACATAGTTTTTCTTGGAATCTAGACTTGTGGATATTATGATATGTTTATTACAGATATATATATCATATGAAATGTTCATGAAGTCGAAATGGAATTCCTTCACTAACTATATGCAACCACAAGAGCGCTATGCAAGAGCTATGGGGAAAATGGCACCATTTCTTCATTGTTTAACATTTTTACATGAAATATTTTGGTATTTAGACCTGAGAGTATTCTAAACTTGAAATATAGATCATTTACATCAGAACATAGAATAATGGGGCATTAGAATCTCCCCAAAAGAAAACAACATCTCACCAAAAGCACAATCCCTCATGGATCAAGAATATGCCATGAAAACTTGAAATTGTTGAAGAAGCAAGCTGAACTATAAGTGACCATGCTATGCCATGTAGATTACACCTGAAACAAATGAATCCATTAAATCTCCAAATGAAAGGTCTGAATGGCCTTTCCAATTACCAACTTGGATGGGAATCTTTCACCCTCGAAATTGGTGCTAAGGCAAGTAGAGTAGCACTCCACTAGCTCTTCTCTCCAAATGCAATTGCAAATTCTAAAAATGATAAAAAGATCCCATTCTTATTTGTTATTATATTTTATAAACTTATAAGGTCCTCAATGGATTGAATTACTCCCAAGAGCTTCATGCCAACTCAATTTGGGAAGAGATTCCCAAGTATGCCACTTTTCCTTCCAATTCTAGCTCCCTCCTTCTCCAAATTCGATTTGGTGTCTCTTTGGCTGCCCTAAATCACTTGAGCGCCCTCTTGGAGGCTATTTTTAGCCCTGACATGTCATATATGTTAGATTTCAGCCTTCATATCTGATTTTTGTCATAGGTGTCATAGCATCTTCATCATTGTTGTCATAGAGCTAGGGAATCTAGTCCAAGTGTCTCACTAGCTCCAAAATGCCTCTTCCTCTTCCATGGGAGTTACTCTTCCACTCCAATTCGACCTTAATTGATTCATGCCAAGTATATTGACATTCCAACTCATCCCAAGAACCTTGGGCTTCTTATGGATTTGAAATAACAAGAGGAGGATGCCATGTGGCATAGAAAATCTAGCTTGTGTGGGTCCCACATCCTCCATGTGTCTTCATGATCAATTGCCACTTTGATTTTCCCTTGTATTTATTTATTTAGCTCCTTTATTAAATATTTATGCCATTCTAATGTTCAAACATAATTTGTTATCCCTCTTATTCCAAATCCCAAAGCTTTCACCTCCAACCTAGGAAACTAGTAATTTTCCTCTTTGACAATTATTTGACCCTTAGCATCAATTTGACAAACTCTCATGAATATGGCCAATGGGCTTAGTCCATTGTGACCCAATGAAAAATTTGAGACATGAAATTTGTAATATGAGGTTGAGAGTCCTAATAATGAGGATTACTTTCTTCAACCTTAACAATGTTTTTCAAGTTATACCACAAAGGGTCTATCACGTATGAATCGAATCTATGTGGATTTATGTCTGGTTGCTTTAGGTCTGACTTTGATTTTGACCTCAATAAAAACTTTCTAATACTCACTCTTTGTTGGGCCTGGCCCAAGTGGGGAATTTTTGAGCAAGAAATATTTTGGAATTGCGGAGCTGAGCATAGTTCAGTTGAAGGATTTTTGGTATGTTTTTGGGATGCTGTGAAGTTGCGCGCATCGCAGCGTCAGAAGAGCTGTGAAGTTCAATGCTGCGAGGAGATAGCACTATGATGTGTCCAGTTACGTGGATCCAACAAAGAAGAGTGTTGGACGGAAGACAAAACAGATTCTGGTTAGACAGTCGGCGGTATATTTTTGGTAAAGATGCTCCATGAGTACCAAGCGGTGGGTAGGAGCAATGCGAAAGGAAAGCGACTCGTCGCACATGCGAAAGAACCACTACGCAAACCAGGCGCACGAGACCGTTAGAGGAAGAAAGGCTCGGTGAAAGTGACCTGTTGATGTGCGCTCGACAGGAAGGCCAATAGTGACGTGAAGCATGCGTGGAAGACGACCACGATGGAGATTCGCTACCAGATGCCAGCAAGTCCGGTTATGGGAAAACCGTGACTGTTTTGTAAACCTAAGGGTTTTTGCCTTCGAATTGTAAAGACATGACCTACGAGCACGATCTATAAATAAGGCATGTTTTGTATGGGAAATGGTTGTTCATGGTTAATCTCTCATTTTGGGTTGTTGTTACTCTTCATTGTTGTTAATTATTATTGAGAAATCTTATGGAAGAGACATTTTGTAAAGGCTCTGCAAGCTGTGTGCGCAGAGGCCTATTGAGAGAGAAGAGAGTCTGCAGCTGAGTGCACAGACAAAGAACTATTGTACCCTTTTCAAAGACTAATATAACAACAGTTCTTGTGGACGTAGCCTCCCTCATGGGGGTGAACCACGTTAAATCCTGTGTAGTGTGATTATTTGTGTTTTGCACTTGTTTGTTTGCTTACGAATGAATGTATGGACTCTCATTTATAAGTTGTTATGTTAATGATTTTATATGTATTCGCCATATGAGAAAGATGGGAATAATATGTTAAGTATTGCATGAATGGATGAATGATGAATGCGCAGTATTCTAAGTCTGTGAAACTAGCAGTGTAATGAACAATCACAAGTGTATGTAGAGTTTGGGTTGTGTAATCCTTTTGACGCACCGCACCGGAAGTGTGCAGTATTGTGTATTTCGTCTGCTTGCATCCATTATAAAGATAATAATATGAGGCAGTAGATGAATGAATAAATGTTAAGTGAAGTCACTAATATTGGTTAAATCTGAAGAGGAAGCGCATAAGTCAGTTTTTCTATCCTGTCAAGTGAACGCCACCCGAACCGCGCAGTCCTTGGATGCGCTGGTTGACCGCGACGTAGTCTATCATCGCGCAGTCTTCAGTCCGCAGCATGAGCCCGTAGTGCACTCCACAGTTGTCCTGCTAAATAACTCATCACATCGCTATGGAAACCTGATTCCGCAGCACCCCCATAGCTTCACCTTGGGTGAGACCTCAGCTTGTTCGTAGGCTGTTTCCGAAAGGGCTGGTGAGAAAGGGGTTTTGTTGGTTCATTGAAACCGCGAAGAGCCTGGGTCTACACTGGAAACCTATAGAACAATATCTAAGCCAACAAATGGTTCCGTTTCCGTGCTAAGAATCTGTGATGAGTTGAGGTCGTGATGAGCGAAGTAGAATAATTTGAGCTGGGTGTAGACTTTTGGTATCCAAAAAAGAAAGAAATCTGGGCTTGGCTTGACAAGACAGAGAGAGACTTCGCAAGAAAGGAGAATAGATACCCACATCTCTCAGACATTCAATGGTTGAATAAGTATCTATGGAAATACGTTCACGAGATATTCTGGGAAACGTTTGGAAA
Source organism: Larix kaempferi (assembly GCA_027924585.1). Classification (NCBI taxonomy): domain Eukaryota; kingdom Viridiplantae; phylum Streptophyta; class Pinopsida; order Pinales; family Pinaceae; genus Larix; species Larix kaempferi. The sequence goes on along the minus strand of BSBM01000462.1, from coordinate 572,720 downwards.
CGAGCTTCGCGAGTGGTTGTCAAGGCTCGTAGAACATAGAACTGTATCCTGCGAGACGTACCGACTTAGTGGACACCGGAGCTCATTGAAATGCTCAAAGCAGTAGATAGTCCATTTGTACACACAGTCGAATTCTGGGTTGACAGTACACTACAAAGCTTTGTGACGGAGTTCACTGTGGACATGCTAATGTCCTACAATGTAGGCGAAAGAGAATTTTTCAAGGGATTCAGAGGCAAGTACCTGAACAATCTCAGTTTATACATTAAAATGCTTTTAGCTGAGAAAGGTGTTTTTAGAATGCAGTAAATTTTGCTGAATCTGTCATGGTAGATAGTATATATAGTGGCTCTTACGAAGAAACCCATAACCTGAGAAGTGGAAAGCGATACAAGGTCACCGCTGAGAAGAATCCTAAACCACATGGACTCTGCGTAGATACAGAGATCCCGTGTGAGCTTCATAATCAGATCGCACCTCCATTATCCACATATCATCCGAATACACCATAGAACACATCGGTTGCACAAACCACGCCTCCCCTTTCTTAGAATCCATCAGTTCAGAACCCGCCGGTTGCGAGCACCGCACAACCCGCACCTGAGAGCATCAGTATTGGTAACACCACAGGAGCGGGTGCCCATCCTATTCCGACTCTGCCTATTCCATCTCAGGTTGTACCACTTCAGAACATTCAACCTCAGACATTCCTCAGAGTATTATCCCTAGCACTACTCAGAGAACCGCGCCACCTACAAGAAGGATGGCTGATAATACCAAGCTGCCGATATTCAAAGGAACGGGTCTAGAAGACCCTGATCAACATTGGTTTCTATGTGAAGCCGTATGGAGTGTAGAACAAGTATAGGACGACGCTATGAAGCAAGCGTAGCTCGTTACCACTTTTAGAGACAGAGCCTTGCATTGGTTCATGAAATATTCGCAGGGACACCAAAGAACCCTGCTAGAAATCAAGGTTGCACTCATAACATAATTTAAGAAGCCGAAATCAGAGTCACAGTGTATCACATAATTGAAAGAGATCAAACAGAAACCTAATGAGACAGTCTAGGAGTTTGATCAGAAATTTAAGACACTATTGGACCAAGTAAGCTTCATCATAGCACCGCAACAACACAAGGAATGGTTCATAGCTGCGATGTTGCCCCATATCAGACAACCGTTGATGCAACAGAAGGTGGCTTTGCGGGGAGAAGCCTTGGAAATTGCAATGAAGTTAGAAGCTTCACCCATTGGAGAAAGTAGCACTGGGATGTCTCAGATTCAGAACCAGTTGGCTACCCTGACACTACAACTACAATATATTAAGAAAGGAAAGCAAGAGAGACAAGAAGTCTGGAGTACAGGTTGTAAGGGAGAAGGACACACTAAGGATCATTGTCCTTTATTCCAATATTTCCTTAACATGGGTGGACCAAACCCATTAAATCCGGTCCAAGGGACATGGTGTGAAAATTCTAGAACTAGAGGACACCGGCCAGAAGACTGCCACATGATACAGAAATACGTAAGAACACTTAAAAACCTATATTGTAATTTCTGTAAGTAAGTGGGCCATGATGAATCCAATTGCCGTGCATATGAGCTCATGTTAGAAAGAAAGAAAGATATTGAGCATATGTATGGAGGAATGTACAAGGTCCAGGAAGAGACTCCGCATAAACAAGAAAATGCACAACATGATCAGGGAGCATACAGAGGTCGCAGAGGATACCGTGAGAGAGGAAGGAATAACGGTCTAGCGCAGGGACGTGGAAAAGGTCAGGTAATCTGTTATAACTATGGCCAAGCAGGCCATGTATCTAGAGATTGTACCAACCCATGCACTACATGCAGCTATTGTCAATCATTTGATCATGTTATTGAAGACTGCCTAGTGTTAGAGGTAGAAATGCAGAAAAGGAAGTGGCCAGAGGCGCCGAAACCAAATATTCAATTGATCGCAGTAGAAAGGAGACCTGCGGATCCAAGTATTAACGTAGTGACACGAAGTGGTGCTACGACAGGGAGAGCTAGAGGAGCAGAAGCATCAACATCTGGAGACTTTAATACTAAGCTGACTCCTCTTGAAACAATCTGGATAAGAAAAGCCACTGGGAAAGCACCTGCTTTCAACCTAGAGAAAAACAAAGAAGCATTCGAAGAAGCACAAGACATTTTCAAAGAACAAGCACCTAGGTCACCGAGAATCTCGATGCGCAGTGAAATACTGCATATCGAGGACATGCCGTCTGCTTATGACAGAACGAGCATCGTAGCAAAGACAGGGACCTCTGTTGCGCAGTTCCTTACGAGCTGCATGAAGTTGTTGAAGAGCGCAGACGCTATAGTAGAGTTGCAAAAACTGATAAATCAATATGAGCCACAGAGCGAGACAACAAATACAGATAGCACAATTCAACAGATCAAGAAACAAAAAAAGATAGAATGAGAAATGAGGCTCAGTGCACAGATAGGAGACTATGAAATGGATGAGATCATCCTTGATCTAGGATCTGAAGTAAATGTCTTAACTAAGAAGACATGGAAGCATATGGGGAGACCAAAGGTGTTATGGTCACCTATCCAGTTGAGAATGGCCAACCAGGAGAAAGTCATACCGTTTGGACGGTTATCCAATGCGATTGTTGATATTGATGGTGTGCAGAGCCATGCCGACTTCGAGGTTATTGAGATAGTGGATGATAGCCAGCATTTTTCTGCACTGTTGGGGATTGATTGGGCTATGGAAAACCTCTCTATTATAAAATTGAAGGTGAAGAAGATGATCTTCGAAGGAAATCATCTCAGGGTCATCGCACCATTGGACCCTGCAGATGGAGACAGATATAGCAAGCCAATTTAGGAGGAATCCAGAGCTCAAGATTTGGATCGACTGTACAAGATGACTATGAACTAGGAAGATTATATTAATCCCACTACGGATGGTACACTCAGCTGGAGATGCGACAGTTCTTGCATCTCAGACTCAGATGCAGGATTGGAGAATTGGCAAAGTCGCATGCACAAAGTATCGGCAAGGAGATGCGTGCGGGTAACAAAGTCACTACGCTGGATTGGAAAGGAGGTAAGCCCAATTCCCGCTTATGATGGTTTTTCTGATGTTTATCCCTTTATCAAAGAATATACTGTAGCAATTGCAAATGAGCATCACTTACCAGCATTAGACATGGCATTGCACGAGACACCTGCCATATGGTGGGATGCGCATAAGCAGACATTGACCACATGGGATCAGTGCAGAATCAAAATGAAGATCAGGTTTGCTGACAAGGTTACACTATCCTTTGAAAAATACAGTGGATAGGCAGATCCAAGGGATCATATTGAGATATGTGCACAAGCATGGTAGGAAAGACCACAGACAGAATGGGTACATCTGTTTGTACATACATTGGAGGAGGACATTCCAAAGAAATGGTACTTGGATATGGAGTTGCGCAGGGAAACAATAGATTGGCCGACCCTCACTGCGAACTTCCAGAACACCTTTACTTTTGAAGATGAGAATCCTAGTATCAATGATTCTTTGTAGATGATTAAGGAAAGAATATTCAGACCAGAATGTCGACATAGAAACATGACATTGGAGGAATTGTTTGGAGCTGACAGTATACCTGCAAACCTACAGCCAGAATGGAAGGAACATATAGAAAAGGATGTGGAATGTTATAACCTAGCTGAAGAGGTTGAAGATAAAGATGAAAATGATGAGGAGGATCCGCACAATATAAAAATTCCTGAGTTAGAAGGTGCACGTGACGTAGAGGGACCTCCGTTGGAAATCCTAGATATGAGTGGACTTGTGAAAACAAGGAAAGTGAACATTGGTACCAGCGAAGTGCCGAAGTTTGCGGCTATTGGAGATTACTGGGATGATCAGACGGTCGTGGAGATCGCTGACATATTACATGAATACCAGGAGTTATTCCTGACAAAATTTACAGAGATAAAAGGTATTCTGGGAGACTTAGGAGTTATGAAGATACCTCTTAAGCTAGGCGTGAAGCCTGTCAAGCAAAGGTCATATAGACGGAATCCGTGATACAAAGAATGAGTCAAGGCAGAACTTGACAAGATGCTTGACGCAAGAATCATCGAGCCAGTGGAAGAATCTGAGTGGATAAGCCCTATGGTTGTCCAAGATAAAAAGACAAAAGGCGATATCAGGATTTGTGTGGACCTTAGAAAACTGAATGATGCTTCCATGCATGACTCATTTCCTACTCCCTTCACTGATGAGGTACTTGATAATGTGGGAGGAAATGAGGCATACTCCTTTACTGATGGATTTTCGGGATATCATAAGATAAGAATCGATCCCGTGGATAGACAAAATACCACTTTTGCCACCCAATGGGGGTCATTCCAGTACACAATAATGCCATTTGGACTGAAGAATGCACCTGCCATCTTTTCCAGAATGTGGTCACAGCATTTAAGGATTTCATGCATAAGTTCTTAGAAGCTTATTTTGACGATTGGACAATATTCGGGTTGCTGAAGAACCATTGTGCAAACCTCGGATTGATGTTAGAAAAGTGCAAACAACATCAAATCTCTCTGAACTTGAAGAAGTGTGTCTTTTGTGTACCTTATGGTATTCTGTTGGGACACATTCTGTGCAAACAAGGTTTGATGGTTGATCCTGTGAAGATCACAGTTATTGTAAACTTGCCGACACCAAATTCAGTCAAGCAGCTGCGCACTACATTGGGACATACCGGTTACTACAGGAAGTTCATAAAGGGTTATGCACAGATAACTGCAGCCATGGAAAAGCTGCTAAAGAAAGATACGCTGTTCATCTGGAACGCAGAATGTGAACAAGGCTTTGACACATTGAAGGAGAAAATGGTAACCTCACCAATCCTAGTTTTTCCAGACTGGGAGAAGCCATTTCATGTTCATGTGGATGCCTCATGTATAGAATTGGGGGTTGTCTCAGCAAAACCAGGAGATGGAGGTATTGACTATCCCATTGCATTTTTGAGCAGGAATCTCTCATCTACAGAGACGAATTACACCACCACTGAGAGAGAATGCCTGGCTGTGGTCTACGCATTACAGAAGTTCAGACTCTATTTGCTGGGTGTGCACTTCTCTATGTTCACCGACCATTGTTCTTTGAAATACCTGGTCGAAAAGCCAATGTTAGGGGGGAGAATCTGCATATGGTTATTACTCTTTCAGGAGTATGACTTTGAAATAGTGGTTAAGCCAGGCAGGTTGAATCTGGGCCCTGATCACCTTTCAAGGATTGAGCCAGGAGAAGAACCTACAAACCTGGAAGATAATCTGCCTGATGTGCAGTTGTTCGCTATCTAGATAACTGATGATTACTATAAAGACATCATATACTTCTTAACTACTAGATTGGAACCCATAGAGTTCACTATGCAGCAAAAGAATCAACTAGTAGTGCGCGCAACAGACTTCACTTTAATTGACGGACAATTGTACAAATTGGGACCAGATGAAGTACTGCGCAGATGTGTATTGGAGCACGAGAAGCCATGCATATTGGCTGATGCACATTCAGGAGTAGCGGGAGGCCACTATGCTGGAAGGGCTACTGCACAAAAGATATTACGTGTAGGGCTATGGTGGCCTACCATTCATAAGGACTTGAAGGAGCATTGCCAGAACTACGATGTCTGTTAGAGGACAAGGAGGCCATCGAGAAGAGACGAAATGCCATTGAATCCACAGTTGACATTACAAGCATTCAAGAAATGGGCCATTGATTTTGTGGGACCTATAAACCCACCGGGAAAGAACTGGTGCAAGGTACATTATTACTGCAACTAACTACCTCACCAGATGGGAAGAAGCAAAGCCAGTGAAGGACTGCAGCGCAGGTACTACCATGCAGTTCATATTCGATGAGATCCTTACAAGGTTTGGATGCCCAAATATCTTGATGAGTGACCTGGGAACTCACTTTTTGAATAGAACAATCGAAGCACTAACTGAAGAGTTCCAGATCCACCATCAGAGAAGCACACCATACCACCCGCAAGCCAATGGCACTGTGGAGGCTTTCAACAAAATACTGGAACATGTGCTTACTAAGGTATGAAATGTGAATATAGATGACTGGGATCTGTGCATTCCAACGATACTATGGGCATATAGAACTACATGCAAAAAGTTGACGGGCCACACACCTTTTAGGCTGGCCTATGGACAAGAAGCAATAATGCCAATGGAGTACATTGTTCCCAGCTTGAGAATAACTGCGTTTACAGGCATGGCAGACCATGATGCATTAGAGGAAAGGATACTACACTTGGTTGGTCTGGAGGAGGATCGCTTCATAGCAGGCTTTCACCAACAAGTGCAGAAAGAAAGAGAAAAAACATGGCATGATCGCCACATCAAGAACAAGTCTTTTTAGGTAGGTGATCTAGTCCTCCTGTATGATAGCAAATTCATGTAGTTTCCTGGAAAATTTAAGATGCATTGGCTTGGTCCATATATTGTTGTACATGTTGCTAATGGTGGCGCAGTCCAGTTAGCCATGTTAGCAGGAGATAACTTGCCAGGTTTAATCAATGGAAGCAGACTTAAACCCTATCAGGATAGTCCTGCTTCGCGAAACCTTTGATGAGCAGAAAGAAGGAAATTTCTAAGTGTCAGGTACAGTTGGAAGTGGGCACTGGAAATATGGAAGAGTCTGTACGTGTAATATGATGAAGAAAATGTACATACCGCGCAACACTTGAAGCTACGCTGAAAAAAAAAGAAAAAAAAGAAAAAGAAAAAGAGAAGACCCGCGCAGTTGCGATGTTCAAAAGGCAATTGCGAAGACCAAGTTAAACGAGGAAAGAGGACAAGTTGAGAAGCAAAAAGTCAGGCACCGCGAAGTAACTGTGCAGGAACAATGATGACCTATCGCGTAGTTTAACGCAACACTCCAGAAAAATAGCCGTTATAATGTTGGTCGAAAATATAGCCGTTAAGCAGTACTTTGCCAGCAACCGCTTGGGCATTTAACGCACATATAGCCATTCTGAATGAATTTATGACCGAAAGGACTGAAGAATCCGTCGGATTTGTCTAATGGATACCGCATTTAATGCTTATATAGCCATTGAGGGGCACAGAGAGGGTCAGTTGTGCCTATAAATACTGCTGCATTCAGACTCGCAGGCATTACCAAAGCCTTAGAATTTTCCTGCAAGCGATAAATTGCATTTGATTATAGAAAGTTCTCTGTAACTCCATTGACATTTGTCTAGTGAATGTTTGAAAGGTCTTCCATTGAGGAAGAGTTCACGGTCCAAGAGACTGTGAAGGTATTCAAATACAGAGGGATCGAAGGGTTAATGAGAACCCTAGGCAAGAAGCTTGTCATAGAGCAAGGTCAAGTGTCCAGAAGATCACCGAGACATGGTCCAACAATGAAGGACAAAGGAAAAGATCCAGTGGGACCAAGAACAAAGAACCCAAAGATGAGTTCGACAGTGCCGAAGTCACCGATAGATGATAAGGAGATACCATTGAAACTTACTCCTGACTATATCTCACCGCGTGCACTGGACGCACCGATCTTCAAGCTCATGAAGAATGCCAAATACGACATCCCGCTCTCGCCGATATCAAATCATGTCGACATGCAAATGGGAATATTATGATTTGATTGGGATGCAGAAGGAGCCAAATGAACCCAGGTTTCCATAGTTCCAGGCCGACCAGTACATGTGCTGGAAGAAAGATGTCAAGGGAGACGTCTCCTTGGTCGCGAAAAGTTGGTTATCGGGAGTAGTCAAGTCAGGACTGCTCAATCTGCTCAGACTCCTGCCTTTTGACAGATCACCAGAGCTAAATATCGTGGTGCGAACTCTGATGGCGCACATTCACGAGGGATATTTGTGGCTTGACCGCAATGTCAACCTGACTATTGACAATATCCACCGCATCATAGGGTTGAGAAAAGGGGTAAAGATCCGAAGTAGTTTTTCCAAGGGAAAAGAAAAGATAAAGAAGTAGTCACGAAGATGAAGAAAATGCAAACTGTTGTCAAAGGGAAAAGAGGATTTCAGACAGAATACATTGAAGATAAAGCAACGAGGTTTGTCACACAGTTGTTAGCCGGCAAGATTCTCAGAAAATGCAGGCCGTTGGAGGTACTTGCGGGTGCAGTACTACTTGGTGTCGCAGTCACAGAGGGAGAGAAATTTAACTGGTGTCAATACCTTTTGAATGAGTTCCTGGAGGAACTAAATGACACACAAGTCAACGACGGTTATTTTCATTTCACATGGTTAATAGTGCTGATCGCCTTCGTCAGATGGAAGGATCCGAAGGATTACATTGGCGTAATCATCGACAGTAATGACTGCAGAGGGGCTCACTATTCGAACCTATGGGAAAATATGAACTCAAAGAGACAACACGCGACAACTGAGGTTTTCTACCAATATTATGACCAGCTGCACGTTGCAATCATACTCACACCGTGTTAATTTTTCGATAATTTCATTCCATTATCATTCAGGATCACTAAGAGAATAACATGTACAGCATATCAAAAGCATATCAATCATAAACCCAATAATGCAAGCACACAAGAGACACAGAGTTTCATCGGGGAAAACCAAGAAGGTGAAAAACCCCGCAACTTCCTTAGAGATAGAATAAACCCAAGTACAAGATCACAATGATCAAACCCAATAAGATGTCTCTAGCAGATGCTCCTCCTCCTCCACATGTGCGCCAATTTCTCTCTTAGCTATGCGAGCTTGAGAAGTGAGTGAATGATCTAAATGAGAGACACAACCTCTCTATTTATACACTGAATTGACCTTCCAATAAACTAATGGGGCCGACTTCTAAATGAATCCTAATAACCCAATCACATGTGATAACCAGGGCCGACCCCACACTGGTGGTCTAATAACCCATCAATACAAATGATGACACTTGTCAATACACATGACGACACTTACAAATACAAATGACGACACTTCCAATTAGAGGAATAATACATCTCTATAGGATATACAATAAAGTACAAATGTAATACATAGAAGAATATCTTCCGAAGTTAGAAATACATCAACACTCCCTCTTAACTAGGAAGGTATTCTTTTGTCACAGGTCATCAATACATATTGGCGCAAGTCTTCAATTCTGGAGATGGATCATCATCACTGGATCATGGAGCATAATCATCACTGCTGCTGTACTCGACATCTTGAATTCTGGGCTATCTCTGAATTCTGCTTGTCATAGGAAGTTCCACAGAGCCATCCCTTTTTCATGCTGGATGTAGGCCCACCATCTGTAGGTCTTCATCAACACTGCGAGTGGTCTGATAGAGGTGGTAACTCATGACTCATTACGTGCATATGCAATGCCTGACAAGACTATCCCAGGAATAGTTTACGTGCCTAAGCACGCCTGAAAAGATATCCCAGGACTTATATGCATCCCTTCACAAAACCTTTAAAGAGTATCCCAGGATTAGTTTACGTGCCTCAGCACGACTGGCAAGATTCTCTAAAGATCATCCTAGGACTTATTACGAGTACACAGCTCAACCTATCGGATCTCCAGGACTGATTACATGTGATTAGGAAAAACCTTAAAAGAATATCTGAGGATCAGTTTACGTGCCTCAGCACGATCGACAAGATATCTAAAGAGCATCCCAGGACTTATTACGAGCACACTGCTCAACATATCGGATCTCCAGGGCTGATTACATGCCTCCCTAGTAAAACCTCGAAAGAGCATCCCAGGACTTATTACGAGCACACTGCTCAACCTATCGGATCTCCCAGGATCTTTTACATGCTACCTGCACAACCTGCCACATATCATCTACCTATGAGTATCATCCTGAAACTCATGATCCACTTGATCATCCTCGCATGGAGCATCATCCTGATGCGAATGATCAACCTGATCATCATCACTGCATCGTCCTGATGCATGCCATCCAGAGCATCGTCCTAATACTCATCACTGCATCGTCCTGATGCATATCATCCAGAGAAACATCCTGAATCTCATCATCCATGATCATCCTGATCATACAATGTATCCACCTGATACATATCATCACACATGATCCTCCTGATCATACAATGTATCCACCTGATACATATACAAATACATGATCCAACTGATCATACCAAGTATCCAACTGATGCATATACATATAGATGATCCAATTGATCATACCAAGCATCCAACTGATGCATATACATATACATGATCCAACTGATCATACCAAGCATCCAACTGATGCATATACAAGCAGTAACTGGAGCATCGTCCTGATGCTCATCACACAGTGCTTACATCCACATCCATGGGAGGGATCCTCCTACCACCATGCTTGGAATGGCTCTTGCAAATGTGTACCATCACTTCTTCCTTGAAGTATATTCAATCTAAAGAACACCAAGCCTCTCTCCGAAGTATTCAAACTTCACTCTGGCTAGTGGTTTTGTCAACACATCTGCAACCTGCTCATCCATCGCAACATACAGGAGCTTCACTGCTCCTCTCTACACCATATCCCTGATATAGTGATATTTGATCTCAATGTGTTTCAACCTGTCATGAAACATTGAGTTCTCAGACAGCTTCACACAACTCTGGTTGTCACAAAGGATACCAGTAGCCTCCAGCGGGAGATCAAATAACTCAGACAGTAGCTTCCTAAGTCATACTGCCTCACAACTAGCCAAACAAGCTGCAACATACTCTGCTTCGGCTGTACTCAGTGCTATGCAGGACTACTTCCTGCTAAACCAAGAGATCACACTTGATCCCATACTAAAGCAGCACCCTGAAGTGCTCTTCCTATCCGCAGCATTGCCTGCCTAATATGAATCAACATAACCCTCTAGGTTAAACTTTTGATTCGCATCATACTTGAGCCCATAATCAATCGTACCCTTCAGGTACCTCAAAATATGCTTTATAGCAACCAGGTGAACACCTCTAGGATTCGTCAGGAACTGGCTCAATGTGTTCACCGCAAAGCAAATATCTGGTCTTGTGTTCGTCAGGTACATCAAGGACCCAATCATCTGACGATACACAGTGACATCAACTGGCTCAGATGAAGCATCACATAGAAGCTTCAGGTTCGATGCCATAGGTGTGGCCATGGCCTTGCAGTCCATCATCCCGAACCTCTTCAAGATCTCTACTGCATACTTCCCTTGTCCAAGGAATATACCATTTGCACTCTGCCACACCTCCATACCTAGAAAATAGTGCATCATCCCCAAGTCCTTCATATCGAACTCGGCAGCAAGCTTCCTCTTGGTGTCGGCAATCAATCTATCCTCACCTGTTACAAACAGGTCATCCACATACAAGAGTAGTATCACAGGATTGCCTTCCTCAACCTTGTAGTAAAGGTTGGAATCTGCTTTACTCTGGGTAAAGCCCAAACTGGATAGAAAGTTGTCCATCCTACCATACCAAGTTCTAGGATCTTGTTTCAAGCCATACAAGGATTTCTTCAATCTGCACACATGTGACTCCTTGTCATGTGTCTCAAAACCAAGTGGCTGCTCCACATACACTTCCTCTTCGACTACACCATTCAAGAAAGCTATCTTGACATCCATCTGGTGTATCTTCCATTTCATCACTGCAGCCAGAGCAAGTATTGTTCCGATGGAAGTGTATCTGGCTACAGGAGCAAAAGTTTCTTCATAGTCTATTCCCTCTTTCTGAGAGAAGCCACGAGCTACAAACCTTGCCTTGTGTTTTTCTATGCTACCATTTTCAGCATGCTTGATCTTATAGATCCACTTGGAAGTCACAATAGACTTCCCCTCAGGTCTTGGGACAACATCCCAAACATCATTCTTCATGATCGATTGGTACTCCTTGACCATGGCATCCTTCCATTCTTTCTTTTCTGCTGCTTCTTTGTAACTAGAAGGTTCTTTGTTCATAATGTCATAGAGTAAGGCAACATAAATGGAATGTGATCTAGTCCTCTTCCTTTCTTTGTGTTCTTCTTCTGGAATGCCATACCTTTCTGCATCTTGGATGAGCTCTCTAGCCCATGCAGGTTTCCTCTTGTGAGAGTTATTCTCACGGGGTGGATCTATAGGTTCTTGTGGAGCTTCAATTTCACGAAATTCTTCTGGAATTGCTTCATTCATGGTGGTGTCTTGGAATCTGGTTACCTTGGGTTCTTCATGGTCTTCAACAGGTGTCTTCCTTGATTTGATGTATGCTGAGTTTTCATCAAATGTGACATCCCTGCTGATGTCAATCTTCTTGAACCCTGGAAAGTATATTCTGTAAGCCTTCGAGCTTTCATTGTAACCCACAAAGATGCCCTTCTTCCTTGAAGGATCTAGCTTTGTCCTCTTTTCCTTCGGAATGTGTGTATATACTGGACAGCCAAATATCTTGAGATGGCTAACTTCAGGTTTCTTACCAGAGAAGACTTCTTCTGGTGTCTTGTTGTCCAATATCTTGTGGGGTGTTCTGTTTTGCACATATACAGCTGTCCTAGATGCTTCTACCCTAGATGCATAGGCAGATCCTAGTCATGCAGCATTGTCCATGCTACTTCCATGATTATTCTATTCTTCCTTTCTGCAACTCCATTTTGTTGTGGATTGTAGGGAGCAGTCAAATCCCTCTTAATCCCTGAATCACTACATAACTTCTTGAAGTCACCTGAAGTGAATTCTCCGCCATTGTCAGATCTGAAAGTCTTGATCTTCTTGTCAGATTGATTTTCTATCAATGCTTTGAATTCCTTGAACTTATCAAACACTTCATCTTTTTTCTTCAATAAATAAACCCAAGTCTTCCTAGAGAAATCATCAATGAAAGAAACATAGTATACATACCCACTCAGAGAATTGGAAGACATTGGTCCGCATACATCGGAGTGGATGATTTCCAAGATTCCTTTTGCTTTGCTTTCACTGCTTGGAAATTCTTTCTTTGTGTTCTTTCCTTTTGCACAACCTTTGCAAACCCCTTCATGCTTTGACTGGATTTCAGGAAGACCTTCTACAGCTTTGCTTGCAATCGGTAGTGCTCTATAGTGCATGTGTGCAATCCTTCTATGCCAAAGTTCACTTGGCTCCATGGACTCATGTACCATAGCATGTTCAGTTTGTCCCTTCAATTTGTATAATCCTCCCTCTTGCTCTCCAATCACTACAACATCATCTATAGTTTTACCTTTTGGCCACATTAGGACTTGGCCATCTACAAATGCAACCCTCATTCCTTTTGCATCCAATGCAGATATGGAGAGTAGATTCTTCTTGAGCCTAGGTACATATAGAACATTTTTCATCTTCAATGAATTCCCAGAGTCTAGGTTGTAGGAGGCTTCACCATTTCCTTTAATAGGATATTATTGATTGTCATCCCCAAGTTTCACCTTATGGGGTGACTCATGTTCAGATAGATTTACAAAAGATTCTTTAAACCCAGTCATGTGTTTAGAAGCCCCACTTTGAATAAGCCAATCATTACAACCATGAGATATAGTACCTATGAGAGCAGAGATTAGAACATATTCATCTTCACTTGATGAGTCATCACTTTCTGCTCTAGCTTTCTTCTTGGGAGGTTCATCATCCTCGGCAGCATGAGCATGATATATTTTCTTGTTGTTGGAGTCTTTCTTTCTCTTGGGAAATTCAGAAGCAAAGTGTCCTTTCTCATTGCATGAGAAGCATCTCATATCTTTCTTGTCTTTTGAATGGTAGTGAGAAGACTTCTTGTGATGACGAGGTGGTCCTCTCTTGAACTTGTTTTTCCTGGTGTGTGCTGTGAGAGCTTGATATTCACTTCCCATCTTTTCTTCTCAGGCCACAAGCCTAGCTTCTTCTTGTGAACATTCCTCCCATAGTCTACTGAAAGAGATCAATTTCGTTCTTGCACATATTCCTTGGATGAAGGAGTCCCATGACCTAGGTAGGCCATTTAATGTGGTCATGACAATTTCTCCATTCTCCACCACTTCATCCACAGCTTCAAGTTGTTCCTTGATTTGAGAGACTTTAGAGAAGGAGTATTGAATGGTCTCTCCATTCTGGATCTTTACCCCTTTCAATTGGTTCCGCAGATTCATCTTCCGATTTATGTTCTTTCCTTCAAACAACTTGGTCAAGGAGTCAAACATCTGCTTAGGTGTCTTTAGGGAAGACACATGGGGTATGAGATGGTCCTTTATAGAATCAACAATGATTCTCTTAGCCTTGACCAAGTCCTTCTTGTGTCAGGCCTTAGCCTCATCTCCCTCTGGAATTGGAACCTCTTCTTTTATGTAGGTGTCCAAATCATTCTCTTCAAGGATTAACCCAATCCTATACTTCCATGCTCGAAATTTATCAGCTCCATCAAGCTTATCCTCAAGCTTGGTGTGGTGAGACATCTTTAAAGAGTACTTCAAATGGAAATAGAAAAGATTTAGGTCTTACCACTTGATTTGCTGAAAACTGGATCTGAAGCTGGATTAGGGTTTGGTAGAGAAACCCTAAAAATTCAAAATGTGAATTTCAAAATTCTGAAAGGATAGAAAGATGAGCCTTGATGAGCTGATCAGCCTAGTATACTCAGAATTTGAAAACTGCAAAATTTCACCCTTCAGAAATGCTTTTCAATATCCCAGATTCACTGGGGAGGACCCTGAATTAGGGCTTGAGTTTCCTGGAGCTTCACCCAACCCAAAAGTTCGATCCAAAGCTCTAAACTTCGATTTTTCCAAGGAGTTTCCAGCTATGTCCTCATATTTAAGAAATTCCTATTTTTGAGGAAACCCTAATTTTTAGGGCCAAAACCAAAAATACTCTGAATTGAATTCTGTCTCGATAGAAAGATGCACCTTGCGAGGAGAGTCAATCTAGCCCCCTGCCTTTGATGAACTGTGAAGAGAAACCCAAATATTAAGAAGCCCTAGCTTCCGCAGCTGCACAGTGCCTTCTTCTTAGATCGGCTCTGATACCATGTTAATTTTTCTATAATTTCATTCCATTATCATTTAGGATCACTAAGAGAATAACATGTACAACATATCAAAAGCATATCAATCATAAACCCAATAATGCAAGCACACAAAAGACAGAAATTTTCACCGGGGAAAACCAAGAAGGTGAAAAACCCCGCAACTTCCTCAGAGATAGAATAAACCCAAGTACAAGATCACAATGATCAAACCCAATAATATGTCTCTAGTAGATGCTCCTCCTCCTCCACATGTGCGCCACTTTCTCTCTTAGCTATGCGAGCTTGAGAAGTGAGTGAATGATCTAAATGAGAGACACAACCTCTCTATTTATACACTGACTTGACCTGCCAATAAACTAATGGGGACGACTTCTCAATGAAGCCTAATAACCCAATCACATGTGCTATCCAGGGCCGACCCCACACTGGTGGTCTAATAACCCATCAATACAAATGATGACACTTGTCAATACACATGACGACACTTACAAATACAAATGACGAATTTCCAATCAGAGGAATAATACATCTCTGTAGGATATAAAATAAAGTACAAATGTAATACATAGAAGAATATATTCTGAAGTTACAAATACATCAACACACCGTGGATAACAAAGTAGATAACCTGTAAATATATTTTCACTATTGATTTTTATGCTGACATGCGTTTCATTTACATTTTAGCCAAAGCGCAGAAGAGGAACCCTGAATGGTTCATAGGGAAATATCATATGTATGAAGATGATATTGATAATATCATGAAGGAATGGCCTGTCGAGTTTCAATTCGAAATTGTAGATGTCCAAAGAAACTCCAGCGAGGACGAACCTATTCCATTCCTATCACTGAAGAAAAAGAGTCAGGAAAAAGGAAGGAAGCTAAGAGCCCAGCACAACCAAAGGGGTCGGGGTAGAAGCAAAAGGCCAATAAAGGCCCGTTGGACGTAGTACTCCATGATGAGGATTATGAGACAATTGCGGTAAAGCTCACAGAGCAGATGGAAGATCTGTTGACTGAAAAGGAGAAAAAGGACAAGGCGATTCAGGAAATTCTACAGATGAACCTGACCACACTGCAAGGGATTACAGATAAAATTGAAGAAATACACAAGAGATTACCTTTGCCGCAGGACTCAGAGTCTGAAGGAAAGTCAGGGGGAACTTTGCAACAGAAGACACCGCAGCTACCCATGAACGTGCCTGCGAAGTCCCGCATTATCCATTTGGATCCTTTAACAATAGCGCTGCCGCTACTAGCCGAACAAATGTTGGACACAAAGCATGTAGAGCATGTGGAGCTCGACCTTGTGAAGATACCACTGCCTGGTCTACACTTTTTGCATCTGCAGGTGGTAGAAGAAATGCATGAGAGAACTACTAGACAAGTTGAGATGCAAGCGCCTAATAGGAAGTTGGAGGAAGCTAGTGCGCAGAGAGCTATGGATTGCAGGATGAGCATGATCATCGGAAAAGACTAGAATCCACGATCACTTCGGTTGCAGATAACATACCAGAATTTGAAGTACAAACTGTTGGGATATTCCTATACTCCATCTTAGTCCTAACAACATTTTCCATTTTTGCATTTTTAGTCATGCATGCATTTTTCATGTAGTCATGATTTTGCATGCATGCATGCATCCCAGTCATCAGTCCCAGCACCTATCCCTCAGTTAGCTAGCCTTGGGAGCTTCTTTCCGATCAGTTTTAGCCCTCCTAGTGCATAGTGCGCCCTGCATGCAATTGCATGCATCCCAGGCGCACTCTCTCACCTACCACTTAGTAGCACTTCAATTAGTTGAGTTATCTTTAGTTCTTTCCTTGATTTAAGGCTAGAATGACTCTCAACTGACTGTATCACTCCGATGGACCTCCAGTGAGACTAGACTGCCCATTCTGACTCCAGTTAGCTCCTCATGCGCCCTCCATTGAGCCTCCTTCATTCAGTTAGTGCCTCCATGTGCCAGTTACACCTACCACACTCAGTTAGACTTAGTTTGACATATGGTTGACAGTTACTTGTGCATTGATGACTCCACTGATGATGATGAGGACTCCTAGTTGTGCTTTGATGACACTCTATTCATCTGATGATCACTCCATGAAGGCTAATTCAAATTGACACCTTGGCATTCGAATCCTCTCACCATTGTATTATTTATTGTTCATATTATGATTAATGAATTAGTGTGTGATGTTATTATGCTTCTATTCAAGTTCTATTGTATCATAATTCTGCTGCTCTTTTACACTGCATTATTCACTCTTCTTCTATTTTCCTCCTTAATCTTCTTGTGAGGTATACATCATCTCTTAGATTTGCTGTGAGGATTTTCACATGGTATCAAAGCATGTTGAGAGTATTTTTTATCTCCATTCCTGAGAGTTTTTTGCAGGTTATTATCAAGATTTCGAGTGTAGCAGTTGCAACAGTTTCTGTACTTTTGCAGCAGTAGCAGTTGCAAACATTTTCTATTGTTTTTACAGGTCTTCTGAAACAACTTCCATGAATTTGGAAGGAATTACTCCTCTTTCTCCATTCAACTATGACGAATGGAAACCACAGATGATATCACATTTAAAGAGAAATGGTCTCTTTGATTATTGTTTTGAAAGAGAGTTTGAATCCTCTGAAGAGGAGAATGATTGGTTAAATGAAGGTGACGGAGCCTCTGGAGCCATGATGCTTGCTATGTCTCGATGCATGGTACCCCACTTCTTTTCTTTTGAATCTCCAAAAGAGCTATGGGCCCATCTTGATGAAATATTTGGCAAACAAAATGAAGGGATTGGTCCAAACCATTTCGAGAGCAATCCCATTGATGCATTCTCCCTCCTTGATGGTCTCTCTGATCATGAATCAATATCAAACATATCTCATATTGAGTTGTCCACAAGGAAGAAGAACTTGCAGATTCTACACTCATGCTCCAAATTTCTTCTATTTCGAATTATGTGTCAGCTCACTCTCTAGAAACTACAGAGGTTCTTAAATCCTCTCTTGCACAAGAGTCTGTTGGTTTGCATCATGATATATTGAATGTTTCGGAGGTCAAATCAACAATTGGAGGTAATGCATTCGCTCTCCTTGATCACTCACCTCTTATCTACTACTATATGATCATTTGTACATGCTCTCAGAAGTTTATTGAATATGAAGGCCATTGCCATTCGCTTGGGATAATTTCTCATGCACTTCACGGTTTAGATCTCACCTCTAATGGTTCAAAGGAGATATCAAGAAACCATTCATTAAGTCTTGGAGCTGATTTAAAATCCAAGCAATCACTACTTGGGATAATTTCTCATGCATATCATGGTTTTGATCTCACCTCTAATGGTTCAAAGGAGATCTCAAGAAACCATTCTTCAAGTCTTGGATTTGATTTGGATTCAAAGCATTCACTATCATGTGATGGTTCTTTGGGCATAATCTCATCTATGATGGTTCAAAGGAGAAAACAAAAGACTATCTACACATTCTTGGATTTGATCCTACCTCAACTTATTCGAATCACAGGTTCCAGGATCATCCTCATACTTTTGGATTTGTTCTCATCATATTCAATCTGAAGAGCAAGTACAAGCACATGCTTTTTGAGCATGAACCACTTCTTCCCAAGAAGAAGATACTTCCAGACATATGACCAAGCATCACACTTGCTTGAGTTTGGAGCATTTATTTTTTTTGTGTGTCCTACAGTCTATTTTGAGGGGGGGTATTTTTCCCACGAGGTTTTTCCCCATTTCCTTGGTTTATTGACTATTATTATTATTCATTGCATTGGGTGACCTTTGGTCTTAGTTACCAGGGCCCAGGATGGATTAAGGGGGGGTGTTGGGATATTCCTATACTCTATCCTAGTTCTAAAAACATTTTCCATTTTTTCATTTTCAGTCATGCATGCATTTTGCATGCAGTCAATATTTTGCATGCATGCATCCTAGTCATCAGTCCCAACACATAGCCCTCAGTTAGCTAGCCCCGAGAGATTCTTTCTGATCAGTTTTATCCCTCCTAGTGCTTAGTGCGCCTTGCATGCAATTGCATGCATCCCAGGCGCCCTCTCTCACCTACCACTCAGTTGCACTTCAGTTAGTTGAGTTATCTTTAGTTCTTTCCTTGATTTAAGGCTAGAATGACTCTCAACTGACTGTATCACTCCGATGGACCTCCCGTGAGACTAGACTTCCCATTCTGACTCCAGTTAGCTCCTCATGCACCCTCCACTGAGCCTCCTTCATTCAGTTAGTGCCTCCATGTGCCAGTTACACCTACCACACTCAGTTAGACTCAGTTTGACATCTGGTTGACAGTTACTTGTGCATTGATGACTCCACTGATGATGATGAGGACTCCTAGTTGTGCTTTGATGACACTCTATTCATTTGATGATCACTCCATGAAGGATAATTCTAATTGCCACCTTGGCATTCGAATCCTCTCACCATTGTATTATTTATTGTTCATATTATGATTAATGAATTAGTGTGTGATGTTATTCTGCTTCTATCCGAGTTCTATTGTATCATAATTCTGTTTCTCTTTTACAATGCATTATTCACTCTTCTTCTTTTTTCCTGCTTAATATTCTTGTGAGGTATACATCATCTCTTAGATCTGCTGTGAGGATTTTCACATGGTATCAGAGCATGTTGAGAGTATTGTCTATATCCATTCTTGAGAGTTTTTTGCAGGTTATTATCAAGATTTCGAGTGCAGCAGTTGTAGCAGTTTCTGCACTTTTGCAGCAGTAACAGTTGCAGACATTTTCTATTGTTTTTGCAGGTCTTCTGAAACAGCTTCCATGAATTCGGAAGGAATTACTCCTCTTTCTCCATTCAACTATGATGAATGGAAATCACAGATGATAGCAAATTTGAAGAGAAATGGTATCTTTGATCATTGTTTTGAAAGAGAGTTCGAATCCTCTGAAGAGGATAATGATTGGTTAAATGAAAGTGACAGAGCCTCTGGAGCCATGATGCTTGCTATGTCTCGATGCATGGTACACCACTTCTTTTCTATTGAATCTCCAAAAGATCTATGGGCCCATCTGGATGAAATATTTGGCAAACAAAATGAAGGGATTGGTACAAACCATTTCGAGAGCAAGCGCACTGATGCATTCTCCCTCCTTGATGGTCTCTCTGATCATGAATCAATATCAAACATATCTCATATTGAAGTTGTCCACAAAGAAGAAGAACTTGCAGATTCTACACTCATGCTCCAAATTTCTTCTATTTCGAATTCTGTGCCAGCTCACACTCTAGAAACTGCAGAGGTTCTTAAATCCTCTCTTGCACAAGAGACTGTTGGTTTGCATCATGATCTATTGAATGTTTCAGAGGTCAAATCAACAATTGGAGGTAATGCATTCGCTCTCCGTGATCACTCACCTCTTATGTACTACTATATGATCATTTGTACATGCTCTCAGAATTTTATTGAAGATGAAGGCCATTTCCATTCGCTTGGGATAATTTCTCATGCATTTCATGGTTTAGATCTCACCTCTAATGGTTCAAAGGAGATCTCAAGAAACCATTCATTAAGTCTTGGAGCTGATTTAAAATCCAAGCAATCACTACTTGGGATAATTTCTCATGCATATCATGGTTTTGATCTCACCTCTAATGGCTCAAAGGATATCTCAAGAAACCATTCTTCAAGTCTTGGATCTAATTTGGATTCAAAGCATTCACTATCATGTGATGGTTCTTTTGGGCATAATCTCACCTATGATGGTTCAAAGGAGAAAACGAAAGACTATCTACACATTCTTGGAATTGATCCTACCTCAGCTTATTCGAATCACAGGTTCTAGGATCATCCTCATACTTTTGGATTTGTTCTCATCACATTTGATCTGAAGAGCAAGTACAAGCACATGATTTTTGAGCATGAACCACTTCTTCCCAAGAAGAAGATACGTTCAGACATATGACCAAACATCACACCTGCTTGAGTTTGGAGCATTTATTTTTTGTGTGTGCCCTACAGTCTATTTTGAGGGGGGGTATTTTTCCCATGAGGTTTTTCCCCATTTCCTCAGTTTATTGACTGTTATTATTATTCATTGTATTGCGTGACCTTTGGTCTCAGTTACCAGGGCCCAAGATGGATTAAGGGGGGGTGTTGGGATATTCCTATACTCCATCCTAGTATTAACAACATTTTCCATTTTTGCATTTTCAGTCATGCATGCATTTTGCATGCAATCATTATTTTGCATGCATGCATGCATCCCAGTCATCAGTCCCAACACCTAGGCCTCAGCTAGCTAGCCCTGGGAGCTTATTTCTGATCAGTTTTAGCCCTCCTAGTGCTTAGTGTGCCCTGCATGCAATTGCATGCATCCCAGGTGCCCTCTCTCACCTACCACTCAGTTGCACTTCAGTTAGTTGAGTTATATTTAGTTCTTTCCTTGATTTAAGGCTAGACTGACTCTTAACTGATTGTATCACTCCGATGGACCTCCCGTGAGACTAGTCTACCCATTCTGACTCCAGTTAGCTCCTCATGCGCCCTCCATTGAGCCTCCTCCATTCAGTTAGTGCCTCCATGTGCCAGTTACACCTACCACACTCAGTTAGACTCAGTTTGACATCTGGTTGACAGTTACTTGTGCATTGATGACTCCACTGATGATGATGAGGACTCCTAGTTGTGCTTTGATGACACTCTATTCATCTGATAATCACTCCATGAAGGCTAATTCGAATTGCCACCTTGGCATTCGAATCCTCTCACCATTGTATTATTTATTGTTCATATTATGATTAATGAATTAGTGTGTGATGTTATTCTGCTTCTATCCAAGTTCTATTGTATCATACTTCTGCTGCTCTTTTACACTGCATTATTCACTCTTCTTCTATTTTCTTGCTTAATCTTCTTGTGAGGTATACATCATCTCTTAGATCTACTGTGAGGATTTTCACACAAACAGACCCCGCAGACACTATCGTTAAGATTGGCGAACTGGTTAATGATCTTAAGGAGGAGATGCAAGATATGGAGATCATCCACGAAGCTAAGGTTGCTTCCTTGGAGGCATAGATCAACTCGAAGAATTCACCAGATCAGAAACAGTTAAGAGTAGAAGAAGTCAAGGCCGCAACACAGAGTATAGCCTCCGAGGTGGCTAAGTGCCAAAGTCTGTTGGACGCGGCGTCGAAGGCATTCACTGCCCTTGAAGAGGATCCAGGGTTGCTGCAAGTAAAGAATGCTGTGAAAGAGAAGCAAACAACACTAGAACAGTTGGATGCAGAAGTTAAGGCCCTTCCAGCAAGAGAAAGACTCCACAGGTACCGATAAATTAGTACGTTGAAGAAGGAAGTTCATGCCTTAAGAGACAAAGAGACCAAAATGGGAGATACGTCGCAACCTTTGCTGGAGGCAACCCACATGGTCTCGTAGGAGATTGAGGAGAAGTTAAAGGAGTTTCCCGAAGGATTGGAATAGGTGGAAGGACAAGTAGATGATGAAATCACACTTGAGATGCTGGAAACGGTGAAGCAAGTTGAGCAAGACAGTAAGGAGATAGTCGCGAAGCTGATTTCCACATACAATGAGTTCGCCGCGACGCTCGCTCTGTAGCCGGAGGAACATCCAGGAGAAGTCGAAGCTACAGGTGGCTCGGGGACGAGCCACATGTAAGTGTTAGGGGCTTGCTGGGCCTGGCCCAAGTGGGATATTTTTGATCAAGAAATATTTTGGAACTATAGAGCTGAGCGCAGTTCACTTGAAGGATTTTTGGTATGTGTTTGGGATGCTGCGAAGTTGCGCACAACGCAGCGTCGGAAGAGCTGCGAAGTTCAGTGCTGCGAGGAGACAACACTGCGATGTGTCCAGTCTATGTGGATCCGATGAAGCAAAGTGTTGAATGGAAGATGACATAGATTCCGGTTAGACCGTCGACGGTCTATTTTTGGTAAAGATGCTCCATGAGTACCAAGCGGTGGGTAGGAGCAAAGCGGAAGGAAAGCGACTGGTCACACATGCGAAAGAACCATTACGCAAACTAGTCGCACGAGACCGTTAGAGGAAGAATGGCTCGGTGAAAGTGACCTGTTGGCGTGCGCTCGACAGGAAGGCCTATAGCAACGTGAAGCATGCATGGAAGACGACCACGATGGAGATTCGCTACCAGATGCCAGCAAGTCCGGTTATGGGAAAACCGTGATTGTTTTGTAAACCTAAGGGTTTTTTCCTTTGAATTGTAAAGACATGACCTACGGGCATGATCTATAAATAAGGCATATTTTATATGGGAAAGGGTTGTTCATGGTTAATCTCTCATTTTGGGCTGTTGTTACTCTTCATTGTTGTTAATTATTATTGAGAAATATTCTCGAAGAGATTTTTTAAAGGTTCTGCAAGCTGTGTGCGCAAAGGCCTATTGAGAGAGAAGAGAGTTTGCAGACAAAGAATTGTTGTACCCTTCCCAAAGACTAATATAACAACAGTTCTTGTGGATGTAGCCTCCCTCCTGGGGGTGAACCATGTGAAATCCTGTGTAGTGTGATTATTTGTGTTTTGCACTTGTCTATTTGCTTACGAATGAATGTCTGGACTCTCATTTATCGGTTGTTATGTTAATGCTTTTATATGTATTCACCATAGGAGAAAAATGGGAATAATATGTTAATTATTGCATGAATGGATGAATGATGAATGCGTAGTATTCTAAGTCTATGAAACTAGCAGTGTAATGAATAATCACAAGTGAATGTAGATTTTGGGTTGTGTAATCCTTTTGACGCGCCGCACCGGAAGTGCACAGTATTGTGTATTTCATCTGCTTGCATCCATTATAAAGCTAATAATATGAGGCAGTAGATGAATGAATAGACGTTAAGTGAAGTCACTAATATTGGTTAAATATGAAGAGGAAGCGCATAAGTCAGTTGCGCTATCCTGTCAAGTGAACTCCACCCGAACCGCGCAGTCCTTGGATGTGCTGGTTGACCCTGATGTAGTCTATCGTCGCGTAGTATTTAGTCCACAGCATGAGCCCGTAGCGCGCTGTGCAGTTGTCCTGCTAAACAACTCATCACATCACTGTGGAAACCTGATTCCGCAACACCCCCATAGCTTTGCCTCGGGTGAGACCTCAGCCTGTTCGCAGGCTCTTTCCGAAAGGGCCGGTGAGAAAGGGGTTTTGTTGGTTCATTGAAACCGTGAAGAACCTGGGTCTACATTGGAAACCTATAGAACAATATCTAAGACAACACTCTTGACTCTAAATCTTGGAAACCGTAAGACACTTCTTGAGATAAAGAAATTTCAGTATTAGAAGTGCTAGCTTTTCCTTTTCCACTTCGATGTCTAAGAAAAATTTCTGGGTTTTCCACACTTAGTAAAATTTCAGAAATAGGATTACCTTT
Organism: Larix kaempferi; assembly: GCA_027924585.1. NCBI lineage: Eukaryota > Viridiplantae > Streptophyta > Pinopsida > Pinales > Pinaceae > Larix > Larix kaempferi. The sequence goes on along the minus strand of BSBM01000462.1, from coordinate 548,337 downwards.
TGCATGGATCCTTATAGAGGCCAGGATGTCTTCTAAAACCTCCTTTGGAAATCAATGTGGAGTCGCCACTCTCCCCAGTGGAGTTACCTTCAACCGAAATCCTGATGGGTGGAGTTGCCAGGGAAAAAGTACAACCTTCTTGAGAATCTTTGTTTTCCCACATAAATCCTTCTCTCCTTGAAATATGGAACTCTTTGTCGTTTTTCCCAAGGACAATATGAATTTCGCTCCACAAAAATGACGCCAATTATGTTAGCACTCAAAATGACCCTTAAGGTTATGGAAAGGTCTCTTCGAGATAACACACAAAACCAAGCTTTAGGAAAGGGAGTTGGCTTCTTCCTTTCCAGAGAGGGATCTCTCACTGATTGTTTAACAAGGCCAGATACATGAATACGAATTAAAATTAGTTTTATTTTTTGGTTGAAACAAGGCAAGCGTTCATTGGGCAATGGAGTCAAAACAAACAATTATATCAAATTATAGTGCTGCCGCATGGGATTTTAAAACATAGGCAAGGTAGCCATTTATTTACAGTCAAAATGCTTTGGTTTGGTGGAGAGGAATAAATAAAGAACAATCCATTAACATGAGCATCTGCAAGGATGAATTCAATGCTAACTTTAGAGGAAATATTTGGTAAACATCTGAAATAATAGACATAACATATGAGTATGAATTCTGCACTATTAAACACTCATTTCATACATGAAGGAAAACATTATGGAAGTAATAAATTGGAAACACATTCACATGAGAAAGGAAAACATACTGCAACATAAACAATACATGAATATCTGCCAAAAGACAGCTTCAACCCTGTGATTTCTATTAAAGACGAGTTTCACAATACAAGGCCCAGTTCTCTCGGGTTCAACCCTTTTTTATTTCTATTACATGTGAATATATAGATATCTTCTTCTCTGAGGCTCGAACCATCCTAACAGAAAGTTGTTACTACTATGATAACACCTATACATATATGTCCATCACCTCTCAGAATTAGTTACAACAAAATAACAAAATGTTGACAAATAGGCTTAAATGCCTTTACAAGCGTAACTGAGCATTTACTTGCCAGTAATAGATTCTAGTAAATAGTCAAAACGTAAGTAACTAATTCTTCAGGCTTCCATATCCACGATCTTCAGAATATTTATGCATGTAGTGTTAGTTTTGCTTTTCCATACTTCTCCACGAGCTTCCATTGGTTAACAACTGGCAAATCTGGGGTAGCCACCTCCTTTAGCAACCCGTAATTCTTTATGATCCCTGTATGAAAAAGTTTGCAACTGTGTATATGCCTCCTTAAAAAAAATAACATTTCAAAATAATCTGCCAGCTTATCTACAACTGTTTTTCCAGATAGTGGTTGGCTCATGTCAACAAATTTTTCATGGTCCAATCTGCATTCATTTAGCTTGCCCTGGTACTCCTATTGAGTCAGCATGGTGCCATATTCTTTCCAAAAGAGTGGAATCAATTCCTTAAACAGTGGATCAAACACCTCTTTGAAGAGATTCAATTGGTGGGCCATAATATCTATGCTATCCTATACCGTAGCTAATTGTTGGTGTTTGTTTATCACCTTCCTGGCCCAAATGATGGTAGATAACCCGTCCTTTATACCTGCTTATTTCACCTCATCTTCTGTTAAGCCATTCAAGAATTCTATGGCATTTTCAGCGCATTCCACAGGATTCTTATTCAGTTTTTCATTCACTGCTGTTACACTTTGCCTGGATAGATTAACTATAGCTTCCTTGTCTATGACAAAGTCAAGGTAGGGCATTAATTTGTCTGCCTCAGCAATGATACCATCCTTGATAACCTGCTTTGCTTTCTGCAGTGAAGCATGACCTGTAACCTGTTTCATTTGTTCATCATATTTAATTTGTAACTCTTGGTATTTAGTTTCCCAAGTCTTTTTCTCATGCTCTTTTTTTTAAACTCTGCTTTCTAGATATTTGTTATGCTTTTGCAACTTTTCTAGATCTAAATCCCTCAGAATTTCCTGCACCATTGCTTGAACAATGGAGAAATCTCCATCTTCAATGGAGGAAGAGGTGGTCATACCTTCCAACTCCTTACCTTTCTCTTGCAACCTTTTCCCCAAATATTCAACTTTTGCCTTTAAATTCTTCTTGCTCTCCACTACAAGGGACATATCCTTTTGCCATTGCTTCTCTTTCTCTTCAAACTTCAACAATTTTGCTTTGCAATCTGTCAATTCCTTTTTTATCTCTTCTCTTTTCTCCTCCAGTTCTGTTAACTCAGATGCTTCTACCAACTGGGTGGAAGGAATCTTGAGTTTCTTCTTCAGTGACTGAATAGTACTGTCTTTCTCATTCAGCAGCTTTTGTATACTATCCCTCTTGTCTGCCTGGCCTTCAATATCCAATATTTCAGCCTACAGCTTCTTGATTTGTGCCTTGTAGGATTTATCTTCTACTCTTTCTTGTCTAAGCTGATTCCCAACCTTATCCTTACTGGTTTGTAATTTGGATAGCTCCAAGGTAGCCTTGAACAGTTTGTCATAGATAACATCCCCAGTATCTTTGTGTAAATGTATCATGTAAGGAAAATGATATCTTCCAAGTTCACTTTCAGTTCAGTGTCTTTGTTTTTGGTAGCTAAGGCCAAGTTCAAGGTGTTCTGGGCATGGCTCCTGCTAGCTACCAAAGACACACCTTTATTGGAAATCTGCCTCACCTCTGCATACAGCTTAGACTCTTCCGAGGCTGCTTCTGTACTCTCTTTATACTCATTCAACAACTCTTCTCTTCTTTTGTTTTGTGTGGAAGGCTTAGTAGCTGTTTCGTTGAATACATATTCCTTGACCTCGAAGGTAGGAACCTTAGCCTTCACTTGTTTCTTCTTTTTAGCTTGACCAGTTGTCACCCACACCAGCTGTTTATCCTCTTCCACCTTCTGTTTATTTGAGGATTTTTCTGTGTCTTCATCATCTATATCCATGATTTTAGGGAAATCTCTTTTATTGCTCTTCTCAGAGGAGCTAGCTAAGGGTGCAACCCCCTCCAATGTTGGAATCAGATTGTAAATATAAAACTTTGGTGGAGTGAACTCATTCGCTGGGGGAGTGGACTCCTCCTGTACATTAGCATCGATGACTTACATTTTGCTGGATCCTTCAGAGCCACTGGCAAGGGTTATAATTGCTTCAACTTCCTGGAGCAAGGTAGAGGAGCTGATCAGTGGGGATATGGTTGTCTGCTCCAGAGATGTGGAGTCATCCTATACATCTACATCCATCTGCCCTTTGCTGGGATATTCCAACCAGTTGGCAGTCTCTGTCATACCTGCAATCTCAAAATGCACAAATCCCTTTCTGTTACTTTCTTTCCTTCTACTAGATATGATGTGGTGGGGGTCATAGTTGATGGCAGCCTTTATTCAGAATCCTATCTCTCTTACCATGCATTCAATGGTTGACATGGAAACCTTGCTTTTGACGATGAATGGGCCTAAATCCCATGGGAATGCAATATCTGAGGCTTTCTTATCATCCCAAAAATGTTCAGTTTCCACTCTTAGCTTCTTTCTGATGAATTCCAGAGCAAATAATCTAGGAGTTAAGAATGCTGGCAGTACATAGGGTGCATGAGAAAACCCATAAAATCTGATTGCTGTGCCGTGTTCTGAGAGGAACCAATCACCTATCCTTTTCTCAGGAGAAGGTTGCAACATCTCATTCATATCTGCTAACACCCTGGGCAACCTCTGCTGAAAGAAAACATAGTAAACCTCTGACATGAGGTTGTTCATGAATATGTTGTAATCTGTGAGCATTTCCTTTGTGAACTTCATCTCAGGAAGCTGCAAGTTCTCTTCATTAAAGGACAGGAACATTCTCAACAGATATGACTGGAATTTGAAGCTTCTAGTTTTATGGAAGTCCACTAGCTGAGAATGGATATTCTCAGCTAGGGCCTCATCAAATTTAAGGCATGCACACTGGATGGACTGACTGGGCTCATCAGACTCAAGTGGACATGTGCTAAGGACAAACAATAGGCTTCTCAAAGGCTCAGTGACATACATGTCTATATATAGTCCTAGGAACTGGTTTAACATAGTTATAACACATCTGGATTCTTCAGTAAATAGATGGATTTCAACTGGGAAGGCATGGCTCTGCAATGGGACACTAGGTTTCAGGCAGGCCTTGTAGAAACTTTGCTTCAATTCAACTGTGGACTGTCTGAAATACTGAATTAGGGCTTCTTCTTTGTATTCTTTGGATTTTTGGCAGAACTCATCTGGGATTGATAGGGATTTCCTAACAGTGAGGGGGTTGACTGGGCAAAGGATCTTTGAACCGGATGTGTCGATAATTACCCTCTTAGAGGAGGAGTAATTGGTGGGGTACCAGTCGACAAACTCAGGACAGTTTAGGGTTTGGTCGACTGCAAATAAATGGAAAAATGACTGGTAAACCTTATGCACATCTATATTCCATTCCCTAATCATCTTCAATCTATCCTTTATTGTCTCAATGGAGCCATTTGTCAATATTGTATCAAAAACCTCAACATCTTTATCTTCTAACAGTTCGTCTATCTTCTGGTGCTCGAAACCTGGGGGCTCTACCTCTCCTAGCTCAGCCATTTAAATAGTTTTCTAGTGAGACAAGAGGCCTACTGGTTACCGAGAGCTGGTATGAGCTCCTGGCTGAGTTGTCTGCTTCTGCACAGTCATCGTCTGTCGCCTTCTAATGTACAGGACAAATAGTATCCATATCCCCGTGCAACACTTTTATATTACTTCTATTTTCTTATCAATATTGCCTTTGTCACAGTGAAGAGGCTTGCTTAGCCATCCATCTATTTGATCAAACTTGCACCGTTGATCCTTTCCTTTGTTTAACTCCACAGATTTCCGTGGTGCTTTTCTCTTTAGAAGGATACTTCCTCATACCTTAGATTGGCGAATCTAACGCCGATCATTGATTTGGGTCTAACTTGCATCTCATCCGTCCAAAGGTGCGGCCTCTACCAAGATTCGTGGCTCTAAAAAGTTCATTTATCTGTGCATGTTGTATTTGCGAAGTTGATAGCCACCGTATATCTATTTCTTCGCCAAATCTGCGCCGTCGGAATATGGGGGGCCTACCCACTTTTCGCAGATTCTAAAATTTTATTACTCCGCGCATGTCTAATCGGCGAACCGCCTAATGAACATAGATCCTTTTTCCATATGTCGATCTACTCGTGGGTTAACTAAGCTCCTCCCATACTTTTCCATGCATCTTTCTTCACTAAGTTGCCTTTCAGCCGTCGATCTCCATCGCCGTAGATCTGCTCCATTCATTTGTGTCTCCATATAACTTTGGGTGGATTTTCATTCTTTAGCTCTTATTTTCAATGTTAAGACCTTGAGCTCTTCATTCATTTTTTTTAGGGCTCTAAACCCTTCCAACCCTTCAAACCAAAATTGGTGCTAACACCCTCCCCCTTAGAAAAATATTTGTCCTCAAAGATTTAGATGTGGAAATTGATGTTGAATCTGAAGGAGTGGTTCCCATGTAGCATCCTCTGGTTGCATTCTATGCCACTGAATTAATACCTTTGTGATAGATCAAGAGCAAAGCAGACGAGTGCGCCTATTGCAGATGGCCTCCGGCTCCAAAAGGATGGATCCTTCATTATCCAGTTTTGGTAAAATAGTTTGTCCTCTGATGTTGGTGCCAAGAACTTTCTTCATACAAGAGACATGAAATACTGGATGAATGCGGGAAGAAGGAGGAAGTTCCAATTTATAAGCAACTGACCCAATCTTCTGAAGAACCTTATAGGGCCCATAGAAATTTGGAGTGAGATTATGATGCCCTTTGAGTTTCAGGGAGGATTGCTTGTAAGGATGTAGACAGAGAAAAACCATATTGCCTGCTTGAAAAGTGCGCTCAGAACGGTGTTGATCGGCTTGTTGAATATTGTTCTGCAAAATGCGAAGAATCTAATCGCGGTTTTGACGAACCATGTCAACTTCCTGAACTGGTGAATTGCTGGGGGTGTATGGAAGAAGAACTGGCGGTGCCTAACCATAAAATGCTTCATATGGAGTCATTTTAGATGCAGTGTGGTAGGAGGTGTTGTATCACCATTCAACGAGAGGGAGCCACTTTGTCCACTGATGTTGTTGTTCGTAGGTGAAACAACGAAGATAAGTTTCCAAACATTTATTGGTAATTTAAGTATGACCATCTGTTTGTGGGTGATACACTGAACTCATCTTTAATTTGGTGCCAGTGTGGTGAAATAGCTCTGTCCAAAAATGACTGGTGAAAGTTGCATCGCAATCCGAGACAATGGAATAAGGGATTCCATGAAGACGAAAGATCTGGTCCAAGAAACTTTGTGTGACTGAGTAGGTTTTATAGGGATGGCTAAGGGCACAAAAATGACCATATTTGGAGAGGTGATCAACCACAACCAAAATCACTGTCTTCCCTCCACATTTAGGGATCCCTTCAATGAAATCCATAGAAATATCTGCCCAAATCCGTGTAGGAATGGGAAAGGGTTCGATCAATCCTGGAAGGAGTGTCGTTTCACCCTTGTTGAGCTGGCAAGTATCACATTGATCCACCATATGTTGAATTTTCCTTTTCATTCACTGCCAAAAGAAGTTACATTGTGCCTTCTCATACGTTTTGAGTAACCCAGAGTGCCCTGCCGATGGAGAAGCATGAAGTTCATAGAAGACAAACTATTGAAGATATGCTCTTTGGGGAAGAACCAGATGACCCATGTATCTTAGGGAAGCACCATCCCAAGAGTAATGTGGTACAATAGAAGGGTTTTTGGCCAACCGTTGGATGATTTGAGATAATGAGGAGTCATTGAAATAGCCCCGTTGAAAAGATTGCAACCAAATTGGAACATGCATAGAAATATCTGAAAGAAAAACTTGGTCATCAAATGTGCGAGAAAGAGCATCCACCACCAGATTGTCCTTACCCTTCTTGTAAGTGATCTCATAGTCATAACCCATGATTTTTCTAACCCATTTCTGTTGTGATGGGGAGGAGACCTGTTGTTCCAGGAAATATTTCAGACTTTGGTGATCAGTCTTGATGCAGAAATAATTCCCTAATAGGTATGGCTGCCACTTTTGTACTGCATGCAAAATAGCCATCATTTCCTTCTCATATGTAGAGGCAGCTAAATTCTTACCAGAAAGGGCTCTTGAAGGTGGCAATCCCACTGGTTTAGCAAAGACACCTACATATCTATCCAAAATTTGTTGTAGATCCAAAGGAGTAGTGGAGATCGTTGATGGGTGCATCTGAATGGAATGGAGCTGAGCGATGACACCATGTGAATTCATCTTAAGGATATTTTCCATGCGATGTGAACTAATGATGCAGAGAAACCCTGGTTGTAAGCTCGTCAATGTGTGTTTTTTCCCATTGACTGAAAAATGCATCCAAAGTTTAGCAAAATCCCATAAGATGGGGCCAAGTGTGCGTAACCATTGAGCGCCCAAAACCATATCACATCTTCCTAAGGCCAAGGAAAAAATGTTAGAGAATAGGTTATAATATCCCATAGAGATACACACATTGCGACACTTCCACTTGCAAGGTAAGGTGCCCCCATTGGAAATCATGACTTCAAAGTTGGAGCAAGGATGGACAAAACAATCAACATGTTTAGCGATCCGAGGGTCAATGAAGTTATGAGTGCTACCAGAATTAATGAGTATTGTAAGAGGGAGCTTCCTGAAGTAACCCCTGACCTGCATTGTTTTTAGGGTGGTGATTCCGGCTAAAGCATGGAGAGATATCTCTGGGTGGTCGTCCTGAGACAGAGGGTCAACAGGCGCATGCTGGATGTCGACCGGATCATCTATTGTATCTGGAGCTTCTTCACCAAGTTTAGAGGAAGGCGAAGAATACACATCCAAGTGATAGAGCTTTTGCTCAACACATCTATGTCCCCGAGTGAATTTCTCATCACAATTATAGCAAAGCCCTTTTTCTCTACGCGCCTGCATCTCTGCTTCAGACAAATGCTTGATAGGAGTTGGTCTATGTTATACCTCAATATTACACACTAAACCCTAGTGTCGCCTAGTGTCGCATCCTTACACTAAGTGACCTAAACGACACTGCCCCCTAATGATCATTATACATTACTGGTACCATCCTTGGTGTCATCCGGACACCCAGGAGTAAAGTCTATTGCCTGAATACCGAAGACAACATCTTATTGCCACGTGTCACCCAAACTAACCCAATCTGCATACATTGTCGCACTTTGCACATATGATGGGTCACGACAATTAGGGTTGTTGCACTATGCTCTGACCTTGGGGCGCGATAATGTCATGTTATGCTCAGACCCAGGGGCGCGAAAATAATGTTTTAGCCTTTTTTCCATGGATCTTGGATCTCATCTTTCGAGAGATTTTCTTGGGATTACCAACTTTGATTTGATCCCAACCCCTCTCTTTGGTTAGTAGGCCTGATCCACTAAACACTCATTAGATCCATTTTACTCTCCTTTTGGTTAACCCTTCCAAACACTATAAAGGAGAGGCCTTCCATGGGCCAAAGGGAAGACTTTTGGTGGCATCAAACCTATGATCTCGAGGCCTTTGCAGAGATAGCAAGAGGAGGAGGAACTTGAAGTTGGAGTTGGCTTGGACATCAAGCAACTACTTTGTAAGTACTCTTGAGTTCTCAATTGTAGCTAGGGTTTTACCCCTAGCTTGTGCAAATGAGCACCTACTAAGGAGAATGGACTCCTTAGTAGCAGTTCAGTAAATGTAAATAACTAAGTTAAAACAGAAACTAAATTACTTCTAAAACATTGCATGAAACATAAACAAAAGATATAAAAAGTGGTTTTATATATTGATATTACCTCCAATGTGGAGGTTGATGAAGCCCTTTGCAGTGTCCAAGAGGATGCTCCAAGCTTCAATATGCTCCTTCTCCTTCTCCAATGATGGGAATGGGCCAAAGGTGGCTCTCAAGGTGAAAATAGTTCAATGGTGAACTAGGGTTTCGAGAGAGATTTTGGCAGAGTAAGGGTGCTTGTGATTGTGGATATGGAATAAGGGATCTCCATCACCTATTTATAGTTTTTTGGTGGTGGAGTGCTGACCCATGGTTTTGGGAAACACATGGTTTTGGGCAGCTGTATAGGGTTTTTTCCTCCTTTTCCTCATTATTTTATATTTTTTATTCCCTTTTTAGGGGATTTTTGCTATTTTTGGAGGAAAAGGGGGTTTTTTAGCCTTTTTTAGGCTATTTTGAGGGTTTTATGGCCTTTTGGAGGCATTTTAGGCCTTTTGGAGGCTTTTTAATGGGATTTTTTGGGATTTTTAATGGAAATATGGTAGGAAAATGGACAAATGAGCCATATAATGTGGTAGATGAGCTAGTGAGCACTTTTTGGGTGTTAACAGATTGCCCCCTGATGTGCGAGGGCAGGAGCTCATCGTATGGCCGATGGACATCATAAGTCATGAATGGTTTTCCTGGGTGTGGAGAGAAGAGAAGAAACAAACTGAAGCCCGGAACAACGATCCCGAACAACTGCAAGAACTAAAAGTACATAACCTCAATAATGGATGAGGAATCATCTGATCATATGGACGAGGCGGGCATTCCCATGCTCGTATCAGGATATAACATAATAATAACAATGGGGTCCAAAAAATGGGGACCTGAAATATACATGACCTCAAAAACTGGATGAGGAATAATCTCAATATATGGACGAGGTGGGCATACCCATGCTCGTATCAAGATACATAAACAGAACTATAAGGCCCGAAAAATGGGGACCTGTAAAATACATGACCACTATGTACATCATAAGAGTCCAGAGGGGACACAAAATCTGGGACATACTGCTGAGCTGATCATGTGGTAACTGAAGAACTGGTGCACTGGAATATCAACAGTGCTGCTGAATGTGGTACCAAAGGGGCTGATGAGCTGCTGGATTAGAGTGATAAGAGGTACACTCACAATGGTACACTGAACTGGAACTGATCTGGGACTGAAACTGGGTACTCAAGGAAGCATGTAACTGGATGGCTTCCGAATACAAACGCCAACGCAGCTCGGACATCCACGGGAACATACAACTGGGTGTTCCGAAGCGACTCACCAATGTGCTAGAGTCGGGGAAATCCGGGGTCTTCGACTAATAACTGATGGGATATAATCCTACGCGATCCTCAACGATGCGATCAAGGTGCTGAAGTCGAGCATGTGAGGAACAACCACTCGGAGAGGCAATGATGACTCCTCTCAGAATGATCCGTAGGTACTTACCACAGATGGTGATAAGTCCAAGGCGTAGGGACCTCTGGGCCTATCCTCTGGAATAGAGGAGCTGTCGTCGACAGAGGGAGACCTGCAACTATCAAGGCAATGATGCTTCCTTGACAGAAGCGCGAGGTGGAAAACCGAAATGTGATAGTACTGATGGTAGGACTGGCAAACTGTGGGGGGACAACTGGGCAAGTAGAGTGGGTGGACTCAAACTTCCTTTGTTCAGAGTATGATAATGGGAATGATCTGGCAGCATATGAAACTGACTGAGGGGAAAGGGATCATAGCTGTAATGGATCGGGTAGGGTAACTTGGGCTGAGGGAGGCTGGTATAAAATGGCAGGAGACTGCAGAATACTCTTAACAAAGGCGACCGGATTGGGGGTGCTGCCGAGATAATGGATCGTAGTGCCAGGAGGCACGGGAGGGTACTTCTTCATGGGTTAAGGAACTAGAAGAAGTGTGTGTAAAATGATACTGTCGTGTGGATTTTACGAGCCCAGGACAGTTCATGCTCGTGGTTGCTTTCAATTTTAAGGAGTCTGAAAGCGATAAGAAGACTCTGAAGTGACGGAATGGTACTGTCGTGTGGATTTAACGAGCCCAGGACGGCGCATGCTCGTAGTTGCTTTCAATTTTAGAGAGTCTGAAAGCAAATAAGAAGACTCCAGGGGGTTGCTTTTTCGTAGATTTAGTCTCCAAGGCCCAAAGAAGCATAAAAGGATGCAATGAAGAACTCTTCTAGCCGGTGTAACTAGAGTATTCCTTTTTCGTAATAAGTCTACCAGGTCCGGAAAAGGGTTAAACTTATACCATATAGACGCCCTTTCAGGTACTTTAACGAGAATGAAAGGAAGCAAGATTGCTCGGTGATCTTTTCATTCTTTTAGGAGTCAGAAAAGAGCTTAACGAAAACTCCCTAAGTGCCTTTTTCGTAAAGGACTTGTCCGGCCCGAAAAAGGGATAAAATTATATCGAACAAAAGGAATGGCCAGGCAAGGAGGAAGTGTTCAATCAGGGTTCAGTAATGATGACCAAGAACGAGGGTAGGGGGGAACACTGGTGGGCCTCCTTGCGAGGTAGATGAAATTGTGGAAAAATAACGAAACATTTGCAGTGTGACAGGAGTGAATGGCTCATGTTAAAATGTGGAACAATCCGACAGCGGCCGATGTGGCGCGCAAACCGAGGCAGCAAGGTGTTGGGACACAATGTTGAAATTGTACCAGGTGAGAGCGAGAAATGATCTCAAGCATCATCACGAGCTCGGAAAATGAATCCGGCAATATAAAAAGTGTCAAGAACGGATCATGACCGATGTGGCACGAAACCGAGGTGACTGGGGGTGTTTTTAGAAAAAGACCCGAAAAATCTGGAGGTGAGAGCGAGAAATGATCTCAAGCATCATCACCAGCTCGGAAAAATGAATCCGATGATATAAAACATGTGAAAAATGGAGAACGGTCGATGTGGCACGCAAACCGAGGCGACTAGTGGCATCTGAAAAATGGGCAAAAAATGACGGAACAAAAATAATGCAACGAGGTGACCATCATGACGGTCTCGTCGTGCTGATTCCAGGGGTGGAAACGGTTTGGAAAGACAAAAACAACAAGAAAGTACACTGTACAACGCAGACCAATGAGGCCGCAAAGGACGGCCTTCAGTACGAACGGGAAGTTCCTCTGGCCGTGTGTCCGTGGGATGTTCGAGAATGGCGGGGTTGAACCCAAGCATTCCGGTAGAAGGCCAAGCAAAGACATCACGGTACTCTTGGAAGAGTTGGTGGTAGTTCTCGATCTCCTGCGCGCTGCAGGAGGCTCCTAAAGTGATGACTTCAGGGGTCCCAATTGTAGCTTTAACATCTGAGAACTGTGAGGGAGGAAAGGGACGCTGTTTCTGACGAACGGGGGGTACATCAGGCCATGTGTCAATGTGGTGCTCTATAATGGCAGGGTCAAGACCAGGTATTTCAGTATAGGACCCGGCAAAGACATCACGGAATTCTCTGAAAAGGTTTATGTAGTCCTCAATCTCTTGTTTACTGCAGAATGCTCCTAAAGTAATGAGTTCAGGGGCACGTCCTGGGGCAGCGATATCAACTTGGATGACAGGTGAGATGTTGGCCATGTTACCTTCCTCGAAGGCGTCCGGAGCAGGAATAGGGTCCTTGAACCAGTCGACCTTGGTGGGGAGGAATTCTTTGGATTCAACCGCGTATTGGGTAGCGGTTCTAGAGGAGAATTCTTCTGGGATGAAATAGGAACGGTGGTGCATGTCATTCCAGGGATAATCAGGGGCAGTTAAGGCCTCAAGAATCTCCTCATCAGTACGGAAAGTCTGCGTCGTCAAATCGGTTGACGAGGGGTAGTGGTTGAAGTAGTGGTGGAAGAGATCATATAGATGGTGTTAACCTATCCGGAAGGTGAAGAGTCTGGGGGGTAGATCTCCTCAATGGTAGGTGGTGTCGTCTCAAGATCCAGATTATTCATCTCATAGAGAGCCGCTCTGTAATCCGGGAGATCGGGACAATGATGTGAATAATGCCCGTAAATACCGCATATGGCGCAGGAGTGGTTTGTACGTAGGGACTTATCTTTAGGCTTGGGAGTGGGGTTTAGTTCGACAGTTGGGATGTTGGGGTCATCGTCGAGCATCTGCATGTGCTTCTGCAATGCTGGTAACTGTGGGCATTGGTGGGTCGCATGGCCCAATTCGTTGCACAGCGAGCATTTGGGAGGAGCACGAAATACTGGAGGGTTTTTGACTGTCTTTGGAGGTGGTACAGCAGTGTAAGGTTGTGGACCTCTGCCCCCAGTGGGTTTGGGAGTAGGAGGGGGTGTCGTGGAGGACGAAGGGGTAGAGACACCGGGAGGTGGCTGAGTGGTAGTAGCCATGGGTTGCACCGGTTGGAGGACGACATCTGGTGTCGGCGGGCGAACGGGAGCCGAAAGATACCATACAGGTAATCCCAAAGTTAACCCAGGGAGGCTAAGGGTAGCCATGACCGGGGCGCTTACTACTCCCGATGGAGGGACTAGGAAGGGGATCGTATGGATCGGTGTAACACCAATGTGGCTAGGTACCAATGGTGGTTTTGGCAACAAGGGTGGTTGAGTATTAGGTGGTAGGTTGTCGTGGGACAAGGTACATAAGTCAGACATTTCGGGCGTAGATGACGGCGGCGGAATGGATTGAAAGGTGGAGGTCATCGGCGCGTCTGAGTAGACTCCAGGCCCCGTAGAGGAAACAAACGAGGTGGTGGCAGGAGAAACAGGTTGTTCAACCATGGGGAGAACATTTTCAGGTGCCGCAGGAGCACTGGGATCATAGTAGGTGAGCTGGTCAACCTTAACCACGCGTCCCTCATGGGGGAACATCATGGTGCGAAAGACAGAAGAGGCAACCGCCCGCATGGCATACATGTAGCTGCGGCCCAGTAAAAGGTTATAATCCAATTGGGCATTGATTACCTCAATGTCAATGAGTACAGTTTTGCCACCTAACTGGACGGGGACATTGGCTAGGAGGCCTTGGGGCTGAGCCGAACGACCGTCGTAGGCGCGTAATGCAGTGGTGGACTGCTGGAGAGGAGGGGACCCCAGCTTCTGCCATACAAATGTAGACATAATGCATGTGGAGGCACCCTCATCGATGATGCACCGATGGATGAAAAGATTCCTAACGGAGACAGTAACTTGGAATGCTAAGCTGGAAGGTAGGCGTGGTTCAGACTGGTCTAAATCAAATGCCATCAAATGTGAATCATTTGGGTCAATCCCCCCAATGGCGGAGAGTAAAGTCTTGCGCTGGGAAGGGCAGTTCTTCAAGACTTCTAACGCAGACATGGCTGCGGGAGATTGGGCTAGGTCGTCTACAATGCTGTAGTTTGACGCAGCGCGCGCATTGGGGTTATTGTTGAGACGACGAAGTGGGAAACGAGGGGCTTTTGCAGCGCCATCTATGGGAGGGGGAGGTATACGTAACGCCTGATCGGTGGGATGGGCATTAGTAGTTTTATCCGTGGGAGTGGCTTCAGAGGTGGAGCCATATTGGTTCCGACGGGTCTGGAGGTTGACGTCAGCGGATGACATCATCAGCAAATGGTGGGTACCTGAGTCAAACATGGGTTGATCAGGAGCAGCGTAAGTGATTTGTTGTTGTTGGGGCGCGTTGGCTTGAGGGGGAGCCAACGGCTGAGTGTTCACTACGCCTTGGGTTGGTAAGGGGTTTTGCAGCACCAAAGGGGGTTGTTGAGGTTGGGGGGGTTGGGCGGTGCTTGGGGAGCCGCATGCCCTTGGCGATGGGCCTCATCAACCCAGAGTTGCCGAGCTCGCTCCAAGTGTGGGAAAGCGTGTGTGTAATGTCCATAGACCCCGCAAATAGAACAAGGGTGGTTCGTTCGCAAATTAGGGTTTTTAGCCTGCTTGGGCGGGCGATCAGGGTTTTGATTAGCGGGGGCCGCATTGTTGTTGTCGGGGGGATTAGCCGGTTGACCAGCTTGGTCGGCAGGTTGGTTGTTCCCATGATTACGGCCCTTGCCGCGGTTCTGTTGGCCCTGGTTACGTTGGTTGTTCTGGTTTTGCTGCGGGTTCTGTTGGGCGTAAACGTGCCCTTGGGCAGCAGGTGGATTTTGAGGTTGCGCAGGTGCTGGAGCGGGCTGCGGTGGAAGGTATGCAGGTTGAGGCTGAGCAGGTGCAGCAACTTGAGGGGGTTACTGATATGGCTGCGGAGCAGGTTGTGGGTTTGCCGCAGGGGCTGCCTGTGGCGTATAATAAGCGGGTTGGGCTTGTGGAGGCGCAGGAGCTGGGGAAGACTGCTGATGGTAGTAAGGCTGAGGGGCGACTGGGGGAGCATAAGCAGGAGTCACATACCCGAAGCACTGAGGTGGACATGAGGGTCCATGGGAATGGTGATGTGTCATGTGAGCATACGAGTTAGTTGCTCCAGATTGTGAGGTAGCCCGCGACAGGTCGGGGCCAGGGGTAGGACGTGCTATAGAAAATGGTTGGGGATGCGAAGAAACACGGCCAATGATACCATCTGCAGCGTGGGATGCCCCCGGCGCATCATGCTGGGAGGACTCGCCGTGAGGGGCGTCAGGTATAATGGTATAAAGGTAACCCGATTGGGTGTAAATGAGGTCGAACTGTTGGGCCTTAAGGATGGCTTCTTCTTCAGACTGGGGTCTTTCTGAGGCCACATCCTTAGCAATAACAGGGAGAAGGGATTTGAGGAACCAATCTAGGAAGATACGGTCGTCTAGTTTAATCTTGCATAAGCTACGACGTCGACGCCACTCATGGATGTGGTCCGTGATATGGGTAGCCGTGTTTTGTCTACAAGATAAAAGGATCTCAACGCCCGCGTCATAGCGGACAGGCAACTGGAAGAACTGCAGGAAGGTCGAGGCCAGGGAAGCAAAGGTGGCGTGGGTCCCATGAGGTTGCTCAATATACCACTTGGCTGCAGAGCCAGTGAAGGTGCGCTGTAAGAGACGGAGGCGAACAGAGTCGTCCACGATGGAGTTAGAGGAACACCATAGGTGGAAAGACATGATATGGTTTTGTGGGTCCTCACCGACCTTACCCTCGAACTTAGGGATGTCAGAGGGGAGTTTGGTAGGCATATGAGGCCATGTAGGGTCGTGGCGAATAGGATCGTTGGTCAATCTGGCCAGGTCGGGTAGGTTGAGGCTAGCCATGAATGGCAAACTGGAAGAAGGATGTGACCCAGTAGTGGGTTGGACCAAATTGGGGCCAGTGCCCCCAAGTGGAGGGGAAAAATTAGGGGTGGTGGCCCCAAGTGGGGGAACTGAGGTAGTGGAGGATGGTCCAGCACCACCATGGGTAGTGTGAGCCACTGATGTAGTGGGGATAGGTATTCCCGCTGCAGGAATAGGTACCGTGAGGGGGACGGTAGATGGGAGTCCCATGGAGGGCATACCCAAAACAGGTGTAGTGACTGGTGTAGTGGTGGATGTGCCACCAATGGTCCCTATGACAAACGGAGTGGAAGTCGTGCCAGCCATGGGGCTAGTAGGGGCAGTATAAATAGGGTTCTCAGACTCTTCGTCAGAATCAGAGGTAAAGTAAGGGGCGTCACTATCTGGTGACGGAGTCCTACGTCGCTGACGAGTGGAGTCAAGTGACAAGGCTCTAGACCTGTGATGAGTGGTATCAACAGATGATGATCGAAATCTATGACGGGTGGTGTCAAGAGAACCGTGCTGTGGGGGCTCGCCCCTGAGGCGCCGAGAATGTCTCGGGGACTCAATGGTGACAGATGGTGTCAAATCTATGTGGGTTGAGGTGAGTATAAAAACAGCTCAAAAAATCCTAATGCAACCAAGTGTGCAGAAGGAGAGCTCAAAAACAAGGCACTCAGGCCAACAACCAACTCAAAACACCCACTGCAACAGCTGTGCTACAATAGGTGGAGTAACAACAAAGATGGTCAGAATACCAACATGCAGCAGGTTTCCTAGAAATGAAAAATGGTGGACTCACTAGACCAAAGGGAGGTAAAGGAGCATGCAAACACCTAACTAAAAGTATTCTGACTCAACTAAACATATCCTCTGCAAGGTGATGAAATCCAAGTCAGACAATATGAGTAGGAAAGCCAAGTGGCTATGATATCCCCCTACCGGGAGGGACACCGGGTAGTCAATCCTAGAAGAATGGCAACTAAGATACCCCGTTCATGACACGTCCAGAAAGGTGAATCTGCCGTTTAGTTCGTTGACCGCAATACCCCTATACAGGGATATCCCGCGAACCGCGAAAGGTAGCCCTTCGGTTACTGAATGGAGTGCGGTATTCCACTCAGGCCTCCGGAACCAGTCTCCCGACTTCAACCCTCCTAAGGGAGAGGCCCTCTGATAAACTGGTCGTGACCGTGCCAAAAAGTACTAGGGGATTTTGGTTCCCTATTTGGACAACAACTATGTCTCAAGTGAAAGTAACCAAGGGGTGTTATTGGAAGCCTATCCCCCTGATCCTACCTAACTACAATGATTCTTTTGTGTTCCCCAAGTGGGGTTAGAATGTTGGTTTAGTTAGGTACTTTTTAAGGCTCACTTGATTTATGTGACAGAGTGTGTGCTCGTGAGGTGATGAACCCAAAAATAGAAGTGCCACAAGGGGGGCAACTTCCAATCTATCAATAATAATGAAATTGAAAGTTTAACTTGCAAAATTTTCTGATTTTAAAAATAACGAAATTTTAAAAGAATTCTGTAAAGGGAACAGAAATTATGTTGCAGAAAGGCTGTAAGGTAGTGAGGCTGCAGGTGGGACAGAGGGCTGTTCAGATGCATAAAATATTGCAGCAAAAGGGGCTGGGCTCAAAACAGGAAAAAAGCAGAAATCAGACCGCGGGTCTGTGGCGAATCGGAACAGGCAGACCGCGGGTTTTGGGAAAGCAGACGCAGTCAGGTCGCGGCTTTCGGGCCAACAGACGCCGTCGGGACGCAGGAAATAGGGAAAAAGATGCAGTCGGGTCGCGGCAGAAAGGCTAACAGGCGCAGTCGAGACGCACGAAAGAGGCAGAAAGCCGCAGTCGGGACGCGGGAAAAAGGCCGACAGGCGCAGTCAGATCGCGGCAAACAGGCTGATTAGCCACGGTCGGATCGCAGGTAACAGACTTGAATCCGCCGGCAGGGCATCGGAAGCAGTCTGAGAGCCACGGTCGGATCGCAGGTAAAGGCCTGAAAGGCGCGGTCGGGACGCGACTGCAGAGAGAAAAAACGCGGTATGCGGCGGCCGAAAGGGACAGCCGAAAGGAAAAAATTTAAAAAACGGAAACCAGAAATTCGAAATCTAGGGGAGTCGCCAAAACTATAGCTAGGGTTTTACCCCTAGCTTGTGCAAATGAGCACCTACTAAGGAGAATGGACTCCTTAGTAGTAGTTCAGTAAATGTAAATAACTAAGTTAAAACAGAAACTAAATTACTTCTAAAACATTGCATGAAACATAAACAAAAGATATAAAAAGTGGTTTTATATATTGATATTACCTCCAATGTGGAGGTTGATGAAGCCCTTTGCAGTGTCCAAGAGGATGCTCCAAGCTTCAATATGCTCCTTCTCCTTCTCCAATGATGGGAATGGGCCAAAGGTGGCTCTCAAGGTGAAAATAGTTCAATGGTGAACTAGGGTTTCGAGAGAGATTTTGGCAGAGTAAGGGTGCTTGTGATTGTGGATATGGAATAAGGGATCTCCATCACCTATTTATAGTTTTTTGGTGGTGGAGTGCTGACCCATGGTTTTGGGAAACACATGGTTTTGGGCAGCTGTATAGGGTTTTTTTCCTCCTTTTCCTCATTATTTTATATTTTTTATTCCCTTTTTAGGGGATTTTTGCTATTTTTGGAGGAAAAGGGGGTTTTTTAGCCTTTTTTAGGCTATTTTGAGGGTTTTATGGCCTTTTGGAGGCTTTTTAATGGGATTTTTTGGGATTTTTAATGGAAATATGGTAGGAAAATGGACAAATGAGCCATATAATGTGGTAGATGATCTAGTGAGCACTTTTTGGGTGTTAACATCAATAAAATCATAACTTGTCTTGTTTCCCTATTTATGTGCGTTGATCATGATTCATCTACATAAATTGTATTCAATAGAATATATATCTAACTTGTGATTCAATTATTTGGAAGATCGTGCGCACTTGTTTGCTATTTTGATCTCTACAGGTTCATCGCGAGGACTTCGGGATCAAGAACTCGATTAGACAAACATCGAAATAGAAGGTCAGTTACCTTCTTTCTCATATCCCAATGTTAAAAACTGAAAACACTAGTTCAGATCTAGGGAATGAGGTAGCACTTGTTTCTCTTTTTTCCTTAGTTTAGGGTTGACTTGCACTTCTCTGACCTAAGAGAGTTTCTTCTTTCCGTAGGGAGAAAATTCTGTAACAGTCTAGGAGCTGGCATGATGGGAGGTCATTGGGAAACCATATTTTTGAATGGAACAAAAGTGGATTTGGAGCATTGTTGGGCTGTGATCTTGTCCTCCGCCAAATTAGCCAACCCTAGGACTTCCATCATTGTGTTGGGACAAAACATTTTAACCTCTGATCAGATTGGATCCTTGAGACCACCGATAAAACAAATCATGTAGAATTCATCAGACAATCCTTCTGTGTCATTGGCCAATTTCTCAAATTCTGTCTGATACTCTCTCACAGTAATAATTTGGAAAATATTAGTGAGTTCTCCTGTGAAGTCATCAAAAGCACTAGGACCAAATCGTTGCAAAAGGAGTTGGAAAAAATCTGTCCATTTTGGCTCGCCATGAGCTTTGATGTACCAACGGTACCATTGAAGGAATTCATGTTCCAAATGAAAGGATGCAAGCGGAACTTTGTTGACATCAAAAGTATTATGCAGACTAAAATATTGTTTTTCCCGGTATATCCATCCAGTCAGATCATTACCATTGAAGCGAGGAAAATAAAGCTTCGGCCCACGAAAATTGCTGGAAGAAGAGAACCCAGTGTCTATAGAAGATTCTGGCTATCGTTTATTGTTCATGGCTGAATGCTGAAGATGGAGGCTAAGAAATTTTTAATCCAGATCTTGGAGTTTGTTTTTGAGGGTTGCAAGTTCTTCCTCCATGATTTTTTCTCGGGTGACAACCATAACTAGAAGTTTTTTTTTGTTAATGGGTAGAAAAAAAAACAAAAACTTCTCTAGTAAAGGAAAATTTGGATTTGGAAAAATCTCTAATGGGTAATTAGGGTTTGACTAGGTTTTGGACACTTTCTGATGGACATGGAAGCAGACAATGTGGATTTCAGAAGATGGGTGAAAGAATGGAAAAATTGGTCATAGAGGGACAAAGAAGAAGAAATAGGAAATGAACACTGTGGCAAACTTTGAAGGCAATTGGGTGAAAATCGAAGAAGTTATGGAAAACCCTAAAAATAGACAGATGTGGGATTTCTGGCTTCGTGAAGTGGCATTTGGGATAGGGTCCTCAGGAATGAAATATGCAGAATGGGATTGCAGGGGTGTCAGTGAATTTTCAATGGAAACAGATTTAAACCAAAGAAGATATGGTGAAAAACAGATTTTTTTTTTTCCATAATGGATCTGAAACGACTCAGAATTGATCTGCAACAGCTCTGGATAGATGTAATCTGCGATTTATCAGTTGGCAATAGATATGGACCCTAGGTATGTGTGGATTCCTAAAGGTTAAGTGGATTCAATCGGCCACCAATGCTGTATAAGGCTTGCGTATTGGGGCAGTACCCCTCACTCCACGGCTAAGGTAAAACTGATAACCGCTTTGCCACAAACGACAACTCTTGGCTTACCTCACGGGTGGGAACTAGTCAATCAGGTAGAGGTCGTTTCCCTTTTCGCTGGAAGGTCCTCTCAATGGGCCAACTACTTCGGGGTTTCTGTGGTACTCCTCACAATGAGTTTTATGGCTATGCCCAAGTACTTCCCACAATTAAGCGGATAGGGATTATTCCCGGATTCGAACCAACAATTGAAAGGAACAAATACATATGCAAGAAAAAAATTTTTGGCAGAAATTCCACCCAACGAGCCCAAGAAAGTGCTATGATACCAGATGTGAGGAACCTCCAGCAATTAATTAATGAAAATGCACAATATATCAGAAATAACAGAACACAGAATAGATTTATTGATCGCAGACCACTTCGAGGGGGCAACCTTCTTTGAGCAAGATCAATACAAATAACTCGTGGATGCCTTCATTGGCCTCAACATGTACTTATATACTAATTATATGCACCAATAATATGGATCAATACCATGGAACATATAATACTATGGGACGACTTACAAAGCATATGCGTCCAATACTATGGATTAATACCATGGAACATATAATACTATGGGCTAATACAAACTATGGATCAATACCATGGAACATATAATACTACAGGACGACTTACAAAGCATATGCATCCAATAACAATATACTAACAAAGTAAAGAGAAGGGCCTTCCTAACAGATTGATCAATACCAACTATGGATCAATACCATGGAGCATATAATACTACATGACGACTTCCTAACATATTGATGCTTCTTGGGTGATGAATACTAGGGCCTCAAAGGTTCCTATTTCCTTTGTTAATGTCTCTCTTGCAAATGACTATGCATGTTTACTCATAACAAGCAATTCTCTTTCGGCTTGATCAATGATAGTATGGTGTGTGCTGAATTCATTCCAAAGTGCTCTCAATGTGAGTGTTTATTTCTCGTTGCATTATGTGATAGGCATAGAAATTCTCCAATTTAGGTAGATATTCCTTTTTATATTCAAAGAATTGAAAAAATGGATTAGATTGAGCTAATCACCATCCTCGATTTTTTGTGTACTTTTGATTTGGTTGAATTATGATCTCGCCTAGCAGCTAATGGATGAAAGAGATTGATTGTGAAGAGGGAGCTAGTTGATGAAGTAGAATGACCATGAATATGGATTATTCATTTGATTCAAGGCATATTGTTTCCTACATGATTTTCTCTTCATAGACTTTGGGACATCTTCCATTTCCACAACTTTCCTTTGGATTCTACATTTCCTATCGATGTCCACCGACCACATCATTTAATGTGATTGTGCTAGGGGAATTCTTGTGGGAGTAGGTAGAAATTATTAAACCACCTTTGTAGAGATACACATATGTATTGTTGTGTCTTTAATACAACATAAATCAATTGTAACAAATATAAATGTTATAAATATTAACATTTAATACTAAGTTGGCTAATTAGGGTAATTAATTAATTACTCAAGAGGTGACTTGAAAATTCACCTCCCTTCCCACTTAGGGTATAAAATACTCGACATTAATTCTTGTAAATCATCTTACATCTATTATACTTTACATTATTTACTTGCCTTACATGGCATTTCTACGTTACTTGTATTTACTATTATATTAGTGGGAACTTTAGTTCCTTCAGTGGTATTAGATCCCCTTCTTGGGCAATTCTAGCCATTGGCTATTATTGGGAGTTTCTCCCGTCAATTGGTTTTTGACCATAGAGTGGCCCTTGGCCAAAATCCATTCTCCAACTCCTAAAAAAGTAAAAAAAACAAAAGAGAAGAAAGAAAAAGACAAAAGTAAAAAAATAAAATAAAAGAGAAAAAAAAAAGAAAAAAAAAAGAAACAAGAAAAGAAAAAGAAAAAGAAAACAGATAGTGAAAAAAGAAGTAAAAATAAAAAAAGATAAAAGAAGAAGAAGAGGAGAAAATAAGTAAGAACAAGAAGTAAGAATAACATTCATGAAACGGCACATGGTTTTATGACAGTGCACATGGTTTTGTGAGCCCTTGGTTTTATAAAATTGTCCCTTGGTTTTATCAAACCAACTCTTAGTTTTATATATTATTATAATAATATTAGTATTATTATATAATATTTTAATTTTATTAGAAACTTATTACTCCCCCTTTATAATTAAAGTATTTAAATATAATACTTATTATTTTTATTCAAACAAAAATTACAATATTAATATTATTATTTATAATAATATATATTGTATTGTTTCAAAACTCTATACCTCTTCTATTCACAAAAAAATATAATATTTATTATTATTGTTAGTAATAATTAATATTATTAAATAATTGTAATTAATTACAATTATTTTATAAAAAGGGGAAGAAAGCCAAAAATCAAGGAAAAACGACAATCATCGAAGAGTCAAACATCAAAGGAAGACCAAGTATCATCGGAAGTCGAGACCATTCACCTTCGAACGAGTAAAAAAAAAATCAAAGTCTCAGAAGATATTAAAGTAGTCACTAACGCCAATTGTGGAAGAATTATGGAAGACATATATAAATTCAAATTTTGGACCAAGTGTCCTTATTGAGAAATGGAATTCCAATATCTGACAGCCTTTAAAAATTACAATCGCTCCTGTCCAATATGTAATAAAGGTTTTATTATGAGGGACGATCCAGGTCACTCACAATTGCAATAACAGTTATGAATAGTTTCAACCAAGCTAAAAATATGTGAACTAGCTAATAGTGTTCTACAACTCCAGTTCGACAATTAGAAACGAAGTAATGGTTTTCAAAAAGAACATATTACTACCTCAGAATTATGAATTCGATCATTGGAAGATAGTAGAGAAAACCTCACAAAAAATTTATTAGATAAGGACGAGAAAATATCACATCTGGAAGGCATCATTCAAAAACTTGAAGACCATATAAAAAAACCAAACAAAGTCGAAGAAGATCCGTATGGAAATATTCTCGACTTAGAAGAGGAAATTAGTTGTCTTAACAAAATCGTCATGGACAAAGAAGACGAATTGGCGCAAGTACATGAAAAGTTAAAAAATCAGGAAACATAGTTACATCATCATCAACAACAAAAAGAAAAACTCCAGCAACAGTATGACGACAGTAAGAAGACACATAAGTTGGAACTAACAAAAGTCAACAATCTGTTATCAAGCAATGCCGAAGAGATTTTTCGACTACGAAATCATAACAAAACACTGATTACAAAGATTAAAAAATTGAAAAATAGTAGCAAGAGGGAACACACCGATGAAGACCTCGAAGGAAGAACATTGGAAAAGCAGGAAGAAAACCAATGTCTAAAGAATTGTAATAAGGAACTAGAGAATCAAATCAAGAAATTAGAAATTGAAAAAAAGTCACAAGATGAAAGAATCGAAAAGATTCAGAATCATAACAATCTACTGGAGAACCAAGAAGTGCAAATCCAGGAAGATGCATCCAAAAATCAAATCGGGGAGTGAAGGTAGTCCTCGCCGCAGTTCAAAAGAAAGAAAAACAAACAACACATACGCCTTACAGACATCCCAATTATAATTGTCATTTTTACCAACGACATGGTCAAAACGAGCACTCATAGAAGAATTATGTTGACAAGCAAAAAGATCAACATACTAAGAAACAATTGAAACGACCTGTCCCACAAAATGATTTCAAAGCTCTGATAAAATTAGATCTGGGATGGACCACAGTATATACGATGCGACAATTCTCCTTGGGAATCCGTAACTTGTATCATCTTATTTCATCAAGTGTCGCAATTACAAAAAGAAAAGGATCCCGAGACGATAGTTCAGGGGAATTCAGACATTGTTTTCAATACAACTTTGAGGACAAAGCTTTTCTTAAGGGGAAGACAATGTAACAAATATAAATGTTATAAATATTAACATTTAATACTAAGTAGGCTAATTAGGGTAATTAATTAATTACTCAAGATGTGACTTGAAAAGTCACCTCTCTTCCCACTTAGGGTATAAAATACCTGACATTAATTGTTGTAAATCATCTTACATCTATTCTACTTTACATTATTTACTTGCCTTACATGGCATTTCTACGTTACTTGTATTTACTATTATATTAGTGGGAACTTTAGTTCCTTCATCAATCCAACACCTATACAAGGCATTGCGAAATGGTTTTAGTGCCAACTCCATTTTTATTTGTTTTAAAAAAAGATTGCATTCAAAATAAAAGAGAGAAGGGTTGTGACTATGCATGTACAACCCAGTATAGAGGATGGAATTGACTCATTGCTTCTACACATTGTTTTCCATCTCTAATATGATCTATGGATGATAGTGATGAAAAGTATTTCTTTCTTGTGTTCATATATCTAATTATTTGTAATTTTTTGAAATGATTCATAGGTAGCTCGCAAATCAATATACATTTGAAAAACATAACTAAGATTCATTTGGAGAACCCAAGGTTTAACCATATTTAGCTAACAAAGATTGAGATCCCATTGCTTTGTCTATGATGGCTTCATGTTCCCTCAAATATTCCTCTGACCTTTTTCCTTGGGTAAGTAGGACGAGACTAAAGCAAGGTGTTGGATTTCTCAAGAGGAATCTTGCATAAGATGTGGTCTCTTCTTCAATTTCAACTAAATCCTTTTCCAAGGGTTCCTCTTCAATGTGCTCTTCATCACCACTTGATCATCAATTAGAATCTTTGCACTTATTCTAGATTCAGAATCACTGATGATAGCTCTTCATCCTCTTATCATTGCTTGGGTATAATATTTCAAAATTATTTTCCATTAGTGCATGAGTTTGGTTTTGACTTCATGAGGGCAAGTGCTGTCTTCTTCCCCATGTTCACCATTTGCATTGGTTGCTCTGAATTTGATTGAGTCTGAGGAGTAGATTGCCACTCCTTTAAGTTCTTAGAAAAATTTCCATACTCACGGCACTTATTGCACTTATGGATATACTCATAATATATCCCCTGGATATGACCCCAATCATCTATATTTAACATTATTTCCGCTGGAAGACCTTTCTTGAGGTTCACTTTTGCATAGTTCATGCACATGCATTGGAATTTTTTTGGTGATTCCTTATCAATAAAATTGCCTATGTGTTTCCTATCAATTTGTTGGATCATCCTATAAAATGAGTGGAAAATGAAAGCAATGGAACCAAGACTAGGTTCTCTATAGGGTTTCCCCTTCCTAGGTTAAAATTCATTGACTAGTGGTTCAATGCCAAAAAATAGCATTAGCTTTTGAATATTAATCATGATCTTCCTTCATTTGGAAAATGAAAGTTATGTATCATTTGCCACAAAGAGAAGTGTACAACATCCTTTGTGAAGGGGGCTTAATATTCCAATAGCTAGAGGTGAAGAACCTTATGATTTGGTCTTTGCTCAATGCCCTTCCCTAACAAGTATTTCTTTGTGAATAAAAATAATTTTTTTCATGAGGAGAAGGGTTGCAATGAGTTATGAGACCTCTTAGTAGAAGCTTCCTCTCAAAATTATCATGCATTGGATTCTGATCTTCTTCCATGCTTTTAGGCCTGTAAAATGATGAATTAGAATTCTACAACTTCCTTATCAAATTTGTGGTCCTAAGCATATTGTAAATTGGCATGTGATTCAGGTGGAATCAGAAGGAGACTTCTCGACAGATCTTGTATGCATACTGGATCGAAAAGAGGTGGTACTTCGGAATCAAACCATCGTCCAGATAAAAGTGCAATGGGAGCACTATAAGAATGAGGAGGCTACCTTGGAAATGGAAAAGGAAATGCGAGCAGGATACCCTTTTCTGTTCGAAGAAGTACAAGACACAAACTGATTTGGTTATTATGTTTATTTTGTTGTTTTAAAACTGTTTTAACACCGGGGATGGTGAAAACATAAGGGGAGGGGAAATGTAATACCCCAAATTTTGGACTTTAACCCCTTATATATTTTGCTAAGTATTATTTCATTTTTCTTAGGTGACATTAGAAATTTGAAAAGTTAATTTTTGATGACCATGTGGACCAGCACATTGATGAGATGGGAGTCATAGTTCCCTATGGTTTGAGGGATAAATGCCAATTAAAATAACAATGAGAAATTATTATTGGAGACAATTGTAAACCTAAAGAATTTTTTAGGGAGAATAATGAAATTAAAGAAATAAGAGAATAAGAGAATTCACACCAAAGAGAATAAAAAGAGAAAAGAGGAGTTCATTCACACAATTAACATTATCATGATCATTATCACACAAGAGATAATTGGGAGCCGGGGATAAAAATAACCAGAGCTAATGAAGACAATGAAAAGAGGGCAGTTTGTGTGAAATCTCAAGCACATCAGATTTATGGAACAAACACAACAATTACTAGAGATGCATGCAGTAAAATGTATGGAAACACTGTGCAGAAGGTTTGCAACAGTAGAATAATCTCATAAACTCAGAATATTTATTACAATGTGTAACAATGGCTACAATAATCCAAGCAATTCGAATTCCAAAGGTGGTCATTCGAATTGGTGCATGAGAGTGGCTTACAATGCAGTTAACACCACTCGACACATCATCTAACCACTTGACTAAACAATAATCGACTCTAACAGACTCTAGAACTGACTAACTGAGTCTAACTCAATGCTGACTCAACTGAATGCCAAAAAATAGGGGAGGGAGCCATATGTTTGCAGTCTAATTGAGTGTTAGGTGAAAATCACACCAAACTAGCCCATGCAGTGTAGTAAGGTGCCCTAGTATCACCAGTTGGATGAATGATGCGCTAGAGGCATGCAAATCACCCCGTGAAAGGTGGAGGAGGCTTAGTAGGTGGACCAATTGGCTCCTGGAATGTAGGAGGAGGATCAGTTGATGCCTAGTTGGCTCCTAGAATGTAGGAGAAGGCTCTGATGACTGAAAATGTGATCTCCTGATGATGTAGGCACATGATGGAGTCAATAATACTTAGGATAAATGGATAATTAAGTTGGAAGGATCAATTAAATGATGTGTGGTTGGAAAATGATCCAACACCCCCCCCTTAAGCTAATCTCATGGAGGTATAAAAAATAATAAAAGGGCCCTAACAACAATGGCCATAGGTCACCCAGTAAAAAATAATCCAAACAATGCTAGAAAAAACTCTAAGTGAGGAAAGAGGGAAAAACCCAGTGGGAAAGAAAACGCCCCTCAAACTGAACACTGAAGGATCTAATCTATAGTCACCATAGTAGAACTCACCCCCAGCAGTGAACGAAGGTAAGAGAACTTCTTCTTAGTGAAGCTCTTGGTGAAGATGTCTAGAATTTGCTCTTCTGTAGGGAAATATTGCCGTACAATGGTTCTGTCAGGCACAAGCTCTTGGATGTAGTGCATGTGGATCTCGATGTGCTTGGTCCTCTGTCTCTGAACCAGATCTGACAAGATCTTGATAGCACTCTGATTGTCACAAAAGATGACTGCAGAAGTGGTGCTACCAATATCCAACTCTGCTAGAATACCCTGCAACCAAACTGCCTGAATGCAAGCATTGACTGCTCCTCAATACTCTGCCTTTGCTGAAGATAAGGAAATGGCTGCCTGGTTTTTTCTTGACCAAAAAATAGGACCTGTGCAATCATGAAAACATATATGGAAGTGGACTTCTGATCAATGTTATCACCTGCCCAATCTGAATCAGTGAATCCAACCAAATCTAGATCAAAATGTGCAGCATAGTGAATGCCAAAATGTCTAGTACCATGCACATAGTGCAAGATTCTTTTGGCTTCCTTCCAATGAAGCTCATGGGTCTGCTGCATGTTGGTAGGCGGTTTGATGAGTCAACACCACAGATGCTGCACAAGGCCAAAGATACCGCGGAAGGCGGAAAGCAGCGAGCAAGGCAACAAGTATTTTTGTATTTTTTGGGTCATTTGGTCCATGTCATGTATATTTTGGGTCATTTAGACCGCACTATGGGGTTTTTTGGGTCATTTGACCGCATTATGTGGGATTTTGGGTTAGTTTTTGTAAAGTTAGTTAAGAAGTAGTTAGGCGATTGCCTAAGTGGACCACAAATGTAAAGGCACAAGCCTATAAGTAGATGTAGGTTTGTAAGTGTTGAATATGATATCTGGAAGATATTTGGAAAATATGTTGTAAGTGATAGCGAAGAAATATCCGAGAGATTGATGAATCTGGCGATAGCCGAGTTGAATATCTTGTTGTACCTGGGTTTTTGCGGAGATAAATATGATGTGATGGATTTTTTGAGCAGAATCCCTGTGTCTTTATGTTTATCTGTGGTAAATGCATCCTTGCGATATGAGTATATGAATGATGCGATGTTTCCTTCTTGCAATTAATTCTTTACTGTTATATCTGTTGCAATACTGGTTCTGTCAAGGATATGATTTGTTGAATGATGTCGCAATTATGGTTAATGCCTGTGTTGAATGCTTAGATTTATTTAGGAATGTTGCAATAAGTTAGTCAATTGATGCACAACATCCTCCTTCATTCGGCAGAAACATGGTTCCGTCAAATCTCCCTTAAAAATCTCGGGTGAGACCTCATCTGCTCCGCAGGTGTTGCTGGATGGGGTAAAACCTATTTGGGCCGGCACTCAGGGAGATTGCGGTGGCTTGGGTGTCGACAGCGTGTGGAACCCCTGTCGACTGGGTTTGTGTCAACAGATGGTTCCATTTCCGGGACCGTAGTGTGAAGTGAAAGGAGGATATGTTGTGGCATCCGACAAGACCGGAGATCCAAGATTGGTTCGACCTAAAGTTAAGAGAGTTCGTTAAAAAAGAAAATAAGAACCCTGGGTTGTCGACAGATTGGTGGTTGGTGAAGTACATTCACGACGGTCCACACGAATATTTTTTTTGCGAGTTCCCAATCATCCTGTATGAGTGGTTAGCAAAACTGACCTTTGAGAAGAGGAACTTCCAAGGTGGTGAGCCGACAACCTGGACCCCAGAACTGATCCATGAGTTGCAAGAGGTCAACAACAAAGCGTCATGGGCTGTTGAGGTTTGGGTCGACAACATACTGGAAGGCTATATCACTGAGTTCGCAGTTGATACCATAAAGTATTACAGTGAGGTAGAAAGGGAATTCTTCAACGGGCCAAGGGGTAGGTTTCTGTTGTCGCTACAGTTGTCCATTAAGATGTTCATTTGTGAAAAATGGCATACTGAAGATGCACCTAGATCAGTAAGAACCTTTCTGGGTGGAGACCATGGATACCGCAATGGCAGGGCGGCGGTACATGGAATGATAAGGGGTAGATGGGTGCGGGTCATGACGAGACTGTAAAGGAAGCCGAGGAAGAGAGTGGTCTTACAAGGGGAGGAGCAAGGTTTTGAGAGGAAAAGAGGCAGAGGATAGGAGAAGGTCCTACTACGATCGAAACACAGGGCCGTGAAGGAAGACCACACAGGACGAAGTGACCTCAAAGTGCCGACAAGGATGACCAAGATATGCCCAGGATAGAGGCAGGACCAAACCCCAACAGCAGTGTACCCACACCTCCGCTCACTATCTCTCAACCAGTAAGAAATACAACTTTGACACCACCGTGTTCATCAAGTCAACAGAATTAATTGCTAGTAGCTCAGCGACTGTAGGAAGGAAGCCCAGGATGGTGGGCGAAGATGCAAAGTTACCGCTGTTCCACATAAATGGAACAGATAATCCCAAGCAGTGCTAGTTCTTATGTGAAGCAGTATGGACTGTAAAGAAAATTACTGACGATAATTCCAAGAAAGGACAATTGGAGACAACCCTTCAGGGTCGCGCATTAGACTGGTTCATGAAGTTTGTGCAGGTTCCTGTAGGCACTCTAGAAAAGATGCTGGATGAAGTTTTAGCTGGATTGATTGCAGAGTTCAGAAAACCAAAATCTGAAGCGTAGTATATTACAGAACTAAAAGAAATTAAGCAATACCCCAATGAAACTGTGTGGGATTTTGACCAGCGATTCAAAACATTGATGGAAAGGGCCAACTTCGACATGAGCAATGTCCAACACAAAGAATGGTTCATTGTGGCATTTCTCCCTCACATTCGACTACCAATGATGCAACAGAACATTACAACACCAAGTGAATCTCTAGAGTTTGCGATGCGGTTGGAAGCTTCTTTACTTGGTGAGAACGCCGCAAGTATGTCGCAGATTTAGACACAGTTGGCTAACTTGACAATACAGCTGCAAGACCTTAAGAAAGGTAAGGAACAACGTGAGGAAGTATGGTGTATGCGATGTCGCGGGGAGGGGCATACTAAGGATAATTTCCCATACTTTCGCAATTATCTGGTCTCAGGAGCACCAAATCCATTAAGCGGCAGCGGTATGCCGTGGTGTAGCATTTGTTAGGTATATGGGAACCACCATGAGGAGTGTCAATACATGCAGAAGATGGTCACAAAACGATGAATCTGTATTATACCTTCTGCAAGTCCATGGGATATGAAGACAAGGATTGCCGGGCATATGGGTTACTTCATGAACGAACGTACGATGCATTCTATGTGAAGGATGACCAACGTTCCATACAACAACTACAACCGCAGCCACAGGTAGCCTAGCCGCTACCTCAACCGCAGGTGAAGTTTGTACAGTAGCAGCAACCACAACAGTTTATGCCACAATATGCTCTGATGCAAATGGCTCCACAACAGCCACAGTATGTTCAACAACCACAATACGTGCAGCCCAGGCAGTGTGCACAACTGCAATCGAATCCCATGCAACAATAGTTCAATCAACCGCAATACCAACAATAAGGGGGATTCCATGGAGGATTCCAGGGAGGACGCAACAGAGGCTTTGGTTGCGGAGGAGGACAAGGACGAGGAGGTTGAGGACCTGTCCAGTGTTATCACTACGGAGTGTGGGGACACTACCCGTGAGAATGCCCACAATTGCAGACACAATGTACGTTTTGTTTTGTTACTGATCACACTATTGAAAACTATCTGTAGTTGATTGCCCGATGGAAAGCGGGGAATGTTCAGCAGTTGAAGAATCAGAATCAGGTGTAGCAACCAGTGCAAAATCAAGTACAAAAACCCGCCGCAGAACCAGAACCAACAGCTGAATCAGAATGCAAACCAGAATGGGAACCAACCTGGGAATCCACCACTGAATCAGACTCAGGGTAAAACTATCGCAACAATTTCTGCGAAGCCAAGAATGCAAGACGTGGCTGTTGCAACTATCACTCATGGAGGTGCGACAATAGGCAAATACGATCCACAGTCTCTCATCTGGTTAGCAAGGAAGAAGAAGGAGTCATTTGACATTGATTCCGAGCATGATGCATTCTTTCAAGCACATCGTGCGATGGAAAAAGATCGTGGTAAGGAAATTATTGTGACATGCCCCCTGTTTTTTATGCCACCTCAGAGGCAGGTCCATCGCGGCAGTCTGGGGCCTTACATAAGTTTTTTGAAAGTTGTTTATCGCTGGCAAGGGATCCAGATGATCTTGCCGAGCTTGAAGGGCTGTTGCAGCAACCAGCCAGGGTCCGGCGAGAGTCTGCGGTAAATTCCTTACAAAGGTGGAAGACATGTAAGAAAATTTGCATGAACATTCAGATTGGAGACTATGAAGTTGATTCAGTTATTCTAGATCTTGGTTCGGATGTCAACATCTTAACCAAGCAGGACTGGCAGAAAATGGGGAGTCCCATGCTAAGCTGGTCTCCCATATAGCTCCGTTTGGCTAATCAGGCCAAGGTGACACCGATTGGGAGAGTTCCATGCCTGGTTGTGTATATTGAGGGAATGAAGACATACAATGATTTCGATGTTATTGAAGTAGTCGAAGGAGGAAGCTCCTATCCCACGTTGCTGGGGATTGGATGGGCTAATGACAGTGCAACAATAATCAACTTTAAGAAGTGAATGATGAATTTTGAAAACCGCGACCTCAGATTCATAGCTCCGTTGGATCCGACTGAAGGACGAAGGTATATTGAACTGGTAAAAGATGAAGTTCCTAGAAGATGGGACCACGCATACAATATTTAATAAGATTATATTCATCTGACTGCCGATGGTGAGCTTGGGTGGCGCAACTTCAGCTCTACGTCTTTCGACTCTGATGACGCTTTGGAGAATTGGCAGAATCGCTTGCATGAGGTGTCACTCTGCAAGTGTGGGTTAGTCACACAGTCATTATGCCTTATTGTGACTGAAACTGTTGCAATGCCAGTATATGAAGGGCTTCCCGGATTGTCTGATTTTCTCGTAGCATTCGAGGAAAAGGTCTCATAACCACAATGATTACTGGAATTGGAGGAAGCACTGAAGGCTGCCCCAGCACGTTGGTGGGCGACACATAAGAAATCGATTGATGGGTGGCCGCAGTGCCTGAGATTGTTGATGGTTCGCTTTGGCGACACCGAAGTTTACCACACAGGGAAATATGATGGACAGAATGACCCTGGAAACCATTTGATGGAATGTTAGATGTTGTGGGCATCGCGACCAAAGGATGAGTGGGCCCATGCCTTTGTCCATACGTTGGACGAGATGCCGCAATCATGGTATATTGCAGCCAAATTGCGCGGGGAGATTACCACTTGGTTGGAGTTGACAGTTTGTTTTACCCATATGTTCAGCTTCGCGGATGCCAACCTAGATGTCCATAATGCTTTGCAGCTCATCTGCGACGTAGTTTTGAAGGTTGTTCCTGTGGCATATCCTGCGGATCCGCATACGCATTGCAAGATGCAGTCAATGATGGAATGTTATAATATCACTGGTGGACCAGAAGATGGTGATGATCCGTGGAATGTAAATATTCCAGAATCAGAAGGCAGTCGTGATGTGGTGGCACCAGATGCACCAACTGATCCGATCAGTCAGCCGCTGAAGCTTCGGAAGGTCAACATTGGAACAGAGGAAAGTCCAAAGTTTGCGAATGTTGGGGATTATTGGGATGATGAGATGATGGGGAAAGTTACCGACTTGTTGCATGAATTCCAAGACTTTTTCCCTATGAAGTTTTCTGAGATGAAGGGAATCCTGGGGGATTTGGGGGAGATGAAGATAACGTTGAAACCAGATGCAAAACTGATAAGGAAACGACCATATTGATTGAATCCGTGCCATAAGGAGAGGGTCAAAGTAGAACTTGACCGCATGTTGGATGCTATCATTATTGAATTGGTCGAGGAATCAGAATGGATTAGTCCTATGGTGGTGTAGGACAAGAAGATAGGTGAAGTGCCAATTTGTGTCGACTTGTGGAATATGAATGACGCATGTATGCATGATCCATTCCGACCCCGTTCACTGATGAGGTACTAGAGGGTGTGGGTGGACAAGAGATGTATTCTTTCACAGACGGATTCTCTGGCTATCATCAGATCAGAATCGCGAAGGAAGACTGCCACAAGACAACCTTTGTGATAGAATGGAGCTGTTTTCAGTACACAGTGATGCCGTTTGGGTTGAAGAATGCACCGACCATATTCTCTCGAGTCATTGTTGCTACTTTCAAGGATTTCATTCAAATTTTTTTGCAGGTGTACATGGATGATTGGACAGTCTACGGATTGATCAACGATCATCTAGAAAATCTGCGATTGATGTTGGAGAGCTATCGACAACACCAGATATCGCTGAACTTGAAGAAGTGCATATTCTGTGCACCATTTGGGATATTACTGGGTCACATTGTTTGCAAGCAAGGGTTGTTGGTCGACCCAACAAAGATCGCGCTCATTCTGAGCCTAACACCACTGACTAATGTCAAGTAGTTGAGAGCGAAGCTAGGACACATTGGGTATTATCGCAAGTTCATCTGGGGGTATGCAGCGATCACGACCCCTATGGAGAAGTTGCTGAAGAAAGATGTAGTATTTCAGTAGAGTACTGAATGTCAAGGTAGTTTTGAAATGTTGAAGGCTAAGATGGATTCAGCGCCAATACTGGTATTCCCGGACTGGATCAAGGAATTCCATGTCCACGTCGATGCCTCATCGATTGTGCTAGGAGTAGTGCTCGCGCAGCCAGCGGAAGGGGATCTGGATCACCCCATTGCTTTTGCGAGTCAGAAGTTGTCGTTTGCAGAAAGAAACTATACAACGACAGAGAGGGAAGGTCTGGAAATGGTATATGCGCTGCATAAGTTTAGGCATTACCTATTAGGAGGTCACTTTAAGATGTTCACAGACAACTCTGCATTGAAATATCTAGTCAATAAGCCTGTGTTGGGGGGGAATATATGTTGCTGGCTACTTCTTTTTCAGGAGTTTGATTTTGAGGTGATTGTGAAGCCAGGATGCTTGAATGCAGGGCTAGATCATCTGTCGCAGATTGAGACAGGAGAGGAACCAACCAACATTGAAGACGTGTTTCCCGATGCGCAACTGTTTAAGGTTGAAGTGGCTGATGATTACTATGAGGAAATCATTTAGTTTATGATGACAGGAACCACATCGGAAGGGTTCACCACCAGTCAAAAGAAGTAGTTGGTGGTCAAGGCTGCAGACTTCCAACTGATTGCTGGACAGTTGTACAAACTGGGATTTGACAAGATCTTGAGGTGCTGTGTCCTGCCTCATGATAAAGGGAATATATTGTCAGAAGCACATGCAGGAGTAGCTGGTGGGAACTATGGCGGTTGTGCGACTTCAAAAAAGGTGCTTCGTGTAGGGGTTTGGTGGTCGACGCTTCACAATGATGCGACAGATTATGCGCGGACCTGCGATGTCTGTCAAAGAACTGGGAAACCCTCTAGGAGGGATGAGATGCCATTAAAACCTCAAGTTACACTACAACCATTTGATAAATGGGCAGTGGATTTTGTGGGCCCTATCAACCCACCTGGGAAGCGCACTGGTGCAAGATACATCATCACGACGACAGATTATTTGACAAGATGGGCGGAGGCTGCACCAATCGTAGATTGCTCCGCTACAACAACAACATGCTTTTTGTTCGACAACATCGTCACTCGGTTCGGATGCCTAAAGGTATTGATGAGTGATCAGGGCATTCATTTTATCAATTGCACCGTTAGCGCATTGACAACGGAACTACAGATACAACATAAGAAGAGCACGCCATATCATCCGCAGGAAAATGGGACAGTAGAATCTTTCAACAAGATCATGGAGCATGTGCTGACAAAGGTTTGCAATATGAATCGCAACGACTGGGATTTGAAGATTCCAACAGTTTTGTGGGCATATCGCACCACTTGTAAAAGGGTGACAGGACATACACCATTTAAACTGGTGTATGGGAAAGAAGCGATTATGCCTATGGAGTACATCGTTTCGAGTCTATGC
This sequence comes from Larix kaempferi, assembly GCA_027924585.1. Lineage (NCBI taxonomy): Eukaryota > Viridiplantae > Streptophyta > Pinopsida > Pinales > Pinaceae > Larix > Larix kaempferi. The sequence goes on along the minus strand of BSBM01000462.1, from coordinate 512,434 downwards.
ATAGCGGCAACAATAAGCATGGACAATGAAGCAACATTAGAAGAACGTCTGGCGAAACTAGTGCAGCTTGAGGAATATTGCTTTATCCCAGGTTTCCACCAGAGCATGGAGAAGAATCGACAGAAGGCTTGGCCTGATCTCCATATCAAGAGCAAACAATTTCAGCAGGGTGACTTGGTGCTGTTGTACGACAACAAGTTTATGAAGCACCCAAGGAAATTGCAGATGCATTGACTTGGTCCATATCGCATCAATATCATAAATTCAGGAGGAGTAGTACAACTGCAATAGTTAGATGGAGCGCTGCTCCCAAATTTGGTTAATGGTAGTAGGTTGAAGCCCTACAGGACGAGCTTGGAGCAGTGTGATGCCTGAGTCGCATCGAAAAAAAATAAAAATGCAGGATGCTTGGTGGTAGGATGGCACAGCCGCAGGAACAAATTGCGCAGGTTGAAGAACATGTATCATGGTTTAGGCATTGGGTAGCGACAAAGGTAGGGTTGCGACCAGTTCAAATCAACAATCATTCCGAATCATGAGCAAATGGGACTTTTTCGGTTTGGTAGGTATGATTGTTAGCTGGCCCAAATTGGCATCGAAGTAACGCACGTTTGGCACATGGAACACACCGTGGCAGTATGGCCAGGGGTACCAAGGGTGATGGTTCACACGGTTTGGGATTCATGACATCTGTAGGAAGTATGGTTGCCACTCCGCCCATCAACAGTTTGGTCTACACACGCAGGAACGAGCGGGATGACATGAATGGCACCTTACGTGAACAAGCTTACGAATGATTATTGTTAAATTTTGAGCATTAATTCACAATACTCTAGGATCTTTACTGTGAGAATAACATATACAATATATCAATGCATAACAATCACAATAAGTATGACAAGCATCACAAGAATCAAAAGCATGAGAGACAAGAGACACAGAGTTTCCGTGGGGAAAACCCTAAGGTGAAAAACCCCACAACTTCCTCAGAGATAGAGAGAGCAATGGCTCAACCAAAGTACAACCAAAATACACTTGAGATAGTCTCCTAGTAGCAGACGATCCTCCTCCGCACTAGTGCACCACTTTTTGAGCGAGAGAAGTGTGACTTTCCGAATGATCTAAATAGAGATCTCCCGATCTCTATTTATACTAACCTGTTTGCCCAGTGACCTTATGGGGCCAACTTGTCTAGCTAGGTACATCCACAATATAATATATATTTCAGGGCCGACCCCACACATGGTGGTCTAATAACCTATCGGCAAGTACACACACTTGTGACACTTGTCAATCCACATGACGACACTTCCTTATATAGGAATAAAACATCTCTAATAAGGGTACAATAAATATATATGAAGTACATAGATGAAATACATTCCGAAGTTACATATACATCAACACTCCCTCTTAACTAGGAAGGTATTTCTCGACACTGATCTGCTAGACAAGTCTTCTTCTTGGGATCATCGTTATCGATGCATCGTCATCATCATCGTCACTGCTGCTGCTATCTCAACCAATCTTTGACTCTACTCGTCATAGGAAGTTCTACAGAGCCAGTCCTTTTTCATACTGGATGTAGGCCCACCACCTGCAGGTCTTCATCATCACTGGCGATACTGTGGAAATCTCGAGACTTATTACGTGTGTCACAAAACCTTAAAAGAGTCTCTTGACTAGCAAGAACCCTGAAGAGCATCTGAGGCCTTTTTCATCCTGTCAAGATCTCCAGGACTTATTACATGTGACCCCACCACAAAACGTCGAAAGAGAATCCCAGGACTGATTACAAGCACACGGCTCAACCTATCGGATCTCCCAGGGCACAAATTACATGTGGTCACCACAAAACCTCGAAAGAGCATCCCAGGATTGATTACAAGCACAAGGATCAACCTATCGGATCTCCTAGGGCACAAATTACATGTGGTCATGGAAAAACCTCGAAAGAGCATCCCAGGACTGATTACGAGCACACGACTCAACCTATCGGATCTCCCAGGGAACAAATTACATGCCATAGGACAAAACCTCGAAAGAGCATCTGCCAGATATCCCAGGGCACAGAATACATGCTATAGGAAAAACCTCGAAAGACTATTTGCAGATCTCCCAGGGCACAAATTATATGTCCTCCCAAGAAAAACCTCGAAAGAGCATTTTCCAGATATCCCAGGGTACAAATTACATGCCATAGGCAAAACCTCGAAAGACTATCTGCAAATCTCCCAAGGCACAAATTACATGCTTATCTGCACAACCTGTTCCACGGCCATAGAGTATCAACCTGATACTCACCATACATCATCCTGATGTACACATGATCATCTTGATCATCATCACTGCAACATCTTGCTGCATGTCATCTGGAGCAACATCCTGAAGCTCGTCATCCATGATCATCTTGATCATACAATGCATCTACCTGATGCATACCAAGTATCTACCTGATACATATCATCATACATGATCCACCTGATCATACAGTGTATCCACCTGATACAAATACAAATACATGATACATATCAACATACATGATCTACCTGATCATACAATGTATCCACTTGATACATATACAGATACATGGTCCAAGAATCCAACATGATGCTTATAAAAAATACATACACATGATCCAACCGATCATATCCAGCATCCAACATGATGCGTACATACATATAAATGATCCAACTGATCATATCCAGCATCCAACATGATGCGTACATACATATACATATAAATGATCCAACTGATCATATCCAACATCCAACATGATGCATACATACATATAAAAATGATCCAACTGATCATACAAAGCAGAAACAAGAACATCATCCTGATGCTCATCATCCAGCGCTTACATCCATAGCCATGTGAAGGATCCTCCTTCCATCATGCTTGGAATGGATTCAGTAACTGTGTCCATCACTTCTTCCTCGAAGTGTCACAATCTGAATAATGCCAAGCCTCTCCCTGAAGTACTCGAACTGCACCCTAGCTAGTGGCTTCGTTAGCACATCTGCAATCTGCTCGTCCGTCCAAACATACAGGAGCTTCACGGCTCCTCTCTGCACCATATCCTTGATATAGTGATATTTGATCTCTATGTGTTTCGACCTATCATGAAACACTGGGTTCTCAGACAGCTTCACACAACTCTGGTTATTGCAGAATATACCAGTAGCATCCAATGGGAGATCAAATAACTCAGACAATAGCTTCCGTAGCCATACTGCCTCACAACTAGATGAGCAGGCTGCAACATACTCTGCCTCAGCTGTACTTAGTGCTACGTAGGACTGCTTCCTGCTAAAACAAGAGATCACACCTGATCCCATACTGAAGCAACACCCAGATGTGCTCTTCCTATCTGCAGCACTGCCAGCCCAATCTGAATCAACATAACCCTGCAGGTTAAACTTTTGATTCGCTTCATACTTGAGCCCATAATCCATTGTACCCTTTAGGTACCTCAGAAAATGCTTTACCGCAACCAGGTGAACACTCCTCGGATCCGTCAGGAACTGGCTTAATGTGTTCATCGGAAAGAAAATATCTGGTCTTGTGTTCGTTAGGTACATCAAGGCCCCAATCATTTGACGATACATAGAGACATCAACCGGCTCAGATGAATCATCACATAGAAGCTTCAGATTCGATGCCATAGGTGTGGCCATGGACTTGCAATCCATCATCCCGAATCTCTTTAGGATATCTACTGTGTACTTCCCTTGACCAAGGAAGATCCCACCTACACTCTGCCACACCTCTATATCTAGGAAATAATGCATCATTCCCAAATCTTTCATATCGAACTCAGCAGCAAGCTTCCTCTTAGTATCTGCAATCAATCTGTCATCTCCTGTTACAAATAAGTCATCCACATATAGGAGTAGAATCACAGAATTCCCTTCCTCAACCTTGTAGTAAAGGTTGGAATCCGCTTTACTCTTGGTAAAACCCAAACTAGATAGGAAACTGTCCATCCTACCATACCAAGTTCTGGGAGCTTGCTTCAAGCCATACAAGGATTTCTTCAATCTGCACACATATGACTCCCTGTCATGTATTTCGAAACCGAGTGGCTGCTCCACATATACTTCCTCTTCAACTACACCATTCAAGAAAGCAGTCTTGACATCCATCTGGTGTATTTTCCATTTCATTGCTGTAGCTAGGGCAAGTACTGTTCTGATGGAAGTATACCTGGCTATAGGTACAAAAGTTTCTTCATAATATATTCCCTCTTTCTGAGAGAATCCACGAGTTACGAATCTTGCTTTTTATTTTTCTACACTGCCATCTGCAGCATGCTTGATTTTGTAGATCCATTTGGAAGTCACAACAGACTTCTCTTTAGGTCTTGGGACAACATCCCAAACATCATTCTTCATTATTTATTGGTATTCCTCAACCATGGCATCCTTGCATTATTTCTTTTCCATTGCTTCTTCATAACTGGAAGGTTCTTTGTTCATAATGTCACAGAGTAAAGCAACATAGCTGGTATGTGATCTGGTTCTCTTCTTTGCTCTGTGTTCTTCTTCTGGAATGCCAAATATTTCTACATCTTGAATGAGATCTCTAGCCCATGCAGGTTTCCTCCTCTGAGAGTTAGCCTCACGGGGTGGATCTACAGGTTCTTGCGGATCTTCAAACTCACGAACAACTTCTGGAATTGCTTCAGTCATGGTAGTGTCTTGAAATCTAGTTTCCTTAGGTTCTTCATAAACTTCGATAGGTGCCTTCCTTGATTTGATGAATGCTGAGTTTTCATCAAATGTTACATCCCTGCTGACATCAATCTTCTTGAACCCTGGAAGTATATTTTGTAAGCCTTTGAGCTTTCACTGTAACCCACAAAGATACCCTTCTTTCTTGAAGGATCTAGTTTAGTCTTCTTTTCCTTTGGGACATGAGTGTATACTGGACAACCAAATATTCTGAGATGGCTGACTTCAGGTTCTTTACCAGAAAAGACCTCTTTTGGTGTCTTGTTATCCAATATCTTGTGGGGTGTTCTGTTCTGCACATATACAATTGTTTTAGCTGATTCTGCCCATAGATGCATAGGTAGATCTTGGTCATGCAACATTTCCCTTGCTGCTTCCATGATTGTTCTGTTCTTCCTTTCTGCAACTCCATTCTGTTGAGGATTATAAGGAGCAGTCAACTCCCTCTTAATCCCTGAATCACTACAAAGCTTCTTGAAGTCACCTGAGGTGAATTCTCCACCATTTTCGGATCTGAATGTTTTGATCTTCTTGTCAGTTTGATTCTCCATCAAGGTTTTGAAATCCTTGAACTTATCAAACACCTCATCTTTGTTTTTCAAGAAGTATACCCAAGTCTTCCTGGAGAAGTCATCAATAAATGAGACATAGTAAACATACCCACTCAGAGAACTGGATGACATAGGACCACATACATCTGAGTGGATGATTTCCAGGATGTCTTTTGCCTTGCTTTCATTGCTTGGGAAAGCCTTCTTAATGTTCTTACCTTTTGCACATCCTTTGCAAACACCTTCATGTTTTGTCTTGATTTCAGGAAGACCCTCTACAGCCTTGCTTGCAATTGGAAGTGCCCTATAGTGCATATGAGCATGTCTTCTATGCCAAATTTCACTTGGCTCCATGGATTCATGTACCATGGCATGTTCAGGTTGTCCCTTCAATTTATACAAACCTCCCTCTTGCTCTCCAATCACTACTGCATCATCTATGTTCTTTCCCTTTGGCCACACTAGGACTTGGCCATCCACAAATGCAACCCTCATACCTTTTTCATCCAATGCAGAGATGGAGAGTAAGTTCTTCTTGAGCCCAGGTACATAAAGGACTTCTTTCATCTTCAAAGATTTTCCAGAATCTAGGTTGTAGGAGGCTTCACCACTTCCTTTGATTGGGTATTGATAATCATCCCCAAGTTTCACCTTATGGGGTGATTCATGTTCAGATAGATTCACAAAAGATTCCTTAAACCCAGTCATGTGTTTGGAAGCCCCACTGTCAATCAACCAATCATTACAACCATGGGAGATAGTACCTGTGAGAGCAGAAATTAGAACATATTCTTCTTCACTTGATGAGTCATCATCACTATCACTTTCTGCCCTAGCCTTCTTCTTTGGGGGTTCATCATCTTCGACAGCATGAGCATGATATCTTCTTTTTCTTGTTGAAGTTGTTGATGTTGTATTTCTTCTTCTTGGGACAATCTGAAGCAAAGTGTCCCTTCTCATTGCAATTGAAGCATCTAAGATCTTTCTTATCTTTATGATAATGGTGGTGTGAGAATCTCCTGTTATGAGATGATTCCTTCTTCGAATTTCCTTTCCTGGCATGTGCTGTGAGAGCTTAATCTTCATTTCCCATCTTTTCTTCTCAGGCCACAAGCCTAGCTTCTTCTTGAGAGCATTCTTCCCGCAATCTGTTGAAGGAGATCAACTTCTTCCTTGCACAAATTCCTTGAATAAAGGAATCCCATGACCTGGGCAGGCCATTTAGAGTGGTCATCACCACTTCACCATTCTCCACCATTTCATCCACTGCTTCTAGTTGTTCCTTGATCTGGGAGACCCTTGAAAAATAAGATTGAATGGTTTCCCCATTCTGAAACTTTACTCCTTTCAATTGGTTCCGCAGGGTCATCTTCCGATTTATGTTCTTCCCTTCAAATAGCTTGGTCAAAGAGTCAAACATCTCCTTAGGTGTCTTTAGAGAAGACACATGGGGTATGAGATGGTCTTTGAGAATCATCAATGATTCTCTTTGCCTTGACCAAGTTTTGCTTATGCAATACCTTAGCCTCTTCATCCTCTGGGATAGGGATGTCTTCTTTTACATATGAGTCAAACTCATTCTCTTCCAGGATTAACCCAATCCTATACTTCCAAGCTCAGAAGTTATCAGCTCCTTCAAGCTTATCCTCAAGCTTGGTGTGGTGATACATCTTAAAGAGTACTTCAAATGGAAATAGAAAATATTTAGGTCTTACCACTTGAAATGCTGAAAACTGGATCTGGTCCCGGATTAGGGTTTGTCGGAAAAACCCTAAAAATTCAAAATGTGAATTTCAACTTTCTAAAAGGATAGAAAGATGCGCCTTGATGAGCTGATCAACCTGATGTATTCAGAATTTGAGATCAACAAAGCTTTACCCTTCAGATTTTCCTTTTTGTCCTCCTAGGTTCACTGGGGAGAGCCCTGAATTAGGGTTTGAGTTTCCCGGAGATCTACCTAGACAAAAATATCGATCCAAAGCTCTAAACTTCGATTTTTGCAAGGAGCTTCCAATTATGTCTTCAAATTTCAGAAATTCCTATTTTTGTGGAAACCCTAATTTTTAAGGCCAAATCTGAAAATGCTTAGAATTGAATTCTGATTGGACAGATAGATTCTCCTTGATGAGTAGAGTCAATCTACTATACTGCTTTTCCAAAATCTGTGGATAGAAACCCAATAAACAAGAAACTCAAGTTTCCGTCACTGCAAAATGTCTTCTTCTCAGATTAGCTCTGATACCATGTTAAATTTTGAGCATTAATTCACAATACTCTAGGATCTTTACTGAGAGAATAACATATACAGTATATCAATGCATAACAATCACAATAAGTATGACAAGAATCACAAGAATCAAAAGCATGAGAGACAAGAGACACAGAGTTTCCGTGGGGAAAACCCTAAGGTGAAAAACCCCACAACTTCCTCAAAGATAGAGAGAGCAATGGCTCAACCAAAGTACAACCAAAATACACTTGAGATAGTCTCCTAGTAGCAGATGATCCTCCTCCTCACTAGTGCGCCACTTTCTGAGCGAGAGAAGTGTGACTTTCCGAATGATCTAAATAGAGATCTCCCGATCTCTATTTATACTAACCTGTTTGCCCAGTGACCTTATGGGGCCGACTTGTCTAGCTAGGTACATCCACAATATAATATATATTTCAGGGCCGACCCCACACATGGTGGTCTAATAACCCATCGGTAAGTACACACACTTGCGACACTTGTCAATCCACATGACGACACTTCCTTATATAGGAATAACACATCTCTAATAAGGGTACAATAAATATATATGAAATACATAGATGAAATACATTCCGAAGTTACATATACATCAACAATTATGAGGCAGCTGTCTGGATGGGGGCGATGCATAAATATAGGCACCAGAGGCTAGATGAACAAAGTGGTATTTACCAAATGCAAGGAATTCATGCAGTGAGAGGGTCAGGTTTCTAGTTAAATTAGGAATTCCAAGGAGGCTATGGAAATGATCCATTTTATTTCGCATGGGAGCGCACCAGGTGCGTTGAGGGTCTGAACGACAAGTGTGCATGAGCGCCCGGAGCCAGAAGTTCCATGTGCACTTGGGTTTCACAGAGACGAAGTCTCATCCGTGATGTCAAGGCATATGGTGGTAGTTTGAAGCTTCGTGGTCCCTGCGACCCCAGAGATGATGGGGGTGGCAGCATCCTGGTCCCGGTAGTACGTGCTTACCGGTGCGAAACAGATGTGCTAGAGCCGTTGGCCTGTTTTGCACCTTGGCACTGTTTGTAAACTTCTCCTCAGTCTGCACCAGGTTTCTAGAGACTGGAGGATGAGTTTGAGACGTACATGACAGGATGAGTTTGAGACGTACATGATAGCAAGCCAGAGGATGACCATTTTCAGGTGAGAAGTACATGATAGAAAGCCGACGATCATCCAATAGCGAGATCCAGACAGCAAGAACATTTGTAGAGACATAATCCAACCATAGACAAGTACGAGTACACCATGTCCGCCTGACGTGGCTTGAGGGCGAGCCACAAGATTGTGTCAGGGGCCTATTGGCAGGCGGTTTGATGAGTCAGCATCGTGAATGCTGCGCAAGGCCAAAGATATTGCGGAAGGCGAAAAGCAGCGAGCAAGGCGACAAGTGTTTTTGTATTTTTTGGGTCATTTGGACTGCGTCATGTATATTTTGGGTCATTTAGACCGCACTATGGGGGTTTTTGGGTCATTTGACTGCATTATGTGGGATTTTGGGTTAGTTTTTGTAAATTTGGTTAAAAAGTAGTTAGGCGGTTGCCTAAGTGGACCACAAATGTAAAGGCGCAATCCTATAAGTATATTTAGGTGTGTAAGTGTTGAATATGATATCTGGAAGATATTTGGAATATCTGTTGTAAGTGATAGGGAAGAAATATCCGAGAGATTGAAGAATATGGTGATAGCAGAGTTGAATATCTTGTTGTACCTGGGTTTTTGCAAAGATAAATATGATGTGATGGAGTTTTTGAGCAGAATCCCTGTGTCTTTCTGTTTATTTGTTGTAAATTCATTCTTGCGATATGAGTATATGAATGATGCGATGTTTCCTTGCTGCAATTAATGCTTTATTGTTATATCCATTGCAATACTGGTTCTGTCAAGGATAAGATTTGTTAAATGATGTCGCAATTATGGTTAATGCTTGATTTGAATGCTTAGATCTATTTAGGAATGTTGCAATAAGTTAGTCAATTAATACACAACATTCTCCTTCATTCGGTGGAAACATGGTTCCGTCAACTCTCCCTTGAACATCTAGGGTGAGACCTCATCTTCTCTGTAGGTGTTGCTGGACGGGGTAAAACCTGTCTGGGCCAATGCTCAGGGAGATCGCGGTGGTTTGGGTGTTGACAACATGCGTAACTCCTGTCGACTGGGTTTGTGTCAACACTACATATACCTTGACACAACACTCATGAAGTAATAAATATCAGGCCTTGAGTGTGTCAAGTATAGAAGACTACCAATCAACTGTCGATAAAGTGTAGAATCACCATCCTCAAGACTGATTCATGAGAGGAATGGGAATGGTTCCGCTTTAAAATATGCCATATTAAATTTGTTTATAAGGTCTGAAGTATATTTTTACTGAGATATGGTGATCCCATCAAAATTTTGAGTGATCTCTAAGCCAAGAAATTATTTTAGCAAGCCTAAATCACTCATGTTGAATGCTAGATGTAGTGCGGTTTTTATAGTGCCGATCGAAGCAAGAGTGCTTCCTGTAATCAAAAGTTCGTCAACATAAAGAAAAATGATAAAAAAATTACCTTCATGCTATTGTAGGTACACATTTGGATCTATTTTCATCTTGCAAAATTTTGTGACAGAAGGAAGGAATCCATCATTGCATACCAAACTCTTGGGGCCTGTTTTAAACCATACAATGATTTCTTCAGTCTGCACACTAATGTCGGATCTGATATGTAACCTTCAGGTTGCTTCATGTAAATCTCTTCCTGAAGATCTCCATGAAGAAATGCACTCTTCACATCCATATGGTGCACTTCCTAGTGCTTAGATGTGGAAATTACCAAAACTAGGCGGATAGAATCCATCTTTGCAACCAGTGCTAAGGTTTCAATGTAGTCCACACCATGAACTTGTGAGAATCCTTTTGCCACCAACCTAGATTTGTATTTGTAGGTTGAGCCATCTGCAGCAACCTTTGTGCGGTAGACCCATTTGCATTGGACTAATTTCCTCCCAGGTGGAGAGAAACTAGCTCCCATGTAGCATTTTTCTGAAGACAATTGTACTCTTCATCCATGGCGGTTTGCCATCTCAGATCTCGGTGGGAATGATAGTATGATTTGGGATCTTAACCTATGATCAAATTTTTTTTTTCAGACAGTAAAGGATCAGAATATGAAAGAGCCATACCTGCTCTTTGAAAGTTGTTAGGAACCCATGTCTTTACTTTGTTAGTATATTGTTATTGGACGCATATGCTTTGTAAGTCGTCCCGTAGTATTTGTTGATCAATAGTTTATGTTATTGTTGTTGGCGCATATGCTTTGTATGTCGCCCGTAGTATTGTTGATCCATAGTTTGTAGTGGCCCATGGTTTTGACCCATAGTATTGGCTCCTAGACTTAGTATATAAGTGTATGTTGAGACCAATGAAGGTACCGTGAAGTTATTTGTATTGAGCTTGCTCATAGGAGGTTGCCCCCTCGAAGTGGCCTGTGATCAATATAAAAGTGATTCTGAGTTCTGTCATTTCTGTTATTTCGCATATTTTTATTAATTAATTGTTGCAAGTGCATCACATCTGGTATCAGAGCACTTTCTTGGGCTTGCTGGGTGAAATTTCTGCCAAATTTTTTTTTCGCATCTGTTGCAAGTTCGGATTTGAGAATAATCCCTATCCTCTTAACTGTGGGAAGTACTTGGGCATAATCCCTAAAACTCATTGTGAGGAGTACCACATGAACCCCGAAGTAGCTGGCCCATTGAGAGGACCTGCCAACGAAAAGGGCAACGACCCCTACTTGATTGACTAGTTTCCACCCGTGAGGTAAACCAAGAGCTGTCATTTGTGGCAAAGCGGTTTTCAGTTTTACCTGAGCCGTGGAGTGAGGGGTACTGCCCCAATACGCAAGCCGTCAGACAACATTGGTGGCCGAGTGAAACCCCTGAACTGTTAGGAAGCCGCACATACCTGGGGTCCATATCTATTTTCAGCTGAACTATTGTCGATCGTTGTTGCGCCGTTTTAGATCCAGTCGTTCAGATCCATTTTGCAAGCCGTTCAGATCCAGCCATTTTCAATCCTTTTGGTGCCGTTTCAGATCCCTTCCGTTTCCCTTTGAATTTTCGGGGAACCCCTGTCATCCCATTCTGCATATTTCATTCTTGAGGACCCTATCCTCAATTCCCCTTCCCAAAGCCCGAAATCCCACATTTGTCTATTTTTAGGGTTTGCCATAACTTCCTCAGATTCCACCCAATCACCTTCAAATTTTACCACAAAGCTCCTTTCTGAATTCTGCTTCTTTGTTCCCCTCTGCCAAATTTTCCCATTCTTTCACCCCGCTTCTGAAATTCTCATTTTTGCTTCCCTGTCTATTCGACAGTGTCCAAAACCTAGTCAAACCCCAATTACCCTTCATATTTTTTCCCAAGTCCATATTTTCCTTTACTGAAGTAGTTTCTGTTTTTGTTTTTCTACCCAGTCAACCGAATAAAAAAAAAAAAAAAAAAAAAAAAAAAAAAAAAAAAAAAAAATGCAGGCGCAAAAACCATGGAGGATGCATTTGCAACCATCCAAGACAAACTCCAAGATCTGGATGAAAAATTTCTCGGCCTCCATCTTGAACATTCAGCTATGAAAGACAAAAGGCAGTCCGAGTCTTCATCAGAAAATGGGTTCTCTTCTTCCAGCAATTTCCGTGGTCCAAAGCTTGATTTTCCTTGCTTCAATGGTCCCGATCCAACTGGATGAATCTATAGTGTAGAACAGTATTTCAGTCTGCATAATACTTCACAGGAGCCCTCACTAAACTTCGCCAAATTGGCACTGTGAGAGAGTATCAAACCGAATTTAAGAATCTAGCCAATAACACCGAAGGATTGTCTGATGACTTTTACCGGAGTTGTTTTATCAGTGGTCTAAAGGATGCCATCTGCTCTGAGGTCAAAATGTTCTGTCCCAACACAATGATGTAAGCCCTAGGGTTGGCTAAGTTGGCAGAAGACAAGATTGCAGCCCAACAATGCTCCAAGCCCACTTTTGTTCCCTTCCGAAATATGGGTTCTCAACGACTACCTATACTGCAGGCTCCTCGACCAACTCCTATCAAGCATTTGTCTGAAACAGAGATGCAAGCACGCAGAGAAAAGGGGCTTTGCTATAATTGTGATGAGAAATTCACTCGAGGACATAGATGTGTTCAGCAAAGCTCTATCTCTTGGATGTGGATTCTCCGCCTGCCTCTGAAATTGGTGACGAAGATCCAGAAACACTGGATGCTCCGGTCGACATTCAGGAACCGCCTATTGACCCTCCGTCTCAGGATGACCAGCCAGAGATATCTCTCCATGCTTTAGCTAGAATCACCACCCCCCAAACAATGCGGGTCAGGGGTTACTTCAAGAAGCTTCCTCTTACAATACTCATTGATTCTGGTAGCACTCATAATTTCATTGACCCTCGGATTGCCAAACAAGCTGATTGTTTTATCCATCCTTGCTCCAACTTTGAAGTCATGGTTTCCAATGGGGGCACCTTACCTTGCAAAGGGAAGTGTTGAAATGTGCGTATCTCTATGGGAGATTATACCTTGCACTCTGACATGTTTGCCTTGACCTTAGGCGGATGTGATGTGGTTTTGGGCGCTCAATGGCGACGCACACTTGGCCCTATCTTATGGGATTTTGCTGAAATTTGGATGCTGTTTTCCCTCAATGGCCAAAAACACACCTTGACAGGATTACAACCAGGTTCTCTCAGCATCATCAGTTCACATCGCATGGAAAAACTCCTCAAGAAGAATTCACATGGTGTCACCGCTTAGCTCCATTCCATTTAGATGCAACCTTCAGCGGTCTCCACTACTCCTTTGGATCTACAACAAATTCTGGATCGATATACATGTGTTTTTGCTGAACCAGTGGGCTTGCCACCTTCCAGGCCAGAATATCATCGTATTCAGCTCCTTCCTGGTAGCGTTCCTCCCAACATCAGGCCCTATCGCTACCCATTTCACCAAAAAACAGAGATTGAAATGCTCGTTCGGGACTTATTAAAGCAAGGTATTATTCGCCCAAGCACTAGTTCCTTTTCTTCTCCAGTTATTCTTGTCCGCAAAAAAGATGGGTCATGGCACCTCTGCATTGACTTCCGAGCACTTAATCACCTCACCATCAAGGATAAGTTTCCAATTCCTGTTGTTGATGAGCTTCTTGATGAGCTTCATGGGGCTCACTTTTTCTCCAAGTTGGATCTTCGTTCTGGGTATCATCAAATTCGGGTTCATGAGGATGATATCCCTAAAACAGATTTTCGCACACATGATGTCCATTATGAGTTTTTGGTAATTCCCTTTGGCCTCACTAATGCTCCTTCCACATTCCAGGCATTAATGACTAAAATATTTCGACCCTACTTGCGGAAATTCATTCTGGTATTCTTTGATGATATCCTCATCTACAGTAAAACATGGGGATGAACATCTCCAGCATATGGATCTTGTCATGCAACTTTTCTCTGACCATTATCTCCATGCCAAGCAGTCTAAATGTGTTTTTGGACAGAAGGAAGTTGAGTATCTCGGGCACATTATCTCAGCACAAGGGGTTCGCGTGGATCCTTCCAAAATCGATGCCATGAACAATTGGCCACATCCTCAGACACTCAAGAGCCTTCATGGTTTTTTGGGGTTGACTGGCTACTACCGCAAGTTTGTCAAGGATTATGGGAAGATTGCAGCTCCATTAACTACTCTATTGAAAAAGGATGCTTTTACATGGACACATGCTGCTCAGTGTGCATTTGACAAACTAAAACAAGCTATGTGTACTACACCTGTTCTAGCTATGCCCGATTTTTCCAAGCCCTTCACTATTGAGAGTGATGCTTGCGGCAATGGAATTGGTGCTGTTCTCTGTTAGGATATTTAAACACTTAGGAGTTAGTTAAGATCAACTTGTGTAATATATCCGTTAGGGATAGTGTGTTTCTTTAGTATGCATTAGTATGCATTTGTAAATACTTAATCCGATGGTCACGATATGTTCCCGACATAGAGTGATCCGACGACTCAACTTCTCTTAGATCAAACCTAACCTTGATCCGTGGCTTAACACCCGATTGGTCCATGATCTCTATTTAAAGAGCATGGAGGGTCATTGTTTAGTTGATCGATTATGAGAAGCTCATTTGTAACTTTCTTTCTTTGCATAATAAATTGTCCCGTAGAAGCTATTTGGCTGGGGCCATGGAGTGTTTCCCCCAAGAGGGTTTAAACCACATCAAAACATCGGTGTGTTGATCTGTGATCTGTTTGTGAAGTGGTTTATCTTGGTGTTTGGTCCTTTGGTAGTACCCTGTGTACCCGAACATGGTATCAGAGCTTTTATGAAGTGCCACTTCCGGTTATGATCTAGATCTTGAACTGTTGTTGCCGAAACTCGAAAGGGTTTCTAGTTCTAGTATTTCTGTACATTTTTGGGCTGTGGGAGGTGTTCCATTGCGTCCGGAGCGTCGTTTCCATTGGGAAATAATTTTCGTTTAATCGAAAACGGTTCCCGGTTGCTCCAGAAACACGTATTTCACCAGATCTGAAGGTATAATGTTACAGTGACGCATTTTTTTATTTTCTGTTTTTAAAAGAAAAAAGATCTCTCATATTTCATCATTTGTTACTGTTAGATTTTTTTTGGGTTCGGATTGTTGCTTTCCCATCTGCGTATGCTCTTTGTCGTGTACTTTAAGCGATCTCGGCAAATCAGAAACAGAAAGGGAAAGGGTTTTTCTCGACTGCGTATGCTCTTTGCCGCGCACCTTGCGCGATCTCGGTAAATCAGAAACAGAGAGAAAACGTAGAATTTCCGGGCAAGCTAACAAGATCTAACTCCACAAGTGTGGAAAAGTTTTTTTTTTTTTTCGATTTGTGGTTTGTTTTGCAGGAAAAAGGGCAAGCACGCAAACCGAGCCAAAAAAAAAAAGTCCCCTTCCTCATTCCCATATTTTACATACCTTTTAATCTAGCTCACTTGGTTCAAAGTTGCTTTATTCCTTAATAGGTCTTGAGTTCAAGTCTTAGGAAGTTACCTTTAAAAGAAAAAGTGCATGCAATTTCTATTTTCAAGTTATTTTATTGTAAAAGTGCATCTCACTTAAATAATAAAAAATAAAAATACAAGTGAGTCACTTAAGTTTTTTTTATTATTGCATTATTTAAAAGTAATATCATTGTAAAAGTGAAATCACTTATTTTACAAAAGTGGTTCACTTAAAACAACTTTCTTGTAAAGTGATTGTCAAAAGCTTCATCTTGGGAAGAGGGGGGTTCTTTTTTTTACTGGACATTCTCTAGCTGCCATGTCACTATTGGGGACATCTTCAACAGTTTCTTTGTTCAAGCATAACTTCATCATACAGAGTCAGTTTTCAGTGCCGTTTTTTTTTTAAAACGCCTATTTTTTCGAGCTCTTCACATCCAGACTATTGATTTTTGATTTTATAGCCATTAATTTATAAATATGGCCGCCCCTTGTGATATTCTACTTAACAATTTCAACTATTTCTCATGGAAATCTCGTATGGAGGATGTTCTACGAAGTAGGGGACTTTTCAGAATTACCACAGGGAAAGAAAAAGAACCCACTGATGATGATAAGAAAATAAAATGGGCAAATAGATGTGATGAACCTCGTGGATTGATTGGGATGTCAATCTCTACTGATTTGCGATTCCACATATCTGGAATTGATGAACCTAATGCTGCTTGGGACAAGTTGGAATCTGTGTTTGGTAAACACAATGAAATTCGAGGTCACCAACTCGAAAATGAGTTGATTTCTTTAAATCCAAGTGACTTTTCATGCATTCAAGATTATTTATCTAAGTACAAAACTCTTAAACTCTTATGTGCAGAATGTAAGATTGAGAGGGAAGACAAACAATGCATTTATCATATTCTTTCCAAACTTGGACTTGCATATTCTGTTTTTGTATCTACGTTTTACTCCATGAAAGCATCCTTGAATGCAGCTAGCTATCAAGAGCCTAGTCTTGAATCCTTTTGTGATTCCTTGATTAGAGAAAAAGCTAAACTCATTCATCTTGGAATAATCAACAATGCAGATACATCTGGGAAAGCCTTATTGTCCCAACAGAAAGAAAAGTCCAAGCCTCCCAAGAAACAAAATTTTTGCAATAATAAGTCAAACAAGGGTCCAAAACCCTCTCAGTCAGCTCCTTCTTTAAAAAATGACAAAGGATCCAAGCCAAAAGGCAAGAAGACTGAGCGTCATTGCAACTATTGCGGGAAAGATAATCATGATGAATCTAAGTGTTTCAAGAAGATGGTAGCCTTGGAAGCAGCAATGAAGAAGCACCACATCATCCTAGATTCGCCTTCAGAATCTGCCTCTCATGAACATGCACTTTGTGCTTCTGGTTATTCTTATAATGCATCTTCTTCTTCTACTTCAAATGAATGGCTCATTGATTCTGGAGCATCTTATCATATGGCTAAGGATCAAGCCATCTTTTCTACTATGCATGAATGTAACACCAAACAAATATTTGTTGGTGATGATAGATCTCTAAGTGTTGTAGGAGCTGGAACAGTTCCAGTAGATAATGGTCATTTTAGTGATGTACTATGTGTTCCAAGAATTTCCTGCAATTTGTTATCAGTCTATCAGCTCACTCATTCCGGTGAAGGTAAAACTGTGACCTTTACACCTCACCAAGTTGTAATCAAGGGATTTAAATATCCTCAACAGGTCCTAGATACTAGAATTGTTGATGATATTACTAGGTTGTACAAGTTTAACAACTTTGGGTCATCACCTTTCCCTTCAGTTTTTGTTGCTCATAGTGATAACTTGAGCAAACTTTGGCATGAGCGATTTGGTCACTTAAATTATCGCTCATTGCAACAACTATGTAAAGAAAATATGGTGACAGGTCTTCCGATGGTATCTTGCAGAGATGGTGTTTGTTCCGGTTGTGTACTCGGAAAACATCATCGGGACAGTTTTGACAAACGTGCCTCTTGGCACGCCTCGGTTCCCTTGGAGCTTGTGCATAGTGACTTGTGTGGTCCTCTTCCATCTGCTTCCTTTTCTGGTTTCAAATATTTCTTAACTTTCATTGATGATTACACCAGACGCACTTGGGTTTATTTCCTAAAAATTAAGAGCGAAGTATTTAACATGTTCTTGGCCTACAAGGTCCTTGTTGAAAAATAATCTGGTCATCAAATTATTAAGTTAAGATCTGACAATGGAGGAGAATATGTTAACAAACAGTTCACTACTTTCTGCACTGAACAAGGCATCCAACAACAGCACACTGTTCCATATACACCACAAAAAAATGGTGTAGCTGAGCGGAAGAACCGCACTTTAAAAGAAATGGCTAATTGTATGATCCAATCTAAGGGACTAAGTCTTCAATTTTGGGCTGAAGCCATAAATTGTGCAAATTACATAGTTAATCGCACCCCCACAAAAGCATTACAAGGTATAACACCAAAAGAAGCATGGAGTAAAACTAAACCTGATGTAAGTCACCTTCATGTGTTTGGTAGTGAAGCATGGGCTCACATTCCGGATGAAAAACGGAAAGCATTGCAGCCTAAAAGTGAAAAGTGCATATTTGTTGGATATTCTGAAGATGTAAAAGGTTATAGACTTCTTCAACCACATTCTCATGATATAATCATTCGAAGAGATGTTAAATTTGATGAAAATCTCTTAGCCTGCGAGCCTAACTCTGCGATTGTGCCATCTTTGGCCTGCGAGCCTGATTCAGCGTTTGTGCCTTCTTCTTCTTCTTCCAACTTCCTTGATCGGTTTCCAATCCAATTTCTGATAATGACAGTGAGGATGAAAATCCACCTCTGCCTGCTCATGTTCCTCCAGTTGCACCAGCACAAGTGCTTCCTCGATGGGTCCGTTCAACATGTGAAGCAGCTGGTGATATTTTCGGTGATCCTAGAGATCAACGTCGAACACGTTCTCAGTTTCAGTGAGCCTCTTCTCTTTTGGCTCAAGTTTCCAAGAATCATGATCCAGAAACTTTTGCAGAAGCTTCAGGGAATCCAGATTGGGATGCAGCCATGGATGAAGAATATCGTTCCTTAATGGCGAATGATACTTGGGATCTTGTACCTCTTCCAAAAGGAAGAAAACTTGTCAGATGTAAATGGGTCTACAGAACTAAGTATGCATCAGATGGAAGTGTTGAAAGACTTAAGGCAAGGTTAGTTTCCAAAGGTTTTTCCCAAGCTGAAGGGATTGACTACAATGAAACCTTTGCTCCCGTCGCAAAAATGAACTCCATCTGCCTTGTCCTTTCCCTTGCATCCTTACACAACTGGGAAGTCCATCAAATGGATGTCAAGTCTGCCTTCTTACATGGTGATTTACAGGAGGAAATTTACATGGAACAACCTCCTGGCTATGTTCAGAATAACTCTAGCCTTGTCTGTCACCTTAAGAAATCCTTATATGGCCTTAAGCAAGCTCCTAGAGCTTGGTATGCCAAAATGGATAACTTTCTCCTTGACACTGGTTTTTCTAGATGCCATTCTGACCCCAATGTCGATACCAAGAAAGTAGGAAACCATCTCATCATACTTGTTCTATATGTTGATGACCTTATTCTTACTGGTAGTGACCCTAAGCTTATAACCCATGTGAAATCCAGTCTTAAACAAAATTTTGAAATGTCAGACTTAGGACATTTGCATTATTTTCTTGGTCTCCAAGTCCTGCAAACCAAAGAAGGAATCTTTCTTTCTCAGTCTAAGTATGCTTGTGACCTTCTTCGTCGCTTTCACATGGAAGATTGTACACCAGCCCCTTCTCCCTTCCAGTCTGGAGTCAAACTTTCTGCCACTTGTACTTCACCTGAAGTCGATGCCACCTTGTATCGTCAGCTTGTTGGTAGTCTCTTATACTTGACTCATTCCCGTCCTGACCTTTCCTTTGCCGTTGGTCGTGTTGCCCGTTATATGCAGACACCTCATGAAAGTCACTGGAAAGCAGCTAAAAGAATACTTCGATATATTCGAGGTACAGTTCAGTTTGGGATTCATTACAGTACAGGGGGGAAACCTTTGTTGGTTGGTTTCATTGATTCAGATTGGGCCGACGATTCTGATGATCGAAAGTCTACTGCAGGTTATGTTTTCAGTCTGGGATCTGGACCTATTACTTGGGCTTGTAAGAAACAACAAGCTATTGCTCTTTCTTCAGCAGAGGCAGAATATCGAGCAACAGTTAATGCCAGTCAAGAAGCTTTATGGCTTCGACAGATCCTTTCAGAGTTTGGATTCGAGTAGTAGCAGCCTACTCCACTTTGGTGCTACAATCAAAGTGCCATCAAGCTTGCCAAAGATCTAGTTCTACATCAACGCAGCAAACACATTGAGCTACATATGCACTTCATCAGAAATGTTGTTCATGATCGTGTTCTTGAAGTGCTCTTTTGCCCTACAGATGATCAAGTTGCAGACATCTTCACCAAGTCTCTTACAGAAGCGAAGTTTTCTAAACTTCGATCTATGTTAGGAGTTCAGGAACTTGTCATTAAGGGGAGATAGGCTCTAATGCCTCCTTCCTTCTCCTAATAGTGTCACCTTTGTAAATCCTTCAATCCTATCCCAAGTTGTTCTTAAGGGGAGATGTTAGGATATTTAGACACTTAGGAGTTAGTTAAGACCAACTTGTGTAATATATCCGTTAGGGATAGTGTGTTTCTTTAGTATGCATTAGTATGCATTTGTAAATACTTAATTCGATGGTCGCGATATGTTCCCGACATAGAGTGATCCGACGGCTCAAATTCTCTTAGATCAAACCTAACCTTGATCCGTGGCTTAACACCCGATTGGTCCATGATCTCTATTTAAAGAGCATGGAGGGTCATTGTTTTGTTGATCGATTATGAGAAGCTCATTTGTAACTTTCTTTCTTTGCATAATAAATTGTCCCGTAGAAGCTATTTGGCCAGGGCCGTGGAGTGTTTCCCTCAAGAGGGTTTAAACCACGTCAAAACATTGGTGTGTTGATCTGTGATCTGTTTGTGTGAAGTGGTTGCTCTTGGTGTTCGGTCCTTTGGTAGTACCCTGTGTACCCGAACATTCTCCTTCAAGATGAACACCCCATTGCGTTCACCAGCAAAGCCCTTTCAGGTAAGAATTTAGATGCCTCTACCTATGAGAAGGAAATGATGGCTATTTTGCATGCAGTACAGAAGTGGCGCCCATACCTATTAGGGAACCATTTCTGCATCAAGACTGATCACCAGAGTCTGAAATATTTCTTGGAACAACGTGTCTCCTCCCCGACACAACATAAATGGGTTAGCAAACTCATGGGTTATGACTATGAGATCACTTACAAGAAAGGTAAAGACAATATTGTGGCAGATGCTCTTTCTCACACATTTGATGCCCAAGGTTCTCTTTCAACTATTTCTATGCCTGTTCCAAATTGGTTGCAATCTGTTCAACAGGGCTATGTCAATGAATCTTTCTTATCTCAAATCATCCAACGCTTGACCAACAACCCTTCTGCTGTACCACATTACTCTTGGGATGGTGCTTCTATGAGATACAAGGGCCGTCTGGTGCTTCCCCAGAGCACAGATCTTCAACAGGCTGTCTTCTATGAACTCCATGTTTCTCCATCGGCAGGGAACTCTGGGTTCCTCAAAATGTATGAACGGGCACGGCGTAAATTCTTTTGGCAGGGCATGAAAAGGACAATTCAACAGATGGTGGCCGAATGTGATACCTGCCAGCGCAATAAGGGTGAAACAACACTCCTTCCAGGATTGCTCGAACCCTTGCCCATACCTACACGGATTTGGACAGATATTTCTATGGATTTCATTGAAGGGCTCCCTAAATCTGGCGGGAAGACAGTGATTCTCGTTGTGGTTGATCGCCTCTCCAAATATAGTCATTTTTGTGCTCTCATCCATCCCTATACAGCCTCTTCAATCGCTCAAATTTTCCTGGACCAGATCTTTCGTCTTCATGGCATCCCTTCTTCCATTGTCTCGGATCGTGATGTGACTTTCACCAGTCATTTTTGGACTGAACTATTTCGCCACACTGGCACCAAACTGAATATGAGTTCAGGGTATCACCCACAAACAGATGGTCAGACTGAAATTATCAATAAATGCTTGGAAACTTATCTTCGTTGCTTCACCTCTGAACAACAACATTAGTGGGAAAAGTGGCTCCCTCTCGCTGAATGGTGGTACAATACCTCTTACCACACTGCCTCTAAAATGACCCCATATGAAGCAGTCTATGGTCAGGCGCCTCCAGTTCTTCTTCCATACACCCCCAATAGTTCACCAGTTCAGGAAGTTGACACGGTCCTTCGAAACCGTGATCAGATTCTACGCATTTTGCAGGACAATCTTCACATGGAAAGAAATCGCATGAAGCAACAAGCTGATCAACACCGTTCTGAGCGCACTTTTCAAGTCGATGATATGGTTTTTCTTCGTCTCCAGCTGTACAAGCAGTCCTCCCTGAAACTCAAAGGGCGTCATAAGCTCGCTCCAAAGTTCTATGGGCCATATCGGATTCTTCAGAAGATTGGGTCCATTGCTTATAAATTGGAATTTCCTCCTTCATCCCGCATTCATCCAGTCTTTCATGTCTCTTGTCTGAAGAAATTTCTTGGCACCAACATCAGTGGACAAACGATTTTACCCGAACTGGATAATGAAGGATCCATCCTTTTGGAGCCGGAGGCCATCCTCAATCAGTGCACTCGTCAGCTTCGCTCTCGCTCTATCACAGAGGTCTTAATTCAGTGGCATGGCATGCAACCAGAGGATGCTACATGGGAACCACTCCTTCAGATTCAACAACAATTTCCACATCTAAAGCTTTGAGGACAAAGCTTTTTTTAAGGGGGAGAGGATGTTAGGAACCCATGTCTTTACTTTATTAGTATATTGTTGTTGGACGCATATGCTTTGTAAGTCGTCCCGTAGTATTTGTTGATCAATAGTTTATGTTATTGTTGTTGGCGCATATGCTTTGTAAGTCGCCCGTAGTATTGTTGATCCATAGTTTGTAGTGGCCCATGGTTTTGACCCATAGTATTGGCGCCTAGACTTAGTATATAAGTGTGTGTTGAGACCTATGAAGGTGCCGTGAAGTTATTTGTATTGAGCTTGCTCATAGGAGGTTTCCCCCTCGAAGTGGCCTGTGATCAATATAAAAGTGATTATGAGTTCTGTCATTTCTGCTATTTTGCATATTTTTATTAATTAATTGTTGCAGGTGCATCACAAAAGTCTGCTCGAGTTCTTCTTGGATCGACAAGATTTCCAATGTTAGAACCAGCAGAATTGAGAGTCTTTGCTGCCCACTTTGGAGACTAAGGAGGATCATTTGGATATGATTCTGAACCTAATATTTCATGTTCATCAATGTCTGATAAAATATCAGAAATATCAGAGCACAAATTTTCATCATCTTCTTCCGAATCTTCTTCTTGTAGAGGCGGCAATTCAACAATTTCTTCCTCGACTAGTTTTAGATCTTAAAGCGGTTCTTCAAATTTGACACTTCGCTCTATGAATATCTTTTTGGATATGACATCCATGAGTTTTTAGCCTTTTGATTCTTCAGCATATCCAATTAGGATGCACTCAGTACTCTGTGGATCCAAATATCTTCTCTTCTCAGTCGGAATTCTAGCCCATGCAGTGGAGCCAAAAACCCTGAGATTGGACACATCAGGCTTGTGACCAGTGTAGGCATTGAAGGGAGTAGTACCTTTGACAGATGAGTGTGGAAATATGTTTTGAATGTATGCAGCAATATTGATGGCCTTAGCCCAAATATTTGGAGCCAAACCTTTCGACTCAAGCATACAAGTAGCCATCTCTTTCAGTGCTCGATTTTTCCTCTCCGCTACACCATTATGCTGAGGTGTGTAGGGGATTGTGTGATGGATTTGAATTCCATTTTCTGCACAAAGTTGCAGCAGCTCTGATTTGATATATTCTGCACCATTACCAAATCTAAGAACTTTGATCCTGCTCTCAGTAGCAGTCTCAACAGAAGCCTTGAAAATCTTGAATTTTTCTAGCACTTCTGACTTGTTTTTGAGAAAGAAGACCCATGTGAATCTAGAGAAGTCATCAATAAATGTCAGAACATACCTTGATCCATTCATGGAGGTATGTGGCAGTGGACCGTTGATATCATTGTGAATCAGCCCCAAAATACAAGAAGCTATGCTAGCTTTTCCTCGGTCAAACTTATGCTCGGGGTGCTTCCCAATGATGCAACCCTTGCATATACCTTTCGAGGATTTGATCTTCAGAAGGCCATTAACCATGGATTTATTTTGCAGCAGCTGCAAATATTTATAATTTAGGTGTCCAAACCTCTCATGCCATATCCTACTAACCTCATTTCCATGAGTCAGAATGGCACTTGGCTTTGAATGTGGTAAAAACTGAGAAAACTCATATGTTTTTGTAGCATGATTTGCCTTTCTTATTGCAGTGAGATTTCCGGTGGAAATATTAGAAATTTCAACATTATTGGGGCTGAACACAACCTTCTTTGGTAAACCAGTGTGTGTCATTTGATACACAGAAAGCAGGTTTGTATCTAGAGAAGGAACATAAAGAACATTTTGAAAACTGCCATGTTCTAGATGAATAGTACATTTGCCTTTTGAAGAAATTTGTGAGTCATATCCCATGTGGATGGAGATGGTGTTGTCGGAGTCCAATGATGAAAAAGAATCTTTGATTGCAGCCATGTGATTAGAAGCTCCTGAATCTATGAGAAGAGTTGTGGAATTCGAAACACTAGCTATGAGTGCATCATGACCTCTTTCTGTATGATCATTGTTGTCCTTCTTCCTTGCGCGATCGGGAAGAGTAATGTTGTTTTTCTCCAAGAGAAGGGCCATATGATCTATATTTTTCTTCATGCATGAGCTTTCAGGATGAAATCCCGTACAACAATAAGAACACTTTGTCTTCACTTTTCCCTTTTGTTTGTCTTTTGTTGAACCGAATGGCTCATCTGACTGCTTGGTCTTCTCCTTTTGCTTTGGATAATCAAACTTTGCCTTCTCTTTCTTTTGCTTTCCTTTACCATTCGTAGATTTGGATCCTCCAGAAAAAGGGCTTGATATTTGGAGTGAATGGACCCCATTTGAACAAGATTATCATGCTCTTTTGTTAAGGACTCAATGAAGGCATTCAAGGTAGGCATCTTCAAATTCAGAATGCTGAGTTTTCCCGAATTGAAAGTAGAAACAAAAACTGAATAATCTCTTCCAAGCTTCATGAGAATAGAAAGAATCAACTGTTTATCTTCCTTCTCAACACCATATTGCTTCAATAGTAGTACCAAATGCTTAAACTTAGTGAAAAACTCATTTATGGTTTCGAAATTTTTAGGATTTAGGGAAATCAACTTATTCTTTAGCTGATAGGCCCTCATCTCAACCTGCTTACCAAAGAGCTTGGCAAGTTGTTCCCACACTTCTTTCGGAGTAGTCAATCCACTAAGATGGAAAAGAAGATCCTTCGAAATATTGAGACAAAGAAAACCATAAGCTTCATCAAGATTATTGAAGTATTTGGACTTCTCTACTGTAGAATTTGGCTCCGGTTCTAGGCCCATGGTGACTCTATAGAAGCCCTTTGAGCGCATGAAAATATCAATGTCACTCTTCCACTGATGATAGTTGAAAGGAGTGAGAATATTTTGAGAAGAGGATTCCATTCTTACAATAGCGAATGCAAATGGAGGGAGTGTAAAACCTCTAACTGAGTGTTAGGTGAAAATCACACCAAAATAGCCCATGAAGTGTAGTAAGGCGCCCTAGTATCACAAGTTGGCTGAATGATGCACTAGAGGCATGCAAATCACTCCCTGAAAGGTGGAGGCGGCTCAGTAGGTGGCCCAGTTGGCTCCTGGAGTGTAGGAGGAGGCTCAGTTGATGCCCAGTTGGCTCCTAGAATGTAGGATAAGGCTCTGATGACTGAAATTGTGATATGCTGATGATGTAGGCACATGATGGAGTCAATAATACTTAGGATAAGTGGATAATTAACCTAGAAGGCTCAATTAAATGATGTGTGGTTGGAAAATGCTCCAACAGTTTGGAGCACAAACTAAACCAGAACAAGGGAAATCCTAACAGTTGGGTATAGCTTGGAACACTAGTTGTGTTAAGGTATGAGTACTACCCCAAGCTTGCAGGAGCACTGCAATACTCTGAATAGGTTGTGACTAGTTATTCTCTTAAATTGCAGAGACTTAAAAGTTCATGGAGCTCAGGAGCACTGAGTTGGATGTTGGGTTGTCTGCTGCCACAAAAATTTCATAAATAAATTGAGGAACAAGTTAAGGGAAATTAAAATAAAAACTTTGAACTAGAGGGACTGTGAACTCAGCTCGGGGGTGACATAGAGGCAAGGAGAACTTGCTGGTCAAAGGATGGGAGGTTTGTGGATAGGTTCCATTGGTCATTAGAAAATAGATAAGTTTATATGCTATATTTATATGATAAGTTTTTATGGAACTGTTGTTAGGGTTTATTTATGTATACCTCTGATTTTCTTTTGAAAAGGTTGTTTTACCAGATCTGAACATGAATATGTTGTTATACTACATTGTGAGTATGGATCTGTTGGCCGGATTTTCTGACTATGGCCAACATGGAGAGAAATCCCACACAAGCAACTTAACATAGTCCCCGGTATGTTTGAAATAGCTAACTCTCACGGGAACAAAGGCCACGCTGGCTATTTTGGTTTACTCTCGAAAAGAGAGTCTCACAAACTAATGATATGAATTCCTAGAATACAATTTAAATCCTAAAATGAAATAAAATTTAATCTATGATGCAATTTTTAATAGCTGGAAACACACAGATTTTAGCAGCTCCTAAAATACACATATTTTAACAACTGCTAACTTGTGGCTTCCCGTTCATGAAATAAAACTAAAATTCTATATTAAAACCAAAATTTAACTAATCTATTTCTATACTATCCTGCACATGAGCATACTTGAAATTGACATGTAAAAGGATGAGTTTAGTTCACTGCCTTATTTAAAAACAAAGTTTAAATAAACAATAGACATTTGAAGCACATGAATATCACAGGATAAGTCAATAATCCTATAAATATTATTTACATAACAAGTTTGCAGTCACTTCAAGTAATCGATTAAATAAGGAATGTTGACCTTCAAAAGAGCATAACATCTCTTATCAGACTTGTATTCAACTATATTAAAAAAAAAGATCTTACAAATCACGATCGACTACGAGGGTGATTGCAATAGCAGTGATCTCTGGTTCCGATTACACCTGACTAGAAACAATACAAGACTTCATTCAGTATCCAAAAAACACACTAGCAAAGAGGATTTATTGATTCTTACTCTAAATACAAACATCATGAAGAATAAGACTCTACGGCCTTTCAAGTAACAACTCTCTATAACTGCAGAGCTCCTTTTTCTGTCATAATAAAATTACACACAGAATGCAGAATTCAAAGAACAAAAGTTCTTCTATTTGTTGGATACCTCCCCCTCCTACAATCGAACATCTATTGTTTAAATAGAATATGCCTTCTCTTCTACTCGTTGTTTAGTCGATCCGATAATTTTGGTTCATATCTAGATCTTTATCGCCTAACTGGCAACAAGTCTGCGGGAGATTCTGCGAGCCGTACTCTAGTTTAACAACCTTCCTTTATGTTCTTCCTTCTTTGAAAAGATGTGTAAATATGACATCAAACTTTAGTAAATAATGCAATCATATCGAGAGATATGTGTATGAACATAAAAGAAATCAAAGTATGAGAAATGTAATAAAAGATAAAACGATCTCCCTATTACTCCCTCGATTCATACAAAATCGATGAGCTGGTAAAAATGAGCCAAGGCGCCTTATTCTAATGCCATGCAACCATTTACACCAAAATTGAACCGATTTCTTTCTTCTGAGCTGGCAACATAATAGATCGATCTCTGCATCTAGTGGCTAGTTGAGAAAAGAGGGATTCTCCGTGGCATAATCTTAACATTCCACCTATTCCTTCCTTTGTGCAACGCTTTCCTGCTCTCATAACTGCATTTGGTTTGAAGTGAAGTAATATCCAACGATCAGTTGGAAAGATATGTGAAATTCAGTTCACACCAGATCTGCTCAAGAAATTGCACACTCTCACAAAGATCTCACACAACTAGTCAAAGAACTCATAAAATTACTCACAAATGATACAAACTGTATTAACTCTCATGAATAAAATACATCAGCCCACCTAGGGAAATTAAATGGATATCAATATACATCATAGATTCGAATGGCTAAAGATGCCATTTGGATCCTCACAAAAGTAGACTTACTAAAATGATGCAAAACTCCCTTAGGTGGCAAGTGTGTTCTCCAAGTCACACCAAAGGCCCACGAATTTTTGATTTAGTGATCAGATAGTGATGTGATGAAAAAAATGTTAAATCCCAAAAATGGAAGGAAGAAACATTAAGGAGTGAAAGTGGTCCAAAAAACACTTTCCCTAGTCAACTAGCTTTTCACCTTTCACCCAAAAGCAGTATGTGAAGAACCTGCAACAATTAATTAATGAAAATACATGAGATAGCAGAAATAACATAACTCATAATCACTTTTATATTGATCACAGGCCACTTCGATAGGGAAACCTCCTTTGAGCAAGCTCAATACAAAAAACTTCACGGTACCTTCATTGGTCTCAACACAAACTTATATACTAAGTCTAGGCGCCAATACCATGGGTCAATACCATGTGTCAATACAAACCATGGGCCAATACAAAATATGGATCAACAATTACTACGGGAAGAATTACAAAGCATATGCATCCAACAACAATAATACAAACTATGGATCAACAAATATTACATGACGACTTACAAAGCATATGCGTCCAACAACAATATACTAACAAAGTAAATAGAAGGGTTGACATGCATTCCTAACATCCCCTCTCCCTTAGAAAAATCTTTGTCCTCAAAGCTTTAGATTTGGAAATTGATGCAGAATTTGAAGGAGTGGGTCCCCTATAGCATCCTCGGGTTGCATTCCGGCCCATTGATGCCTTTTGAGTTTCAGGGAGGATTGCTTGGAAGGATGTAGACGAAGGACCATATCGGCTGCGTGAAAAGTGCGCTCAAAATGGTGCTGATCGGCTTGTTGTTTCAGTCGAATTCTTTCCATGTGAAGATTGTCCCGCAGAATGAGAAGAATCTGATCGCGGTTTCGAAGAACCGAGTCAATTTCCTGAACTGGGGAGCTGCTGAGCGTGTATGGAACAAGAACTGGCGGTTCCTGTCCATAAACTGCTTCATATGGTGTCCTTTTAGATGTGGTATTGTACCATTGGAGCGCTTCTAGGAAATCCATATAAATACCTGTCCAAATCTGTGTAGGGATGGGCAAGGGTTCGAGCAGTCCCGAAAGGAGTGTCGTTTCACCCTTGTTGACCTGGCAAGTATCACACTCAACCACCATTTGGTGAATTTCATTTTCAGTCCCTTCCAAAAGAAGTTACATTGTTCCCTGTCATAGGTTTTGAGGAACCCAGAGTGCCCTGCCGATGAAGAAGCATGGAGTTCATAGAAGAGATAGCCCTGTTGAACAGATTGCAACCAATTTGGAACAAGCAGAGAAATAGCTATAAGAGAAACTGGGTCATCAAATTTGTGAAAAGGAGCATCTGCCACCACATTATCCTTACCCTTCTTGTAAGTGATCGCATAGTCATAACCCATGAGTTGGATAACCCATTTCCGGTGTGCTGGGGAGGAGACCCATTGTTCGAGAAAATGTTCCATACTTTGGATATCAGTCTTGATGCATAAATAATTCCCTAATAGGGATGGCTGCCACTACTATACTGCATGCAAAATAGGCATCATTTCCTGTTGAGATGGAGATGCGGCTAAATGCTTATCGGAAAGGTCTCTTGAAGGCGACAAGCCCACTGGTGCAATAAAGACACCTGCATATCTATCCAAGGAAGTAGTGGAGACCGTTGGTGGGTGCATCTGAATGGAATGGAGCTGAGCGATGACACCATGTGAATTCTTCTTAAGGATATTTTCCAGGCGATGTGAACTGATGATGTGGAGAGACCCTGGTTGTAAGCACGTAAATTTGTGTTGTGTCCCATTGATTGAAAACTGCATCCAAAGTTCAGCAAAATCCCATAAGATGGGGCCAAGTGTGCGTAACCATTGAACGCCCAAAACCACATCACATCCGTCTAAGGACAAGGCAAACATGTCAGAGCGTAGGTTATAATATTCCATAGAGATATGCACATTGTGACACTTCCCCTTGCAAGGTAAGGTGCCCCCATTGGAAACCATGACTTCAAAGTTGGAGCAAGGATGGACAAAACAATCAGCCTGTTTGGAAATCCGAGGGTCAATGAAGTTATGAGTGTTACCAGAATCAATGAATATGGTAAGAGGGAGCTTCTTGAAGTATCCCCGACCCGCATTATTTGTGGGGTGGTGACGCCGGTTACAGCATGGAAAGAGATGTCGGGTGGTTTGTCCTGAGATGGGGTGTCAACAGGCGGGTGTTGAATATCGACCTGATCATCTATTTTATCTGGAGTTTCTTCACCAAGTTTAGAGGTAGGCGGAGAATCCACATCCAAGAGATAGAGATTTTGTTGAACACATCTATGTCCTCGAGTGAATTTCTCATCACAATTATAACAAAGCCCTTTTTCTCGGCGTGCCTGCATCTCTGTTTCAGACAAATGTTTGATAGGAGTTGGTCGAGGAGTAGGTGTGATGGGAGGTCGTTGGGAACCCATATTTCTGAAGGGAACAAAGGTGGGTTTGGAGCGTTGTTGAGCTGTGATCTTGTCCTCTGCCAACTTAGCCAACACTAGAACTTCCATAATTGTGTTGGGACATAACATTTTGACCTCTGAGCGGATTTCATCCTTGAGACCACTGATAAAACAACTCCTGTAGAATTCATCAGACAATCCTTCTGTGTGATTGGCCAATTTCTCAAATTCTGTCTGATACTCTCTCATTGTGCCAATTTGGTGAATGTTAGTGAGTGCTCCTGTGAAGTCATCAAAAATATATCCAGTTTGGCTTGGGATGAGCTTTGATGTACCAACGGTACCATTGAAGGGCTTCCTGTTCCAAATGAAAGGATGTAAGTGGAACTTTCTGGACATCAAAAGTATTATGCAGACTAAAATATTGTTCTTCTCGGTATATCCATCCAGTCGGATCAATACCATTGAAGTGAGGAAAATCAAGCTTCGGCCCACGAAAATTGCTAGAAGAAGAGAACCCGGTGGCTGCAAAAGATTCTGGAGGTCGGTTATTGTTCATGGCTGAATGTTGAAGATGGAGGTTGATAAATGTTTCATCCATATCTTGGAGTTTGGTTTGGATGGCTGCAAGTGCTTCCTCCATGGTTTTTGCTCCTATGCGGGTGACAACCATAACCGAGAGTTCTTTTTTGGGAATGGATAGAAAAACACAAACAAAAGCTTATTTAGTAAAGGGAAATTTGGATTTGGGAAAAAATCGGATGGGTAATTGGGGTTTGACTAGGTTTTGGACACTTTCTGATGGACAGGGAAGCAAAAAATGAGGATTTCAGAAGCGGGGTGAAAGAATGAGAAAAAATGTCAAAGAGGGACAAAGAAGCAGAAATAGGGAATGGACACGGTGACAAAATTTGAGGGCGATTGGGTGAAAATCGAAGGAGTTATGGCAAACCCTAAAAATAGACAAATGTGGGATTTCTGGCTTTGGTAAGAGGAATTTGGGATAGGGTCCGCAGGAATGAAATATGCAGAATGATATTGCAGGGGTGTCAATGAAGTTTCAGGGAAAACAAAGTTAAAACAAGGGAGATATGGTGAAAAAATAGGTTTTTTTTAGGAAGGATTTGCAATGGCGCGGAAGGGATCGGAAACAGATAGATCTGCAACGGCGCGGAAGTGATTGGAAACAGAGGGATCTGAAACATATTTCAGAATAGATCTGAAATGGCTGGATCTGAAATGACATGGAAGTGATCGGCAACAATTCAGCTGAAAATAGATATGGACCCCAGGTATGTGCGGCTTCCTAACAGTTCAGGAATTTCACTTGGCCACCAATGCTGTCTGACGGCTTGTGTATTGGGGTAGTACCCCTCACTCCATGGCTCAGGTAAAACTAATAACCACTTTGCCACAAACGACAGCTCTTGGTTTACCTCACGGGTGGGAACTAGTCAATTAGGTAGGGGTCATTGCCCTTTTCGCTGGCAGGTCCTCTCAATGGGAAACTACTTTGGGGTTCCTATGGTACTCCTCACAATGAGTTTTGGGGATTATGCCCAAGTAATTCCCACAGTTAAGTGGATAGGGATTATTCCCAGATCCGAACTTGCAACAGATGCAAAAAAAAAATTTGACAGAAATTCCACCCAACGAGCCCAAGAAAGTTCTCTGATACCAGATGTGAAGAACCTGCAACAATTAATTAATGAAAATACACGAGATAGCAGAAATAACAGAACTTGGAATCACTTTTATATTGATTGCAGACCACTTCGAGGGGGAAACCTCCTTTGAGCAAGCTCAATACAAATAACTTCACGGTACCTTCATTGGTCTCAACACAAACTTATATACTAAGTCTAGGCGCCAATACCATGGGTCAATACCATGTGTTAATACAAACCATGGGCCAATACAAAATATGGATCAACAATTACTACGGGCTGACTTACAAATCATATGCATCCAAAAACAATAATACAAACTATGGATCAACAAATACTACGAGACGACTTACAAATCATATGCGTCCAACAACAATATACTAACAAAGTAAATAGAAGGGTTGACATGGGTTCCTAACATAGTAAAATGCAGGAATTCGCCATTCTCACCAGAATCTTATCTAGAATTAGTAATAAGGAGCCTAAGTGACTTAGGAAACTTGTGGTCCACACCTGGAACGCTTGTGGTCCCCCCAAATATGTCTCGTGGTCCACACAATGACTCATATGCCAATTATTTAGTCTAATACATAGTTATTAATCATGAAATGATTAATTAATGTCTCTAATGTATTAATTGACACGGAGTGGATTTTAATTATTCCAACACCCCCCCATAAGTCTGATATGTGCTAAATATCATAAAATGAAAATACTAAGGGCCCAATAACAAGACTTGGTCACCCTGTACAATATTGTCGGTCCACAAAAGTAAGGATAGAAGGAAAACCTCATGGGAAAAACCTTCCCTCAAAAAATGGGCATATAAAAATTGAAATATTGTTGATCAATCCTTCAATCCAGCACATGTTCAGCCATCCCAAGCAGTAATCTAAGATAGTTGAATGTATTCTCAGTAAAATATTTGGTGAAGATGTCTGCAGTTTGCTCACCTGTTGGGCAATACTGCAAATCAATAGTCTGGTCATGCACTAAACCTCTGATGTAGTGCATATGTATCTCAATATGCTTGGTCCTCTGTCTCTTTACTGGATCACTTGAGACCCTTATAGCACTCTAATTGTCACAAAAGATGATAATAGGAGTACTAAAGGAAATCTAAAACTCTGAAAGAATACCCTGCAACCACACACACTGAGTAGCAGCATTCACTGCTCCTCTGTACTTTGCCTCTGCTGAAGAAAATGCTATGACACTCTGTTTCTTGCTAGACCAACAAACAAGACCACCTCCAAGCATGAATACAAATCTATATGTGGATTTTCTGTCAAGGCTATCACCAACCCAATTCGAATCAGTGAAGCCAAGAAGATCTAGGCTAGAATCTACAACATAGTGAATCCCATCTATCTTGCTGCCTTGCGCATAGTGAAAAATTCTTTTTGAAGCCCTCCAATGAAGCTCATGTGGCTGCTCCATGTATCTTGATTCCACACTCACAGGATAAGCAAGATCAGGTCGAGTGTGAGTCAAGAATAGCAAGCTGCCTATACAAGGTGTTGTCAACCAAGGGTGTAGATTCTGCTTCTTCAAGTCTAACTCCTGAAAGGAATGGAGTCTTAGAAGGCTTTCAATCAGCCATATTGAACTTCTTTAGCATATTAGATGAATATTTGGACTGAGATACCTTTGTTCCATTCTCTATTTGAGAAATCTCAAGCCCCAAAAACTGCTTAAGAATTCCCAAGTCACTCATGGAAAAAGATTGATGCAAGGCTGTCTTCAATGAAGCTATTTGATCAGTAGAGATACCTGTGATTAGAAAATCATCAACATACAACACTATAATCATTATTGAACCATCAATCAACTTCAAATAAACATTAGGATCAGACTTTCATCGAACATAAGATTGTGACAAGAGAAAATTGTCCATTTTGACATACCAAGCCCTGGGGGCTTGCTTAAGCCCATATAAGGACTTCTTCAACTTACACACATAGTTAGGATCAGATGTATACCCTTCTGGATTCTGCATATAAATCTCCTCCTCAATATCCCCATGGAGGAATGCACTCTTGACATCCATATGGTGCACTTCCCAACGCTTGGATGTAGAAATTGTCAGAACTAGTCTTATCGAATTTTTCTGTGCATCTGGTGCAAAAGTATCATTGTATTCAATGCCATGGACTTGGGAGAAGCCCTTTTCCACCATCCTAGCCTTATATTTCACTTCTGTACCATCTGCTACACACTTGGTTTTGTAGATCCACTTACACCTTACCAATTTTCTGCATGTGGGGAGCTTGACTAGCTCCCATGTTTCATTTTTTTGCAATGAATGGAACTCCTCATCCATGGAAGCATGCCATATTGGGTCACTTGAGGCTTCCTCACATGTCTGAGGATCAAAATGTACCATCATATAACATCTCTCATAAAGGTAGGGGTCATTCACATTGAGATCAGTCTCAAATTATGATCTAGTCCTCCTTGTGTCCTGAGGATTGACCACTAGTTCTCCTGCTGCTTGCAAAGTCTTAGCATCCCATTTAGGATTTCTTGGTGAATTAGCATATGCAATAAAATGTTCCTCATCATCATAAATATCAGAATAAAAAAATTCAATAGCACCACTTACTTCTTCTTTAGGTGGTGGTGAAGATGGTTCTCCAATTTCCACATTCTGAGAGGGCTCTTCTTCGAACTATACACTTCTCTCTATGAAGGATTTATGAGTGGTCATGTTCAAAAAATTATACCCTTTGGATTCCTCTAAATAGACAACAAAAAGACATGGTTGGATTTGGGGCTGCATATCCCTCCTCTTCTCAAGTGGAATCCTAGCCCAAGCCTTTGAGCCAAAAATCCTGAAATGAGAGATATTAGGTTTGTGCCCTGTCCAAGCCTCAAAATGAGTGATACCTTTGAGAGATTTGTGTGGAACTCTGTTTTGAATATATGTGGCACAATTTATTTCCTTAGACCAAATCTTTGGGGACAAAGACTTTGACTCAAGCACACATATGGCCATCTCCTTAAGAGACCTATTTTTCCTCTCAACAACCCCATTCTGCTGAGGTGTATATGGAACTGTGTGTTGCATCTGAATGCATGAAGAGGCAAAAAATTGCTGAAACTCTGATTTGATGTACTCACCACCATTATTAGATCTGATAATTTTTATATGTCTACCAAACTGGTTCTCAATTGAGGCCTTGAAGAGCTTGAACAAACCAAAAAATTCAGATTTTAGCTTTATGAAATAAATCCAACAGTACCTGCTAAATTCATCTATGAAAGTGAGGATGTATTTGGAATGGTTCAAAGAATCATTAGGGAATGAACCTGATATATCATGATATATCAGTGTGAATAAGCTCCAATGGTGCAAGGTTCTCTCAGTTTTGGATCTCCCATACTTATGCTCGGGGTGAATTCCTAGGATGCAAGATTGACAGACGCCATTGGAAAATCTGCTATTGGGTATCCCTATGACCATTTCTTTCTCATGAAGTTGGGAAATATATTTATAGTTTAGATGACCAAATATTTCATGCCATAATTTGGTTGACTCATTGGCATGGGTTAGAAGAGCATAAGGTGAGGGATATGGCACAAAGTGAGAAAACTTGTAGATTCTAGAGCTATGGTCAGTAGTGCCTAATGCAACAATTTTTCATGTTGATAATTTAGATATCTCAACATCATTTGGGGTGAAGGTTAACTTCTTAGGTAGGCATGTGTGGGTCATCTGATATACTGGCAATAGGTTTGCAGCAATTCTAGGTACATACAAGACATTATTGAATGAACCAAACTCGAGACCTATACTACCTTTTCATTTGCTAGAAGTTTCAGAATTATCACCCAATACAATATTTGGACCACTGGAAGAGTCAAGTGAAGTGAAAAAATTACTTATAGACACCATGTGTCTTGAATCTCAAGAATAAATAATGAATGAGGTAGGTTTGGATGTGCTTTCCATCAGTGCATGTACTCTCTCCTTGTCATCAGAATTTTGTCCTCCATCCTTCCTCCCCGCGCTCTCTGGAAGAGGAATGTTGGATTTCTCCAATATTTGAGCCATTTGGTCAATGGTATTCTTCATGCAAGAGCTTTCAGGATGAAAGCACTTGCTGCAATAATTGCACTTTGTGCTCTCATTTTTCTTATTTGGATTCCTCTTGAAATTTGAGGAGTCTTCATGAACTTTATGCTTGTCTTTTCTCTGATCAATGGGCTTCTTGAAATTGCCCTTCTTCTTCCCTTTCGAACCATTTGAATCTCCAACATTCAGACAGTGGTCTTTGGATGGATTTTTAATGGCTCCCATCAAGACCAATTTGTCTTGTTCTTGTGTCAAAGACTCCATGAATTCTAAAAGTGTCGGGCTCTTCCAATTTTTAACTGCCTTCCAGTGGAATGGAAGGTCGAAACAAAGACTGAGTAATCCGAGCCAAGTTTGGAGAGAATGGCCAAGACTAATTGCTCATATTTCTTTTCAATAACACATTGCTTCAGCTGCAACACAAGTGATTTGAATTTGGAGAATAAATCCTGAAGGTTATCGAAATTTTATGGACTCAGTGAGACTAGCTCATTATCCAGTTGGTGGCCTCTTAATTCATCGATCTTTCTGAACAATTCCTGAAGCTTTAGCCAAACTTCATTGGGAGAGGTAAGTGTTGGGATTCAATCTACTAATGTAGATCGAACCTTAGATTTATATATCAATCCGGATCTGTAAGCTTAGAGGCATATCCAAGTTTTAGGACCTAGAGCTAGACTTGTTCAGTTAACCTAATTTTCTGTGAATTGAACCTACTGTCTAATGGGAAGTACTGCAACTTTAAAGATACAAAAATCCTTTTACAGGGATAGCTTCATCTGTTCTTTAAATGCACAGCAATCTATTTAGGAAAGCAATTTAACAGTGGAAGAACTGATATAGTGAAAGCAATTAATCAATGATTCTAACCCTAACAATCCACTAATGCGTGAACAATTAATCAGTAAATTCCCTTACAGGACATTGTTCGTAATTGATAGTTGTTCAAAACACTTCCTCTTCAGGTGAGCAACAATATATGGCATGTCAAGATCACAGTCAGAACAGTGCCTTTAACATTTAACAGAGTATAAAGCAGAGCTCGTAGAAATGTAAGTGGTACATAGCATTAACGAAATCGTGGTTTGAATTATTTAAATGAAAACAGATCAATAATAAAATCAATTGGAAACTAACTAAATTCGTTCTACAATGATATGCTAGCTACTACAGAATTAACACATACCAATGGTTCGATCTAAATCGCATGCATCAATTAAATCGTTGCAAACAGAGAAATCGCAGACACTAGCAGTGTAATGGTGTGAGAACTCAACAATGGGGGCCCTCCAGTGCCTTGTTCCACACACAGTCGTAGGTTTACAGAACTGAGAGTCTAATTGTATTCACCATAAAATCGATTACACAGTAAAACCACGCAGTTTAGAAGCAGTTTGCGTTCTTCCCAAAATTGTGATTATCAATCCAATGTTTTGTGGAATATTTATACAAATTCAAAAGAAAACTGGAAATGCTACAATCTTGCAAACTAATTAATGAACATAGCCATCGAGATCCTCATGCAGAATCGTGAAACTCAACAGAATCCAAACTGCCCTGCTTTTGTGCTGAGTGGTAGCACAGGTGGTCATTTTCCCGACTTTGACTTGCCATCTGTAAGAGCCACATCATCTGTTCGTTGGAAATTCGTCCATCCTTGGACATTGAGGATCTTTCCTCCATATTTCAGTTAATGCCTAGCTGTCCTGCAACTGCTCAACTTTGGAGATATTACGGGAAGTTAGAACATCCTGTAATTTTTTCAAAAAAACTAGTTTAAATGCTCTAAAAACCTCAAAATTCAATTTGTTAACAAGCAATGACATTAATACCTTTTTAAACAAAGTCTGTGATGAACTACAAGCTTTATAGATTGGTATGAGGGTTTAATGGAGGAAAATGGAGGAAAATGGATGACAAAAAGAGGTCAAAATGGTGCCCAATAGTAAGACCATCGAGATGGAATAGAAGATCCATGGATGTAGTGAGACACAACGGCCAATAGGATTCATGTCTTCGATTGTTCCATTTAGATTTCTCAACTACTGAGGTTGGCTCAGCTTCAGTTGCCATTGTCACCCTATAGAGGCATTTGCTCCTCAACAAGATCTCCATATGTGCCTTCCAGTCAAAGTAATTGAATGGAGTGAGGATGATCAGATGTGACTGATCCATGGCAGCTCTGAAATTAATTTTGGAGTGATTTGGGTGTGCCCAAAGCTTGTTTGTTGCGTCTTCTGGATTATAGAATGCGCCATGTCGATGAATTACTTTGCCCTCCTTGAGACTGGTTGGATCCTGCAAGACAATAGAAGGAGAAAGGAATAGCTTGATATATCTGATACCATGTGAAATTTAGTTCACACCAAGATCCTATCAAGAAATTACACACTCTCACAAAGATCTCACACAACTAGTCAAAGAACTCAGAAAATTACTCACAAATGATACAAACTATATTAACTCTCATGAATAAAATAAAATAGCCCACCTTGAAAAATTAAATGGCTGTCAATATATAATGTTTACATCAGAGATTCGAATGGCTAAAGATGCCATTTGGATCCTCACAAAAGTAGACTTACTAAAATGATGCAAAACCCCCTAGGTAGCAAGTGTGTTCTCCAAGTCACACCAAAGGCTCACGAATTTCTGATTTAGTGATCATATAGTGATGTGTGATGAAAAAATATGATAAATCCCAAAAATGGAAGGAGGAAAACATCAAGGAGTGAAAGTGGTCCAAAAAATACTTTCCCTAGTCAACTAGCTTTTCACCTTTCACCCAAAAGTGGTTAAAAGTAGTAATGCGCCATTCTCACCAGAATCTTATCCAGAATCAGTAATAAGGTGCCTAAGTGACTTAGGAAGCTTGTGGTCCACACCTGGAAGGCTAGTGGTCCCCCAAAGATGTCTTGTGATCCACGCAATGACTTATATGCCAATTATTTAGTCTAATACATAGTAATTAATCATGAAAATTTTAATTAATGTCTCTAATTGACACATAGTGGGTTTTAATTATTTCAACAAGATAGTGGTAATTCTTTTGTGCTTCCAACAAATTCATTTATTGAGGTAAGGCAATGCAGCAGCAATCTGAATTTCGGGCCTTTGATATCTTCTTACATACTTACACATATCCTTTTGCATAAAAATGTTGCGATAGGGCATCATCGATGGCAAATGCGTTGAGGAGTTAACATGATACTTGGCGTTTATTTATCAACTTATTAATCAGTGTTGTAGCTAGGGTTTTCACCCCATCTTGTGCAAATGAGCACCTACTAAAGAGAAGGGACTCCTTAGTAGCAGTTCAGAAAAACAGTAAAACAATATGAAATTTAACCTAGCATGAGCATAACAAAAATAACAAAACATGAAAATATGGTAAAAGATTTCTCTTTTTGTATTAAAGATTACCTCAAGTGTAGAGGTTGGTGAAGCTCTTGCAGCAGTCTTGGAGGGTTGCTTCCAAGCTTCTAGCTTTGCTCCTTTCTCTTTCTCCAAAGTGTTGGAAATGGGCCAAAGGGGCACTCAAGTGTGAAAGTAGCTCAAGGGTGAGCTAGGGTTTCAAGAGTGATTTTGGCAGAGTAAGGGTGTATTTGATTGTGGATATGAAATGAGGGGCCTCCATCACCTATTTATAGGTTTTTAGTGGTGGAGTGCTGGCCCATGGTTTTGGGCACCATATGGTTTAGATCAGCTGTATAAAGTTTTTGCTTCATTTTCCCCTCTTTTTCCTCTTTTTTGTATTTTTTTATTCCCTTTTTAGAGGGTTTTTGCTATTTTGGAGGAATTTTGGATTATTTTGGGGGAAAAATGGGTTTTTTGGCCTTTTGGAGGCTTTTTAATGGTATTTTGTCCTTTCGGAGGCTTTTTAATGGGTTTTTAAGGTTTTGGAGGCAAATATGGTAGGAAATATGGACAAATGAGTCATGCAATGGGGTAGATGAGGTAGTGAGCACTTTTTGGGTGTTAACAGATTGCCCCCTAATGTGTGAGGGCAGGAGCTCATCATATGGCCGATAGACATCATAAGTCTTGTATGGTTTTCCTGGGGGGTGGAGAAGAGAAGAAACAAACTAGAGCCCGGAGAAACGGTCCTGAACAAACTGCGAAAACTAAAAGTGCATGACCTCAATAATGAATGAGGAATAATCTGAACATATGGACGAGGCGGGCATTCCCATGCTCGTATCAAGATATAAAATAATAAGAACAATGGGGTCCAAAATATGGAGACCTGAAATATACATGGCCTCAAATAAGGAATGAGGAAGAATCTCAATATATGGACGAGGCAGGCATTCCCATGCTCGTATCAAGATACATAAAAAATAACTGTGAGGCCCGAATAAGGAGGACCTGGAAGATACATAGAGAACCACTATGTACATCATAAGGGTCCAGAGGGGACACAAATATCGGACATACTGCTGGGCTGACCATGTCTGAGCTGAAGAACTGATACACTGGAATAACAACAGTGCTATTGAGTGGGGTACCAGAGGAACTGATGAGCTGCTGGAGCATAGTGACGGGGAGTCATATCCTCAATGGTACACTGAACTGGAACTGAACTGGGTACTCAAGGAAGCATATAACTGGATGGCTTCCGAATAAAATCGCCAACGCAACCCGGACATCCATGGGAACATATAATTGGGCATTCTGAAGTGACTCACCAATGTGCTAGAGTCGGGGGAAATCCGGGGTCTTCGACCAATAACTGAAGGGATGTAAACCCTATGCGATTCTCAACGATGCGATCAAGGTGGTGAAGTCGAGCATGTGAGAAACAACCACTCGGAGAGGCAATGATGAATCCTCTCAAAATGGTCCGTAGGCACGCACCACAAATGGTGATGGGTCCAAGGCGTAGGGACCTCTGGGTCTATCCTCTGGAATAGAGGGGCCGTCGTCGACAAAGGGAGACCTGCAACTAGCAAGGCAATG
The DNA here is from genome assembly GCA_027924585.1 of Larix kaempferi. Classification (NCBI taxonomy): domain Eukaryota; kingdom Viridiplantae; phylum Streptophyta; class Pinopsida; order Pinales; family Pinaceae; genus Larix; species Larix kaempferi. Next base: position 471,343 of record BSBM01000462.1, on the reverse strand, counting down.
ATGTTTCCTTGATAGGAGTGCGAGGTGGAGAACCGAAGTGTGAGAGTACTGATGGTAGGACTGACATACTGGGGGGGATAAATGGGCAAGTAGAGTGGGTGGACTCAAACTTCCTTTGTTCAGAGTATGATGGTGGGGACGATCGGGCAGCATCTGAAACTGACTGATGGGAAAAGGATCATAGCTGGACTGGATCAAGGATAGTGATTGGGATGAGTGATACTCAAGCTGGTGTAAAATGGCAGGAGACTGCAGACTACTTTGAACAAAGGTGACCTCATTGGGGGTGCTGTCGAGATGATCGATCATAGTGCCAAGAGGCACGGGGGGACTTCTTCATGGGTTAAGGAACTAGAAGAAGTGTGTGTAAAATGGTACTGTCGTGTGGATTTATACGAGCCCAGGACAGTTCATGCTCGTGATTGCTTTTAATTTTAAGGAGTCTAAAAGCGATAAGAAGACTCTGAAATAATGGAATGGTACTGCCGTGTGGATTTGTACGAGCCCAGGACAGTTCATGCTCGTGGTTGCTTTCAATTTTAGAGAGTCTGAAAGTGATAAGAAGACTCCAGGGGGTTGCCTTTTCGTGTGTTAGTCTCCAAGGCCCGAAGAAGCATAAAAGGATGCAATGAAGAACTCTTCTAGCCGGTGTGACTAGAGTATTCCTTTTTCGTAATTAGTCTACTAGGTCCGGAAAAGGGTTAAACTTATACCAGATAGACGCCCTTTCAGGTACTTTATAGAGAATGAAAGGAAGCAAGATTGCTCGACGATCTTTTTATTGTTTTAGGAGTCAGAAAAGAGCTTAACAGAAACTCCCTAAGTGCCTTTTTCGTAAAGGACTTGTCCGACCCAAAAAAGGGATAAAATTATGCCGAACAAAAGGAATGTCTAGGCAAGGAGGATGTGCTCAATCAAGGAACATTTATGATGACCAAGAACGAAGGTAGAGGGGAACACTGGTGGGCTCCTTGCGGGATAATGAATGGTGGGAAAATAACGAAATAATTGTAGTATGAAAGGAGTGAATGGCTCATGTAAAAAAGTGGAACAATCCGATGGCGGACGATGTGGTGCGCAAACCGAGAGGCAACAAGGTGTCGGGACACAAGGTTGAAACTGTACCAAGTGAGACCGAGAAATGATCTCAAGCATCATCACGAGCTCGGAAAAAGGAATCCGGCGATATAAAAAGTGTCAAAAATGGATAACGGCTGATGTGGCACGCAAATCGAGGTGACAAGGGGCATTTTGGAAAAATACCCAAAAAATATGGGGGTGAGAGTGAGAAATGATCTCAAGCATCATCACGAGCTCAAAAAAATGAATCCGATGATATAAAATATATAAAAAATGGAGAGCAGCCGAAGTGGCACGCAAACCGAGGTGACTAGTGGTGTCTAAAAAAATGCTCAAAAAATGATGTGGAAAAAATAAGAAAACAAGTTGACCATCATGACGGTCTCGTCGTGCTGATTCCAATGGTGGAAAAGGTTCGAAAAATGGACTCTGTATGGGTTCAAAATGGCCAAAACAAGAAAAAGTCAACGGACTATAAATAGTGAGTGGGTCCAACATGACAAGTGTCATTTGGACTTGTTGACTTTGACTAGTGATCAGAGTGGACCAGAGCGGAGTTGGTGTTTCTGGACGATCCGACTGGCCGTTTTCAGATCTAGGAGTTACAGGTATTCCGACAAACTCATACCTGCATTTTTATTGGGTTCGGGGGGGGGTAGTGTGTTCCAGGGGAGTATTTGTACGGTCCACGTGGGGTGGACCGCGGGTTTGTGGGATGGAACCGCAGTCGGGGACCGCGGGTTCCAGGGTGGATCACGTGGCTGCGGACCGCTAGGTTCGGGTCGAAAAACGCGGTCTGGTACCGCATGTTCCAAGGTTGGACACGCGGTTTGGGACCGCGAGTTTAGCTCCTACAGGCGCGGTTCCGGACCGCGACTATAGCCCTGACAGCCACGGTCGAAAACTGCGGTAAGGGGCCCTAAAGGCGCGATTGGGATCGAGCTTTAGGGTTTCCTTGGGGGGGGGCAGGTTTACTTCTTTGACATGGGTCTGATGAGTTTGCCTTGTGTGATTGACAGGATGCCGTTGGTGCTTTGGCGAGAGCGGGATGTCTCGGATGAGATAGTGGATGTCATCCGGAGGGATCGGCATGTGCGGTCTACATTGGGGTTGTGCGGACTGTTGAAGTTCGCATAGGTGCCTATGATGCGGTCAGCAGCGCTGCTGCTGAACTGATTGGTGAGCTTTTGGGAGCCAAAAATTCAGGCATTCAGGGTGCAGGGAAAGAGGGTGGATCTCACCCTCGCAGATGTATACTTCCTGACGGGGTTGCCCTGTTTAGGTAGGGTGGCGGATACGCAGCCACGAGTATCCGCGGATGTGGATATGGAGGATATGTTGGAGCGGGTACTGTGTTCCAGAGGCTAGGGTGTAGAGGAATGCACTCCGGGTGGTGGACCTATAGGAGCCAGCAGTACAGGCTATCGTGGCATGCGTGGTTCGAGTGTTGGGGTCCCAATCACCTGAGAACGTGTCCGGGGGCCAGATGCAGCTGGTGGAGTGGGTGCTGGATGGTGTGTATTATGCGTGGGGCTAGATGTTCCTCACTTGTGTTCAGGGGAAGCTGACATCGGTGAAGGAATCTGGCAAGGGATTCTATTATGGATCCTTTCTGTGTGCCTTCTTCATGGAGCGGGTACCTACACTACGGCCGCGGGTGCCGGTCAGGGTAGGAGGACTGAGGGAGCCGCGCATGGTGCAGTGGGGAGAGATGATGCGTCGCCGGGGTGGCGGTGAGGTTGGGAGGTACTTTACTCAGGAGCTCTACCTCCAGTGGTTGTAGATGTCGCTGACACTAGATGACTATCCATACAGAGATATGGACTACACCGGGGATCCGGAGGCACCACGGTTGCCAGGGCAGGCGTGGGGACCAGAGGGTACGTATTGATTTGCTTGCATGTTATGGATGTCAGTATTTGTGTATGATAGGTTTTTTGATATACTGGTATTGACTGATGTGTGATCTACAGATGTTGGCCCGAGACCACCACCAGGACATGTGGTGCGTAGGGGGCATGTGGCTGGTACCAGCCCTGCCAGGCCGAGGGGAGGTGCGTCGACAGGATGCTGAGGGGACTCTAGAGTCCGTACGGATTATTTTGGATCGGTTGCTGGTTGGAGTGACTGATGATGGGTGGCGGGACGTGGATCCGGAGGTGATTCAGGATTGTCTGAGGGCGCCACGGGAGTTCCAGTCGATCGCGATCCGGGTGGGTATCTTGGTGGATAGGGGTCGGGCACAGGAGCCCGCAGGGGATGAGGAGCTGTCGGAGGAGGAGCGAGGTGAGGACTCGGAGGCAGTGGATGCAGGCAGTGATGCTGGGTATGACTCTCATTAGGGAGTGCAGGGAACTCCCCCCGATTTTGTAGCTACGGCATGTATTCTATGAGGCGTATGGATGTATAGATATTTTTTGTATAGCTGAGTACGGGGGTACTCAAGACATGTGTAGCATATGGACATGTATTTTTTGATATATATATATGCACATGGATGCACCTTTTTGCGATGATGATTTAGTGTACGCATGTGGATGCGCTTATGGTTTGTTATATGTTTGTACTGCACATGGATGCAAGTAATGTAGGATGATGGGCACATGGATGCCCCTTGTGTATTGTATGTTATGCAACATGATGTATGTAGGATTAGGCACGTGGATGCACTTGTATAGTAATGTGGTTTTATTTGTATTGCACGTGGATGCAAATGTTTATGTGGTGATAGGCACGTGGATGCCCCTTGCAATCTTTTTTGGGTTTTTATATATTTTTGATGAGATGTTATGGGATGATGATGCATGATGGAGGTTTTACATGGTGTGATTGATGTGCCAATCTAGGATGTTGTTATCCATTTGATCTTTGACACTATTTTGAGCTCTTGGGACATGGGTGAATGTTATGGATTCAAATTGTCGGCTGAGTTGTTTTGTGTGCAGGAATTTTCGAAAGAGGCAGGGATCACGCACCTGGTAGCAGTTGTTGAGCTGGGAGACAAGTAGCTGGGAGTCAAGGAACACATGAAGGTGACAAATGCCCATCTGGAGGGCAGCAGTCAGGAGACCGGTCACAGCATCATACTCCGCCTGGTTATTGGTAGCAGCGCCTATACATATTCCGTCATGGTGAATCAATTCACGTGAAGGGGAATATAAGACCCATGCTGCAAAATCCAGGTTGGGAGACCAGCGGCTTGCTCCATCGGTGAAGCCAATGTAATGAGGTGGAAGATGGTCCATCTGTGGTCATGCAAAAATGATGAATGTAAGATTGCGATAAAAAAGGTGAAAAAAAAAAGAGAGCAAACTGTACAATACGGACCAATGGGGTCACGGGTTTATTTAGGGATAAAAGCGTTTAAGATACAACCCATTACGGGGGTTGTGCAAAGGGTGACCTTCTGAGTCAGTTAAAATGTATGCCCCATTGCCGAGGTAGGTCTGCGCGATGTAAGGGCCTTGCCACATAGATTCAAACCTGCCTTTACCATTTTTATCGTGGGCTTGGTCATAGGCGAGGACGAGGTCCCCTTCATGGAAAGTTCAAGGGTGTACATGTTTGTCGTAACCAGCTTTGGAGCGGTTCTTGGCGCCTTCAATGGTCTGGAGAGTGGCACGACGGTCTTCATCAGCTTGTTCTAGTGATATCAGATGTTGCTCGAGTGGGGAGATGTCTGGGAGAAGCTCGACGGTGATGTGTAAGGCAGGTATCTGACACTCGATGGGGAGGACAGACTCTACACCGTGAACTAAATGAAACGGGGGTAAAACCGGTAGCGGTTTTGGTGGATGTACGGTAAGCCCATAAGGCAGGGAATAACATGTGGTTCCAATTGGACTTATGCTGGTCAACAGTGCATTGGAGGATGGTTTTTAGAATTTTGTTAATGGCCTCTACTTGGCCATTCCCTTGGGGGTAGTAATCAGAGGAATACTGATGTTCAAACTTTAGTAGGGTGGATAACTCGCGCCAAAGGTAATCTTTGAAGTGTGAACCATGGTCTGATACCAACTGTTTTGGGGACCCCGAATCGAGTGATAACGTGGTTGAAAAAGAAACAGGCAGCGGTGTCAGCTGTACAATTGAAGGTGGGCATGGCTTCAACCCATTTGGTGAAGTAATCGACGGCGACAATGATGTACTTATGGCCGTTGGCGGATGGGGGTTTACATTCCATGAAGTCGATGGCCCACTTACAAAAGGGACCAATGGTGACGACTGGGTGTAACGGAGCGGGTGGTGTCTGGGCCTTGGGGGCAAAAAGTTGGAAAACTATGGCAATGTTTGACTGCTGTGATGCAGTTGGTAAAGAGTGTGGACCAGAAGTATCCGGCGCGGATGACCTTTTGGGTGGTGGCCATTCCAGAGAAATGGCCGCCGCAGGCACCGCTATGACAGTCATTGAGGACGTGTTCGTCTTCCTCATGTGTAAGGCAACGACGGAGGATCGTGTCAACCCCCCGCCGGTAAATGACATCACCTAAGAGGAGATATCGAGAGGCCTAGTGACGGATACGATGGCATCCATCACAACTGATGTTGGGTCTGAACTTCTCCGTGCGAAGGTATAACAAAATATCACCGTACCATGGGTCATCAGACGAGATGATGAACAAGTGATTGTCGAGTAACTCATCGGAGATTTGTGGGGATGGTATAAGGGAGGGGAGATCGGTGATGAGCTGGGCAAGCTCGAGCGCTTTAGTGCTCTTAGGGTTTCGAAAAGTGAGGTCATATTCCTGGAGGATAATTACCCATTTAGCAACGCGACCTTGCAGGAGTCGCCGGTTTAAGAGATAGACCATGGGGTTGGAGTCGGCGACAATTGTGGTATGACTGAGTAAAATGTAGTGTCACAATTTTTGGACGGAAAAGACCACAGCAAGGGCGAGTCTTTCCTCATATGGGTAATGTAGGGGTGGTCCATACAAGGTCTGGCTGACGTAATAAATGGCATGCTCCTGGAGAGCAACGTCTTCTTGAACAAGCACCCCGGACACGACATAATCAGATGGCGAGACGTAAAGGATGAAGTCCTGAGAGAAATCCGGAGGGGAGATCAAAGGGGCTTGTGTGAGAGCTTTCTTGAGGGCTTCGAATGCAGCTTCTGCCTGCTCATCCCAGACAAAGGGTATTTGGGTATGAAGCAGGCGTAAGAAACCATGAATAGTGGTGGCGTAATTAGGAATGAAGCGACGAAGGAAATTGGATCGCCCCTGCAGACTCTGGAGCTACTAGAGTGTGCGAGGAGAGGGAAGGTCTAAGATGGCTTGGAATTTCAAGGGATCAACAACAATTCCTTTCTGGGAAACAATGAAACCCAACAACCGGCCTGCCGAAACGCAAAAGACACACTTGTGTGGGTTCAAGTGGATTTGATATTTGCGACAACGCAGAAAAACTTGCCGGAGGTCGTTAAGGTGGTCGGATCGTTTTCAGGAACGAGCTGTAAGGTCGTCAAGATAGACTAGCAGAATATGGACCAAGTCGTGAAAATAATAGGTCATGGCCCGCTGGAAGGTGGCACCATCATTTTTGAGGCCGAAAGGCATGACGTGATAGGAAAAGGTGCCCCATGGGGTGGTAAAGGCAGTCTTGTACTGATCCTCCTTACAGATCTGAATTTGGTTGTATCCAGAAAAACCATCCATGAAAGATAGGACTTCATGCCCCGCACACGCATCGATGAGTTGGTCAATAAATGGCGTGGGGAAGTTGTCTTTGGGATAGGCTCGGTTTAAATCGTGGAAGTCAGTGCATACTCTGATGGTGCCTTGTTTTTTGTTAACAGGAACGGGGTTTGAAACCCAGGTGGTATATGCAATAGGATAAATGAATCCTGCTTTGCGAAGTTTCTCAACCTCTTCTTTAACAACGGGGAGTTTTGAAGGATGAATGGGGCGTTGTTTCTGGCGAACGGGGGGTACATCTGGCCATGTGTCAATATGGTGCTCTATAATAGTGGGATCGAGACCAGGAATTTTGGTATAGGACCAGGCAAAGACATCACATAACTCTTGGAAAAGTTTTTTGTACTCTCCAATCTCATACTCACTGCAGGAGGCTCCTAAGGTAATGATTTCAAGAGCACCAGGTGGGCCAGATATATCTATGTGGATGACGGGTGAGATGTTGGCCATGTTACCTTCCTCAAAAGCATCAGGAGCAGGAATAAGATCCTTAAACCAATAGAATTTGGTGGGAAGGAAATCTTTGGACTCAACCACAAATTGGGTGGCTGTGGTAGAGGAGGAGTCTTCTGGGAGGAAATAGGAACGATGGTGCATGTTGTCCCAGGGATAATCTGGGGCAGTGAGAGCCTCTAGAATCTCCTCATCATTGCGGAAAATTTGAGTTGTCAAATCGGTTGATGAGGGAGTGGTAGTCGAAGAGATCATATAAATGGTGTTAATCTCTCCGGATGGGGGTGATACGGGAGGGTGGATCTCCTCAATTGTGGGGGGTGCCGTCTCAAGGTCCAAATTATTCATCTCGTAGAGAGCTGCTATGTAATCCGGGAGATCAGGACAGTGATGTGAGTAATGACCGTAAATACCACATATTGCACAAGGGTGGTTGGTACGTAGTGATTTATCACGAGGCTTAGGGGTTGGATCTAGTTCGACAACCAGGATGTTGGGGTCATCGTCAAGCATTTGCATGTGTTCCTGTAATGCAGGTAATTGTGGATAGTGATGAGTCGGATGGCCTAACTCATCACACAACGAGAATTTTGGAGGAGCATGAAACACGGGGGGGGGGGGGGTTTAACTGCTTTGGGCGGGGGTACAATAGTGTATGGTTGTGGGCCTCTGCCCCCAGTGGGCTTGATAAGAGGAGGGGGATTCGTCGATGATGAAGGGGTAGTGACACCAGGAGGTGGTTGACTAGTAGTGGCAATGGGTTGCACCGGTTGTAGGACGACATTTGTTGTCAACGGGGGAATGGGAGGCGAAATATACCACACGGGTAATCCCAAGGTTAACTCGGGGAGGCTAAGAGTAGCCATAACCGGGGCGCTTACTACGCCCGAGGGAGGGAATAGGAAGGGGATTGTGTGGATGGGTGTAACACCAATGTGACTAGGTACCAATGGGGGTTTGGGTAACAAGGGCGGTTGATTGTTGGGTGTTTGTGTATTGTGGGAAAGGGTACATAGGTCAAATACTTCGGTCGTGGGTGACGGGGGTGGAATGGATTGGAATGTTGAGGTCATCGACGTATCTGAGTAAAGTCTGGGTCCCACGGAGGAAACAAACGAGGTAGTTGCACCACAAATAGGTTGTTCCACCATGGGGAGAACATTTTCGGGTGCAACGGGGGCATTGGGATCATAATAGGTGAGTTGGTCGACCTTGACCACGCGTCCATCATGGGGGAACATCATGGTACGAAAAATGGATGAGGCAACCACCTACATGGCATACATGTAGCTGCGGCCAAGTAAGAGGTTATAATCAAGTTAGGCATTGATGACCTCTATGTCAATGAGCATGGTTTTTCCAGCCAACTAGATGGGGACATTAGTTAAGAGACCTTGGGGTTGAGCCGAACGACTGTCGTAGGCTCGCAACGTAGTGGTGGACTGCTGGAGAGTAGGGGATCCCAACTTCTGCCAAACGAATGTGGACATAACGCATGTAGAGGCACCTTCATCGATGATGCACCGATGGATGACAAGATTCCGAATGGAAACAGAAACTTGGAACTCTAAAATGGAAGGAAGGTGTGGTTCGGATTGGTCCAAATCGAAGGCCATCAGTTGTGAATCATTTGGGTCAATAGCACCAATGGTGGAGAGCAAAGTCTTGCACTGTGAAGGACAGTTTTTTAAGACTTCTAACGCAGACATGGCTGCGGGAGATTGGGCTAAGTCATCTACAATGTTGTAATTTGACGCAGCACGAGCATTGGGGTTATTGTTGATGCGACGAAGTGGGAAGTGAGGTGCTTTGGAGGTGCCATCTAGTGGAGCCGGAGGTATACGTAACGTCTAATCAGCGGGATGAGCATTAGTGTTTTTGTCGGCGGGAGAGGCCTCAGGGGTGGATCCATATTGGTTCCGACGGGTTTGGAGGTTGACATCGGTAGATGACATCATTAACAAGTGGTGGGTACCTGAGTCTAACATGGGTTGATCAGGAGCGGCATAAGTGATCTGTTGTTGTGGTGGCGCGCTGCCTTGAGGGGGAGCCAACGGCTGAGCGTTCACCACACCTTGGGTTGGTAAGGGGTTTTGTAGCACCAAAGGTTGAGGCTGAGGTGGTGGGGGGTTGGGTGGCGCCTAAGGAGCCACGTGCCATTGGCGATGGGCATCATCAGTCCAGAGTTGCTGAGCTCGCTCCAAATGTGGGAAAGCATGTGTATAGTGGCCATAGACCCCACAAATAGAACAAGGATGGTTTGTTCGCAAATTAGGATTCTTGGCCTATTTGGGCGACCGATCAGGGTTCTGATTGGCAGGTGCCGCGTTATTGTTGTTTGGAGGATTGGGAGGTGGACCGCCTTGGTCTGGAGGGGGGTTGTTCCCACGGTTACAGCCTTTGCCACGGTTTGGATGGCCCTGTTGGCACTGGTTATTTTGGTTCTGCTACGGATTCTGTTGGGCGTATACTTGCCCTTGGGCAACAGGTGGGTTCTGGGGTTGTGCAGGTGCGGGAGCAGGCTGCGGTGGATAATAAGTAGGTGGAGTCTATGCAGGTGATGAACCTTGTGGGGGTTGCTGATATGTCTGCAGAACGGGTTGTGGGTTTGCCGCAGGGGCTGCCTGTGGTGGGTAATAAGCAGGTTGGGCTTGAGAGGACACAGGAGCTGGTGCAGCCTGTGGGTGGTAATATGGCTGAGGTGCGACTGAGGGGGCGTAAGCCGGGGATGCATGACCAAATCACTGAGGTGGACAGGAGGGTCCGTGGGAATGGTGGTGATGTGCCATAGGAGCATATGAATTGGTTGCTCCGGATTAAGATGTAGCCCGCGAAAGGTCGGGGCCATGGCTAGGACGTGCTATGGAAAAGGGTTGGGGATGCGAGGCAACACGGCCAATGATGCCGTTTGCGACATGGGATGCCCTCGGTGCATCGTGTTGGGAGGAATCGCCGTGAGGGGCGTCAGGTATGATGGTGTATAGATAACCCGACTGGGCGTAAATGAGGTCAAATTGCCGGGCTTTGAGGATGGCCTCTTCTTCGAACTAGGGTCGTTCGGATGCCACATCCTTGGCAATGACAGGAAGGAGGGATTTGAGAAACCAATCTAAGAAGATACGGTCGTCTAACTTGATTTTACAGAGGCTGCGGCGTCGACTCCACTCATGAATGTGGTCAGTGATGTGGGTAACCGTGTTCTGTCTGCAAGATAGTAGGATCTCAACTCCCGTGTCATAGCGGGCAGGTAACTGAAAGAACTGCAAGAAAGTCGACGGAAGGGAGCTAAAGGTGGCATGGGTCCCATGGGGCTACTCGATGTACCACTTAGCTGCAGAGCCAGTGAGGGTGCGCTGTAACAGACGGAGGTAGACAGATTAATCCACTATGGAGTTGGAGGAACACCATAGAGGGAAGGACATAATATGGTTCTGGGGGTCCTCACCTGCCTTTCCCTCAAACTTAGGGATGTCAGAGGGAAGCTTGGTGGGCATGTGAGGCCACGCAGAGTCGTGTCTGATGGGATCATTAGTCAGTCTAGCTAGGTCAGGAAGGTTGAGGCTAGCCATGAATGGAAAACTAGTAGAAGGATGTGACATACTAGTAGGTGTGACCATGTTGGGGCCAATGCCCCCAAGTGGAGGGGCTGGGTTCGGGATGTTTCCCCCAAGTGGAGGAATGAAAGTGGTATGGGACGGACCTGCACCACCAAGGGTAGTGTGAGTCACTGATGGAGTGGCGATAGGGATGCCAGCTACTGGAATGGGTACAGTGATTGGAATGGTAGATGTGGGCCCCATCGAGGGCATACCCAAAGCAGGTGTGGTGGTGGATGCTTCACCAATGGTTCCTACAAAGAAAGGGGTGGAAGTCATGCCAACCATGGGGCTGGTTGGTGCAGTGTAAATGGGGTTCTCGGCCTCTGCCTCAGAATCAGAGGTAAAATAAGGGGCGTCTAGCTCGGGTGACGGAGTTCTATGCCGTTGACGAGTGGATTCAAGTGACAAGGCTCTAGATCTATGATGAGTGGTATCAAGTGATGAAGATCTATGTCTATGAAGGGTGGTGTCAAGTGAACCGTGCTGTGGGGGCTCGCCCCGAAGGCGCCGAGAATGTCTCGGGGACTCAATGGTGACAGATGGTGTCAAATATCATGTGGTTGTGTTGAGTGAAAAACAACTCAAAAACCCTAATGCAACCGAGTGTGCAGAAGGACAGCTCAAAAAATATGGCACTCAGGCCAACAACCAACTCAAAACACTTACTGTAACAGCTGTTCTACAATAAGTGGAGTATCAACAAAAATGGTTAGAATACCAACAAGCAGCAGGTTTCCTAAAAAAGAAAAAATAGTGGACTCGCTAGACCAAAAGGAGGTAAGGGAGCATGCAAACACCTAGCTAAATAGTATTCTGACTCAACTAGACATATCCTCTGCAAGGTGATGAAATCCAAGTCAGACAATATTGATAGTAGAGCCAAGTGGCTAAAGATATCCCCCTACCGGGAGGGACACTGGGTAGTCAATCCTAGAAGAAAGGAGAATATCCTTTTGGTTCTATCGTCGCGGTATACCCATACGGGTGATACCCCGATAACTGCAAAAGGTAGCCTTCAGTTACTGAATGGATTGCGGTATTCCACTCAGGCCTCTGGAACCAGTCTGGCGACTTCAACCCTCCTAGGGGAGAGGCCCTCTGATAAACTGGTTGTGACCATGCCAAAAATTACTAGGAGATTTTGGTTCCCTAATGGACAACAGCTATGTCTCAAGTGTAAGCAACCAAGGGGTTTTATTTGGATGTCTATCCCCCCGATCCTACCTAACTACAAAAATTCTTATGTGTTCCCCAAGTGGGGTTAGAATGTTGGTTGTGTTAAGTAGTATTTTAGGGCTCACTTGAATTAGGTGACAGAGTGTGTGCGTGTGAGATGATGAACCCAAGTAAAAGTGCCACGGGGTGGGAAAATTTCTAACTAAAAATAACAATACAGAATTTAAGCTTTGAAATGCAAAATTTTCTCTTTTTCAATTAAAATGTTGAAATTTAAAAATATTCTGTAAATGGAACAGAAATAATACTGCAGAAAAGGCTGTAGGGAAGGATGGATGCAGGTAGGACAGATGGCTGTGCAGGTGCAGAAAATATTGCAGCAAAGTGCTGGGTTCAAAATAGTAAAAAAGGTGCAGAAAACAGACTGCGGGTCTGTGGCAAATCTGGGCAGTCGGACCGCGGGAAACAGCTCAACAGTCGTGAATAGGTTGCGGGATTTTGTCCGAAAGACGCAGTCGGACCGTGGGAAATAGGTCGAAAGCCGCAGGCGGGTTGCAGGAAAATGGCTGAAAGCCGCAAGTGGGACACAGGAAAAAGATCGAAAGACACAGGCGGGTTGCAGGAAAATGGCTAAAAGCTGCAAGCGGGACGCGGGAAAAAGGGTTAACAGCCGCAGTTGGATCGCACCAAACAAGATAATAGCCGCGATCGGACTGCAGGTAACAGACTGGAATCCGCCGGTAGGTCGCCAGAAACAGTCTGAGAGCCGCGGTCGGATCGCAGGTAAATGCCTGAAAGACGTGGTCGAAACGCAACTGTGAGGGTAAAAGACGCGTTTTACTGTAGCCGAAAGGGACAACCGAAAGGAAAAAAAGGAAAATATTGCAGAAAATTGAAAACGTTTAAAACTTTTAAAACTATAACCAGAAATTCAAAGGAACACAAGGGGAGTCGCCAAAACTGTAGCTAGGGTTTTCACCCCAGCTTGTGCAAATGAGCACCTACTAAGGAGAAGGGACTCCTTAGTAGCAGTTCAGAAAAATAGTCAAACAATATGAAATTTAACCTAGCATGAGCATTAACAAAAATAACAAAACATGAAAATATGGTAAAAGATTTCTCTTTTTGTATTAAAGATTACCTCAAGTGTAGAGGTTGGTGAAGCTCTTGCAGCAGTCCAGGAGGGTTTCTTCCAAGCTTCCAGCTTTGCTCCTTTCTCTTTCTCCAAAAGGTTGGAAATGGGCCAAAGGGGCACTCAAGTGTGAAAGTAGCTCAAGGGTGAGCTAGGGTTTCAAGAGTGATTTTGGTAGAGTAAGGGTGTATTTGACTGTGGATATGAAATGAGGGGCCTCCATCACCTATTTATAGGTTTTTAGTGGTGGAGTGCTGGCCCGTGGTTTTGGGCACCATATGGTTTAGGTCAGCTGTATAGGGTTTTTGCTTCCTTTTTCCCTCTTTTTCCTCTTTTTTGTATTTTTTTATTCCCTTTTTAGAGGGTTTTTGCTATTTGGAGGAATTTTGGATTATTTTGGGGGGAAAAGGGGTTTTTTGGCCTTTTGGAGGTTTTTTAATGGGTTTTTAAGGTTTTGGAGGCAAATATGGTAGGAAATATGGACAAATGAGTCATGCAATGGGGTAGATGAGGTAGTGAGCGCTTTTTGGGTGTTAACAAGTGTACATGGTTGTTCTGAAACAAACTCATAACCTGGCACTTTAGGATAACTGCAAAGCTGGAAACTCGCGAAACTGATCTCTTTAGGTGAATGGGCAGGTAAAGGTTTTGATAATTATGATGTCGTGGAAGCCTAGAAAGCAATATAATCCTTTTTTGATAGAGTTTAAGCGTGAGACTCAAAAATTACAAACAAACCCTTAAGCATGACCCTCCTTGCTTTGACAGTTAGGCGAGATAATTCAGTGATCTGATCCTCAACATGATCTTAGGCGTGATTTTCATACAGCATGGTGAGATCTTGAAGCCTGCGCGATCTCTTATGTTTCTTCATGGTGCTAACTGTGATCTTCATGGGTGCTATAATTTATAAGTAGATATCCCAACGTAAACCGTCTTGAGCTATTTTCTCCTTCTGAATTGGTGATAGCTCTAAATAAATTCTGGTTGCATGTGACATAATCTTTTGAGCTAATAAATGAAAGTATCATTAGCGACGTGAGCTTGGATGATGTTAACTCCAACCTGCATGTATGACAACAATATTATAATTCTATTTAATGGCATCATCGTTATTATCCCAATGCAATAATCCCTGTGGCCACTTAAATGTATCTCAAACAACCCAAAAATCAATGTGCAATGAGAATGAAATTAACAATAATTCTTATATTTTACCCAAACTCATTGTTAAGAAATAAAATTCATAAATCTAAAACCATCATTAATTTCAAATCAGAACATTCTTAGGCATGGCAGACAATAACTTTAAAGCTCAAAAGGTAGCAGCTACATTTATTAATAACTAAAGTTAAAATAGCAATGTAAACTCCTTTTAGACTTCATTATTGAATGTTTATGATTAACCTTTTAAAAACTTTCTTTATCAACCAAGTCCATAATATCATAATCAATTATCCAAGAATAATGAAGTCATAAATAAACACGGGCTTCACTATAAGGAAATATAATACCACGTTCATTCATATTGCGGTATTAAATATTGATGAAAACCTAAAAATTATATTGCTAATATATTAAGGGGCAAAGGGTTTTTTTTATTTAATGTAAAAATACATAAATACTTTGGGGTCTTTTTTATATGGGCGAATTGGAAAATATCAGCCAAATGGAGATGGAAAGATCACGGCCGAATGAGAAATCAGGTTGAGGAAAGGCTCGGGCTTACCAGTACGCAGGAAAATCGCGTCTTGAGGCATGCTTGAGGCCAGGGGGTTTCGTGGTGAAGTGGGTTTCCAGTCGATCATAGTTGAGAGACAGTGGTCATTGAAAGCCAATTGTTACCAATAGCACTCAACCAATTGTTACCAATAGCCTTGGGAGGCTCTAAGCCTTCAGGGCCTGTTATAGGCCCTCGATAGGCCTTGGGGGCTTGAATACGCAACCACTTGTGCCTATTACAGTCCTTGGGAGGTTTAGTCAGCCTCCTAGAAGTTGTTACAGACCCTGGGGGCTTGGATACCTAGCCCACTGTAATATCCCTTTTTCAAATTTGATTAAATTGCCCAATTTTTCACTTTTTTTCCCAATTTCGACCTTTGACTAGTTTTACTGTTTTGACCTACAAATCAACCCAAATGCTCCCAAATATTCTGTAGGAGTGTATGAATGGTATTTAGACTTGAATATAAGGTTCAGGGATGTTTTATGGCCCCCCAAATACTGCTGCAAACTTGATTTGTATTCTGATCAATATATGTAATTTTGACTAGTAATTTGTGCATCAAATCCCCCTCGGGTAACACTGCAAATGGCCTTCCAAATGCCTCCAAATTCCCACAAATTTATGAACAGAGGTATATAATGTGTTAAGTATGTGATTAAGGTCTCATATGCACCATTAATTGATTTTTAATACTGTTCTAACTCTCTCACATTCAACAGCAAAAACCCCCAATTCGACCCTTGGGGAAATGGCACTATTTCACCTCCCAATACAACTAAACTGAGTAAAAATGCTTCAAATGCTCAAGTACAGTACATGAAAATTGTATAAGACATCCATGGAAATATATTTATCAAAAATATATCAGAGAATCATCCATACATTCGAAATCATCATCAATACATTGGCTCACAACAAGGTAGTGGGGAAATGGCATTGTTCTTCCATTAAAAATGAGATTTATACATTTCTACTTGGAATTTCGACCTGAAACTTTTTGGATATGAAGAACAGAGTATTTAATTCATATTACCAAAGAAATGGGGCATTATAATCTCCCCCCAAAGAGTACAATAGCTCACCAAAAACGCCCTCCCTCAAGGAGCACGAATATGCCTTCAAAACTGGAAATGGTGGAGAGAAAGTGCTGCACTAAACCAAACCATGAAACTTCCTGTAGCTGCTACCTGCAAATACAAACTCCATTAAAGCACCATGAAAGAGCTGAGTGGCCTCTCCAAACACCAACTTGGATGGGAATCTTTCACCCTCGAAATTGGCTAAGGCAAGAAACTAGTCATCCACTAGCTCTCTCTTCACAAATGCAATTTTTCTCAAATCATCAAAATCCATTCTCATACTTGATTTCTACATTTTATAACCAACATTAGCCTTCAAGGGGTCGAAATCCTCTCAATAGATTCAATAATTTTCCATTTAGAAAATATTCCTCATTTGCCACTTGTCTCCTAGTTCCAACCTTCCATCTTCTCCCAAATTTGAATTTGAGTCTCTTTAGGTTCCTCCAACTCCATGAGCGCCTTCTTGAGCCTATTTTTGGGGCTGACATGTCATAATGGTCAGGTGTAAGAAGTCAGGTCTGAATTTTGTCATAAAATGTCATAGATGCTTCATTATTGTTGTCATAAAACTAGGGAATCTAGCCCATGTGTCCACTAGTCTCCAATTTGACTCTTCCTCTCCCATGGAGGTTACTATTCCTTCCCATTTCGACCTAATATGCTCAATGCCATGTGTTATGACTTACCAACTCACCCAAGAGTGTTCACCTTCCCATGAATTCGAATTGGCAAGAGAGAGCTGCCATGTGTCATTGAAAAATCAAGCTAGTGTGGGCCCCACCACCTCCATATGTCTCCAAAACCACTTGCCACCTAGAATTTCTCTTGAATTTATTTATTCATCATATTTATTAAATTCTTGAACCCTTCTAATGTCTAAATATCATTTATTAGTTTCCTTATTACCATCCCACATGTGCCCATCCAACCTAGGAAACTAGTAGGATTGATGGGATCGTCTTACTATGCACTTATTTGAATGGGGACATTACAGTCCTCCCCACCCAAGATTGCTTGTCCTCAAGCAATTTCAAATTTGGATGCTGCAAAATCTTCTCCTCTTCCCATGTGGCATCTTCATTTGGTAAGTCCTTCCATTGCACTAAATATTCTTTGATGATTCTACTCCTCAACCTTCTTTCCCGTGTCTTCAAAATCTTTTCCGGAACAAGTGTGAGCTGACCTTCATCATCCAAAGGAGGAAGTATTTCTGAAGTGATGATTTTCTGACCAAGAGCTTTCTTAAGACAAGAAACATGAAATACATTGTGGATTTTACTCCCTTCCGGAAGTTCTAGTTCATATGCTACTTCTCCAACCTTCCGCACTACCTTGTATGGCCCATAGTACCTTGGTTTTAATTTTTCTGCTCCATTCTTTTTGAGAGATGTTTGTTTATAGGGATGCAACCTTAAATATACTAAATCATTGACTTGAAAGGTTCTCTCTTCTCTATGTTTATCAGCATATTGTTTTTGTTGATTTTGAGCAACCTGCAAATTGTCTTTCAAGAGCTTTAAAATTTCTTGGCTCTCTTCCACCCAATCTTTAGCCTTTGGGGCTCTACTATCACCAAATATAATGTCAGAAAATGTAAGTGCATCATAACCATATAATGCTTTGAAAGGAGACATTCCTATTGACATATGATAAGTGGTGTTGTAGCAAAACTCACCCAAGTGTAGCCATTTTGCCCATGCTTTTTGCTGCCCTCCCACATAGTTTCTTAGGTATCCTTCCAACCATTGGTTTACCCTCTCTGTTTGTCCATCAGTTTGTGGATGATAGCTGGTACTTGGAGTCAATTGAGTGCCTACCAATCTAAAAAGTTCTTGCCAAAAAGCACCCATGAATCTACTATCTCTATCACTGACAATGCTCTTGGGGAGCCCATGCAATCTGAAGATTTCTTTGAAAAAAATATCAGCCACTTGTGCAGCACTAAAAGATGATGTAACAGCAAAGAAATGAGCAAATTTTTTCAACCTATCAACTACCACATAGATGCAATCCTTACCTAAGGATTTAGGCAATCCGGTGATGAAATCCATGGAAATACTGTCCCATTTTTGCTCCGGAATGGGCAATGGTTGTAATAGGCCGGCTGGACATGTAAGTTCTGATTTGTTTTGTTGACATGCTTTACATTCATTCACATACTTCTGAACATCTTCCTTCAGCCCCTTCCAAAAAAATCTTTGCCTCAACTGTCTATAAGTTTTGAAGATCCCCGGATGGCCCGCTAGTGGGGAATCATGTGCTTCTTGCAAAATTCGGTACTTGAGCTTGGAGTTATGAACTAAATAAATTCTTCCCTTATAATATATCAGCCCATTCAAAATACTATAATTATCATCCCCTTTGATTCCATCCAACACATCACAAGCAAATTTGTCTTTGGCATATTCAACTAGTAGCATGTTTTTCCAATCCTTGGCAATATCCATGAGAGAAAAGGAAGGCCTTCTTGACAAAGCATCTGCTACTATATTATTCTTTCCTTTGACATATTCAATATCAAAATCATAATCTTGAATCTTGCTTACCCACTTTTGTTGCCTTTCATTTAGATCCTTTTGGGTGAGGAAGTGTCTTAGACTATTATGGTCAGTTTTCACCACAAACTTGCTGCCCACCAAGTATTGTCTGAATTTGGCCAATGCATGCATAATGGCCAGCATTTCTTTATCATAGATGGAGTAAAGTTTTTCATGAGGCTGCAACTTTCTGCTCTCAAAGGCTATGGGGTGTTGGCCTTGCTTTAGGACAGCCCCTATTCCTCCACCTGAAGCATCACATTCCACAACAAAAGGTTTAGTAAAATCAGGAAGTGCAAGTATGGGACAACTACTCATTACCTCTTTCATTTTTTGGAATGCTTTTTCAGCCTCTTCATCCCACTTGAAAGCATCCTTCTTAGTCAAATCAGTGAGTGGAGA
Source organism: Larix kaempferi (assembly GCA_027924585.1). Lineage (NCBI taxonomy): Eukaryota > Viridiplantae > Streptophyta > Pinopsida > Pinales > Pinaceae > Larix > Larix kaempferi. The sequence goes on along the minus strand of BSBM01000462.1, from coordinate 452,460 downwards.
AGTCAACTTGGATAACCCTTTCACAAATTTTCTGTAGTAGGTGCATATGCCAATAAAGCCTCTCAATTCGGTAATATTTTTTGGTGATGGCCATTCCAAGATAGCCCTGATTTTTTCCATGTGTACCTTCACTCCTTCTTGCCCAATAATGTGCCCAAGATACAGTATTTCTTTCATCCCAAACTCACATTTTGATAATTTAGCAAATAAGGACTCTTCTTGCAAGATTTTCAACACAATCTCTAACTGTTGCAAATACTCTTCCCATGTTTTACTGTAAATGAGAATATCATCAAAGAAAACCAAAACAAACCTTCTTAGTTGCTTGAAAAATATCCTATTCATACATGCTTGAAAGGTGGCTGGAGCATTAGTTAACCCAAAAGGCATGACAAGAAATTCAAAGTGGCCAAAATGACATCGAAAAGCGGTCTTTTGCACATCTTCATCTTTCATTCGAATTTGGTGATACCCTGATCTAAGGTCAATTTTTGAGAAGTATTTGGCCCCATGTAGCTCATCCATGAGCTCATCAATCCTAGGAATAGGATACCTATTCTTTATAGTCTTTTTGTTCAAGGCTCTGAAATCTATGCACATTCTCAATGTTCCATCTTTTTTCTTCACTAGCACTACTGAAGAAGCATAAGGGCTAGAGCTTGGTCTAATGAGCCCCAACTCTAGGAGTTCTTGGATAGCTTTTTCAATCTCATCTCTAAACCTTTTAGGATGTCTATAAGGTGGTATTTGAATGGGTGAAGTACCCTCCTCCAAAACAATACTGTGCTCAACCCCCCTATCTGGTGGCCTACCATGTGGAAGGTCTCTAAAAACCTTTTCATATTTTTGCAAAAGTCTCTCTATCTCCTTTGGGTGTTTGACAATATTTATAGTTGGCTTGGGAGATGTAATATGACATTCAACAGCCCATTCTATATCCCCATGCCTCAATATAGATCTCATGCTATTGCAAGTCACTACTTGATTTGGATAAGTGTGTTGCCCTCTCACAACTCTTTGTATTCCTTTTGAATCTTGGAATTTCATTTCGGGAATTTGATAATTTACTGTATGCTCTCCTATTTAATACAACCATTGCACTCCCAAAACCACATTAGTATCAGCAACATCAACCACATAAAAACTATCAACAAAAGTATAGTTACCTACGGTGACTTGCAGCTTTGGAACCCATGTTTTGCATTGCATTGTGTTGTGACCGGGAATGACAATTGTGAAGCCATCAAATGGTTCAATAGGTATCTTTCTTTTCTCTACCATCTCTGCATCAATGAAGTTATGACTGGCTCCTCCATCTACCAAAACTGAAGTTCTTTGTCCTTGTACCACACCTTTGCATCGGATAGTATGATAGCGAGGTACTGCTGAAAGCACTGCCATTCTTGCTTTGTCCGGTGAAGGCTGATTTTCTTCTTGTCTTTCCTCTTCTACTACTGTCTCATATTCCTCTTCTTGATCTGAAATATGTCCTTCATCCATGCCCCCATCATACCCCTCATTATCAGAAAATACTTCTACGTATTGAGCCTTTCCTTTGGTACATTTGTGCCCCGGTGTCCATGGTTGGAAGCATGTGAAGCATAGTTTCTTTTTTCTAAGTTCATCCCTGTTTAGTCCCTCTTTTTTATTCCTCTCAAATGACTCTCTTTTCCAAGGTTTCTTATCATATTTATAGCTAGGCTTAGGAGGAAATCTCGTTCTAGGAAGCACATTTTGGAGATCCCTAGTCAAGCTCATTGCATCTTTTAATGTAGTTGGCTTGTGGGCTTTGACCAAACCTCTTAAGGGTTCAGCCAAACCTTCAGTGAACAGCAATACTAATCTTCCCATAGATACATCAGCCACCTTGACTGATAATTTTTGAAATTCCAACATATATTCGGTAGGGGACCCAGTTTGCTTCAATTGAGCTAGTTCTTTGAAAGGCAATTCTGGATCTTTTTGTTCAAATCTTTCTAGTACCCTGTCAACAAATTCTCCATATGTTTTAACCTGATTATGACCCAAGGTTTTCAGCCCATGAAACCACCATTCATTGGCATCTCCTTCCAAATGCAAAATGGCCATTTTTAATGCATCCTCTTCCAACATAGGATTCAGCTGAAAATATACATCCAATTTTTGCACCCAAGTGTTAGCAGAATTTTGAGAAGAACCATCAAAAGTAGGAAGTGACATTTTTCCAATAGCACTATTCAATTCTTTGTTTTGGAATGGACTCCTATTGTCTCCCTTCATTTTAATCTTTTGCATAGCATCACTGAGTGGTACACCTCTTTTACACTCTTCATTCAAATCATTCCAATCATTTACTAGTTTCTTGTAATCCAATTCAAGATTGGGTTCTTCTTTGGGTGTGAGAAATTTAGGTGCAGTATGCCTTTGTGTGCTTTGAAATTCATCAGGTCTATTATGAGGTCCTGTACTTGAGAAAATATGCTCATTCCCTTTCATCTTTTCCCCTGAGTGTGAACCACTATTATCTCCTATCATCCCTTTGCCTGAAAGTTGGCTACCCAACAATTCGAAACCTTTCATCATTTGTTTATTCATATCTAGCATAACCATGGTAAGTCCTTCAAAACATGGTTTTAAGGCTTCAATAAATTCCTCCTTATGTCTTAATTTTTCCTCCTCCTCTCTACCCATTGTTTTAGAAAAGAACTCTTTTTCTGCTACTATCTCTTCTTCAACCAAAACTTCTTCAACTACTGATTCAAAGGGTGGTGTTTTATTTGTTTGGATTCTTGTTAATACCATCAGGTTCCAAGACCATGCTCTGATACCACTTGTAATATCCCTTTTTCAAATTTTATTAAAATGCCCAATTTTTCACTTTTTTTCCCAATTTCGACCTTTGACTAGTTTTACTGTTTTGACCTCCAAATCAACCCAAATGCTCCCAAATATTTTGTAGGAGTGTATGAATGGTATTTAGACTTGAATATAATGTTCAGGGATGTTTTATGGCCCCCCAAATACTGCTGCAAACTTGATTTGTATTCTGATCAATATATGTAATTTTGACTAGTAATTTGTGCATCAAATCCCCCTCGGGTAACACTGCAAATGGCCTTCCAAATGCCTCCAAACTCCCACAAATTTATGAACAGAGGTATATAATGTGTTAAGTATGTGATTAATGTCTCATATGCACCATTAATTTATTCTTAATACTGTTCTAACTCTCTCACATTCAACAACAAAAACCCCCAATTCGACCCTTGGGGAAATGGCACTATTTCACCTCCCAATACAACTAAACTGAGTAAAAATGCTTCAAATGCTCAAGTACAGTACATGAAACTTGTAGAAGACATCCATGGCAATATATTTATCACAAATATATCAGAGAATCATCCATACATTCGAAATCATCATCAATACATTGGCTCACAACAAGGTAGTGGGGAAATGGCATTGTTCTTCCATTAAAAATGAGATTTATACATTTCTACTTGGAATTTCGACCTGAAACTTTTTGGAGATGAAGAACAGAGTATTTAATTCATATTACCAAAGAAATGGGGCATTAGAAGCTCCCCCCAAAGAGTACAATAGCTCACCAAAAACGCCCTCCCTCAAGGAGCACGAATATGCCTTCAAAACTGGAAACGGTGGAGAGAAAGTGCTGCACTAAACCAAACCATGAAACTTCCTGTAGCTGATACCTGCAAATACAAACTCCATTAAAGCACCATGAAATACCTGAGTGGCCTCTCCAAACACCAACTTGGATGGGAATCTTTCACCCTCGAAATTGGCTAAGGCAAGAAACTAGTCATCCACTAGCTCTCTCTTCACAAATGCAATTTTTCTCAAATCGTCAAAAGCCATTCTCATACTTGATTTCTACATTTTATAACCAACATTAGCCTTCAAGGGGTCGAAATCCTCTCAATAGATTCAATAATTTTCCATTTAGAAAATATTCCTCATTTGCCACTTGTCTCCTAGTTCCAACCTTCCATCTTCTCCCAAATTTGAATTTGAGTCTCTTTAGGTTCCTCCAACTCCATGAGCGCCTTCTTGAGCCTATTTTTGGGGCTGACATGTCATAATGGTCAGGTGTAAGAAGTCAGGTCTGAATTTTGTCATAAAATGTCATAGATGCTTCATTATTGTTGTCATAAAACTAGGGAATCTAGCCCATGTGTCCACTAGTCTCCAATTTGACTCTTCCTCTCCCATGGAGGTTACTATTCATTCCCATTTCGACCTAATATGCTCAATGCCATGTGTTATGACTTACCAACTCACCCAAGAGTTTTCACCTTCCCATGAATTCGAATTGGCAAGAGAGAGCTGCCATGTGTCATTGAAAAATCAAGCTAGTGTGGGCCCCACCACCTCCATATGTCTCCAAAACCACTTGCCACCTAGAATTTCTCTTGAATTTATTTATTCATCATATTTATTAAATTCTTGAACCCTTCTAATGTCTAAATATCATTTATTAGTTTCCTTATTACCATCCCACATGTGCCCATCCAACCTAGGAAACTAGTAGGATTGATGGGATCGTCTTACTATGCACTTATTTGAATGGGGACATTACACCCACATCAGGCTTAGTCAACAATTGGGGAACTGCAACATGCAATCTAAATGTTGTACTATGTGCATTGGCTCTAGTGACACACAAGAAGTGATCTCCTATCTCTTCATTATACCATTAGATGTTTCAAATCATAATGATATGTGGTTGAGTAATTGCATTGTGGGTGAAGTAATGTGCATCCACAATATACATCGAAAGAAGCAAGGTGCATTGTAGAATGCATGTGGGGTCATAAGAGGGGTATCATATCAATATACTAGGTAGAAATATAAAAGGGTATAAAGAATGTTAATGAAAAAATTGATACATACAATATCTAGTGAAAATAGGGGTTTTTTTAAATTGGGAAGGCATATTGGGAGGGGGTTAAAAAAAATATTTTGGAAGGTATTTTCCAATATTTAGTGAAATTAGGGGTATTGTTTCATATGACACGAATGAACGTGCTATGATAGCGGTTTATTGAGTGAAGCCCCTGTAAAAATAAACTTAAAAGGGACGGCCAATTCAAATTTTATGGAAAAATTCAAAGAAATAAATGAAATTCTTAAAGTTTAATTTTATTACATCATTCACCATTCCATTTTACCATGTGGCAAGATTTTTTACTTATCACTTTTAGATACAAGAAAAGTTTGGTGATAAGTTCTAAAGCATATGAAGTGTAAGTCCACATTAATAAAAAAAAAATTAGTTAACTCTAATTTTTAATATCTTCCTTTTGATATATTGGTTTTTAATAACCAATTAATATATGTAGATAATGGAAGTCTTTGATTTAAAATAATATTTTTTTTATTTTTTATCTTTTTAATAAATATGCAATGAATAATAAGTATTATATTTTCTAAGAGAAAAGAATAGTAAATTTGGTAAAAGTAAATAATTTATAAAATTTAATTCCTTAGTTTAGAATGAAAAATGGTTTGTTCGCTTACAAATATTGAAGTATAATATTTTAAGGTAAAGATCGTTTAATATAAGATCAAGCACTTAGATAATTAATTTGAATCCTCCAAAGTGTTCTTTTAATCATTGAAGAGAAAGCCAAATTTCATGATTTTTTTTTTCTTTCAAACCAAAACATGTTTTCATTTCAGATGAGATCAGCTAAGAACATACAAGCATTGATTAGCAACCACGCAACCAAGAGATTCGAGCAAAGATATCCAAATCACCAAACCCTTATATAATGAAATCCAAGCCAAAGAACAAGCACCGTAGCGAGCGAAAGATTGAAGAAAGAAAGCCAAGAACCCACCTACCAAAGCAAGGAAGATAAGATAAAAGAAAACCAAAAATATTTACAAAATTTACATGGGGCCCCCTTGATTTTCATAAAAATCAAGGGGAGTTGTTGAGGTGCCAACAAATGGCGACATGCTGGGTGAACCAATTATCTCTGTTCATCTTGCTTCAAACAATTGAGTAAGATATGGTCTTAGACCTTCTCAGAGAGATCAGATAATCTCAATCTGACCAAAAATATGTGTTTTTGATGAGGATAATCTCATGTTTGTAAATACTTTCAGAACTTTCCCTCCGCGTTGTTGATAAATATTTTCAGACAAGCCATATTACCTCATCAAAACTGAGTACCCAGAATTAAAGATAATCCAAATCTTCAGTATAAAGATATAACCATTTATTTCTCTAAAAAACACCTAAAATCGGTTCCATCCTTTTATAGATTATATTTCCTTTTTGAGTATTTTTTTACTTTATGAAAGAAGGAATCATTGCACTAGCTTGGTAACTAAAAGACAACGTCACTCACAAACAACATTAGAAATGAATCAGCTGGCTCATTACTGAGACCTCTTATCTTTTGATCCTAAAACCAAAAGCCATTACCACAGCTTGGTAACTGAATTTAGGTAATGTCTTACCAATGATGTCCATGATCTTGATCGGACCAGCTCATTACCGAGACCTTCCGTTCCTAATTTCATAAAATAAAATTTTTACAGATGGAACCGATTAAGATGCTTCCTAGATTGTAAACAGTTTGAAAAATGACTGTTGATTCAGATTTATAAATATTTTTCAGGTACAAGGTTTTGAAAAGGTAACTTATCATCTATCCTTACTATAATAGTAAAACAGACTGTAACGGATCAATCCTGATTGTAAGCACAAACCTTTTAAAGTTTACAACAGATTCATCTCAAATTTAAGAAAATTTGATTAGACTGAGTGGGAAAAAGACCAAATGTCATGTCCCAAATTGGCATTGGGTCACAATGGCCTAAGCATATTGGACATATTCATTATAGTTTGTCAAATTGATGCTAAGGGTCAAATAATTGCCAAGGAGGAAAATTACTAGTTTCCTAGGTTTGGGGTGGAAGCTTTGGGATTTGGAATAAGGGGAATAATAAATGATTTTTGAACATTAGAATGGCATAAATATTTAATAAAGGAGCTAAATAAATATATACAAGTGAAAATTAAAGTGGCATTTGATCATGAAGACACATGGAGGAAGGGGGACCCACATATGGCTAGATTTCCCAGTACACTTGGCATCATTCTCTCACCAATTCGAATTCAAGGTGAATGGTAACATACTTGGGGGAGTTAAAAATGTATTATTCATTGCATGTCTCATCCAAGGTCGAATGTAGAGGAAGAGTAACTCCCATGGAATAGGAAGAGGCAATTTAGAGCTAGTGAGACACTTGGGCTAGATTCCCTAGCTCTATGAAAACAATGATGAAGATGCTATGACACCTATGACACAAGCAGACTTGAAGGATGAAATATGACATATATGACATGTCAGGGCTAAAAATAGCCTCCAAGAGGGTTCTCAAGGGAGTTAGGGTAGCTAAGATGCTTCCACATGTGATTTGGTGGAAGTGGGAGACCAGGAATTGTTGTACAAGTGGTGTTCTTTGGAATATCTTCCCAACTTGAGTTGGCATGAGTCTCTTGGAAGAATTTGACCTTTGGAGGACATTAGAAGTTTATAAATGTCAATAAAAAAGAAGGAAACCAGCTTTTGATCATTTGAGAAATTTTCAATTTCATTTGTGAAGAGGGAGAGCTAGTGGATGACTAGTTTCTTGCCTTAGCCAATTTCGAGGGTGAAAGATTCCCATCCAAGTTGGTAATTGGAAAGTCCATTCAAGAACTTTCATTTGGAGCTTTAATGGAGTGTTTATTTGCAGGTGTAAGCTATAGGGCAGCTCATGGTTTCTTCTAGTGCAGCACACTCTCTCAACCATTTCCAGTTTTGATGGCATATTCTTGACCCTTGAGGGAGGGCATTTTTGGTGAGCTCTTGTTCTCTTTAGGAGAGATTCTCATGATCTATTTCTGTTATAATATGATTAATATACTCTTTTATTCATCTCCAGAAATTTTCAGGTCGAAATACCTGTTAGGATATTCCTATACTCCATCCTAGTCCTTCTAAAATTCCTGTCATTTACATTTTCAGTCCTACATGCAAAATTAGGGTTTGCATGCATTTTACATGCATCCTAGTCATCAGCACCAGCACCTAGCCCTCAGCAAACTAGCCCCAGGAGCTTCTCTCGGATCAGTCTTAGCTCTCCTAGAGCTTAGTGCGCCCTCTTTTCAGTTATTGCATGAGAAAGGCGCCTTTCTTCATCTGCCAATCCAGTTTAGTTCAGTTATCTTTAGTTCTTCCTTGATTTAAGGATTAACTGACTCCTAACTGACCTTATCACTCTTTTGGACCTCCAGTGTGACTAGATAGACTGTTTTGACTCCAGTTAGCTCCATGAGTTCCCTCCACTGAATCTCCTTCACTATATCAGTGCTTCCATGTTCCAGTTACACCAACCACACTCAGTTAGACTCAGTTTGACTCCCGGTTGATCACTACTTGTGCATTGATGACTTCACTGATGATGAGATAGACTCCTAGTTTGGCACTGATGACTCTCCACTGATTATGGATCTGTGCATGAAGGATAATTCGAATTACACCTAGTGAATTCGAATCCTCATACTCAGCATTGTATATTTACCCAGTTACTATTCTGATTAATGTAGTGTGTGTAATTATTCTGCCTCTATTGGATCTATGTTCTATTGCTTCTCTCTTCTTCCTTAATTCCTTAATTCTTTCACTGTGAGGTTACATTATCTCTTTGGATCTTATGTTGGCAATCGAACATGGTATCAGAGCCATTTGAGAGTATATTCTACCTCCATTCTTGAGAGTTTTTTTTTTTTGCAGGTATTTCGAAGTTCTAGCAGTTGCAGCAGCAGATTCAACAGCTCTCTATTTGCACTTATTCAAGCAGTCAAGATGAGCAATTCGAATGCTCCTTCTTCTCCTATACTTCTCACTCCTTTCAATTACTTCGAATGGAGGGATGAGATGAAGATTTTCTTGATGACAAAAGGGTTTGAAAGATTGGTTTATGAAAGAGATTCCACACCACATATAGCTAGAGATAAAGTCAAGCACCTAACCAAATTGGATGAAGCTTTTGGATACATATGCCTTTACATGTCCAGAGATCTATTGTTCCATGCTGAAGGTTTGAAGTCTCCAAAAGAGTTATGGACCAAATTGGAGAGCCTTTTTGGCAAACAAGATGGGATGAGAGGCTACACTCTTGAAAACGAATTGGCCTCTCTACAACCTAGCAATTTTGAGAGCATTCAAACATTCATCTCAAAATTTCAGAATTTGGTTACTCAATGCAAGCATTGTGGCATCACCAAAAGTGATGAGCAATTAGTACTCTCCATTTTGAGCAAACTTGGATCTCAATTTTCTGTTTTTGTCTCTACTTTCCATTCTGGGCGAATGTCAATCCCTGGATGGAAGTTTCCTACCTTGGAAAAATTTACTACCGCTCTCATTCAAGAAGAAGACAAATTGATTCAAATGGGTTCCATCACAATCTCCAGAGATCTAGCTCTTTTAGCTGGTGAATCAAGTGGAGTGAATACAAGGGGGGGACAAAAAGGCAAAGGAAAAAAACCTTCAATATCCAAGAATGACAAACAAAAGAGACCTAATTGTACCTACTGCAAGAGAGGAAACCATCCTGAGCATTCCTGCATGCATAAGAAGATTGATCTTCTAACCAAGCTTCTTGAACAAAACCAAATTGTTGTTCCAAAAGAAGCAAAGATGTTTGATTCTGGAAGTGGATCTGATGATTGTCATGCATTGATGGATGGTTTTTCAAACACAAAAGCTCTCCTCATAGATTCTGGAGCTTCCAACCACATGATGGCACAAAAAGAATCTTTCTCTTCTCTAGATCTCCATGATGGGCCTACCATTCACATGGGAGACAACACTCAAGTTTCTGCAAAAGGAGTGGGTACAGTGCATATGGAACATGGTAAGTTCAAAAATGTCTTGTTTGTTCCTTCTCTAACTGCAAATTTATTATCAGTTTATTAGATGACCCATATAGGATCTCCAAAGCAAGTTACTTTTGGTCCAAACACTGTCGAGATCACAGAAATATCCACTGGAAAGGTTATAGCGAATGGGATTGCTAATCATGCCTCAAAGGCATATGAATTTTCTCACTTTATGCCTTTCTCTCCAAGTGTTTTTTCAGATTCCGATCAAGATCAGAGTGACTTCTCTTCCGATGAAGAATAAGAGCAAGATTCTGATGTAGAAGTCATAGTTCAAAAAGATTGCAATCCAGAATCAACACCTATTATCAGTCCAGATACAAGGTCAACATGGGCTCACACAGCTCTTGCTACTACTGAGAATACTGTTCAGGATCATCACACTACCAGACTTCCACACCATGCCAACCTTGCATTATGCCATCCACCTCTCCATGAGAGATGCAGCATGATGGTGGGGTTTACTCTTCCATTATTTGGGAAAACTCATCATGATACATTCGCTCCAGTGACATAAAAGGTTCCTGAAAGACTTGCTACATTCAGCACATTCTCTAGCACTTGCATTTGCACTTTACAGAGGATTAGCTTACCAAGTCTCTTTGCAAAGTTTTCATTGATGAAAGATTGCTTCTTTTCTGCTTAGAGTGATGGCTCCTTGAGTTATTCAAAAATATAAAACAAAAAAAAAAAATGAAAAAGAAAAATTGAGGCAGTATTTTTTTTATTATCATTTCATTGATTGTATGGGTGACCTTTGGTCCTAGTTACCAGGGCCCAGGATGGATTAAGGGGGGGTGTTAGGATATTCCTATACTCCATCCTAGTCCTTCTAACATTCCTGTCATTTACATTTTCAGTCCTGCATGCAAAATTAGGGTTTGCATGCATTTTACATGCATCCTAGTCATCAGCACCAGCACCTAGCCCTCAGCAAACTAGCCCCAGGAGCTTCTCTCGGATCAGTCTTAGCTCTCCTAGAGCTTATTGCGCCCTCTTTTCAGTTATTGCATGAGAAGGGCGCCTTTCTTCATCTGCCAGTCCAGTTTAGTTCAGTTATCTTCAGTTCTTCCTTGATTTAAGGATTAACTGACTCCTAACTGACCTTATCACTCTTTTGGACCTCCAGTGTGACTAGATAGACTGTTTTGACTCCAGTTAGCTCCATGAGTGCCCTCCACCGAGTCTCCTTCACTATATCAGTGCTTCCATGTTCCAGTTACACCAACCACACTCAGTTAGACTCAGTTTGACTCCCGGTTGATCACTACTTGTGCATTGATGACTTCACTGATGATGAGATAGACTCCTAGTTTGGCACTAATGACTCTCCACTGATTATGGATCTGTGCATGAAGGATAATTCGAATTACACCTATTGAATTCAAATCCTCATACTTAGCATTGTATATTTACCCAGTTACTATTCTGATTAATGTAGTGTGTGTAATTATTTTGCCTCTATTGGATCTATGTTCTATTGCTTCTCTCTTCTTCCTTAATTCCTTAATTCTTTCACTGTGAGGTTACATTATCTCTTTGTATCTTATGTTGGCAATCTAACAATACCAAGTGTTTATATGTAAAATGGATTATTAATGAGAAAACAATGACCATTCCCCCACTAGATTGATGTATGCCAATGTATTGATGATACTTTCGAATGGAAGAATATTTTGTATGATATATTTATGATGTATTGACTGCCACTGATTATTATTACAAGTTTCATGTTCATCACTTAAGCATTTGGAGCTATCTTGCTCAATTTTATTTTATTTGAAGAAGATTTCATGCTATTTCCCCCAAGGTTGAACTAGTGATTTTTGTTGTTGTTTTGGAGAAGGTTAGAACATAATTAATAATTGATTAATGGTTCACATGAGACCTAAATAATTTCCCTCAGACATCCCCTACCTCTGTTCATAATTTCGAGTGATTTTGGAGGCATTTAGAGAGTCATTTTCAGTACTTACCCTGGGGGATTTGAACCCCAAATTGCTAGTTAAATTCCATACTTTGTCTAGAATCTTAAACCAGTTTGCAGAAGTATTTTGCTATGAACATAAAATAAGATAATAATTAAATAATTAATAATTAGGTTAACTAAAGTTAGGTTATGAAATGAGGTGTCTCCTCAACATCAAATGCCCGAGCCATATTTAAGGCAGGGCCATCATTGTAACATATTATCTTTTATCCTATTATCTAATATATTATTCTTACTTAATATCCAATATGAGAGTCGGATTCGACTATTAACTTAGTGAACGGATACGTTCACTGCATTTGGTATCAGAGCCTGGTTTCAGCTCCTTCAACCTGAGCTCGGATTCGGCTCCTCCTACTATCGAGCTCGGTTTCGGCTCACATATCCAGCTCAGAGCTCATCGCTGATCCTCCAAGCTCCTGGCTAAATTATCAAGTTTCTTGAAGACTGTGGTTTTTTATCATAACTTGGCCATTGGCCATTTTCTGTTTGAAGTTCCAGTGAAAAAGACTACTCCGGTGTTAAAAATAAAATAAAAAATAGAATGTTTGACGAACAATCCGCTGCATAGAAATTTGAACAAAGAAGAATCATCCGCATAACAACCACCAATCCGGTTCAAATCCAAGAAATCATTAAAGTTAAAAAAAAAAAAATCATAAAGGCCCGAATCTTGGGCTGTCGTGAGTAAGAAAGACAGAGTATTGAACCACTGTAGTGGGAAATTCCTGTTGTTAAGTTGCTTCAGAACGTTGGAAGGAATCATCAGCTAAAAAAAAAAACAACCAATTCGTCAACTGGTTACGAACTGTGAGGTGAAGTCCACGAAGGAAATCTAAAATTTTGGAATTATTCACTCAGGTGCCGAATTAAAAGGATGTATCGATTTAGTACAATGGCATATCCAATAGTCACCTGTCAGCCATCACAACGTTGATCACCATAGGACACATCTAAACACTAATATGCACAATTGTGAACTCCTTCCATCCAATCTGCGCCACCACACTCCACTCCTTAACTCCACCACCTGTGCTCCTTCCACGCTCATCCATCAGTCCATTCCCCTCCACCTATGCCTCAGCTCCACCTACCACGCCTGCTCACGCCGCCGACCTTCTCCCTCAGCGCTGCGCTCAACAACTCCTCCTTCCTCCCAGCGCACTCCTGCTCTCACTTCCTCCACTCCACGCAAAACCTCTTCCTCCCTTACACTGCTGCATACTCCATCTCCTACTTCGCTCCTGCACTCTGAGCTCGGACTCGGCTCATCAACTCCTCCAGTGAGCTCGGATTCATCTCCTCATTCCACCATTCCACTCACTCCAAATCCGCGCCACACGCCCGTCACTCCTGATCAGCCCACGCCACCTCTCCCTCCAACAGCTCGTTCGCCAATGCTCCATCCTCCATTGCATTCCATCCACGCTTCCATTCACCGCGCCCTCAATTGCGTCCTCCACCAGCTTGCTGCATCCGCGCCTTCCCGCTGCACACAATCGCTCCATGCCACCTCCCCAGCTATTTCATCTTCCACCAGTCTCCCTCTTCTGCCAGCCGCTCCTCTTGTCCACTCGCCTGCAACTCCCCTTGACCCTCCTTTGCTCCTGTGACTCCTCACGCCTCCCTGCTCGTGCTAAACCCTCCTCCCACTTCTACACATCCCATCTTCCCTCCTCCCACTGCTGCGTATCCCCTACCTTCACGCCTCCACTCTCCCCCAGCTGCATCCATAACCCTCGCCATCCGTCTTTCCCATCCCCACACTCCCTCCATCGCCCAACTCTTCCCGTAAACCCTATTTTTTTTTAAAATTAAATATTATATAATATTTAATTTTATTAAAGGTCACAAATCCATATTATAAAGAAAATAAAAAAAAAATATTTAAATATAATAATTATTATATTTATTTATTTTACCCATTAATTATAATAATTATTTTCCTTACAATAATTATTATTAATTAAGTCCTACCAAAATCGATTCCAAATATTCACCTCCCCACACCAGGTCAAGAACCATGGCCGAGTTACGAGACTGACTAGAAAAATTAGAAAAAGACCAAATTAGAGATTTAAAAATCGTCGAAGGTCTAAACTCCAGAATGGACGAACTTGAGAAAGTGTTTCGAGAAAATTTAAAGGAAGAGATGAAAAATAACAATGCCGTGCTTAAAAAAGAAATCAAAGATGAAGTTGTTCTGGTACTAGAAAAAAGGTTGAGTGAAAAATTTGACACTCTGAACGAAAAGCAAAAAAACTTGGATGACAAAATGAGTGCTATGACTCAAAACATAAACACCATAACCCAGAACTTGAGCACCATGACGCAAAACCATAATACATTAATGGAGGCGTTACAAAGACTAACGCTTAAGACAGACCAAGTCAACAGTCCAGACATGCTAGATGCCTCATTTCATATTTTCACACAGGAAGCACTTGCCAAGAATCAAGAAGAATTGCAAAAAGAAATAAAGATTAACAATGCGACGCTTAAGCAAGAGATAGAAACAAAAGTACTGCTAGATATGGAGGCACGATTAAATAGCCAAATAGAAGTTATCAGTAAGATAGTAGAGAATAAAAAAGATAAAAATCACCGCCAACAACGAAGCAGTTCAAATATGTCACTTACATCGTCTAGTAGTTCTGATACACCATCAAACCATAAAGCAAAAGGGAATCAATATCACCCTTACATAGTGTACCCACCTAAGGCAAAAATAGAGTTGTCGAAATACAATGGAAGTGAAGACCAATGCATTGCTTGGCTAAACAAAGAGGAAGAATACTTCGACATTTACAATATTCAATCTGACGAGGAGAAGGTGAAATATGCGTCAATGCATATGGAAGGGTACGCCTATAATTGGTACTTATGGTGGAAGAGAGACAATTTTTCCTACACCTGGAACTTGTTCAAAAATGATTTTTTTAATAGGTTTCAAGGAATCAAGGAAGATGAATTTTTCAGTAAACTTACCAGATTACAACAGGTTGGAAGCATTGAGGAATTCACACATCAGTGGGAATCCTTATCGACACGAGTATTTGGGTTGTCTGACAAATAAAGACTCGAAACCTATTTAGGAGGTCTTAAACCGTACCTCCAAAAAGAGTTAAAGTTACATGACATACCTAACGTAGAGGTAGCAAGATATAAAGAAAAGTTGTAGAATGTAAATTGGAAGAAATAAAAACAAGAGGTGATAACCATTATCGACAAGAGAAAGAGACACAATGTAGGTACTGTGTAGATACTTGGTCACCCGGCCATCAATGCCACAAACCTCAATCATATGCCTATGAAATGGAAAATAGATCAAAGCCATCTAACAGTTACTCTGATAATAGAAAGAAGAAGAAAAACATATGTCGTCGATGCGGTGATGATTGGATCCCAGGCCATAAATGTAGGAACAATCAGACAATACAGTGCAAAATCATCAATGGAAAGGAAGTGCAAGTCTCTACACAAGAAATTGCGTCCGATTCTAATACTGACACTGAATCTGAATGAAGGATGACATTAGGAAAATACTCAAGCTTTGAGGACAAAGCTTTCCAAAAGGGGAAGGCAATGCTATGAATATTTTATTTATATTGTTATTTATATATTAAATAGATTATTAGGTTAATAAGCGAAAGGGTGTAACCCTTCGTTATTATTGCTCAAGCCCTATAAAGGTGAGCTTATTGTAACTTTATCATCATCAATCAAATCTATTATTATCTTTTATCTCAAATATGGAAGGCGGATCCGCTTCTTATTGTAACTTTTCACGACATAAATAACAGTTCAGAAATAAGAATTGAATTACAAGAAAGGTACAATGAAATAAAAATATCTGACCAGGAAAGGCGTATAGAAAAATTGTATGCGCAAATTGATGAATTAAAAGCCGAAAATAAATTCAATCAGAGGTTAGGAAATCAAGATATAAAGAAGGAAATAAATAATTACGAAGCAGAAATAATACGCTTGAACAAAATCATTAGCGACAAAGATGAAGAACTAATGCAGTTACGACATAAATTAGAAAGTCAAGAATCAGAGGTCGGCCAGTGTCGACAACAGATAAAATTTCTTCAACAGAAAAATGACGACTCTAAAAAGACACATAAGTCAGAGATCGCGAAGAGTAATAAAGCATTATCTAACAATGCTGAAGAAATTTTTAGACTAAGAAATCATAACAAGATACTAGTCACAAAAATTAAGAAGTTGAAAAATAGCCGAAAGATAGAACAATCTATGGACAACATTGAAGGGAAACTTCTAGACAAGCAGGAAGAAAATAGTTGTATCAGAAGTCATAATGAAGATCTTAAGGAACAACTTAAGACATCTGAAGATAACAGAAAATCACAAGTCGAATTGATTAAGAAGTTTCAAAATGATAACAGGCAGTTAGAAAACAAGTTGGAAAAGATACAGAATGAAACCTTAAAACCTCAAGAGACGGAAATAAAACTCCCAGCTCAGATCAATGCTCAAAAGACGACGCTCGTAAAAGAAAATGACATTGTGAAAATTCCCTATCGACACCCCAACCATAAAAACCGATATTCTGAAAAGTGGGAAATGTCGAAAGACGATGGTACTAATGTGATCAAAGCTCTTAACGACCGATCAGTGGGGAATCCCAACAGTCAGCAACAAATCAATTTGGGATGGATTGACCCATCCACACATCGAAAGTTATGCTCTACACTTAGCAGTTCGTATCGACATGTTTCGTCAGCCATAACATTGCAAAGAACAATGCGACAAAATTATAAGGCTTTGAGGACAAAGCCTTTCTAAGAGAGTGGCAATGCTACGAACATAAAATAAGATAATAATTAAATAATTAATAATTAGGTTAACTAAAGTTAAGTTATGAAATGAGGTGTCTCCTCAACATCAAATTTCTGAGCCATATTTAAGGCAGGGCCATCATTGTAACCAATTATCTTTTATCCTATCATCTAATATATTATTCTTATTTAATATCCAATATGAGAGTCGGATTCGACTATTAACTTAGTGAACGGATACGTTCACTGCATATTTTGATGGTCATAAATCATCCATGAACATCATAATCAAGTACAAATATCATTCATACACCTTCACTGAATATTTAGAGGCATTTGGAGCCAATTGAAGACCTAGAGACCAATACTAGTCAAAGGGAAATTACTAGTAAAGTTCCCTACATTGGCCAGAATTGAACGAGGATTTGCAAAAGTATTTTAAAGGTACAAAAGCATCCATGAAACACATATTTATGTTCTAACATCATCCATATACCTTCTCATAAGATTTTGGAGCATTTGGGGCAGATTGGAGACCTAGGCATCAAAACTAATCAAAGGTTGAATTTGGGGAAAAAGTGAAAAATTGGTCCTTTTAATAAAATTCTTAAAAAGGGACATTATAGTGGTATCGGAGCATGGTCCTTGCACCTATGAATTAATATCATACATTGAAGAATAATTTGCAGCCATGTCTCACTATTATGAGGAATCCTATGAGTACAATTCTTATGAGGAATATGCAGATGCTTATGAGCAATATGAAGCAGAATGTGAATGGTTTGAGGAAGAGGTGCCATCATGAAACACTTCTTACAATTTCAATAGGAATGAATATTATGATTATGACCCTATGTATGATAAATATGAGTATGTCACACCACCAAAGGATAATTCTATAGATGAGTTACAAAGATGGAGAGCAAAATATAAAACCTTGCCCCAACAATATCAATCATATCTAGAACATCTTGCTTTGAGTAAAAATATACAAAAGACCATGACTTTTGAATACTATGTTGATGTGGCATTTGCAAATAGGCCCAAGAATGATGTGGAGTTAGTGAGGAAAGGTTTATGCCCTTATTGTAAAAAAAATTGGAGAGAAAATCATGTGTGTGTGAATGATGGTGAGGACCATATAAAAATCATTGAAGAGATGACCAAGCAGTTTATGAAAGGATTCAAATTTTGGGCTATCCAACCAGAGAGAAAATATATTGATCTTAATAAAACCAAGGGGAAAAATGCATCAGCTTTCTTGAAGGAGAAAAATGAGGAGATCCATGAACCACCTAGTTCTGAAATAGGTGAAGTAGAAGAAGCAGTACATGAAGAGGATCAAAAGTCACTCCCAAGTGACTCTGAAAAATATGAAGAGACATCACATGAGCATGAATAATATTCTATTGAGAGTATTGAATATCAATTCGAGACACATTCTACCTTGGACATGAATCAAGGAGCATCTACTGATGGATGCTTGAACTATGAAGGAGTACCTACTGATGGGTTCTCACACCTCTATGTTGGTGACATAGAGATCAATTTTGAAAGTGTTTCTTCAAGCCAAACTTCCATTAAACATGAAAATGAATACCTTGTAGCAGTTGAAGAAGAAATAAGATCAACTTCCCCATCACCACTCGAGCTTCATGAAGTTGTCCCAAGAAAGAAGGAAGAAGATGAGGAGGTTCATTTGCAAGATTCTCATTTTCTTGAAGGGTCCTTAAAAATGAATGAAAAGAATATCCAAGAGTCCCTCATCATTCTCCATGACACTCAAGCATTGATGTCAAATTCTTGTTGGAGAGCTACTTCATTGGAGGAAACATCCTTCCTTGAAGACATGGAGAAGATTCAAAGAGCAATGTGCCACATCAAAGGTAATTTCATGTCTTTTCTTTTTGATAGAAACCATTTGTTTGAGCTTAATTAATTGTTACATGATGCATGAAGAATAATGAGGATAGTCATAAGATCACAATTCCAAATGAGCAACTTCTTGAAAAGTTGCAAGATACTTGTTTTTCCTCCTATGTTTCAGATTGTCAAATAGTAGATTGTTTGGAAGATTCTCATGACATGGTGGATCATGAGAAATGTGGAAAATTGAATGTGCTTGATGTGTTTGAAGATTAACTTGAAAAGATCCAAACACTTGATGTGGAGGAAGCGGAACTTGAATTGTCTTTTGATGAAGGTTATGCAATTTTTAAAGAAGAGCATGATTCCTCTACATTGGAACCAATCTATGACAAAGGTTTCACACTTTTGAAGGAGCTGCATGATACTACCCATATGGGTCCTTTCCATGATGAAACTTCTGCACTTTTTGATCATTTGGGTGAGTTAGTTAATTCTCCTACATCCTACAATTCCATGTTTTGTAGCATTAGTCTCAATGAAGAATGGGTGAAAGGGTTCTTTTTTATGGTGCCACATGAGGAGTATGGAACTCCTAGATTTAATTTTTATGATGATATGGTTGGAGCACATTCTTATTCACATTTGCAGAAGCATCCTTTGTTACTTTATGATGATGCACATCTACATGGATGCACCTATGATATGCATTTGAGTCACTTGAAGATTCATGGTTTTTCTTGCTCAGCACTTGATTCATTTGATGTTGGACGAACTTCATCCAACACTTGGGTGAATAGATTTATGATTGGAGAACATTTTTTTTGTAAGCCACATACTTTGTTATATCTTTATGATTCTCACATTCAGGGATGTATGGGTGAGACTTCTTTGAGTCATTTGAAGTCTCGTTTTTTCTGCTCATTATTTGGTTCAGGTTTTAGTGGAGATTCTTCATTCACTTCTTGGATGAAAGAATACATGGCTGAATATTTTGATGCCTATCACATCCTTTGGAGCAGCATTATATGACATGGGATCCTCACCTATGTCATTGGAGCATATTTGATTGGTCACTTGAAGCTTGTATGCACTTGGAAAATGGTGGTCTACTTGCTTGGAGGTATAAGCACTTTCATGATTTTTTGATGAAGCACCTCCTTGGTGTACATTTTAATTATGTTGTTATGTACTTTGATGATATATATTTTGTACTCATGATGTTAGGAAGAATGCATACAAGAAAATGGGATCCAGGAATCCTCTTATCTGATGGTATGGGTTGGAGAGCACTCCTAATTGTGGGGGTGCAGTACAAGCAATGGGACCCTGGAATAATTTTTGTCTCATTGGTTTCAAATTTTTTGGGGAAACAAGAAGTATGGGAGATGGATTTCCCACTTAATAAAGTGATTTTTATCAGAGTAGTGCAGCAGCAAGAATGGTGGTTCCTCTCTAAAATCTTCATGGAATCTAAAAGTCTCAAGGTTGGGAAATTCAATGGCAACTTCAAAGAATTATACATAAAGCAGGGTCTTCAACACCCATGTTTGAAATTGCTTGAGGAAAAGCAATATTGGGAAGGGAGGATTTGTCATGTCCAAATTGGAATTGGGTCACAATGGCCAAAGCACATTGGACATATTCATTAGAGTTTGTCAAATTGACGCTAAGGGTCAAATAATTGCCAAGGAGGAAAATTACTAGTTTCCTAGGTTTGGGGTGGAAGCTTTGGGATTTGGAATAAGGGGAATAATAAATGATGTTTGAACATTAGTGTAGCGCTCATCAAGGTGAGCAAGTGATTTTTTTTTTAAGGATCAAAATAGAATATCCTAGACATAACATCCTAGAAAATTTATGACTCAAATCATAATTTCCTAAATTTATCCATTCACCCTAAAACTCTAAATCCTCTCTAAGCACTTTATGTAATTAAGGTGTGTCCATATATTATCCAAAATCCATCCTGTTATCACTCCAGGAAGCTCTCCTAGGTTGTATTTCAGAGATTCCTGGTAACTTAAACTTGTTTTGAAAGAAGGGGTTTATTTTGGATCAAGTTGGATGACAGGAATCAAAATTTACACGCTCACAACATGCATAAGGACGCTCAGATAGACAAGGCCTTGACTATGGCTGCTCAGGGGGTTGATTTAAAATAAATAGGGTGAATCCTTATTGCACTCAACATATTCATACACAGAATAACTTATATCAATGGCTAAGCACAACGAAATAACATATATTTTCAATCCTTTAAAACAGAGACAGGATAATAGCTATCTAGCAATAAAAGTGAACATACAGGAAATAGATCATTCACCATAAGCACATAAACATGAGAAGAAGGAAATTGACATCAAATAATAAAAGAAGCTTGTATTATCTAGAAAGTCACAGAAGTCTGAGAATACAAAAATTGATTTGGTCTCTCCAAAGTCGAACCTCTATTCTACTTCAGTCCTCGGCTTTATAGCCATTACAAAGTTTTTTAGATCCCAAAAAGATGGATCGAATATACTAAAAATAACAATTGAGAACAGTTAATGAAAGATGTAACAGTGTGCCATGATCAAAGTAACTGCTCTTTGCTGGTGAACCTATGCCTAACAGCTGAGACGAGCGTCATGGAGCTGGGGGCGAGTGTGAAACTGTTATTCTGCAAAAACTTGTAGGAGTGCTTTCCAAAAATAGGCAGGAATATTTTATTGTCAAATCTGCCAGCGCTCTCAGTCTGTGACCAGAGGCGATCGTGGTGCACTTGAATGCTTGTCAATACCCTGGAAAATTCCTTCAAGACGCTAGGAACAACACAAAAGAAGTTTGATGTCCGAAGGGAGACCTGTGCGTTTCTTTTAGTTTCTGGTAGCTAACAAAACTGGGCCTAAAGGTGGTTAGCAACCGAAAGCCTAGCGTTCGGTGATTAATGAATCCGAGTAATGCTTCGCCTAAACCACCGAAACGCTTAAGAGTGATGGAAAACCTTATTTCTTTTTGGTATCCAGGAGGGCGTCTCCTATACGTAATAAACTACTAGAACGGGATTCGACAGCTAATGAACAGTTCCGGTGTTCGCCCAAGCTGCCGAAAACCATGCATGATCCATCCTGCAAAAATAGCAAAACTGTGTTTCTACCCTCTTGCTACCTGGATTTTTCTTCCTCCTGGGCCGAGGTCGGAGGATTGGCAAAGTTGATTGTAGCTACTTCCAAGGTCTCCAAGTTTGAATGCACCATGGGCTGGGGACTCTGAGTTTCTCCCTTACCTTCCAAAACTTCGACCTTCCTCCTCAATCTGATGTTTTCCCTGATAAGCCTAATGTTTCTGCCCCTCATTTTGCTATGTTTCTTGGTCAATCCATGAAAATATACGTAAAGATCATTATACCTCTCTGTCAGCCTTTCATTCTTCTCTTTAATGACCTTCTGGAGGAACTCGCGTTCGTAAGCCTGCTGGAGGAGCCGGTTGATTTTCTGTGAGGCAAAAATCTTTGCATTCTGGATTTGGTCCGTCGGCCACCTGCTGACTTTGTTCCTCCACAGGTGTAGGGGAGGATAAATTTACACAGCCAAAACCTTGCTCTTCCATAGAGGTAGATGGAGGCAAAGTGACACAATCATTCTCCTGCTCCATCATGGCTGGGGCTGCTTCCTGGGGTTTCTGTTATGTTTTCAGCTCCTCAATTTCTGCTCCGGCTCCTTGTGACCCCTCCTCCTCAGAATTGGTGTATGGGAGGTTTAAAATATTTGTACTTCTTGATGGAGTCTCTTCTGAAACCCTCGTCCTCAGCCTTTTCTTTAAATGCCAGCTTCCTTCTGGCTTTCTTCTCCAGTGGGACTGAGGAAAGGGGTTTGACTGTATTTAGGGGAATGGCCCTCCTCCTTCGTTTTCCACTTCTAGGGGTGGAAGATTTCTTACCCTCCTCCGGTTGTAATTCTGTTTCGAGCCCACTCCAGAAGAGAAAGAAGGTCCATTTCATGCCTTTCCTATGCAATAGCTCGGAGACCAAAAGTTTAATCAGATAGTGGTGGAACAACCTCCCTGCAATTTTGGTGGGCTAAGCCTTTACTTGATGCGCCATTTTGGTGAGGCTCTTGTGAAGGTAGAAAGGGAGATTTAAAGGGCTCTTGCCCGTGAAATTATCCAGTAGTCTAAAATGATAAATCAGAACCTTGTTATACCTTCCCTCACAGGTTATATAGACCAGAATGGACTTCAATAACAGCTGCCAGCTATCCTCCAGATATGACATGGGAATGTCTTTTTTCCAAACCTGGTTCCCATGTTCCGGTTTAAGGTATGATTGAAACTCGAAATCCTTCTTGACAGTGGTCTTGAACCAACTCTCCCTGGTCGTTGGAAATTTTGTCACCTGGGCTATAAGGGCCTCGTCCACCTGGAATTCTTCCTTTCCTATCACCACCTTTTATCTGTCATATGTGAGGGAAAATGCTTCGGCCACCTGTTGATGAGAACCCTGTATCTTTTTGTAGAAATTGTAACAGCCCAAATTCTTGAAAAATTGGCATACCTCGGGGTGAGCTTCCAAGTAGCAGATGTCGCTCAATTCCTTTCTCAGGACTTCTCCCCCTCCTTTCGGCATCGGTAACCTGCTCGCTGGCGTCTGCTGCTCGAATCTGGACTGGGGAAGAGGTGAGAAACAGGGAGGAAACGAAAGAGCTCGGTTGATGTGGTGAGGGCGAAAATGGAAATATAGGGTGGCTTTTCGGGAGTTGACTCCGAGGGTATGAAAAAGGTGGGAAATCATGAGGGTGGAATGATGATTACTGAGACATGATCGTGCCAGGGGAATGGATTTTTAGAAAAAATGTTATGTGGATGGGAAACGAGGCCCGTCTGGTCAGAGCTATGGCGGTGGCGTCCGGCCTTCCCTCGGGGTAAGTCCTGTTTTCGCTGAATTGACCCTTTCGGCGGCTACGTGATGATGATTTCTCTATATTATGACCCCAAACCCCCGATTTGACATGGCCACCGGTCGATGTAACCCTCCCTTTGGCAGCCGATAATCGACCTTTAAACCTGGTATGCCGCTGGAACACGACTTTCACCAACACCTTTTTGCTTTCAGCGGCTGTAGATAATACAACCCATCTGTCGGCAAGCTGCAGAAAGTATGCTTGATTTTCGGTGGTTAATGAACACCGTCGTGTTCGCCCAAACCCCCGAAACGGCTTCATGAACTGCGAGCGTAATTTTTCCTTTCGGCAGCTATGGAAGGTTTCGAACTTGCCCTGAGAGCTACAGAAAGTGCCTGGCTTTCGGTGGTTAATGAACACCGCCGTGTTCACCCAAACCCCTGAAATGGCTTCATGAACTGCGAGCGTAATTTTTCGTTTCGGCAGCTATGGAAGGTTTCGAACTTACCCTGCGAACTGCGGAAAGTGCCTGACTTTCGGTGGTTAATGAACACCGTCGTGTTCGCCCAAACCCCCGAAACGGATTCATGAACTGTGAGCGTAATTTTTCCTTTCGGCAGCTATGGAAGGTTTCGAACTTGCCCTGTGAACTATGGAAAGTGACTAGCTTTTGATGGCTAATGAACGTCGTCATGTTTTCCCAAACCACCAAAAACCGTCCCTCCACCTCATGCGGTAATTTCTCCCTTTCGGTGGTTGGAGCGTTCTGTTTCTCACACCGTAAGCTGCCGAAAACAAGGTTTTCGATAGCTAATGAACCAACACCAGGCCCGCCTAAGCTACCGAAACCTGAAATTTTCCTTCGAAAGGAGAGCCAGCGTAAAAATGTTAATTCAGACTTCGTTTCCTTCTTAAAGCTATCGGACTAGAACTCAGACACATGCAAACAGGATAAAAAATTTAAAGACTTCCTATCACCTAAATGCCATGACTAAACTATGTTTATTGAGGAGATAACACATCCTAAAGATATGCACAATAATAAAATACTCAAGAAATTTTATTGAATATAAACTCTTAGTTCCAATAAAGAGGGTATCTTCAAATGAAATGTAGGGACATAGCATTGAATATTTACATATATCTCAAAACGGTTAAAAGGTAATTCCTAGCGATATTATTTAAACAACGAATGGAATTATCCGATTAATCTCTAAAACATAACATTGAAAATATACATATATTTCCATAGTTAATGGAATTGCATTCACAAATAATAATCAAGGGTAATTTATTGAAATTTAAAACATGATCTCAAACGATAAAAGGGATTTTCAAATATCGTTATATTCTAATAATCACTTTCTCAATATTTCTAAGAGACAAAGTTTTAATATTTCTAGATTGTGTTACATACCCATTTTTATCCAAGGTCGGTTAGATAGAGAGTTTTCAAAAGTTGTCACAAAGATTAATTATCTGAAATTTATCACCATAGAATATATGATTTATACTTTGCATCTTACCTCGACAAGCATTTCAACAAATCGCAGCCATATGAAATTCATTACCCTAGCATATATATATATATATATATATATATATATATATATATATATCTTATGCTAGTATCTTAAATCAAGAGGAAATCAACCAAATCGCAGACTCTGAAAATTCGTTACTGCAGCATATATGTATATATATGATGGCATTTTAAATCGACAGACAATCGAACAAACCACAGTACCATAAATGATAACACAGGTAGCTATAGAAACACGTTTTTCCAGTAAGAAAATGAGCATGCAAATTACTAATTGATTGAGACCAGTTCCAGTTTCACATCCCAAAATGCAATACGATAAGCAATAATACAAGCAGGTATGGAAAATACCGTCGTCCCGAAATCCATTTCGTAGCCTCTGAAAATTCGTTACTACAGCATGTATGTATATATTATGATGGCATTTAAATCGACATAAAATCGAACGAATCACAATACCATAAACGATAACACAGGTATGTCAAAAATTAGTTTTCTGTATAAACAATAATTCAAGTACTACAACTTACATTGGTATAATGTTTAATTCACGAATGTTAGAGGAAGAGACAGGTTCGTGAACTTGGAGAAAGAAGAGAACCACAATAGAGAGATTTAAAGGGGTCAAGATTTAACTTGATTTGATAGTGATAAGAGATCGATGATCCATGAGATTTGGCAGAGATCGATTTTGAAGCCATGAGAACAAAATTTAATCCCTATCCAGGATTAAAAATTTATAAACAATCCAATTCATAATCTCAGTGGTATTCAGTTTATATCGAGTATTGACTGTCATCAAATAAAATAGTATTCACGCGGATCTAAAGTGATCATTACTGCAGCCATAATTCAGTTGAAATGTTTACGCAGAGAATGGAAATGAACACGCAAGGGATTTCTTAAGGCAACCACCAGTCGTCACAGGTGATGGACAGGTGTCCAAGATTAATAACCTCAACATAGGTCACATTATCTAAACTGAAATCGAATTTCCATAAATCTATACTTCGTGTCAAAAGTTCTGAAAATGCTAAAAGAGTATATTGACATAGACTTTCAAGTCCTTTATCTCATATCTGGAATTGTCAAAAGATTAGGAATATCAAATTCTTCTGGAAAGATTATAATACAAATTGAATTGTAATTGTATTAGAATACTGAGACCGTATTCATCTTGACAGAACAGAGTATCGATAATTGATAGGGTTCAGCAAAATCAAACTCACACCGTCGGCATTCAGGAATTGACCCACATTTCATCATAAAAAGATTATGGAGATAACAAGAATGAAATAGACTTCTTGATACAGAATGGATCTAAATTGATTTGGTACAAAAATGGATCAACACCCACATCAAAAAAATGTTTCAGATATTATGAGAATGAAATCGACTTCTTGATACGGAATGGACTTAAATCGATTGATACAAATGGATCTACGCCCACATTTCATCACAAAAAGATCACAGAGATAACAAGAATGAAATCGACTACTTGGTACAGAATGGATCTAAATCAGTTTTGATATAGGATGGATCTAAATCGATTTGATACAAATGGATCGACGTCCACATCTCAAAAATATTAAAAAGATTATAAGAATGAAATTGACTTCTTGATATAGAATGGATCTAAATCGGTTTTGACATAGGATGGATCTAAATCGATTTGATACAAATGGATCTACGCCCACATCACAAAAATATTACAGAGATTATAAGAATGAAATCGACTTCTTGATACATAATGGATCTAGATCGGTTTTGACATAGGATTGATCTAAATCGGTTTGATACAAAGGGATCGACGCCCACATCACAAAAATATTACAGAGATTATAAGAATGAAATTGACTTCTTGATACAGAATGGCACCTGTAGCTTATCCACTACCAGCACTAGAACTAAAAGTAACTACACTAGTAGCATATGATCCATCAATAGCAGAGGTAGAACGATAAGCACCAAAAGCAAAGCTAGCAGTAGTATATTTAGTGACAAAGCCGATTGTTTGTCCATCATAAGCAAGGATAGGTGTAGCATCCGTGGATCCGATTGATCCAGTAGCTTACCTTGTTGAAGCAGGAACAACACCACCACTAGTTTCATATCCTCCAGGCATAGGGAAAGGAGTTATGGTTCAAGGTTAAGATCTAGGTAGTAAAGGGATTAATGGAGGAAACTATGTATAGAGGACTATTTGATGGAGGACTTGGAATAAGAGTTTCATTGTACAATGTATTGCGGACTTGGAATAAGAGTTGCATTGTATAATGTTTTTTTTTTCCTGGAGGAAGAGATGCACTGTACGATGTGTTTTTTCTCGGAAGAGGTAGCCCACCATGGAGGCTTGGAAGAACCCAGTTGATAGTTAATGTGAGATCTAGAACGACACTGTCATTGGGGTCCTTTGGAAGTAGAAATGGCTTTCTACCTCGTCACTAATCTAGAATTGGAAGTAAGGTTTCTATCGGTTGGTTTGTTGCTTGGTCCCTTTAGCAGATGGGAGAATAAAAAAAATGGAAGTAATCGTTCAGGTGGAGGTCGGTCTACAGGGTGGATAGAGGATCTACGAATGAGAATCTGAGATCCTTCCTCATGTATAAGGCTAGGCATCTCTAGTCGGGATATTGGAAGAAACTAGAGAGGGTCCATTACTCCCTGAATAGGAAATGGACCTGCCCCCATATCTTGTAATAAAAACATACTCTCTTACTTATTATTCACGAGGACATACTCTTTTATTTATTCATCATGGGGGGGACGATGGAATATAAAATGATCGTCTGTCTCAACCTCCTATAAATTGCACAATTAGTAGATCTTGCATGAAAAGGAAAGTTGGTACTTTACCTCCATCTGATGTCTATGTGAACCCACTCTAAACTGGTCCAAGGCACTATGAGAACTCCCTACCTAGGTTCCACATAACCTCCCACCTGAATATCTAGATCTTTTAGCCCTATACCACTTGATTTATTAATCGCTTAGGAGGGAGGGAGGTACATACTGCTATAGAACCTTCTATTATCAGCACCGGGTGGATCAACCAACCTTACCCTTACCTTTCTGACTGGCCCGCCACACTTACCACCATAAGGATAGACTCTTGAAACCTCACACGCCTTAAATTAGCTTCGATACTACATTCACTTACTTCCATAAAAAACACTTGCTAAATTTAGACTTAGGAGGGAGGGACAGTTAGATACTTATACGGCGGCATGGGATGGAATGTATTAGACAACCCTTACCTTTATTACTACCCAGTTTAACGCAATACCAATTTATACACTGCATAGACATTTCTACACATTAGCTTATCTACCCTCTATATACGTAATTTACGTAATTTCTGGAATCATACTTCTTACTTGCTTAAATATGCTTGGTACCAGACTATTCCGGTCGAGCTCACGATACAATTTAGTAATTTGAACCAACTAAACTTCTATAAATAAATAGACCTATCCACCTTTAAGTTAATGCCTGTTACCCACCTGCATAGTTACCTTCAGACCTAGACCTGTTAATCCTAGACCGCTTGGATTCATGAATAATCTTAGGAGGCAGGTCAGGTACAACTATAGACCTGGCATTGTAAGGATGGATGGCATTGCATGGATGGATAGGTTCCGGACCCACCCCTTAGGACATGGATGGATTGGACTAAGAAGAGGCTTGAGGTCTCAAGATCACATATTGAGAGGACAGGGATCCGGGAACACTAGTTTACTGGTTTACGGGGACTTCAGGATACCAGGTTACAAAAAAAATAGAGATGCGCCAGAGAGATAGAGAACCTTCATTGGTAGTCCATGGATAGAATGCATATTCCTTTAACGAAACTGACCAAGAGGGGGTTGGAAATAGTTTCCATTGTCACTATCATCCCCGCATTCAAGTTTTGGTACAACCAATCTTTTCCCATCAATTGTGCACTCATCTAAAGTGGTGGGCACCTTCATTCATTAGGCGGACCAACTGCATTTGGTTTAAAGTATAGGTACTAAAGGGAGGAACAGTTAATACAGTCAAGTATTCAAGGGTGGAACCATTTTGTGCTGCATTCTCAATCACAGGTGCACCGAGCCATTGGAGAGAGAATACCAAGAACTAGACTTTATATCTCCACCCCCTCTAAAAGATTCTTTCTCCCCATCCCTATCGAGGACATGACAAAGCACCAAAACAATGTGCTCCATCAGAGTAAACTGGGTAATATTTATCACTATTGGACCTTCTACGTATTTAATAAAGAAAAAATTCATTTCCATAATGAATCCGGTTACCCTAATATTAAGATCCCGAAGCGACACCCCTTGCAAATTATAACAGAAATAGAGAGTTTATGGGCAAAGGTAACCACTCTTAATAGTGTTATCAGGAAACCAACTAGGAATTTTTTTCCATTACTTAAAGGGAAAACTCTATGTTTGGGTGGGGAGTCAGCTATAGCGGTTGAGAATAACGGTTTGGAATGAAATGAATAAAAAATGAGTTACCAAGAACGTAGGGAACATTATTCAGAAGTAGTCTTTATTAACTCAATTCTTTCATCATGCCTAGGAGCATCATACCGACCGAAATTCTGGAAGAGTTTATTTCATAGTTAGTTGGGCCTACTCACTCTACAAATAGGTAGAATATACCGAAACACTTCTTCAACTGTAAAGCTGTGATCTGCCTTCAGGAAATGGGTCTAGGCACTCCTCTTATTGTAACTTGATTTCCTTCTTCATCCAGACATGTGTAGGTCTTGTTGTGGCAATCTAGCATAGCATGGTGTGCATCCAGCCAATCCATGCCAATCACAACATCATAAGATCCTAAGGAAATTAAGTTATGATTTGCAAAAGTTTGTATACCATTCATCTCAAGGGGACAATTTATTACAGCTTCGGTAATCTTCCTCTTTGTACCTGTAGTCAACTGCCCTGCTCTGTCAAGCTTGCTTCTCTTTAAGTGACACCTTTCAACCATGTTAGGAGCAAAGTAATTGTGGCTTGCCCCTGAGTCAATCAAAATAGCCATGGGTTTACTAGCAATCTTACATGCTACTTTAATCATGTGAGATTGATGCTCAGCTTGTCTGTCATCTAGGGATGCATATATTCTTGGTATGTTTCTTCCAACATCTCTAACAGTCGAGGAAAAACCCTTGTGGTCTCCCTTTAGAGCGTGGAATGAGTCTGAGGGATTAACCCACTTGCCCTGGTTTCTGTAAGGTTATCAATATACTCAGAGAGGATATAAAGTCAATGTAAAGAAGGTCAACAGTAGAAGATGCACGGAAGGTTTACTGTAAGTCTAGACATAATCAGAGCTCTTATCGATCAACCCAGCCTCCTCAAGATCCCATCTAAAGCCTTATAAGAACCTCACCAAGCCTTATAAGAAGGTCACCAACCTCTCTAGAGAGCCTTACGATCAATGAAATATTGGTCAGAGCTATATCCCTACCTTTACTGAATTTGCCTTCAATCTCTAGGCATAGATTTTCAATACATTATCTGGCTTCCAAACTCAGCACTTGCTTCATTAAGACTTAGTTGCTAAGCACTTAGAACCTTTCCTTTACCTTTTACTCTTACCAACTACCTACCCCTACTTTGTAAAACCATCCGCAAAATGTAAAATAGCACCCATAGGACCTAAGAAGGATTGAATAGCTCTCACATTACAGGGTTGGGGCATCTCAATGATGGCCTTGGCTTTAGAAGGCTAAATATATATACCATGATAGGACATGATGAAACTTAGTAATCTACTTATGGTCACATGCTGTAGATGCACTTTATTAGGTTGAGCAAAACTTTGTACTTATGCGGATGTATAAATTTAATATACAAGTTCTACGGGTGATCTTGTAATGAAAGATATTTTGGTATAAAGTAATCCACGTATGAGTCAATAATATTATATATGATATCATGGAAGACTGTAGTCATGGCTCTATAGTAAGTGGCACCCACATTTTGAAGACCAAGGGGAAATAATCATATAAAAATAGATACCCCATTTATATTATAGTGGAAGGCAATCTTGCAGCAGTCCTCTTTAGTGATTAAGATATAATTAGAACCTGAGAATCTATCCATAAAACACATCATCTCGTAATTGGTTACTACATTAACCAATGGGTCAATGGAAGGTAAGGGAAAGTAATCCTCAGGAATTGAAGTCATTAAAATCTATAAACACCTATACAGTTCCATTCTTATTTATGTCGGGCACTATTAGGGCTAGCCACTCGAAGTAATATAAAGGCCGAATGAACTTAGCCTCTAAGAGTTTCTAGATATCCTTTACATCATGGAATTTACCTCAGGTTTGTTTTATTATAACTTTTGTTTTACAGGCCTGGAATTAGGCTTAATGGGAATATTATGACACACTAAATACTGGTCCATGTCAGGCATGTAACTATACTCCTAGGTAAGAACATACTAAAATTTAGAAGTAACTGGATATACTCTGGAATCTTATTAGGGGTTCAATTTTCCCAAAGTTTGAAGATATGAAGATGATCCTCTGTCCCTATGTAAATATTTATGATTATTTTATCATCCAACAATCTAGGAAAGTCGAATTGACTTGGAGAGAGACCAGTGCCTTGGGAATTGGTATAATGGAGTCAAAGTAAAGTTAACTTGTGGTTAAGGACTCCTATTGCATGAGACAAGTGGGCAGTTAAAGTCTTGATGGATGAATAGGTATAGATCTAGGTTTGACCTAAGTGGACCACAATCCCTTAAAACAAGGAATGCTATCCCCAAGGCAAGATTTGACAAGGTGACCTACTAGACCTAGGTTTTGAATTACTCCCGTTCCAAATCCACTGAAATCTCATGTACCCATGTCCTATAAGTGGGCCAACTCACTTCTCCAAGGTGGTGCAACTTTACCCAAGGAGGCTAAAAAGTGGGATAAGTGGGGTCAAGACAAGTCCAATGGTATCCAAACTTTAGATCCAAGTGGTTTAAGCAAGTGAGAGTATGGATCTACAATTTCAAGGAAATCCAATGGCTAGATCTTACTAGATCTGAGTTTGAAGATACCAAGTGGTCCAAAATGGGGATTAAATCCCTTAAAATGTGGAATAGGGCCCACAAGGTAGAAATCAGAAAAGTGACAATCTGGGGGTAGGTTATTGGATGTGTAGATCATGAATCAAGTGGGATCTCAACTACCCACATACTAGATCTAGGTCAACCCACCAAACTAGGAAGTGTGCCCTTGCTTGGAGAGGCTAAATGCCTTGGGAAGAGGGTCAAATGGAGGCCAATCCTCACCAAACTATAGATCTAGGATGTCGTGGATACTATAGAGGTGGGTTTTCAATATCTTACCCAAGAAGCCACTAGATCTTAGTAGATTTGAAAAAATGTAAAAATGAGGGTTTGAATAAATAAGGGTTTTATCAATTTATGAGCTAGGTCAATGGATTGGATCAAGATAAGAGAAACAAACCTGTGGATCTTACCTGGGTAACCTTGTAGATGCCTTGATGATGATGATCTATGCAAACCCGATCAATTTGAGAAGCTTTGAGGTATTTTTCTATGCAATCTATTTAGTCCAAGAAGCCAATGCGCCCTCTCTCCTGCACAACAAACGTCAACAATATCAGATTTGATGTAATCAAGAGATAAGACTAATGCCACAAGAGAAGTAACAGAAAGATAGCATAGATCACAATGATACTAATGATAATCCCCTGATACAAGCAAATGCCAAGAAAGTTGATTTGAAGAAGCCTTGCAAAATCGCCCTTGTTGAAGTCGCCCTCCTGTAGACAAGAAAATGATTTCCAAAATAGATAGATATTACCACAAATACCAAATGCTAGGGTTCAATAGACTTTCCAATCACCATCTAAGAACACCGGATGCAAAGGAGACCACAAGAATTTCCACAAGAAAGTTTTTCTATACCAATAATCCAAGAGCCAAAGACCCCTTACAATGAGAAGCTCTCTCCTTTAAATAGGAAGGAGAGGCATCAAAATCCCTAACCACTTTTTGAATGAGTGGCTAATATTAAAAGATACAAATGTCTAATCAATGGTTGAGATGAGCTCAACAATAAAATACATGGATCACTAATAAAATATAATATAAGTGGACAAAATTGCCCTAGAAGAGGGGAATCCCACCAAATCATGATGACAAAATATAATAGGAAGATTATGGTGGGTCCAAGGGGTAATTTTAGACACCCTTGGTCAATCCCCATAGCACAATAATAATAAAATAGTCATCAATATACCAAATCGTGCCTCTATGGACAAATAGTAGGCCTCAAAAGACCTCAGAAATCATCAGAAAGTGCCATAAGTGATGGATGCAGGTCCCGATAAAGCTGAAAGTGCTGGAGGAGGTGTGGAAGACATCAATCCATCATCACTGATCATCCCATTCCAAGACATTGCCTTAGTAGCCCAAATCGAATTCCTGAATAGCCATTTCTACCAATCCTGAAATGCCTCGAGAAGCGTGAAACTGCCCCAAACTACCTCCTGGAGTGCCTGCGTTGTCAAGGTGACGGCACCAGTGTGTCCGGGAGGAGGATAATATGGTAAAAACAAGTGGCTGGACCACCCCCTCCAAGCACAGCGCCCTAGGTCAACCGGATAAAAATCACATCTGCTCTGACAGGGTCTCCGATAGACCAAAACTGCACTGGGATAGCCTACTGAGGCTCAATCATCACTGTAAGTGCCCGGAACTGAAAACAAACTGTCTCATTGGAATCAGAAGTTCCAAATCCATCCAATATGTGTACTCATACACCATATGAGTCTCTGCATGATCAATATATATATCCAATATACCGGAACAGGTGAAATAATAATAATCTGTAAATGATCAAAAAATGTTGTAAACCATGAGTCATCATCATAACCCTGTAGCTGCTGCATAGAATCATCATGTACATGTACATAGACCATATATCATCAATCCATATCATCATAAGGTATAACCATCTCATGTCTTATAGTTGACCTTGGTCAAACTAGGTTTGACCAAGTCAACATGACCAAATATAACTCAGACCATCATCGGAAGCTGCTGCAAAGTGTCAAAGGTTAATGCATGCTCTACAACTTATTCAAATAACAATTATAACCCAAAGTAATCATTACTGGCGATCTAAATCCAAACATATAATGTCATTAATTATTATTATTACTCAGACTAGACTTTCAAGATCATACTCACTTCATAGATGTGATCAATTTGCTAGTGAAGGGTGAAGGCTAAAATAACTGGCTAGGTTAAGGGATGACTTGACTGACTTAACTTTGTGACACTTTGGCAAAGGGAAAGAGAATGCACACCATAGTATATACTGAATGAGCAACAACACAGGGAATGGTGGTGTCTCACAAATGGATGAGTTGTTCAAAGAGGGTTTATTCACCTTTAACAAATGCGCACAATCCATAATACAAATAAGGCCAGCAATTGTTTTGATATAGCATTTAAGTTCCATTGCTTTTTGGGCCTGAAGTTTCCATAGCCTTGATCTATGTGTGTTTATAAACACATTGCATAGATTTACATTTATTTAGGCTTTCTGTTGTAGGTGTGTTTTTAAGGCACTTGTTTACCTGAGCACTTCTAGGTGTGTCACGGATAGCTTGTTTACCTAGGTATTTACATTTCCAAAAGATATAACATTTTATTTTCATGGCCATTTTCATTTGGCATGCCTTTCATTCATGTGTGTTTAGAAACACATTGCATGAATGGGCTTTTCATACAAGATATAGCATTTCATTTTTTTTTCAGATTTTGTATTCACGGCAGCACCAAAAGTTTCAGGTTTAGCCAACACAACTTTAGTGACTAGGGGGAATTCCAAGGAACTCCAACTCACCATAGGTAAGTTTTGTCACCAACTTAGATCCGGGACACAATAAACAGGGAAGCTCATCCAATACAGAGGCTACAGTGGGGAAAATTTCTCCATGCCATTAGTCAAGTAGTAAGTCAGGGTTATAAACTAAAAGGTAGGAAATGGATGGATGAAGACAATGAATAATGGAGCCAACACTAGCAAGCCAAGGTATGGTGGAATGATCACCTCTATTCTCCATAAGGAGGGTAAGACCAATGAGTATGAATAGTGAACTTCTAATTCTGAGTAGGGACAATATAGTATATATAATATGATCAACCAGGTACGCATATCTATATGATCGCCAGATCATGACACTAAGTGCTAAGACATGCTATAAGAATAAATATAAAATCAATATAACCATAACACAATGATATACCTGCTGAGTCATATACCTGAATGCTCATCACCTGTACCATCATCTGTCCTCTGAAACTGCTGCTGTAACTCTGGACACTACTGATTGCTCTGTACAAATGGTATAATGGCTACATCGATCATCTCTCTAAGTGTCCTGAGACTCAGTCATGGCATGGGGAATACATCTGCTGTCCAAAATCTGATAGTGATTCAATATAGATGCTCATCTCAGCATCTCAAATGTAAGTGACTGGCTGAATAGTGTACTTGCATCAGAAAAATAATGTATGGTATCCCGGCTACTATATATGTGATAACAAGTACGTGGTACATGGGGTTCGAGTCTGCAATGATGGTGGTGGTGCGAAGCAAAATATAGTGGCGAAACTTTTGGATGGCAATGACTGCTGCGAAAGCAAGTTTTTTGACATGTGAATATCTAGTTTCAGTGTCAGTGAGACCCTTACTCGCATAGTATATTACATGTTCCTGGGCTTTTTGATCCTCCTGTACCAAGACCATGGCGATAGTGGTAGCAGAATCAGCGAGATATAAAATGTAATCTCGGAAATAGTTTGGCGGTTGGATCATGGGGGCATGCGTGATGGCATGTTTGATAATGTCGAAGGATTTTTGAGCTTGATTGTCCCAAATGAATGGGATGTCCTTCTTAAGCAGTTTCATATACCCCTGAGTCTTCTCCGTGAAGTTACAAACAAAATGCCTTAAATAAGTCACCTTCCCTTGGAGACTTTGAAGTTTCGTCACATCGGTTGGAGGTGGTAGGTTGACAATGGCCTCCACCTTTAAGGGATCAATGCGGATCCCATCCTCCGAGACTATGAATCCTAAGAGGCGTCCAGACTCAACACAAAAGATACACTTATGAGGATTCAGACGGATATTGTATCGTCTACATCTGAGGAAAATGGTCATCAGATGATCCATGTGGAACTCACGCTGCTTTGAATGAGCAGGGAGATCATCTAGGTAAGGTTCCACAAAGTCCTTAATGTCATTGAAGGAATACGACATGGCCCACTGGAACGTGGCGTCAGCATTTTTAAGGCCAAACGAGAGTTTGCAATATGCAAACGTCCCCCAAGGACAGATGAAAGTCGTCTTATGTTGGTCGGCTGGGTTGATCTCAATCTGGTTGTAACCAGAAAAGCCATCTATGAATGAAAAGATGACGCTTCCAGCACAATTGTCGATAATCTGGTCAATGAACGGGGTCGGGTAGTTGTCCTTTGGACAAGCCTTGTTAAGGTCCCAATAATCGACACAGACGTGAATGGTACCCTGCTTTTTGTTCACAGGGACGACGTTTGAGACCCAATCCGTTAATGGGACAAGATAGATGAAGCCAGTCTTTAAGAGCTTTTCAATCTATGCCTTTATCGCTGTAGTCTTCCGGGGGTGTACCGGTCGCAACTTTTGACGTACGGGTTTGATGTCGGAATAGGTTTTTATTTCATGAGAAACAATCGCGGGGTCTATCCCAAGCATCTCCTCATAGGACCAAGCAAATACGTCTCGAAATCGCTTGAATAAGGCCGTACCAATAGTTATTTCTTCAGGGGAACACTTATGGCCTATGCGAATGTGTTCCACTACACCAAGTTTCACCAAAATGTCTACCGGGGTGGTAGGCTCAATGTTCGCCAAGTTGCCCTTAGTGTCTGAAAGACATGTAAGTATGGGGGAATGAGGGAACAGGTAGATATTCGGTGAAAAGATGGTGCTAATGTTGTCCTCTATGTATTCCAAAGGAGGAAGAAAAGATGACCTATGGTGGACGTCATCCCACGGACCATCATCAACATTCATAAATTCCATGATGGACTCGTCTGAATGAAAAGTCCGAAGTAAGAGATCAGGTAGAGATGATGCCCGTCGTAGAGAACAGGATGGGGAAGCCACAGTTAAGTGGTTCTCCGACGCTGACTGGATAGCCTCATAAATACGTTCAGCGGGTGAAATAGGCATTGCGTCTCCAATCAGGTGCATTGTGGCTTCGTCAGGTACAAGCCAAGTATCATTGGAGCGAGATGAAATCTTTGTGGAGATCATGTTCACCAAGGCAACATAATTAGGGGGGTCCGAAGTGGGAAAAACACCCATGAAAGATGAATCTTTCAATAGGACAACCCCTATACTCTCATACTGTTTTGACGTTTGTCCAATAGAAGGGACATGGTCACCAGGATGAGTAGTAGTGTTCGGTGTGCAAAAATCTAATTGGTCAACAGTAGCAATTCGTCCTTGGTGGGGGAATTGCACTACGCAGAAGACTGAAGAGGCTACCGCTTGCATGGCGTAAAACCAATTGCGACCAAGCAAGAGATTATAATCTATTGGGGCTGAGACCACTTCCACATTAATGATTACAGTCTTCCCGCCCAACTCAACTGCGAGAGCTTGTAGGAGCCAATGAGGTTGAAAGCCGTGCCCGTCGAATGCTTTCAACATGGTAGGAGAATGATTCAATTTGGGAGAGCCGATGGCTCTCCAACAGGCGATCGACATGACAGAAGTAGAGGCGCCTTCGTCCAAAATGGTACGATGGACAATTTTCCCCAGCAATGTTTGTAGCTACTTGGAATGCGAGATGATGGGAAAGCCTCGGCTTAAAGTAGTCAAATAGGAACATGATGGTATTCGAAGAATCAAGGTCAACTGCACTGATTGTTGCAAGGAGATTTTTGCGTTGATTAGGAAAATTCTGCAAAACTTCTAGCGTGGACATGGCACAAGGAGCTTGTGCCAAGTACTCTATGATATTGTAATTTTGTGCTTCCCGAGCATTAGGATTGAAAACATCTTTTTGAATCGTGCTCTTGGGCGGTCTCAATATCGAATCTAAGGACGGCTTCTAAATGATGAGAGAAGATGATGGTATAGTTACATCATGTAAGGAGTTGGAAGCTTTTTCAATATTTCTTCCAGCAGGTTCATTCAAAGGGACCGAGTCGTATGATCACGATCGAGTGTTCAAATTGATCGTCTCGTTACGCACCATGAGAACATGCATGGTATTGGATGGTTCCCCCTGGGCTGGGGGAGGTTGAGCAATCATCTGCTGGTTTTGAGTGGGAAACGGATCGTTGAGGACTGCGAGAGTTGGTTTACCCCTAAGAAACTTTTGGACTTCGTCTCTATGGGGACATTCTTTGGAGAAGTGATCATCTCCACATAGTAAACAAGGATACTTTAGCTTCCATTTCTATTTGGTATCATCGGGAGTGCTCTTTTGTTCCTGTGGGGCGGAAGACTTCTTAGGTTTCCCTTTTTTCTTCTTCTTGTTGTCGTACTTCTAAGATGAAGCTGATTGGATAAAATTCACCTCTTTAATTACAGCAGGAGTGGCTGATTTGGTGGTGCTGTGACCAGCCTAAGTTGGTAATGGGGAGGAACCATGAAGGTTCGATGATCCAACAGTGTTAGAAGCAGGTTGGGTGTTAAGGGATCCAATGATGCCATCAGTTTGGGTTCCCTTAGGATTTTTCGTGAGGTCGTAAGTGTCGCGGGGTGCATGAGGAAGAATCTCAAACAGCATGCCCGATTGAGCATAGACCAAGTCTAGGTAATGGGCACGAGCGATAGCTTGTTCTTCAGTGATAGCACCGCCCATGGCAACATCTTGAGCTATGTGAGGGATGAGAGACTTCGTAAACCAATATGCTAGGAGTTGGTCTGCAATGGGAGCCTTAATCAAGTGTCTTCTCCTCTGCCGCTCATGTATATGAGTAGAAATATGAGTAGCGGTATTCTAGCAGAGAGAGGTGCGAAGGTCCGTACCAGTTTCGTACTGTATAGGTAGTTGGAAATAAGTCAAAAAATTCATAGCAAGAGAACTAAAATCGTGAAAAGAATGAGGTGGTAATTTGAAATCCTCGTGCGGCTTGCCGTCAAAATTAGGGATATCCGATGGAAGTTTCAATGGAATCGGGGGCCAGTTAGTTCCGTGGTAGATGGGGTCGTTTGTCAGTCGAGATAGATCAGGCAAGTCCAAAATAGCCAAAAAGGGCAGCTGTTGATTAGGCTACGGGTACTAGTAGTACTGATAAGGCATGTAAGGACTGGTAGGACCTCGTATTGACTGATTAAAGGGTGATCATGGAGGAAACTAA
The DNA here is from genome assembly GCA_027924585.1 of Larix kaempferi. Classification (NCBI taxonomy): domain Eukaryota; kingdom Viridiplantae; phylum Streptophyta; class Pinopsida; order Pinales; family Pinaceae; genus Larix; species Larix kaempferi. The sequence goes on along the minus strand of BSBM01000462.1, from coordinate 413,025 downwards.
TCGCAGATGGGTGTGCTTCCTGGACCGTAAGGGGGTCCTCCACCATAAGGTGGTCCATTCCCATAAGGTGGATGTCCGCCGCCACCGCTGGGGGGAGGTGGGGGTCCATAACCATAATAAGGTGGCCCGCCACCGCCTCCTCCTGGAGGGGGTGGTGGATCACCTCCACTGCCAGAAGTATGGGGGCCCCCACCACCTCCTCTGCTGGAAAGATGAGGGTCTCCACCACCACCACTACCACCATAATAATTAGATCCGCCACTGCCTCCGCCTGGAGGGAGTCATGGACCACCTCCACCACCCGAAGGGAAATGTCCTTCCCCACTATAATAGGGTGGTCCTCCGCCGCCTCCGCCTTGGGGGGGTGGTGGACCATTCTCGCCACCGCCGGAAGGGTGGGGGCCGTTGTTGGTAAAATGAGTTGGACCTCCACCAAAAGGGAGAGGTCTGCCTCCTCCAAAGTTGGGTGCGGGCCCACCGCCTCCAACAGGAGGTGGGGGTGGACCGATCAGGGGTGGTGGTGCTTGAGGGATAGCTGGTTAGGGTCCATGTTGAAAAACGGGCTATTGCTCCCATAGAGTGTATGGGTTTCCGGGATAGGGTATCCCGTATGGTGCGTTTCCGGGATTAGATTGACCTAGCATATGGTTAACGAAACCTGGATACGCTTGACTCCATGAGGGTTGAGTTACATTGGATGGCCCCCCAACATGAGAGAATCCCATGGTGGATGGTCTAGCGGGTTGGGAAGGTCCAACGCGAGGTCCATTGGGGATTCCACCGCCTACGTTCTAGTTAGGAAATGGGGGTTTCCCCCCAACCACAATAGGATGACCATTATACAAAGGTTGAACCAACATAAGTTGTTGATTAGCTACCGTAGTAGTAATGTTACCAATGAGATAATCTGGGGGAATGGAGTATCCTCCCCTCGAATTTTGAGGTGGGGGAGGAACTGGTGAAGTAACTGTGGTAGTGATAGGTGTGTTGGACTGTTGTCCTTCAACTGATTGGTTCACTTGAAGTGCAGGATTGGACTCTTGCGAGGGTTGACCAGTCTCATTAATGGTCAGGTTGTGGAGGGATGGTTCGGGTGAACCAAAAGATATCGGATGAACTGGGATGTCTCTATATCGAGGTCGTTGCTCGAGACTTTGTCTTTGAATATCATCACCCTTGGTATGTAATTATGCCAAGTGATCGTGAAGTGGGCCGAAAATCTCGGCGAGGTCGGGCCTGTAGAAGGGTCTAGAGGGTTTTGGAGTAGTCCAGTTGGGTTGGGATGTGATGGAAAAATGAGCCACTGGGTGGCCTGGAGATGATGTCCAATAGGCTGCAACTGGACCAACAGCTACTGCAGGGTTGTCCTAGTGAGAATTCAACCATTCAAACGAACCAGGTGATGAGTCCAAATTACAGGTAGCTGATATCCTTTTTCTCCACAGTAAAGCATAAGAAAGGGTGAAGAAATACACTTGTCTTGTGGGGAAAATGGTTTACCTTGATTATTTAATGAGGTTGTATTAAAGATTATTCTTGTATGTTTGTAAGCGTGATTAATAAACTAATTATGTGAAAATCGAGTATGATTGAGAAGGTCCAGGTACACTAAAAGACAAACACGTAGATCATGCAGAGGACTGAAAGATCACGAAGGACTCAGTGCCTTTTTCCCTGATTTCTAGAAAGAACTTATGTTCAAACATAATCGGCAATTAGACATGTAGTTAGGTTAAAGCATTAGAGGAATATAAATATGGACCTCTCAGCTAGCGAGAAGGGGCCTGTTGCCATTTTTGAGAAACATTGTTTTACGTTTTATACTGTAGAGATACTTTGAGTTACAGACTTTTGTTAAACTATGAAGTTGCTATTATGAATAAAGAATTGATGTTGCTTCCCATTCAGTGTATATAAGTTTCCTTCACTCCTGAGTACGGGTTGGAGAGGGCCCCTCCAACACGTAAGTCGGGAGATCTTACTGTTCAGGTATTTTTCGTTATGTGCTTTACATTGACTGAAATCTACATTGCATAAGAAATCATTTGAATGGCGTTAAATGGTATAATTTGATTTCTGTAGTAAAGCAACCAGTCTGATTCCGTAGTAGTTCATAACGCATTCTGTAGTTTGGTACTACCGTTTCAGTAGTCCTGTAGCAACATTCTTCCAAAGCATATTTTAAGCATCTATTTCCTTATGTACTCACATTGCTTTTGAAACAATGATCCAGATCTTAAAGCTTATGCACTCTCCCATTATTATGGTTGCTCATAAAGATTGCTTACTTTCAATATTGTGGTTAATTGATGATATTCACTTCTTAAATTTTTTATCACTTCATAACATTAGATAATGGCATTCTGAACTTGGTTGTGGCAATTGAATAGGTTAGACCAGACTTCTAGTTTTAAGCATTTGATTTACAGCAATTGCTTCTTAGATTAAAGATCTAGCTTTCATTATTTTAGAATAGATCTGCTCCATTTTCAGCATTCACTTTCATAGTCTAAATTCCCCGTTTTCAGCAAGTAAACTCTTAGGAACATATTTATTGCTTTCAGCATTTGAATTCTTTAATATAGATTTACTATCTTCAGTATTTAAACTTCTTAGCATAAGTATTTTTCATCTATAGATTAGGAAATCCTTTTCCAGCTTATTTGATTCCTTTTAGGCAACCCTTAAACACTACCACCAACACCCAACCACAACAAAGACTATCCTATAAGAGCACATATAGTGCCTACACCTCTGAAGTTTGTACGTCCCCCGGGTTGATAATTAAAGTAGGCTCCTAGTCTAGCTTCCCTCATTAGGCATCCATTCTGAGAGATCACCACTTTTTGGCGCCATTGCCAGGGAGGTGCTAAATATTTTTGGGAGACATCTTCAAAACAAAAATAGAAAAAAAAAACATTTTACCAATGAATGCCTCGTCGGCAAAGGGATAGGTTTAGACGCTTTTTGCCTAAGCGTCCTATGAGTAACAATAGTTCTGACCACTCTCAATTTGAATTTCTAAACTCTAAGGACGAAACTGATTCTACATACGATCCAAACAGAGACAACTACTTTGCTAGTTCCAGCTCAAACACCACTATGGCAGAAGAGGATGAGGAACCTAGGGAACTGTTCACCTTTCCCATTAGTATACCTCTTGGAGATGCCAGGATGAAGAACATCAACCCTAACAATCTACCAAACTTCCATGGTTTGACTTCAGAAGACCCTGACACATTCCTGTTTGAGTTTGAGGTGCTTTGCAGATCATTTGATTACACTACCGATGCACAAAAGCTTAGGCTTTTCCCTTCCACATTGAAAGACTTATCACTTAGGTGGTTTGTGAGCCTTAAAGGGAAAAAGTATTTTTAGCTGGGATCAAATGAAACAAGCATTTCTAGAAAAATATAGGGACTACTGCAAAGCAAAGGATACAAGGGATGAAATATTTAGCATGCAACAAGGAGAAAGAGAATCATTGCCCAAAGATTTCAACTCAGCTACAAATGAGCCAGTCATTGCACCTTAGATCCTGAATCACTAAAACTTGTCCTTCTTAGAGGTGTAGAAGAAGAGAATTTTGAAGTCTTAAACCTTCTGGGAGATGGAGACATATTCCAGAAATATTTTGACCAAATCCTACAAATCTTCAAAAACTACTCTAGATCTAGGAAAAGTAAAAATGGGACAAGGGACACACACACATTTACCAGTGGATTAGCATCTTCAGGGCCAAACCTTACGAAAACTGATTTAGGAAACCTGCTAGATGACATGAATACCGACATCCTACAATCTCTGGCCATGCAACTTCATGCACTTCAGATCAAGAAGAAACAAGATGAAATTAACCAAGCCTTGGAAGTATTATGTCCTCATTGTAGAAATAAGCATGAGAAGGAGCAGTGCACACTAAGCATCATCGAAATATGTGGCCTCTACACTGAGGATCACTCTACTGACAAGTGTCCCCTGTTTCCATCCTGCAAAGATGCGATTCAAGATCCCACAACTGAGGGTGGAATAGAACAGCTTTGTTTTGCGAATCAGAGGAGGAATAATTTTCCTAGACCTTACCAACCCAACAACCAACCTTACTACAATCAGGGAAATCACCAGCAGAGTTGGAACTCTGTACCAGCCCCATGGCCATCTCAGCAAAATCCAAATCAGTGTCAGCAAAACCAACCATATTAGCAATTGTATTACCCACAATATTACCCTTCATACCCCCCACATTTTTCTCAACCAACCACAAAATATGGCAATCCATATCCTTATTCATCATCGAATTGGAGAGCTCCATTACAGCAGCAACAACCACTCATCATGCCACCACCGCCACCAAATCAACCACCCCCCAGACCTCCACCAATCCCTGCCTAGCCAATCCCAAACCCTAACAAAAATAGGCCAAGGCATCAGCAAGCCTACAATACTGAAACGATCCCAAAATTTTATGAAAATGCCCAATTTTCCAATTTTTCCCCAATTTCGAACTTTGACTAGTTTTACTGTTTTGGCCTCCAAATTAACCCAAATGCTCCCAAATATTCTGTAAGGGTGTATGAATGATATTTAGACTTGAATATTAAGTTCAGGGCTGATTTATAAGACTCAAAATACTTCTGCAAATTTGATTTGTATTCTGGTCAATGTATGGTATTTTAACTAGCAATTTATGCATCAAATCCCCCCTGGGTAAACAGTGAAAATGGCCTCCCAAATGCTTCCAAAATCCTTCGAATATCTGAACAGATTTATGGGATGTGTTAAGTATTTTATTAATGTCTCATGTGCATCATTAATTTATTTTTATCTCTTTTCCAACCCTCTCCCATTCAGTTGCAAAAATCATCAATTCGACCCTTGGGGAAATGACACTATTTCTTCTCCTAATGCAATTAAACTGAGTAAAAATAATTTAAATGCTCAAGTACAGTACATGAAACTTGTAGAATACATCCATGGCATTCTATTAATCATAAAGGTGTCATAGAATCAACCATTCATTCAAAATCATCAGCATTACCATGCTATACATCAATGTAGTGGGGAAATGGACATTGTTTGCTCATTAATCAACATTTTTGCATACAATCAGTGGGTATTTCGACCTGCGACTTTCTGAATATGAATAACATAGGATATGAATCTATTACAATCAGAAATATATTATATGAATCTCTCCCAATGAGTACAAGTGCAATCCCTCAAGGAGCATGAATATGCCTTCAAAACTGGAAATGGTGGAGAGAAAGTGCTGCACTAAACCAAACCATGAAACTTCCTGTAGCTGCTACCTGAAAATACAAACTCCATTAAAGCACCATGAAATACCTAATTGGCCTCTCCAAACACCAACTTGGATGGGAATCTTTCACCCTCAAAATTGGCTAAGGCAAGAAACCAGTCATCCACTAGCTCTCTCTTCACAAATGCATTTTTTCTCAAATCATCGAAAGCCATTCTCATACTTGATTTATACATTTTATAACCAAAATTAGCCTTCTAAGGGTTGAAATCCTCTCATTAGATTCTATATATTTCCACTTAGGAAGTATTCCACATTTGCCACTTGTCTCCTAGTTTCCAACCCTCCATCTTCTCCCAAATTCGAGTAGGAGTCTCTTTGGATTCCCCCAACTCCATGAGCACCTTCCTTGAGCCTATTTTTGGGGATGACATGTCATAATTGTTAGATGTTAGAAGTCAGATCTGAATTTTGTCATAGATGTCATAGATGTTTCATCATTGTTGTCATAAGACTAGGGAATCTAGCCCAAGTGTCCACTAGTCTCCAATTTGAATCTTCCTCTTCCATGGAGGTTACTATTCCATCCCATTTTGACCTAAGATTCTCAATGCCATGTGTATTCCTTACCAACTCACCCAATAATGTTTTCCTTCCCATGGATTCGAAATGGCAAGTGAGATTTTCCATGTGGCAGTGAGAAACCAAGCTAGTGTGGGTCCCACATCCTCCAAATGTCCTCAAAACCATTTTCCACCTATAATTCCTCTTATATTCATTTATTCAACTTATTTATTAAATGCTTGGACTATTCTAATGTATAAACATTATTCCTTTTCTCCCTTATTACAATTCCCAATGTACCCATTCAACCTAGGGAACTTGGTAGGATTGATGGGGATTGTCTGCTATACAATTATTTGAATGGGGACATTACAGAGGCCAATGCAAATGAAATACTAAGAAATAAGCGGAGATGACTGAAAAATATAGCACAATATTACACATCATACATATTTGAATGCTAAGAAACAATTTTGTTGTCTGCTAACTACCATGAAGAGTGTAGGAGCATTAAAATTTCTAACAGTCCAAAGAGGAAAGAGTCCCTCCAAATATCATAACAACGATTTCAAATGCAGACTTCAAAATCATAAACAAGTATTCAATGTTTTTCCTTTCAAATGACATAACTTACATTCCATGGAACTTGTTTTAAATATACAAATGATTCATTTCACTAGTAGGTTTAATCCATTGTTTTGTATGAAGCATGTTGTTGTGTTTTTTGTTACAGCATTCATGCAAATATGCACATTGCTTGGGCATGCTGACTTTTGGCTTCATTGAAAATGACATCTTCAACCTTTTCTTCTAGCATGAAAAAATACTTTTCCACCTAAGTGAAAAAAATGTTGCCTTTGATAACAAGGTAAGTGATTTTGCATATTTACACATCTTTTAATCCACGCAATTCTTATTTTTTTCTTTTCCATGCACGTAAGTAGATTTTGTGTTTCACATAATGGTGTCCTCGAAATAAATGACATTCAGGTAAGTGATTTTGCATGTTTAGTAGGTCTAATAAGAAAGTTGTCACTTCAATCTTAGAAAGGAGTAAATTAATTTTACCAAAAGATAGAACACATCTCTGTTTAATTAAAAAACTATGTAAAAAAACAAGAGCTTTCCAATTACAACAACGCATTGCAGTACTGCTTAATAACTTTAGTATTCTATGTTAAAGGTTAGAATGATTACCTCTATAATACAAGTTTACGAAAAATAATAGCTATGCTTTTAATAATTTTGTGAAAAAATAGATTCGGTTATTTAAAAATGCAACAGCAAATTTATATATTTTTATATAAATATCGTAGATAAATTTCATATAATTTTTTAACAAAAGTCTTCATATCATGGGATGACGTAGATAGTGAGTGCAAATCCATTTCTATCTCTAATAAATTTTCACCATTTCCCACGTCGACCCAACACTTGGTTTCATTTGAGGAACTGTTGTGTGATTCCATTGAAATTCCATTATATTTTATGGAAACCACTTTTCTTCTGCAAAATCAATATAGCCAAGTGCAGGTGGTGGAAGACCAATCGTTGTGTGTGTCGATATGGGACTTTCAAGACCCCAGGTGTAGCAACAACATCATAATTATACAGATAATGATTATTTCCTATATCGAACAGAGATTACAAGAATGATATGTATTCATTATATCTATTCATTGGAAAACACGAGGAAGTCGTTGGGAGGAAAACCCTAACCACTGTAATGGTAGAGAGTATAAGTGATAGACAAGGAAATTGGAGAGATGGATGTTGGAACTATAGCAATGCATGGCAGAAGAGAATGGACATCCACACGTAGCTCAGCACATCCAATATGCGCAGGCGTCTCACAGAGGTGGTCGTTGGTATTAAAAATGCAAAGAGAATTTTACATAGGTTGGAAACACGTGGACCATAACAGCGTTACACTATACAAGGAATGTTAATTTTTTAGAATTTACTTCAATCTGATCTAGGATCTTAACTGAGAGAACAACATGAACAGCACATCAATCATGAACACAATAATGCAAGCACACAAGAGACACAGAGTTTACTTGGGGAAAACCATAAAGGTGAAAAACCCCAATAACTTCCTCAAAGATAGATAGAGCAATGATACAACCCAAGCATAAGAGATAGACATCTCCTAGCAGTAGATTCTCCTCCTCCACAAGTGAGCCACTCTCCCGAGAGCATGAGAGAGAATAGAATGATGAAATAGAGTGCCTCCCGCACTCTATTTATACTTGACTTGACTTGCCTAATAACCTTTACTAGGTTGGCCTTAACTTAACCACATAACATAATGTTGAATGGGCCGACACCCAATAGGGTGGTCTAATAACCCTTTGACCCACATGGCCTACCCCCAATAGGGTGGTCTAATACCCCTTCGACCCACATGACTTATACAGGGCCGACCCCAACAAGGTGGTCTAATAACCCATCAAGTATAAGTTACAACACTTACAATATAAATGACGACACTTCCGTATAGAGGAATAATAACATCTCTATAGGAATACAAACACTTCTGTATAGAGGAATAATATCATCTCTATAGGAGTACAGTATACATATATGAAATACATTCCGAAGTTACATATACATCAACACTCCCTCTTAACTAGGAAGGTATTTCTAGACACAAGTCTTCTAGCACAAGTCTTCTTCTTTGGATCATCGTCACTGGATAATCATCATCAAGTCATCGCCATCGTCACTGCTGTTGCTATCTCAATCAATCTATGAATCTACTCGTCATAAGAAGTTCTACAGAGCCAATCCTTTTTCATACTGGATGTAGGCCCACCACCTGCAGGTCTTCATCATTACTGGCCATACTGTGGAATCCTCAGGACTTATTACGTGCGTCACAAAACCTGGCTGAAGCATCCCAGGCTATTACGAGCACTCAGCTCTACCTATCGGATCTCTCAGGAGCACATTACACGTGACCCCATCACAAAACCTGGTTGTAGCATCCCAAGCTGTTACGAGCACACAGCTCTATCTGTCGGATCTCCTAGGAGCACATTACATGTGATCTCACCACAAAACCTGGTTGTAGCATCCCAGGATGTTATGAGCACATGGCTCTACCTGCCAGATCTCCCAGGAGCATATTACATGTGGTCATGGAAAAACCTAGCTGTAGCATCCCAGGCTGTTACGAGCACTCGGCTCTACCTGTCGGATCTCCCGGGAGCACATTACATGCCATAGGACAAAGCCTCGAAAGAGCATCCTAGGCTGTTACGAGCACACAACTCTACCTGTCGGATCTCCCAGGGCTGGATTATATGTCCTCCCAAAGCAAAGCCTTGAAAGAGCATTTGCCAGATATCCCAGGGCCACATTACATGCCATAGGAAAAACCTTGAAAGACTATCTGCAAACCTCCCAAGGTTGGATTATATGCTTATATGCACAACCTGTCCATGGCCACAAAGTATCATCCTGATACTCATGATCATCGTTCACGAAGCACAACCCAGATGCACATCACACAACACTTACATCTACGCCATGGGAGAACACATCTACAACCATGCGAGAATGGCACAACACTTATATTGTAGCCATGGGAGAACACATCTACAACCATGCTCAAATGGCCCAGCACTTATATCGCAGCCATGGGAGAACACGTCTACAACCATGCTCGAATGGCCCCAACAATTATATCGGAGCCATGGGAGAACACATCTACAACCATGCTCTAATGGCCCCGGAACTTATATCGCAGCCATGGGAGAACACATCTACAACCATGCTCGAATGGCCCCAGCACTTATATCGCAGCCATGGGAGAACACATCTACAACCATGCTCGAATGGCCCTGGAAATTACATCATGACCATGGGAGAACACATCTGCCACCATGTCGAAAAATCCTAGCAATTACATCGCGACCATGGGAGAACACATCTACAACCATGTCTGAAAAGCTCATGTGCATCTGTGTCTTCGGAACTCATCACACATAATCCAACTGATTATGTAATGTATCCACCTGATACATGTCATCACATATGATCATCTTGATCATCATCACTGCATCGTCCTGATGCATGTCATCTGGAGAAACATCATGAAGCTTGTCATCCATGATCATCCTGATCATATAATGCATCCACCTGATGCATACCAAGTATCTACCTGATACATATCATCATACATGATCCACTTGATCATACAATGTATCCACCTGATACATACATAGATAAATGATCCACCAGATCATACAATGTATCCACCTGATATATATCAACATACATGATCATCCTGATCATACAATGTATCCACCCGATACATATACAAATACATGGTCCAAGCATCCAACATGATGCATATACATACATATAAATGATCCAACTAATCATATCCAGCATCCAACATGATGCATACATACATACATATAAATGATCCAATTGATCATATCCAGCATCCAACATGATGCATATATAGATCAATAACTGGAGCATCGTCCTGATGCTCATCATCCAACGCTTACATCCATAGCCATGTGAAGGATCCTCCTTCCACCATGCTTGGAATGGCTTCAGCAAATGTCTCCATCAATTCTTCCTCGAAGTGTCATCAATATGAAGAACACCAAGCCTCTCTCTGAAGTATTTGAACTTCACTCTGGTTAGTGGCTTCGTCATCACATCTGCAACCTGCTCATCCATCGCAACATACAGGAGCTTCACTTCTTCTCTCTACACCATATCCCTGATATAGTGATAATTGATCTCTATGTACTTCGACCTGTCGTGGAACACTGGGTTCTCAGACATCTTCACACAACTCTGGTTGTCACAAAAAATAGCAGTAGCCTCCAGCGGGAGATCAAATAACTCAGACAGTAGCTTCCAGAGCCATACTGCCTCGCAACTAGTCGAATAAGCTGCAACATACTCTGCTTTGGCTGTACTTAGTGCTACGCAGGACTGCTTCCTTCTAAACTAGGAGACCACACATGATCCCATACTGAAGCAGCACCCAGATGTGATCTTCCTATCTGCAGCACTGCCTGCCCAATCTGAATCAACATAACCCTGCAGGTTAAAATTTTGATTCGCATCATACTTGAGCCCATAATCAATCCCTTCTTTCTGGGAGAAGCCACAAGCTACAAATCTTGCTTTATATTTCTCCATGCTACCATCTACAGCATGCTTGATCTTATAGATCCATTTGGAAGTCACAACAGACTTCCCTTCAGGGCTTGGGACTGCATCCCAAACATCATTCTTCATGATCGACTGGTACTCCTCAATCATGGCATTCTTCCCGAATCCTGGGAACTTCAATGTATTCAATATATTCAATAGATAACTTTGTTGCTGAAACAAATGTTGTAGTCCTTCTTTTGTAGGTGCTCGTATACGATCTTTCCTACAAAACAAGTTAAATTGCATGATTAGAAGCATCTCATAGTTTTCAGAACAAATTCTTACACATAAAGAAATATGTCATAGATTCATGCAATTATCTTAGCCAATGCTTCAATACAACATTTATTCATATCCCGTAACTTTCTAGATGTCTTCCAATCTCTACCAGAACATTGTTAAGAGTGTGCACAACTCCCAACATGTCAGCAAAGAGGTTTCATTCTAGATAAGTAGCAATGGAATGTTGTACAGTGACATAGGCCACTTACCCATGTATATTAGTAGTATACTGTTCATCAATGCAACTATTCTAATATGCATAATACACAACCTAATTCTAGGAACATGAGTATATACATTATTGAAAAGTATTATTTAAACAATAAAATATACAAGGAATGATAATTCAAATACTTATCTTTGTTTGTTTGTTGGTTGACTCCCTCTCAGTCTTTGCTTCTTTCTGCAAGTCCATTCTGATGTGGATTGTGAGAAGTGGTCAACTCCCTCTGAATATCTGCATCCTTGCAAAAACTACTGGAGTGTTCTCCCTCTTGATCTTTGCTTCCTGGATTACCTGTCCTTGAACTTATATCCATCACTATGCATGCTTATTAGTATCATCATTGTGTTATCCTCGAGGTCTCAAACATAATCACACATTCATTAGTATAATCTTAATACTATCAAAACACAATAATCTTAAACATGTATAGTCATGATCATTTCAAACATAGATAATAAACATTAGTATTCAAGGTTTCAGGGAAGTCTTCTTTTATTCATGCATATTCTTATTTGATCATATGTTAGTTAAATCATCAATCAAGATAAGAGACATAAAATGCATAAACCCTTGATTACTTACATTTCTAACTTTATGAATATACATAACCAATCATACCAAGTATACTTATATAAGGGATCCTAACACAAGGTAGGATTCTAACTTGATATAGGAAAAAAATACCTGGATTGGTATGTTAGCTAGTTATGTCTAACATACCCCCATGATGTCTTCTTGTTCTCTTCAATGACTTGTGCTAGTAACCTGCATATCTCATAGGTTAATCATTATAGAACCCAATTATACATACCTCGTAAGTAGATCTTCTAAGTGATCCATGACAATGGATGAATCTTTGTCTTCATGTCATCATGATCATATGTTCTTGAACTAGAACATGATTTGTCTTTCTTAGTGTACCTTTCATGTTAGCGAACAACATAAACCTCATACAACACCATAATGCATTAGTACAATCATAAGTGTCAACACCCTAATCAATGAATATCTTCTATCATGCATTCATAATTTTATTAAGGTGATACGACAAGTCTAAATTTAATCAAGATTGTACTAACCGTAATAACATGAGGACAAACATACCATAAACTTAATCATGAACAAATCTTGAAACATACCTGGATAAGTCATACTTGTCGAGATTGCTTGTAATCTTCTTATGTAAGGCCTTAGCCTCATCTCCCTCTGAAACAGGAACTTCTTCACTTATGCAGGTGACCAATCCATTCTCTTCTAGGATTAACCCAATCCACTTGATTTGCAGGAACTAGATCTAGAGTTGGATTAAGGTTTGTTAGAGAAACCCTAAAAGTTCAAACTTTGAATTTCAAACTTCCGAAAGGATAGAAATATGCGCCTTGATGAGCTAATCAAGCTGGTATACTCAGAATTTGAAAACTGCAAAGTTTCACCCCTCAAATTTTCCTTTGAAACTTCCAGATTCACTGGACATGACCCCGAACTAGGGTTTGATAAATCCCACCCTTCTTCAAAATCAAAAGGTTCGATCCAAAGCTCAAAGATTCTAGTTTTCTGAGGAGCTTCCAGCCGTGGTCACAGATTTCAAAAATTCCCATTTTTGCAGAAGCCCTAATTTTCCACTTTTCCGATCAAAGTCCCGAATTAGGGTCTGATCAAGCCCGGCCTTCTGTCCAACCAAAAATTCTGAACTTGGTCTCTAAATTTAGATTTTGATGAGTAGCATTCAGCCGTAGTCTCTGATTACAAAAATTCCAACTTTCTCTGAAACCCTAAATTCCGGAAGCCATGAATGAAGGTGCTAAAAAATAATTCTGTTTTGACAGAAATATGTACCTGATTGTTTCTGGTGTAACTCCAAACTTTTCTATCTACAGGGTCTGAAAACTTTTCTTGCGATACCCTGACCTGTCATCTTTCCAACCCCACAGGTCTTACCTTAAATGGATTCTTTGAGAGAGATTTATGCCAAGTGTCATAACATGACCTGTTTATGGGATACAACAAGAGAGAAAACTTGTACAGTGTGCCACGTGTCACTGGTTCAGTTTCGGACTCTGAAAACGTTACCTGAGAATGTACAGTCTGTGCACTACCTGTCACTTTTTACAAATTTTCATTTGGAGCTTCCTAGCCCAAGTTATGACCTTTTGGCCAAGGTCACTTGTTTATGACTGATATCTGGAAGAGGCAGAAACCCTATATTGTACAGATCATAAATCACAAAGTACAATGAATTAGAGGTTTTCCTTTGGACACAAGGTACAAGGGGATCTTATATTCTCCTTGTATGATTTTCAGATCTTGAAACCTCTCCAAAATTTATTTATAGCGAAATTTCTACGATGACTGGTTTTTGCTATGTCAAGCCCTAGCATCACAAGTGCAACAAGTGTCCTACATGCCATACCATGCCTTCTTTAAGGCTAGCTCTGATACCATATTAATTTTTCAGAATTTACTTCAATCTGATCTAGGATCTTAACTGAGAGAACAACATGTACAACATATCAATCATGAACACAATAATGCAAGCACACAAGAGACACATAGTTTACTTGGGGAAAACCATAAAGGTGAAAAACCCCAATAACTTCCTCAAAGATAGATAAAGCAATGATACAACCCAAGCATAAGAGATGGACATCTCCTAGCAGCAGCTTCTCCTCCTCCACAAGTGCACCACTCTCCCGAGAGTGTGAGAGAGAATAGAATGAACAAGCAATCACGCTCGAGAGAAGATTAGTCAGGTCATTAGAAGATTCTAAGGTAGAAGATTCTAAAAATTAAATGCCACGTGAGGCCATTGATGTCGGCCATGAATATTGCCTATTCAACATACAAGTCACCTATCGAGATTTCTAAAACAAAAATTTCACACAATTTATAGTGCAACTCTCCAAATATGTCAATGTTTCATACTTGGGATGGATCCCAGACTCCATTATTAACCCTAGCTCTCATTTGACAGGCACAAAAAGCACCAAAGAATGCCCCAATGCAGTGTATCCATACACTGCCACGCAGGGGTATCGTGGAATCTAAGCATATGTGGCATGAAGACACCCATGCAAGCTTGCAGAGTGTGAGAAAGTTTCAGGTAGAGAAAACATTTGAGGAATAAAGTCTTACCATGAGCAGAACAATTCCGCTATCACACTCTGCGATTGTTTCCATGTTATCAAAGATGCTATCAAGCTCCTCTATGCAAGTTTTATGTCAACATAAGAGTTGATTGCCCCATTGCATAAAGGAGTGGCTTAGATTGATTAGCCCATGGGGACTCTAAAGTTTGCCACGTCTTCAATTGCAAGAGCAAGATTAAGGAGACAAGGCCTCATCCGAAGAGATGGTACATTTCCACACACAATTAAAGATGAGTGACACTGTGTATTGCGTCCATTGAAGTACTGGGAAGACTCTAGAGCTTCAAGAATAACTTCATCAACAATAAATTGCATCCATTGAAGTATTGGGTAGACTCTAGGGCTTCTGGAGGATCTTTCATCAACAATAAAAGGGGCATTACAGTCCGTAGGTGAAGTTGTTTACATTCTTAGAAAATAAGAAGTTGAATGACTCTATACATAGAATATTTTCAATTCTCGGCCTGGATTTTCAATGACTATGTACTGATAATGATAATTTCCTGTATCGAACATAATTTCCTGTATCGAAGGAGCATAACTGTACTACTTCCTCTTGCAATTGGAAATTTGGAAGGAGAGACCATTGATATCTAAGCTTTGACTTGAATGGGCAATGTAATTGGTGACTATAACTTATAAGAATCAACCTTGGCGTATGCATTGCACCTGACGTGATATGATAATTGTCCACTAAAACCTCCACCGAAACCTCCATCAAACTTCAAACCATTGCACATATAAATTAGTCCTTTTACTCACATATAAATTAGTACCTTTTTAGGAATCAAAGCCTGGATCATCTATCTGATGGTTTAATCAATCAATAAGACTATTCTCAAAGTAGGATGAGCACAAAACAAATGATTCATTCACTCCTCTATTCAGCAAAATCTCTATTGAATCCAAAGCATATTGAATTCATTTCACCACTATTAAATTGAAGTTAAAAACTGATTTCTAACAAAACTAGAATTATGCAATGAGGAGCTAGTAAAGGCATATTTAAAAACTGTAGGAAATATTTACCAATATAAATAAAGTTTAACCAAAAAGAAACCATGAAATAGTAAGTATTTTTGAATTAATGATAACTAAAGGTAATCACTTTTTTCTAGTCGATGTTGAATCATTATTCATAGTATACATTATCCTATGGCCAAGTTCTTGAATCGACATTGTGACTGATCTTTTGAACTCTTGAAAATAACCACACCCAATTATCAACTGAATGTTATCAATAAACTAAAAGCAAATTGTGGTATGACGTTAGGTGCAATGAAACACGATTCTTTTCCTTTCATCGTACAATAATTCATTGCACAATGTTCAATTTCGTAGGGAGGGACAAGGATGGGTGGACAGATGTTGGTTGATTTCCCCACTCCAAAATTCGAGGCAGAAATCACTTGTTTAACCAAAGTAAAACTTTGTAAATTCAGAAATTGATTTTTTGAATTTTGTGCCATTGAACTAATATGTCCAAAATGGTCACAAGATGTCATAGATGTCTCATGTGATCCTAGTGAAGGATCAACTATTCCAACAAAGTAGAGTTCCCCTTGAGGGATGTATTCTCCTGATAAAACTTCAGGAGGCCTACAACCATCAAGAGGTCTCGTATATGATCAGTGACGAGGAAAGGGAGTGAATGACTCTCCCTCTCCCTTGCCTCCTACTCATGCACGAAGTTGTATGGGTCAACTCATGCATGTTGTCGCTCAACTGCCTCTCGTCGATGACATTTCTGATACACATTTAACATCGATTAATCTCATTAATAAACATAAAAAACATTAAATGAGTATGTTATTTATTAGCATCAAATAATAATTTTTTTATCAAAATAAATGAATTTGACAAGCGGTGCACCTTAATTATAGTCATGCACTGATGTTGGTTCTTTTCTAACCAAAGAG
This sequence comes from Larix kaempferi, assembly GCA_027924585.1. Taxonomy (NCBI): domain Eukaryota; kingdom Viridiplantae; phylum Streptophyta; class Pinopsida; order Pinales; family Pinaceae; genus Larix; species Larix kaempferi. The sequence continues at coordinate 396,441 of BSBM01000462.1, read as the reverse complement.
CGCCACAACTGGTGCGCTTGAATACACAAGCGCACTGGTTAGCATGGCAATATTTTTTTAACTGTGTTTAGTTTTTCGTTGTGTCCATACTGAGGAAGCATTGGTAAATTTTAAAGCCGTGATCGCACTATAAATAGTGCACACATATTAACAAGAGCACTATAGTAGATGTTGCTCTTTGTGGGTTGAATGTTTCTTTTGAGTATTACAGTGCACCTTTTATACATCAATGCATCGAATAATTGATGCAACAATGTTAACAAAGCGCACTGGCCAACATGGTGTTTTTACTACATTAAATATGGCAGTGCTTCCATCAATAGGAAGCACTGGTGCCTTCTAAACATGTCATCACACTAGCCACGGTGCATTAGGATTAAATGAGTGCACCGTAACATGAGATGCTCTTTACATGTGTTATATTTTTGGGGGACAATGGTGTGTCGTTTATACGTCAGCGCACCATATATCTAGTACATTTGTTTTTACAATGCACACCAGATAATGTCATCATATATTTGGTTAAGTGTCATGATGCATATATTACTAGGAACCACCGATGACTTATAAATATTACATAACACCAAGAAAGGTGCACAAGCATTAATAGAGCACACCGTGAAAGGATAAACTCTTTCTATGTTTTATATATTCTTGGGTTTACAATGTGCCTTTACAAGTTAGCGCACCATCAAAATAGTGCATTCCTATGTAGAATGCAAACTGGTTAATGTGTTGTTTTTTAAAATGTTAAGTTTAGCGATGCATCCAACAATAGGAAGCATCAATGCATTTAGGATACGTCATTGCACCGTCCATAGTGCACAGGTATTAATAGAGAACCCGTAGTAGGTGCAGCCCTTTGTGAGTTTTTTTTATTTTTTTGGATTAACAGTGCATGTGTTATAAGTTAGCACATTGTTTTAGGATGCGTACTGATTATGATTGTGTTTTTTTTTTATTTTTTTAAGTAGTGTGTTATAAAGAACTAAGTGCATTGTGTTTGCAGTGCGGTATAGATATAAATGCATCGGTACGATGCGCCCTATAAATTTAAAGGGAGTGTTGGGTTGTAGTGTGAGCCAAATGGCTCGAACGCACCACACAAGTTTTTTTCAATTTTTTTAAATTTAAGCACAAATAAAGATGAATTTCAAATTTTAATCAGCTAAAAATTTAAATTAAGAGGTCACAAATACTTTACCTAGTCCCTTGTGCCTCAAGGAGGTATGGTAGCGATGTACACCAAATTTCAAAATTTTCCCACGGTTTTGCAAAATTCAAAATCCACTAAGCAACCAATGGAGTCCGACAATGCATCCACATGAAGCACGGATGGCAGGGCGTCTGAGCATGGAAGGTACGACATTGGTGCTCAGTGGGGTCAAACGCACTATGGAGATGGTAAAAATGGTTTTTCCAATTCGGTAATTTTTTTTATTTAATCTTTCCCTGGTGTGCTCAATAGTCAAATGCATCGGTGATGTACGGCAGATATAATGCACCATAGTTAAAATTTTGAAAAAAAAATAATATTCAATATTTTTTAATTTTCAATTCTTTTAAACCTATAGTTCTACTCTCGAAGAGATACAACACCGGTGCATTAAGAGACAACAACTGCAACAGAAATGGAAATTAAAAATAAAAAAATGAATGTGATGGGTTTTTTTATTTCGGTAAACATTTTAAATAAACCCTACTTTGGTGTGCTAGATAGACAACCGTACCACTGTTGTTTTGTGAACAACCACACCAACTATAAAAATAAAATAATTTTTGTTTTGAATTTTGATTTGTTTAACCTTAAAGAGGTGCTCCCAAATGTATATTGCTCCAGTGCATTTGATGTTTGTAAATGCACTGGCTAAAAAAGTTTAGTTTTATTTCGCCTTTTGATGTCTACGGCCGCGGTTCCAAGTATTTTATGCCAGCATCGGTGTGTCCCTATTCGTATACGCATCAGTGTGTTTTATATATACAAACACACGGTAAAAAAAATTCACTAAAACCTCAACACTCTTGCCTCCGCTAGGGACTTGCACTCTAAAAGGATATTTGGGATATTTTTAGAGGAGCATTTACAAAAAATTATACTAGAGGGTCTTTTCCTTGTAGTGTTGAGAACTCCTCAAGCTATTGCAAGACAAATATTTAACCAGATACATTATATTAGGGTGAAACGAACCCTTTAAAATCATGAAGGACTTCAATCTAGATCAAGAAATGAATATGGTTTTTGGGCATAAGGGAGAGAGGCAGATAACCTTGAATAAATGTGAGGATAAATCCCTTGTTGAAAGGATTATTCTAAAATAAAAAGGTAAAAAAGGTTCATCTCCGAAGAAGAAGAAGAAAAGTTGAATACTATGGGGGATATGATGGTAAGGATGTTGGATTTGAACATTGCCTAGAAATAACAGGTAATCAAAGAGGTGAGATTCATAAAGGATAAGGGATAGAAATGGATAAGTCCATCATCAAAAGGCTCAAATTCCAAGACTCTCAAAGAAGAGGAAATTTGGTATTTGAATTAGGGAATAATATTACTACAAATTCATCAAATGAGGATTATATGCCAACTATGAATAAGGAATATTGCCCAAGATATATATCTATAAGATCAAATGAGGACAAGTAGTGATTGAAGGAGGATTGGAGATATTACCTACACAACCCACATCTCATTCAAAACAAGGTAGATTGTAACGTCCCCTCCTATCATACCAGCATGATGGAGAGGATCGTGATAGTAAATCCGGGCATCTAGCCCCATGAACTTTTAACTAAGCATTCACAATATATAAAAGTCATATGGAATGTATGATTATAAGAAAGACATAGCGGAAATAATATCAATAACACATCCATCATACATTCAAGATATTCATCAAATAATAATTACAAAGTTAACACAAGAGAATACTTATCTTAACAAAGTAGTCCCAAGCAACTAGCTATGCAACTACAACGTTCCACCCAACCATAGGCCAGTTGTGCTTATCAACCTCTTGATACAACTGCCACCCCCGAGCTGGGCATGATCTCTACAAGGAACCAGGGAACAACAGACTCACACATAGCCAAGCATACACCAAGATGAGCCAAGCCAATCTACAATTGGGTTTATCAGGCTGCTAGGAAATGGAAAGGAAGAGTGGCTAAGCTAGTGAGCTCAAGCAAAGAGCCAGGGGTAACCTTACAAGATCTATCTAGCTTGGCACCCACAATACCTACACACCCAACACAAGGAAGTATTCTCTTCACTGCCACACAGTCCCTCAAGCCATACCTTCCTTTCTAGTGCTCTCAGGGTGTGCATAGAAAAGTAGCCAAATCCCTCTTGATCTTCTTGAGAGGTTTCTCCCTCCACTAGGTTTATCAAGCCAATTCTGTCCACTACCAGTCCAAGTTTCTTGCTCACAGGTTCAAATAAAAACTGGGATGCACATAACAGCAGAGCCACTCTTATTGGGCATGATAAAATGTTTTTACAGTGAGATGCCCAAAGATGGGGTTTTCATTAGCTTCAAAAAAATGTGGGAAACCCAAAACGAAACTGGAAGATGGGGAACAACCCTGGGAAGCCAAATCCATTTTTCAGAAAAGCGTCCATCGACATTCTGGGGCAAAAACGGCCTCCATAACAGTCCCAAATCGTGGCCCTTCTCTCCCAGCTGCTGTACAATGCAAAAACGAGCTCCCGGGTATGGAAAAATGCTGAAAATGGATGAAAACGTGTAGGGAAAGACCCAGCTAGCTCAAACTGCGTGAGAGATGAAAGATTATCGGTTTAGAATGGATTTGGGCACCATTTCGTGGGTGTTTTCTTGCCCAAGAAGCAAAGATACCAATTCCCAGGTTGATGGCTTTCCCATACACAAAATTGGCTGCCATACTTCTTCATTCCCAAGGCATTAACTGCCTCAACCAATTTCTGGAAGAATTAAATGATTGGGTCCATAACCCAAAATGGGTAGTTGGTGGTATATGGGTTTTCTCATTGACACATGGATTAATACCATTGGCTCAAGGGTTTGAATAATTTCCCTCCCTATTCCTTGTAGAATCATGCCCCCATCTCTTTGTTGCATTGCATAGCTAGTTGTGGGTATTTTCATTAAAATTCGTATTTACATGATGTCTTATTTACATTGTGCCTATCTAGCACAAGAACCATAGGCATCTATTTCTTTAATTGCCGATACATAAAACGCTAAATCAATGGTGGGGCCTTGGCCTTGAGCTCCTCACCATGATCAAATTACAATATTTACATCATTTACGATTTAATACAAAGGGGGTCAAAATGGGGACATTACATTCCCCTCCCCTTACATTAGCATTGTCCTCAGTGCTCATCAAAATTGAACAAAAATGGATATGCCACCCTCATGGCATCCTCCAGCTCCCATGTAGCCTCATCGGGACCGTAGTGCTTCCATTGCACCTTTACCTGTCTGATGGCTCGGTTCCGGAGCAATGTTACCTTCTTGTCTAGGATGCACAACGGATCGGTTTGGAATTATACCTCGGGTTCCACCTGGATCACATCCCAATTAATCACATGGTTAGGATCATGTACATATTTCTTAAGCAAAGAGACATGAAAAACATTATGAGCTTTAGTGCTAGCAGGAAATGCAAGTCTATATGAAACTGGTCCTATTCTTTCAAGCACTTCAAATGGCCCACAATATCTAGGTGATAGCTTGGCACAACTCCCAAGCTTCAAGGAACTCTTCCTTGATCTCACTCTAAGATACACATGATCCCCAACACTGAATTCCCTATGGATCCTATGCTTATCCGCATAGCTTTTCTGTCTATCCTGGGCTACTTTTAAATTTTGTCAGATCTTTGCAACTTCTTGTTCTATTTCCTTAAGCAATTCTGGCCCAAGTACATTTCTGTTTACTGGATTGTCCCAAGTCACCGGTGTCCTACACCTTCTGCCGTACAAAGCCTCATAAGGACTCATTCCCAACGATGCTTGTTGCCCATTGTTATATGCAAATTCTACCAAGTGTAGATAATCCTCCCACTTGGATGGTTTATCCATTACATACATGCGGAGCATGTCTTCAAGTACCCGATTTACTCTTTCTGTTTTCGCATCTGTTTGAGGATGGTATGAGGTACTAAAGCTTAGCTATGTGCCCAAATCTGCAAAGAGACCTTTCCAAAAATTGGAAGTGAACTTGTATCCCTGTCAGAAATTATTGCCTTAGGCAACCCATGTAATCTGAATATTTCCTTCATGAAAATATTTGCAATGGAATCGGCTTTATGTGTGGACTTAACCGGTATAAAATGTGCTGCCTTTGTTAACTTGTCCACCACAACCATGATGGAATCATGTTGTCTCACAGTCATTGGCAATCCTATAATAAAGTCCATGGATATTACTTCCCATTTCCATTCTGGAATTGGCACTGGGAGCAATAAACCTATTGGATGTTGGTGTTCACTCTTCACCTGCTGACATTCCATGCACTTAGAAATGTATTCAGCGATGTCCTTCTTCATGCCTGGCCAGAAATAATATTTTCTTGCTGTAGCAATTGTTTTCTGATATCCTGGGTGACCAGAGTATGGAGCTTTATGGATTTCATCCATAACAATCCTCCTTAAATCTGCCGCATTTGGAATATAGAATCTATTCTTATAAGTAAGAAGTCCGCCTTCTTCCAAATGATAGCCTTCATACTTCTTTCCAAGGTCTTGCTGCTGCAATTTGTCCTTTATCTGCACGTATACTTCATCCTCCACCATATGGTTAACAATCTGCTGCTTCAAATCTAGTTGGCAAGTACTAAGCGCTGCCACATGCATTTCATGTACCCTTCTGCTGAGTGCATCAGCCACCTTGTTTTCTTTCCCTTTTATGTGTTTGATTTCAAAATCAAATTCACACAAAAATTCCAACCATCTAGCTTGCCTATCATTTAAAGTTGGCTGATCAAACAAGTATTTCAGACCACAATGGTTTGTCCTTAACTTGAATTTGCTTCCCATTAAGTAATGCCTCCACATCTTTAAAGCATGTACTATGGCTGCAAGTTCTATATCATGAGTAGCATAGTTCTTCTCATGATCCTTCAACTTTCTTGACTCATAGCATATCACGTGGTTGTCTTGCATAAGAACTCCCCCAAGTCCTTGATTGCATGCATCGGTACACACCACAAAGTCTTTTTCTGGTTCTGCAATTTTCAAAATAGGTGCACTTGTAAGAAGATTTTTCAACCGTTGAAAACTTTCCTCACATCTTGGTGACCATTCAAACTTTATCCCCTTCTTTTGCAAAGAATTGATCGGATTTGCAACCTTGGAGAATCCTTCGATAAACCTCCTGTAGTAACCAGCAAGACCCATAAAAGATCTCACATCAGTCACATTCCTTGGAGTTGGCCAATTCATAATGGTTTCAATCTTCTCAGGGTCTACAGATATTCCTTCGTCGGAGATGATGTGACCCAAATAATGAATTCTATCTTTATAAAAGTCACATTTGCTCAACTTTGCATATAGCTTATGCTCCCTTAGTAATTGCATTGTCATTCTCAAATGTTCTTCATGCTCTTCTTCATTCTTAGAATATATGAGAATGTCGTCTAGGAATACAAGAACAAACTTGTCCAAATATTTTCTAAAAACATTATTCATGAGACACATGAATGTAGCTGGTGCATTTGTGAGACCGAATGGTACCACTACAAACTCATAGTGTCCATACCGTGTTCTAAAGGTTGTCTTATGAATATCTTCTTCTTTGATTCTTACCTGATGGTAACCAGACCTCAAGTCAATCTTTGAAAATACCTTTGCTCCTCTCATTTGGTCAAAAAGGTCATCAATTCGGGGTAATGGGTATTTGTTCTTCACAGTGACTTTGTTCAACTGCCTGTAGTCAATACACAACTTGAGTGTTCCATCTTTCTTTTTCACAAATAGAACAGGTGCTCCCCATGGGGACACACTTGGCCTAATATATTTCTTTTCCAGTAACTCTTGTAATTGCATTTTCAATTCTAGTAATTCTAGTGTACTCATCCTGTAGGGTGTCTTAGACACTGGTGTCGCTCCTGGCACAAGTTCAATTGTAAAGTCAATGTCTCTCTTTGGAGGGAGTCCTGAAATCTCATCAGGAAAAACATCCCCGAATTCTTGCAATACATGATAGTCTTCGAATTTAAGAGTTTCATTCTCTGCTGCCTCTAAAATGTGGGCTGCATATAATTGACATCCTTTCCTACAGAACTTCTTCAGCTGCATGGCTGTAATTTGTCTGACAGAAGTCACCTTTGGAATTCCTTTTACAACCCTCGGGTTTCCTTCTTCGTCCATGCTCTCAAATGTCTTATTGTAGCAGTCAAGTTTAACCCTGTGTGCTTCTAACCAATCCATTCCAATGAGAATATCATAGGAACCCAGCAGTAAAATATTCAGATCTGCATAAGTGAATAGCCCATCCATCTCCAATGGACATTTTTCTACTATTTCATTAACTTTTCTCTTGGTTCCAGTGGCTAGTTGAACTAACCATGATTTACTATGCTTTAATTTCTTAAAAGTACAATTCTAAAAAATTCTAGGAGTGACATAACTGTGAGTAGATCCAGGATCAATAAAAATAGAAACAGATTGCTTAGCAATATTACCTTCAACTTCAACCACAGTTGACTGATGATCTGCCTGGCGGTCGTCTAGACCTACATAGATTCTAGGGATTGTCCTTGTCACTTGACCCATAGTTTCAGCTCCTTGGATGTTGTGAACTCGGTTTGGATTCCCATTCCGATGTGGACAGTTCCTAAGCATGTGCTCCCCTCCACAACCCCAACATTGAATTGGTTCTCTTGGCTCCTTTGGATCTCTTGGCTTGTCTCCCATCATCCTAGTTGGCTTAGTCACAACCTGTGATGGTTGCCTTTGCTGATTCCGGAATTGAGGAGGCTTGAACCCCTTCTTCCTTTGATCAAACTTTTCATTTTTCTTATCCTTCCATGCCTTATGGAATTCTGGTTTGCTTCTATTTTGATCAAAGCAATACTTGGCCTTTCTTATGGCCTCCTCTAGAGTTCGAGGTTCATCGAACTCAATTCTATCTTTATATGACTGGGGCAGTCCACTTAGGAAACGCTGAATTTTTACCTTATCATCTCGAATATACCTGACATACCTTAGCAACTCCAAGAATTTGTTTGCATATTCTTCCATGGTCAATTGTCCCAATCTCAGCTCATGGAACTCTTTGATCTTATCATCATAGTACCGATCAGAGAGGTACTTCTGCTTGAAGTATTTCTTGAACTGCTTCCACACGATCTTCCTTTCATTGATCTTCTTCGCTTTCCTGGTGTGTTCCCACCATATAGATGCTCTTCCATTCAAGTTGAAGATGGCTACCCTTGCCTTCATATTTTCAGAGTAGTCTTGTACTTGGAAATACTTTCTCATCCCAAGAAGCCAAGCTTCAGGTTCCTGGCCAGACTTTATCTCTCCATCAAATGTAAGAGGTTTCGCCTTCTTAAATTCCCCATGTGAATTGTTCTTGTAGTGCTTCTTCCTCTTACTCCTGCGAGATGAAGAGCTTGAACCCTCAATGGATTCTTCTGAGTCAGATGATTCATTAGAAGAGATCTCTGGAGAATATGTTCTATCTGTAGAAACTCTTCTTGAGCTACTGGCCCTCTTACGGGAATTCCTTCTAGAACTACTCCAACCCCTTTCTAGATTTGATGTCTGATGCCCAGAGTTTATTTGCCTTTGGATGTCTGTTAAACTCTGTAGAATGGCTGCATTTAACTGATTTTGTTCTTCTTGAGCTTTAATCATCCTTTCATTATCTTCTCTACAGCTTTGCAACTCCACCCTTAGGATTCTCATGGTGGCTGCAATACCTGGAGGAGTCTCTTGATTTCTTCTCCCATTAGATTCTATTTCAACATTTTCAACATGTATGTTCTCCCCCATGGCATCTATCTCAGGCTCATAGGGATCCTGTGCATCATCCATGATGTTGATTTTCTTGGCCCAATCAAGATCCAAAACTTTCTAACTGTACTATCTAGAGTGCTACCCTAATGTAACTATGATTCTGCAAAATGTGTTCATCCACCAATTGTTAGCTGCATTATATTCTCAGGAATTCATAAATTACTTTCATGCACGTGGGAAAATATTATATCGACAATTTGTCAAATCATCGAATTTTCTCACAATCAACGACATATGAGGGGGACAAAGGGGGTCAAGGGGGCTTTCCCCCTTGTGGCTGCCACTACAGGGCGGGTCGAGGGCAGCGCCCTCATTTTTTTTTTTATAGAAATCTTGCCGCAGTTTCGGGGTGGTTTGCTGAACGCTTCCGCAATTGCGGGGCGATTCGACGAATGCTTCCGCAGTTGTGGAGCAATTCGCCGAATGCTTCCGCAATTTCAGAGGACATTGGAAAATTCTTTCCGCAGTTTCAGAAGAGAATTCCTTCCGCAGTTTCGGAAGAGAATTCCTTCCGCAGTTTCGGAAGAGAATTCCTTCTGCAATTTCGGGGCGGTTTTCCGAAGTCTTCCGCAGTTGCGGGACGATTCGCTGAAGTCTTCCATAGTTGCGGGACGATTGGACGAACTCTTCCGCAATTGCGGAACGATTCACTGAAGTCTTTCGCAGTTGCGGAACGATTCGCCGAAGTCTTCCGCAGTTGCAGAATGATTCGTCGAAGTCTTCCGCAATTGCGGAACGATTCGTCGAAGTCTTCCGCAGTTGCGGAACGATTCGCCGAACTCTTCTGCAGTTTTTGAACGATTCACCGAACTCTTCTGCAATTTCGGAAGGATTCGCGGAACTCTTTCGCGATTGCGGGATGACTTGCGGAATCCTTCCGCAGTTTCGGAAGAGAATTCCTTCCACAATTTCGGAAGAGAATTCCTTCCGAAAATTTCCTTTCAACGCCGAACACTTAGAAAAAATTTCCGTTGTTTCGGAGCAATTTGCTGAATTCTTCCGCGGTTTCGGAACAACTCGCGGAATCCTTCTGCAGTTTCGGGCTAGCTTCCCGAACTCTTCCGCGTTTCGGAACGATTCGCGGAATCCTTCCACAAATTTCAGGGCGGTTCGCGGAACTCTTCAGCAATTGCGGGAAGATTCACGGAACTCTTCCGCAGTTGCAGGAAGATTCACGGAACTCTTCCGCAGTTGTGGGAAGATTCGTCGAACTCTTCCACAGTTGCAGAAAGATTCGCAGAACTCTTCCGCAATTGCGGGAAGATTTGTGGAACTCTTCCGCCATTGCGAGAAGATTCGCCGAACTCTTCCGCAATTGCGGGAAGATTCACGGAACTCTTCCGCAATTGCGGGAAGATTCGTCGAACTCTTCCGCAATTGTAGGAAGATTCATGGAACGCTTCCGCAATTGCGGGAAGATTCGCCGAACTCTTCCGCAATTGCTGGAAGATTCGCGGAACTCTTCCGAACTCTTCCCGAAGCAAAAATTTTCAAGAACACTTAAACAATTTCGGATTCCTCTTTCTTTCAGGGATGCTCACTGCTCAATAGGAGGCGATCCTACTTCTTCAATTATCCAACTTAGCCCCATTTAGTCTTGATACTATAATTGGATTTGGCCCACAGAGGTCCAATGCTGCAACCAACAAATCTGATACCAAAATGTAACGTCCCCTCCTATCATACCAGCATGATGGAGAGGATTGTGATAGTAAATCCGGGCATCTAGCCCTATGAACTTTTAACTAAGCATTCACAATATATAAAATTCATATGGAATGTATGATTATAAGAAAGACACAGCGGAAATAATATCAATAACACATCCATCATACATTCAAGATATTCGTCAAATAATAATTGCAAAGTTAACACAAGAGAATACTTATCTTAACAAAGTAGTCCCAAGCAACTGGCTATGCAACTGCAACGTTCCACCCAACCATAGGCCAGTCGTGCTTATCAACCTCTTGATACAACTGCCACCCCCAAGCTGGGCATGATCTCTACAAGGAACCAGGGAACAACAGACTCACACATAGCCAAGCATACACCAAGATGAGCCAAGCCAATCTACAATTGGGTTTATCAGGCTGCTAGGAAATGGAAAGGAAGAGTGGCTAAGCTAGTGATCTCAAGCAAAGAGCCAGGGGTAACCTTACAAGATCTATCTAGATTGGAACCCACAATACCTACACACCCAGCACAAGGAAGTATTCTCTTCACTGCGACACAGTCCCTCAAGCCATACCTTCCTTTATAGTGCTCTCAGGGTGTGCATAGAAAAGTAGCCAAAGCCCTCTTGATCTTCTTGAGAGGTTTCTCCCTCCACTAGGTTTATCAAGCCAATTCTGTCCACTACCAGTCCAAGTTTCTTGCTCACAGGTTCAAATAAAAATCGGGATGCACATAACAGCAGAGCCACTCTTATTGGGCATGATAAAATGTTTTTACAGTGAGATGCCCAAAGATGGGGTTTTCATTAGCTTCATAAAAACGTGGGAAACCCAAAACGAAACTGGAAGATAGGGAACAACCCTAGGAAGCCAAATCCATTTTTCAGAAAAACGTCCATTGACATTCTGGGGCAAAAACGGCCTCCATAACAGTCCCAAATCATGGCCCTTCTCTCCCAGCTGCTATACAAATTTAAAAACGAGCTCCTAGGCATGGAAAAATGCAGAAAATGGATGAAAACGTGTAGGGAAAGACCCAGCTAGCTCAAACTGCGTGAGAGATGAAAGACTATCGGTTCAGAATGGCTTTGGGCACCATTTCGTGGGTGTTTTCTTGCCCAAGAAGCAAAGATACCAATTCCCAGGTTGATGGCTTTCCCATACACGAAATTGGCTGTCATACTTCTTCATTCCCAAGGCATTAACTGCCTCAACCAATTTCTGGAAGAATTAAATGATTGGGTCCATAACCCAAAATGGGTAGTTGGTGGTTTATGGGTTTTCTCATTGACACATAGATTAATACCATTGGCTCAAGGGTTTGAATAATTTTCCTCCCTATTCCTTGTAGAATCATGCCCCCATTTCTTTGTTGCATTGCATAGCTAGTTGTGGGTATTTTCATTAAAATTCGTATTTACATGATGTCTTATTTACATTGTGCCTATCTAGCACAAGAACCATAGGCATCTATTTATTTAATTTCCGATACATAAAACGCTAAATCAATGGCGGGGCCTTGGCCTTGAGCTCCTCACCATGATCAAATTACAATATTTACATCATTTACGATTTAATACAAAGGGGGTCAAAATGGGGACATTACATAGAAGGTCATATTTGAGTTCAACACAACAATTTGTGGAGAAATATATTCAATAAGATAAAAGGCAACTTTTGGGGTCCTTAGAGCAAGGAAGGCCTTTGAATTAATAGGTGTGAGAGGATTTTTCTCTCCTTGAAAATTCATGGTTTTGGATATTCCCACAATAATATATCCAATAGGATTTTAGTAAATATCTACAAACCTAATATAACTTTGTTCCAAGAAACTATGTAAGTGCATGCGATTCTAGAAGGATTCATGGTTACTTGCTTTCTTGGTGGCATTTTGAAATTATGGGTGCTACTAGGAGATCCTTGGGATTAGTAATACATTGGAAGAACACTATAAAAGTTAGGGACCCTTCATTATTAAGCTTAGTTATATCAACAAATATATACTTTAAAGAATTAAGAAGAAGTGTTACTATTATAAACATCTATGGTCTAAATAACATACAAAAGAAGGAGTATTGTGTAACATACCCAGCCACCTTTGTAACACTGTTGAGGTGATGGGGCACTCGAATTTGCTTATAAACCTCTAAATTTTGAATCATTGTTCCAAATTCTATGGATTTTTTATGCAATTGTTTACAAGAGAACTAATTCGATGTCCATAATTCATCTAAATTACACACTCTATAGTAAGTATGCATTCCTATCATGAATTCATACATAAAATGACCAATCAATCCATGGACACGTACATTTCCATAAGCAACAAATTAAATAAATTCATTACCGAACTATAATAATGTAATTCAAAGAACATTTGGTACTCATCTTTATGGTAAATTTCCTCCAACCAACTACAAGTGAAGGACATTCCTCCCAACAGTAGGAAACTTTCTCTTTATTTCATAGAGACCACCCTTGAGCCGAGAATATTAGTTCAAAAGTGGTGAATTCCCAAATCCTTTTCTCAAACACACTCACACTACACAAATGTGAAGAAACCCCCTCCACAATTATCCTCACCCCTACACTCATTCCCCATCAGCCTATGCAACACAAGGTATGGGGACCCCTTCTCTTCTCCAGAATCCCTTAACATGTCCCCATCCCCTTCCAATGAAACTACAACACAATCCTGATTGGAAATATTTGTGTCATGGTCCTAGGAATTCCAGTTGCAAGACATGTCTCTCTCGCATGGGCACCAAGCCCATTTGCACTAGTTTATCAAAGTACTTCATGTGGGAAAGTATATAGCTCAATATTTTCCTCTCTATAACAGTCAAGACTTAGATCTCCCGATGGAGAGAATGCCCAATCTATTTGAATGATGAATGGATGGTGGAATGAATGCTTCCTAACGAGACATATGCATGATTTTGTCTTGACAAGTGGCTTCCCCAAAAGTGGCCACTTTTCCTCTCTTAATCCCACATTACTATAATTAATCACATGCATAATTAAAGTGACACTTAAACTATGATTAAGAATCTTTGGGTTAAAAAGGTTAATGAAGGCTAAGGAATCAATTAAAATCAACTAAGGTCATCACCGTTGATCTCCTCTCACTTCCCCCACATGTGGAATCATAGCCCCCCATCTCTTCTTCGTCCTTCTTCAATTGCAACTAGTAGGGATTTTTATATTAACAAGTAAGTATATAGTTTACAATATCCATGGTCTCTTGGACCATATAAGTCTGGGTATTCACAACTTGGGGTAAAAAACTGAGTGTTACATATTGTGAGGGACTCCTAGATTGAAATATATTTCATAGGAATGCCTTGATTTGTAGAGGATGTTTGAACTTTGTCATGAAGAAGAAGAAATTTTGGGGTACAAAAGCATAAACACCCCTTTGGTATATTTTTCCACTCACATATCGAAAGAGAAAGGTCTCATTGATGTATAACCAATGGAGGTAGTTCCCACTTGGAGGGATAATAGGAAAGGTGGAAAAGGTTTATGTAATGTCCCCATTCAAATAATTGCATAGTAAGACAATCCCATCAATCCTACTAGTTTCCTAGGTTGGATGGGCACATGTGGAATTGTAATAAGGAAGCTAATAAATGATGTTTATACATTAGAAGGGTTCAAGTATTTAATAAATATGTTGAATAAATAAATTCAAGAGAAATTATAGGTGGCAAGTGGTTTTGGAGACATATGGAGGGTGTGGGACCCACACTAGCTTGATTTTTCAATGACACGTGGCATCTCTCTCTTGCCAATTTGAATTCATGGGAAGGTGAACACTCTTGGGTGAGTTGGTAAGTCATAACACATGGCATTGAGAATCTTAGGTCGAATTGGGATGGATTGGTAACCTCCATGGAAGATAAAGAGTCAAATTGGAAGTTTGTGGACACTTGGGCTAGATTCCCTAGCCCCTATGACACCAATGATGGAGAATCTATGACAAATATGACAAATTGTAGACCTGACCTCTGATATCTGACCATTATGACATTTCAGCCACAAAAATAGGCTCAAGGAAGGCGCTCATGGTAGTGGAAGAAGCCAAAGAGACTCAAATTCGAATTTGGGAGAAGATGGAAGGTTGGAACTAGGAGACAAGTGGCAAATGTGGAATATTTCCTAAGTGGAAATCTCTTGAAGCTATTGAGAGGATTTCAACCCATAGAAGGCTAATGTTGGTTATAAAATGTAGAAATAAAGTATGAGAATGTATTTTGATGATTTGAGAAAAATTACATTTGTGAAGAGAGAGCTATTGGATGACTAGTTTCTTGCCTTAGCCAATTTCGAGGGTGAAAGATTCCCATCCAAGTTGGTGTTTGGAGAGGCCACTCAGGTCTTTCATGGTGCTTTAATGTAGTTTGTATTTGCAAGTATCAGCTACAGGAAGTTTCATGGTTTGGTTTAGTGCAGCACTTTCTCTCCACCGTTTCTAGTATTGAAGGCATATTCATGCTCCTTGAGGGAGGGCGTTTTTGGTGAGCTCTTGTGCTTCTTGGGAGAGATTCTAATTATATATTTATGATTGTAATAGCTTAATACCATATTTTATTAATGTTCAGAAAGTATCAGGTCGAAATACCCACTGGTTGTATGCAAAAATATCGATTAATGAGCAAACAATGTCCATTTCCCCAATGCATTGATGTATGACACTATAATGTTGATTATTTCGAATGGATGGATTATTCTTTGATATATTTGTGATCCATATACTTACATGGATGTCTTATACAATTTTCATGTACTGTACTTGAGAATTTGAAGCATTTTTACTCAGTTTGGTTGTATTGGGAGGTGAAATAGTGCCATTTCCCCAAGGGTCGAATTGGGTATTTTTGCAGTTGAATGGGAGAGGGTGAGAACAGTTTTAATAATCCATTAATGGTGCATATGAGACCTTAATAACATATTTAACACATTACATACCCATGTTCATAAATTTTATGGAGTTTAGAGGCATTTGGGAGGCCCTTTTCAGTGTTACCCCGGGGGAATTTGATGCACAAATTACTAGTCAAAATTGCATATATTGGTCAGAATATAAATCAAGTTTTCAGAAGTATTTGGAGGACCATAAAACATCCCTGAACCTAATATTCGAGTCTAAATATCATTCATACACTCATACATAATATTTGGGAGCATTTGGGTTGATTTGGAGGTCAAAATAGTAAAACTAGTCAAAGGTCGAAATTGGAAAAAAATTGGAAAATTGGGCATTTTCTTAAATTTTTTAAAAAGGGATATTACAGTTTAGCCAAAATGATGGAGAAGTTCTTGATATATGATCATCTCATGGATGAAGAAGGAAGGGTAAGAATTTCCATAGGCATACAATGTTGTTCACATCATAGGGCAATATTATTTTAGATGGCAAGAGGTTAGAAGAAACCACCATCCCCATACAGGTGATTCATTTTGGCTTGTCGATGAAAAGTATAGGAAAATAGTTACTCATGATTGGAATCAATTTGAGGAAGATGGAAATTTTGTAATGAAACAATTTCAAGGTAACATAGTAAACATTATGAAATTGACTCATAATTAGGCCAAGAGGAAGGAAATTGAAAATAACAAGGTTCTTGAAGAATTCCAAGTGAAGTTGGAAAAGGTCTACAAGGATAGGATTTGAGGATCCTTATCCAATTAATAATAGGGAGAGATGACAAATGAGTTGGAGATATAGAAAAAGAATATTTAGAAATGGGAGGAAAAGTGGAGGAAAAAGAGGAAGGAATTATGGCTAAAACAAGGGGATGAAAACACTAGGTTCTTCCACAACTATGCTAATATGAGGAAAACCATAAAAAAATCTCTCTCTCTATATTGAAACTTATATTAATGAAAATGGTGAAGTGGTTCTTTCCCATTTGGATATAGTGGGAGTCGCATATTTTGGGGAATAATATATATACAACCTCACGGGGTAAATATAGTGGAACTAATAGCCCTCTTCTCTAACCTTCCACAATTTGTGGATGAATAATATAATGACCCTATGGAGGAGGTATCCAAAGAAGAGACAAATTCATTGCAAAGGGATAAAATCTAGGGCCCAGGTGGATGGCCAAGATATTTTTTCATTGGTTTAGATAATGATCTATTAAAATAAGGGGAAGAATCAAGGAAAAATGATACTTCTTTGGGAGCATTCAAGGACATGTTAAAAATACTCTCCCACATCTTTTGGATAGTTTAGACCTATTTCACAGTATAAATCAATTTACAAGATTAAAGAAAATGTAATAGAATTGATATTAAAGTCAATTCTCTCAAAAGTAATCTCAAGATAACAATTTGATTTCTTAAAAGGAGTACAAGTCCATGATGATGGTGGTATTTCTAAAGAGGCCATGCTCACAATGAAGAAAAAAAAGTTGCTAGCATTCATTACAAAATTATCCCTCCCAACGGCATATGATAGAGTAATGAATATATACTTAATGCCATCACTTATGCATGTAAGTTGAGTCAAACTTCCATTCATAAATTGGATTGAGGCTTGTCATCATCAGTCCAATTTTTTGTACTAATAAACGACTTTCCTTCAAAAAACTTCAGCTCCTCAAGAGGGCTGAGATAAGGTTGTCATTTATGTACCCCCCTTCCTACTAGTGGATGAAAAACTCAACAAATACATAGTGCACCTAAAAGGTATTTGGGGATTAAAAGTAAATCAACTCACTAGAGACTTATTAGTAACACACCTTTTTGTAGATGATGTAATTATTTTTGGTAATGGGTTTGCAAGCAATAATAAGGCATATGAACAACCACTCAATTTCTTTGGATTTTATACAAGATTAGTGATCAATATCAAGAAATCCACCATTTTAATTAACCATGCATCCTCTTGGCACAAGCATGTAATTAGAATAATGTTAACATATAACATCTTCCCCCTTGGTGGTGGTATAAAATACCCATGTTTCAATCTAAATATGAATGCCTATGGTATAAAATATTGGAAGTGGATAACTTAGAAAGTAGAGAGTTATTATATGGTTTTGGTGGTTGTCTTTAGGTAGAAGAATTACCTTGATCAAATTTGTAGTGGAAGCAATCCATGTCGATTAGATCTTAGTGGCTCCCATTCCAAAATGAATCGCCAATGGGATAAACAAGATGTGCTTTAAATATACATGGGAAGGCAAGAATGAAAACAAGGTTTCATTAGTGAAATGGAAAAGAATATCCAAACCAAAGTCAAAAGGTAGGTGGGGTCTCAAAAGCCAAAATTTGTTTGGCAAGGCTCTAGCAACAAAGAAGCTTTGAAGGTTGATTTCTACAAGGGATATTGGCAGACTGTCATGGTTAAAAAATACACAGACCCTCAAACTATTGAAGATTGGATTAAAATATTTTTCTTGAAATCCCTAGTTAGCTCATTTTCTTTAGAGGATTGGAGATGGAAGCAAGGTAAAGTTGAGACTTAACCTATATTTGGTAGGAGGGAAGGAGGTATAAAAATTATTTGAGGACCTTAGAAAAATATTGGCTCTAAAAGAATGCTTCACTATGGTAGATATATGTCATCTAGATGATGGGAATATGTGTTCTACATGATGGAAAATAGGGGTAAAGTTGGAACTTGAAGGAACATAGGCAAAAGAATGGAGTAGGCTTTGACGAGCACTGAGGCTTCTTGTCAACTAAGGGTCGAAGATGATGAATATGTATGGATTTCTAATTATATTAAAGGACACTACATTGTGAATCTTGGGTACTTAGTAGCCTTCCCATAGGCAAAGGAATAAAAATGGTGGTGAATAGAATTGTGGAAACTAGAGGCCGCCATTAAAACAAAAAAAATTATGTGCATTGCCCTATCAAATAAAAAATTGACATGGGATAACTTGTACTGGATATCTTGGTGTGGTCCTAGTATGTGTATTTATATAAAGAAAGGGTTGAAAGTAAAATTTGCCTCTTCATTGAATGCCACTTTTCTAAATATAGATGGGATGATGTGAAGAGCTTAACATGGGGAAAATGAAACTAGAATGGAGAAAACCTTGAGGTAGTCTTTACAAAATGGGTGAATGATAATTATGTAAGTGGGAATCCAATGCTTAGGCTATAATGTTGTGGACTATTTGGACAAATGGAAACAATGCAATCTTTATTGCTCTCTCTCCCACTCAATCGTTTTACTTGAAAAAATATACTTATGATTATTTGCCAAGGGTTAAGTTAAAGAAGAAGGAAATATAGATCTTAGAGGTTTCCATTGACAAAAGTTATTCCTAGGGTTTTTTTGGTCAAGTCTATGACGGTAATCCATGCTCCTTTGGAGTAGGTGGATGTTTGTACCTCTTTGATAATCATAGGATCTCCTACCATTGTTGATTGGGTAGCAACATAATATTTTTTGAAAAATCGGAGTTGTTTTCATTTTGTTGGCCTTGGCTAGGGATTGAGGTGTGGAGATTATTCATGTATTCATGGAATCCATGATAGGAGTGGATCAATAAAGGCTTCAAGAATCAACATCTTCTCCTAATGGATGCCATTCAAGAGTCGAGGTGCTTAAAGCCTCCTCCTCCAAATTCTCTTTCAAGCATGTTTATCGTTAAAATGATCATGACAGAGGAGTTGGCCAAAAGAGTAGTGAAATCACAGGAAGGTAGTGTACATATAACACAACATCAAAGAGTTGAGGACCGAGGTCATCCATATTCTCCCCAAATAGATATAGATCTCAACCTATACTTAGTTTTTGTTTCATCTAGTTGCATGTCTAATTGTTAGAAGCTTTCTAATTATGATCTCCATTAACAGAATGTCAAAGATGTTGATGGATAAATGTATAAACTTTTAAAAGACTTTCCTATTTGATACTTTGTTCATGTCAATAAATTTTTTACAAAATGTATTTGTAAAATATATAATATATTATTAATTTTATCTCAAAATTATTGGAGTATTTGCTGTGATTCTCCACTAAGGCAAAACATTCAAATTGAACTTCAAATTTCAGAACATTGTATTCTTCATTCCCAATGGTTTTTTAATTAATTAATTTTATTCTCAATGCGATATTTTTCAAAGCAGTGATCAAGTGTTTTCTCTACCTATTTAAACTAATTGATTCTCCATTACTATTTAAACCAAGAGCCACAAGTGGCAATGTCTATGACAATAGCAGAAAGCAAAAAGCAAAATGTTGATTACAAATGTTGAGCAGGATGTCCAAAGAGGAGAACAATCCAAAGAGCAAGGAGCCCTATTCATGAGGGGAATAGTCCAAAGAGCATCCCTATTTAGGAGAAAAACAATGAGAAAGCAACCCTATTCGGGAGCAGAGGCCAATGCAAATGCAATACTAAGAAATAAGCGGAGATGACTGAAAAATATAGCAGAATATTACACAACATACATATTTTCATGCTAAGAAACAATTTTGTTGTCTGCTAACTACCATGAAGAGTGTAGGAGCATTAAAATTTCTAACAATCCAAAGAGGAAAGAGTCCCTCCAAATATGATAACAACGATTGCAAATGCACACTTCAAAAAAAAAAAAACAAGTAGTCAATGTTTTTCCTTTCAAATGACATAACTTACATTCCATGTAACTTGTTTCAAGTATACAAATGATTCATTTCACTGGTAGGTTTAATCCATGGTTTTGTAGGAAGCATTTTGTTGTGTTTTTTGTTACAGCATTCATGCAAATATGCACATTGCTTAGGGCATGCTGACTTTTGGCTTCATTGAAAATGACATCTTCAGCCTTTTCTTCTAGCATGAAAAAATACTTTTCCACCTAAGTGAAAAAAATGCCGCCTTTGATAACAAGGTAAGTGATTTTGCATGTTTACACATCTTTTAATCCACACAATTCTTATTTTTTTCTTTTCCATGCACGTAAGTAGATGTTGTGTTTCACATAATGGTGTCTTTGAAATAAATGACATTCAGGTAAGTGATTTTGCATGTTTAGTAGGTCTGATAAGAAAGTTGTCACTTCAATCTTAGGAAGGAGTAAAAAGTTTTACCAAAAGATAGAACACATCTCTGTTTAATTAAAAAACTATGTAAAAAAACAAGAGCTTTCCAATTACAACAGTGCATTGCAGGACTGCTTAATAAATTTAGTATTATATATTAAAGGTTAGAATGATTACCTCTATAATACAAGTTTACAATGAATAACAACTATGCTTTTAGTAATTTTGTGAAAAAATAGATTCAGTTATTTAAAAATGCAGCATCAAATTTGTAGATTTTTATATAAATATTGTAGCTAAATTTCATATAATTTTTTAACAAAAGTCTTCATATCATGGGATGACGTAGATAGCGAGTGGAAATCCATTTCTATCTCTAATAAATTCTCACCATTGCCCACGTCGACCCGACACTTGGTTTCATTTGAGGAATTGTTGTGTGATTCCATTGAAATTCCATTATATTTTATGGCAACCACTTTTCTTCTGCAAAATCAATATAGCCAAGTACAAGTGGTGGAAGAACAAACGCTGTGTGTGTCAATATGGGACTTTCAAGACCCCAGGTGCAACAACAACATCATAATTGTATTGATAATGATAATTGCCTGTATCAAACATAGATTACAAGAATGATATGTATTCATTATATCTATTCATTGGAAAACACGAGGAAGCCGTTGGGAGGCAAACCCTAACCACTCTAATGGTAGAGAGTAGAAGTGACAAAGAAGGAAATTGGAGAGACGGACGCTGGCACTGTAGCAACGCATGGCAGAAGAGAATGGCCATCCACACGTAGCTCAACACATCCAATATGCGCAAGCGTCTCGTAGAGGTGGCCGTTGGTATTAAAAATGCAAAGAGGCTTTTACATAGGTTGGGAACATGTGGACCATAAGAGCGTTACACTATAGAAGGAACAAGCAAACATGCTCGAGAGAAGATTAGTCAGGCCATTAGAAGATGCTAAGGAAGAAGATTCTGAAAATTAAATGCCACGTGAGGCCATTGATGTCGGCCATGAATATTTCCTATTCAACATACAAGTCACCTATCGAGATTGCTAAAACAAAAATTTCACACAATTGATAGTGCAACCCTCAAAATATGTCAATGTTTCATACTTGGGATGGATCCCAGACTCCGTTATTAACCCTAGCTCTCATTTGGCAAGCATGAAAAGCACCAAAGAACACCCCAGTGCAGTGTATCCATACACTGCCACACAAGGGTATCATGGAATCTGAGCATCCGTGAGAAAGTGACAGGTAGAGAAAACATTTGAGGAATAAAATCTTACCATGAGCAGAACAATTCTGCTATCACACTCTGCGATTGTTTCCATGTTATTGAAGATGCCAGCAAGCTCCTCTATGAAAGTTTTATGTCAACATAAGAGCCGATTGCCCCATTGCATAAAGGAGTGGCTTAGATTGATTAGCCCATGAGGACTCTAAAGTCTTCCATGTCTTCAATTGCAAGAGCAAGATTAAGGAGACAAGGCCTCATCCGAAGAGATGGTACATTTCCACACGCAATTAAAGATGAGTGACGTTGTGTATTGCGTCCATTGAAGTACTGGGAAGACTCTAGAGCTTCAAGAAGAACTTCATCAATAATAAATTGCGTCCATTGAAGTACTAGGTAGACTCTAGGGCTTTTGGAGAAACTTCATCAACAATAAAAGGGGCATTACAGTCCGTAGGTGAAGTTGTTTACATTCTTTGAAAATCAGAAGTTGAATGACTCTGTACATAGAATATTTTCAATTCTTGGCCTGGATTTTCAATGACTATGTACTGATCATGATAATTTCCTGTATCGAAGGAGCATAACTATACTACTTCCTCTTGCAATTGGAAATTTGGAAGGAGAGACCATCGATATCTAAGCTTTGACTTGAACGGGCAATGTGATTGGTGAGTATAACTTATAAGAATCAACCTTGGCGTATGAATTGCACCTGACGTGATATGATAATTGTCCACTGAAACCTCCACCGAAACCTCCGTCAAACTTCAAACCATTGCACATATAAATTAGTCCTTTTACTCACATATAAATTAGTACATTTTTAGGAATCAAAGCCCAGATCATTTATCCAATGGTTTAATCAATCGTTAACACTATTCTCAAAGTAGGGTGAGCACAAAACAAATGATTCATTCACTCCTCTATTGAGCAAAATCTCTATTGAATCCATAGCATATTGAATTCATTTCACCACTATTAAATTGAAGTTAAAAACTGATTTATAACAAACCTAGAATTATGTAAGGAGGAGCTAGTAAAGGCATATTTAAAAGCCGTAGGAAATATTTACGGAGATAAATAAAGTTTAACCAAAAAGAAACCATAAGTATTTTTGAATTAATGATAACTGAAGGTAATCACTTTTTCTAGTGAAGGTTGAATCGTTATTCATAGTATACATTATCCTATGGCCAGAGTTCTTGAATCGACATTGTGACTGATCTTTTGAACTCTTGAAAATAACCGCACCCAGTTTCTTTTTTTTTTTTAACTGAATGTTATCAATAAACTTAACAAACAAATTGTGATATGACGTCAGGCGCAATGAAACACAATTCTTTTCCTTTCATCGTACAATAATTCATTGCGCAATGTACAATTTCGCAGGGAGGGACAGGGACAGGGACAGGGACAGGTGGACAGATGTTGGCTGGTTTCCCCGCTCCAAAATTCGAGGTAGAAATCACTTGTTTAACCAAAGTGCGGTCTTACAAACAATGCTTTTCCACTAATTTAATGGCAGTGCGGTCTTACAAACAATGATTTTCCACTAATTTTATGGTAGCGAGGTCTTACAAACAATGATTTTCCACTAATTTTATGGTAGCGCGGTCTTACTTTTAAGGAATTTATTTAGAGGCAATTTGATCGAATTGCAGAAGTGCGATTTTTCGTTTTGGAAAGTTGGCCGAGGAGACGATGGAGATCTGTGACGCTGCTCCTCTTTTCTGGCGTATTGTGAGAATGTATCAGTTCATCATTTACTTAATTATCTTTATCAATCCTTTTGTGGTTTCGACGCTTGAATTATCCAATAATCCCCATCCTCAACTCAGCAATGCTTCAGATCAAAAGGCTCTGCTTGAATTCAGGTCTGCAATCACTTATGATCCATCACAGTCATTATCTACTAACTGGAAAGAAAATGTTTCGTTCTGCCAGTGGACAGGTATCATATGCAGTCGACGGAGACAGAGAGTCGTTTCCCTCCATGTTTTAAGCATGGGATTAGAAGGTACAATCTCTCCTCTTCTCGGAAATCTCTCCTTTCTTCGAATACTCGATCTTCGCAATAACAGCTTTCATGGTCACGTTCCATATCAATTGGGAAAACTCTTTCGCCTAAAGATGCTTCTCCTGTCTCGGAATCAACTACAGGGTTCCATTCCGCCCACTCTTGGTGGGTGTCGCAGTTTATGGAGCTTGAGAATGTTCGCTAACAATCTCACAGGGATCATTCCCTCTGAACTATGTGTTCTCCCCAAGTTACAATACTTTAGCTTAGCAAGCAATAATTTGACGGGTACAATCCCAGCTTGCTTGGGAAACATATCCTCTTTGCAATCGATAGATTTGGGTAGCAACAACCTTCATGGAAGTGTTCCTTCCGAATTGGGCACGCTAAGCCAGGTGTTCAATGTAATTCTGCATTTTAACCATCTCACAGGACAGATCCCATCTTCCTTGTCTAATTGCACCAATCTTCTAGTATTAGATATGAATGGAAATCAGTTGACTGGTCACATTCCAGCAGAGTTGTGTAGCAAGAACACACGGTTGACCGAACTCTATCAGTTTGATAATCAGTTGAGCGGTAGCATTCCTGCTTCCCTCTTCAATTGCACGAAGTTTCAAGTGATCGAATTAGGGTTTAATCAGCTCAGCGGAGTAGTGCCCATGGAATTGAGTAAGTTGAGGCAGCTCCAGGTGCTTTCCTTAGACAATAATCGACTGGTTAGCGGCAGCACCACGAGCTTGCCCATTCTCACTGCTCTTACTAACTGTTCCGCCTTATATAAAATAGTGTTAGAGGGTAATTATCTCAGGGGACGTTTGTCCTTTTCTATCGGCCGTCTCCCTACAAAAATGGACTTTATAGACTTGGGCTTCAATGCTTTAGCAGGAGAAATCCCTCCACAGATTGGAAACCTAACTAGTTTAACACTTCTTGCTTTGGGCTCAAATTTTTTCACAGGGGCAATCCCTTCTTCATTTAATATGCTTCAGAAGTTGGAGAGGTTATTTATGGGACCCAACAATTTCCAAGGAAACATCCCAACGGAAATCTGGCAACTCAAAAGCTTAGGGCTCCTATCTCTTTGGGGCAATAATCTTTCTGGAAGTATCCCTGATTCTATTGGCGGCCTCCAGCAGCTAAGATATATGGATATTTCTTTGAATCAGTTATCAGGTAATATCCCTGCAAATATAGGGAAATGTGGGAACTTACTTTGGCTAGATCTATCATATAACAGGTTCAGTGGGCTCATACCCTCAGAGGTTGCAGGGCTTGCAAATTTAGCTGTGGCTTTCAATATTTCAAACAATTTATTACATGGCCCTGTGCCTGTGGAACTAAGCAAGATGACTAAGCTTCAAGCTCTAGATATTTCTGCAAATAGGTTAACAAGTCACATTCCAAGTGCACTTGGACGCTGCATAGCTCTAGAATACTTGAATCTTTCCTGCAATGCATTGGACGGTCCGATTCCAGTTTCACTCGGTGACCTTCAAAATATTCAGGACATGGATTTCTCCTCCAACAATTTGTCAGGAGGAATACCCATGTCATTTGAAAATCTCAAAATGCTTGACCATTTGAATTTCTCTTTGAACAACTTGTCAGGGGAAGTCCCAAAAGGTGGAGTTTTTAAAAATCTTGGTGCCACAGCATTTATGGGAAATCTTGGTCTTTGTGGACCTTGGGTAAATCTGTCACCATGCTCTGCTCACAATCATAAAAGTGTTTCGCATCTGAAAAGAGTTATCATCCCTGTTGTTGCAGTGGCAGTGATTGTTGTATCATGTTTGTTTCTGGGAATTTTGTGGAGACAAAATCACAAGAGGCATATTCTTAAAGAGACTATGGCATCGTTATATGTGGAGTACCGAAGAATTTCTTATGGAGAGATCATCGCTGCAACAGAGGAATTTAATGATGCCAATTTGTTAGGAGTTGGTAGTTTTGGGAAAGTGTACAAAGGGGTTTTGAACGATGGCACAATCGTTGCTATCAAACTTCTTAATTTGGAAAATGAAGGGGCCCACAAGAATTTTGACAAGGAGTGCAAAGTATTGGGTAGAGTTAAGCATCGGAATTTGATTAGAATCATAACCTGTTATTCAGATCTTCAAATCAAAGCTTTGATATTTCCATTAATGCCAAATGGAAGCTTAGAGAAGTGGTTATATCCTGATGGTGAAATAGAAAGTGATTTGAGTTTGTTTCAAAGGTTGAAGATAGCAATAGACATTGCTCATGGTATGATGTATCTTCATCACCATTGCTTTGTGCAAGTCATCCATTGTGATCTAAAACCCAACAATGTGCTTCTAGGCGAGGATATGACAGCATATATAACAGACTTTGGCATTGCTGCCATATGTTTTGAAAAGGTTGGGGAAGTGGCTCTAACTTCCACACATGCACTCAAAGGATCAGCTGGCTACATCCCCCCTGGTATTATTTGAGTTACATAGTGCATGTTTGACATTGTTACAAGTTTCTATTTTTATTAAAAATTGTGATTCAAAAACCTTATGATGAGGAATGTCTGAATGCAGAATATGCGCTGGGTGGACGTGTCACGACAAAAGGTGACGTTTATAGCTATGGAATAGTGCTATTGGAAATGCTTACTGGAAAGAAGCCCACCCACAACATGTTTGTGGAAGGACTAAACTTACAGAAATGGGTGGGTAGTAGCGTCCCAAACCGAATTGGGGAAGTGGTGGATAAGAATCTATTGAGGAGGACTAGTACCGGTGTTGAAAAAGATAATGAGCTCCATTGCCTCAGTCAGCTTGCAACTGTGGGATTGCTTTGTACAAAAGAATCTTCTAAAGAACGGCCTACTATGAAGGACATTGTGGACATACTGCAAAGCATCAAAGACACTTTTCTGAAAACCAATGGCATTCCAAAATTCCAATCTGATATAACACATTTGCTAGGCAATACAAGTACTAATAACAATGACAATCCTAGTGAAATCCAAACTTCTTCAACGTTCTAGATTGTCACAAGGAGGAAGCAATAGTTGATGTGTTGCATGGGTACCCGTACCAGGGGGTCGGGTACACGAACCCATACCGGGTACTTCAAAGGTACGTCCCCCCCATGCCATACCCAGCCATACCCAAACCAGATCTCACGTACCAGAGACGTCTTCTTGTTCATTGTTTACTGTTTTGAACTTTCTTTTTCATGTTTGGAGATGCCATTAGGCAAATTTTGAATGTATTATGACAACGAAGTTTGAACTCATGGAGTCATGGACATATATTATTATTAATTATATAACTTCCAGTCTTCCACTAGATATCTACTGCGAGTCTATGATTTATCAAATTTATTATTTTATGTTTCAAATTTTCAATGTGAATGTTCATATGAATCATTAAATTTAGAAATATGCATGTATGATCTGACTGTGACATGTTTTATATATATATATGTCTACAGTAACCCCGACGTTCCCAAGTACCCTGTTTCAAAAAGTAGCGTCCCTGTCCCTGTCCCCGTACCCATATTTCCTGCCAATGGAATAATTTGGGCCCAGGGTCGTTAGCTTCATCTAATTTGAATCCTATATACCATGAAAACTTTATGTATATCATTTCCATTATTCAATAACCTTGTAAATATCCACTACCAAATTTTATTTTATTGCTTAATATCCACTACCAAAATGTGTTGCTGAATATAAATTTTATCAGTGATTTTGGAAAGAAATGCCAGCAAATTGTAAATTATGTAAATGTTAACAGTTAAACCACAAGCTGCTATCATTTTCATCTGAAAGCCAAGCTAAATTTCAGAATCAATTATTATCCACGCTGCACTCTTGGAAGTTCAATTTCAATGATCCCATCCCTGATGAGGATATTCATCACTCTTAGAAGTTTAATGAATTCCATTTCGATGAGGATATTATCAAATTATCCCCATGGTGCACAGTGACTGAAAACAGAGGCACAGAAACCTGTCTTGTACATCAGGTATTTCGATGGCGATTTAAGGTTCCCAATAGGCGAGTCCATGAATAAAACATCCAGTTCAAAACAATGTTTGTTCTCATCATATGCTCTATTTGCTACTATAAATAGGGGTTTTCATCTTCAAATGAGTTATTTTCTGTGCTTTGGCCCAAACCAGAAAAAAACAGAAAATGTACCAACGGTTTACAACGTTGTACTAGAGGGTGAGGGATTTGTTTTTGATCTAGATGGTGACTGAAAGTCCATTCAAGCTGTCTAGTTTAGGGATCGAAGCAACTCTAGGCGACAGGCTTAGCAGTCCTGGTATCTCAATGCAAGAGATTTATGGGAAAGGATTTGCAAAAGAGCCGAGGATCTTGCTGCTAATATTCTTGATATACAAGCACAAGAATCCAAAGTCCAGGGAATATGTTGAGCAGCATTTCAAGTATCCTCAACCTGCCCAATCTCACAAACACACTCATGTTTATATAGCCATTTTGAAACTTAATAATGAACTGGGAATTTTGATTGATAGAGAACAGAAGAAAATGCCAAATCTTCTGTCTGGCGGTTGAGTTTGAGCTTGCCCTTATCCCACCTAAGACTATTCCCAATCCAGAGGATAAGAAGCCAGAAGATTCTGATTTGAGTACAAAGATCCCTTACCCTGATGTGAAAAAATTGGAAGGATGGTTGGAAGGATGGAGATCAATGATTCTGCAGTTACAAAGCTGGATAATTGGGAAGATGAAGAATGGAAAGCACCAAAGATTTACAATCCTAGGTATGCTGAGGCACCTGAATGGAAGAGAAACGGTAGTTTTGGTTACTATTTACTTTTAACTGTTCATATATATATATATATATAAATAAGTGAAAACCAAGAAGCTCACCCAACAGAAAATATACAGGCTTTTTTTTCAATGCTAAATTTTCCATATTTTCCCATATATATATATACATCTACATGTGTGCATGTGGGGGCAAAATCCCTTGTCTTCTCCTACTTTAGTGTTTGTTATCCACGGGAAAGAAAATAGGTAAAAAAGGGGAAAATAAACCAAATTTGACCAGGTTTCTGTGTGGTTATGTTGATACAATGTTCTAACTCAACCCTTTAGTGGAAAAAACAATATGTAACCATATTATTGCATTTTTTGATATAATTTAATTAAGATTAATCTTAGAAATATGTTTATAATTGCATTTTTGTGATATAATTGAATTAAGTCTAATCTTAGAAATATGTTTATGAGATGTGCATGCATGTATGTTTGTGATTATGTCATGCCATGATATATCATGTCGTGGTATATTATGATTAGAAGATTTTGATGAATTAAAAAGATTTTATTTATTGAGACTTTGATATTTGGTTAAAAGTTTTTATGAAAATTTAAGTTAGATTTCCTATTAATATGAATAGAAGAAGGGTAATGTCCCACTACCTACACATTAATGGAGAGTTATATATATATATATATATCTATATAAAAGAAATTTAAATTTTAATAAGATGGAATCTCCCTTGGTGTGTATGTACACACATATATACATATACACACACATAAAATAGACAAGGAGAGATTACATTTTATTAAAGTGTAGATTTCTAAAATATATTATGGTAGATTCTGTCTATTTTATATGATAGTCCATAATGTTAAGAGTGCACTTCTTGCTTTTACACATATTTGTCTTGCTTTTTTTGCTTTTCAGTGGATACGGATAAAGCTAGGCACCTTTATGGATTTTCGAAGTTGTCTATTTTTTGGCCAACACATCCTCCATATTTTTTCCTCCAAAATCCATAATATTACTTATTTTTCATCACTCATTAGCTGTCATACTTGATTTAGTTAATTAGCTAATTCGTGAGGTCCTTGACTGAGTTGGAAAGTGATGTTGCCACTATTGGAGTTTTTGTTTTGTTTTAGTAAGCCTGCCTTTTGTGAGCTTTTTGAATTGCCTTTAGCACATTCAATTTTATCTCCCGAGATGTATTATTTATTGTAATCTCATTAATGAATATGATAACTATGGAATTGACATCAATTGTGTCCAGTCTCACATGTTTCTGCTTCAGTGTTTCTTCTGTCACCTACCCAAATTTTGTGACTATGTATTTTATTGCAAAAACATTATATTAAAATTATAATTACAAAGTTTTGTAATTATGACCAAATTTGGTCAAGGATGATTGGAATGACTGATTATTATTATTTAATAAATTAAAACAGGAGACAAACACCCAAGGGAACTGTTAAATGAGTGTTCACAGACCCACTAGGAGGAATGGAGGCTGTTAGAAAGCATGTGACAGATGTTAGCATTTGCACTCCACCACTAGCCGTTGGTTATGGGATAACTATCCCTAAATTTGTGGCATTATTCCCCAGGTGGGTGGAAGAGAGCTGATGGCTCATTAATGACTAGGTTAACCACTAAAAGGCCTAGGCAGCCTAGATAAGGCAATTGGAATTGAGCAGGCAGCTCTACATTATTTTTTCTGCAGAAATAATTTCTCAAGTGTATCAGGTGGTCACTGAGAGATTCAAATAGGGAGGCTAAGTGGAAGTGCATTGTGAGTCTATTGAATTTATTATGAGAAGGGAACCAGAGGTGTTGGTGCAGGTCTCTTTGATTGTTTGAGTCTATATGACTAAATGATCTACATTGTTGCAGCAAGTTGATGTCCTAAAGCTTCTACAGATTCTTCTCCCTAGTGGTTCAGTGAACAGGCTCGGGGGTCCTAAGGTAAGTAATTTGGCTGTCTTCAGGAATAGGTTGGGTGGAACAGGCTCCTTGGGTTGTTTGTTTCTCCTATAATCAATCAAGTTCTACTGTTCTACCTTATTGTTTACAGTTAAATGATTTTCTGAAATTGTAGGTTTAGTAATCACAGTTAATGACATAAAGAAGCAATTGTTTTCAATTTCTAACCTAGAGATGATTTTCTTTAAGGATGATTAAGTAATGAAATGATTGATAAAGAAATCTTTTATGCACTTTTCCCCATGCAAACTTTCTGCATCGTACTCCAGTATAGAGAAGAAAAATTTAAGATAGAAGATTTGATAGACAGATTGTCAGATGAATGAATAGAATAATGTTGTTGTATATCTTTAATTTTCCTTTATCAGTTATATTTTGTAATACAAACTATATGTTTAGTTTTAAGAATTTTCTACCCATCATATCATCATGCAGGCATTATAGTAGTCTCTGTCATATAGATTTAAGTTAACATTTCATTTTTGCTCAGAAACTAGGTTTTCAATTATTAATATCTACTTGAAAATGTATACTGTATATTCTATTATTCTAATAATAAAATATTATAATTATACTTAATCCAGGTATCATAATCCCTATGAATTTAATAGTTGCAAATTTAAATATTTTCTGTACAGAAATGTTAAATGTATTTTTTTTTCATTTTTTTTTCATTCAACATTCTAAGTTTAAACTTAGCAGTATTTCCCATTATTTAAAACAGTATGCTCGATTTCAATTTTTGTAGAATAGATTATTCTAGGTTTTATTTCCAAAGTTTATAGTTCTACTAAGACTAGACTTTCAACTGTATAAAGTTTGCAACATGTACAGTATTCATTTTAAAAACCCTAAGACTACCATACAATCAGTTTAGAGCTCAACACTTGAAAACATAAACATAAACTTATTATATTTAAATTGCAAAAACAAAAACTTTATTGTCGTTCAAATTATCACTTACATATTAGTTATCTACACAAGACAGAGTTGCAGTCAAGAGTCATATGATTTTCTTTATCAACCACATTATCTTAACTAATAAATATTCAATACCAAAACTGTGTCTTAACACCTTTCCAAACTTTAAAAAACAATTAGAGGGTATCACTTTTTAAAACAAGCTAGCCATGACTCTCGGCCAAAATCAACGCAGTAGTTCCTAAGCAAACTATCAAGTTATATAAAACTAGAAACCACTTATGATTTATTTCAGAACGCAGTTTCATTATTCCATTCAAAAACAAAAGTATAAGTATCGTCACATAGAAACCATTTTCAGTTATGATCAATGCAAACTCAGTCTCTTATCATCTTTTTAAACAAAAGGCTTAACATTATAATTTAGAACTTTTATTCTGCAGAGATGTTTAGCTCTGAACTCAAGGCTATTGTGTAGGACACTGTATTATCCATGAAAATCGACCGAGGGTTCAACATATCATCAGTAAGTTTGTTTTTACAATAAGAGAGATAGTGAAACGTTGTATAGCCGAATTCCAAGATGAGCTGAGGATTTCAACGCTTAAAATACAAACATTGGCCTAAAACCTCGCCAGGGTACAAACATCACAACTCTTGTCTAACATTGAGCATCGGTTACAACCGAACTAGGATAACCTACGAGGGTTTAAGAACCACCGAGGCTTACCAAGTGGCAGAGCTACATACTCCCACCAAGCTTCACGTAAGTGAACCTTCAACGAAGTAAAAACATGCTACAAAAACCCACAATGGTTAAACGAGCATTACAGAGATCTACCGAAACAACAGACAATATTAACATTTGAAAGCTTGAAACATTACCTCAACAACGTATCCTGGGGATAAGAGACACATCCATCAAACCAAACGACGGAGCCACCTTATAACACAGAGAGTGTAATTTTTAGCAACCCTTTTATCATAGGACAGGAGTATCGAAACCTGGTTCAAAATCTATCTGATTCTATTTTCTTACACCATTCATGGATGCAAAGAGACTCGACTCTGTATGAGATACGCAACCACCTGAGAAACTTTTAAGGTTTCCCAATAGGTCCAAGGATCGAACTCGGGGAAGGAGTCCTCCAAGAAGAAAACTACCAAACCCTACATTGTTGCAGGTGGTCGGCCTCTCCACCCTACCACTACCAAGTGAAATGAAAGCCAAATAAAGCACTTCAACGATAAACGAAAGATTAGGGTTTCATTCCCAAAACCAAGAATACGTGAGATCAACGATGGAGAAGAAGCCAGCAATGCACGTTGAAGTTTGGGCAACCACTGCATTGAAAGCCCTATTGATTACCACCTCCACCACAATTGCCAGCTCTGTCAACCAAGGATCAAAGTAGTGGAAAACTCGGCATGTTGATACAAGTTTATAAACTCATTCATGTGACCTACAACCATGAAGGCATCCATGTAAGATTTCCACTACACATAGCAGGTAGAGGACTTAAATGCCAAGACCGGTTTTGATAGACTGTCAGCTCGTAACCCATTCCATTTAACACCCTATCATATCACCTGTTAGTGCAAAGACTCAAGGTTATATCATATAGTTCGTATCATATCCAAAGTGTTGGCCTTTCACATGCATAGGTTATATTCATAATGTATATTGTTTTCAAGTGACAAGGGTCGTTTATTATAGAAGACCTTCGATACTTAGGGTGTAGTTAGACTTCATTCTTATGCATTTTGCATTATGTTTTCATATTGTCACCTATACTTTACAATGGTACAAAGTAATAATTAATGTATAAATATTAAAATACAAATGTTAAAACCCTATAGTTTTGCAAATTGCACATTAGAATCGTCATAAATATGGTGGTAGGATTATAATAAACATTGCTATGTTAGTATGATTTTCATATCATTATAAAATAAGAAATGCATAAAACTATTTAAGTGATATTTATAATTTCCAATTTATCCATATTGAATTTATATTTGGTTCATGTTTCTCTAGTGTAGAATAACACATAAATTGAAACGATCACACTCCTTACAAAACGGAGAAATGATGATAGGTTTCTAACAGTACTGATAAGCTTGTAAACTTGCACGTAAACGAGAAGTAGGACAAAGACCCATACCTTCAATAACTTTCATACAAGGAAGTAGTTAGAGTTTTCACAATGTATTGACAATGAATTGAAAAAACATATTTACTCTAACACTTGAAGTGTTGTATTACTCTTACCTGCGTTTCTCCACAAAGAGACAGGTTCAAATGCTTTAGCATGAATGTTAAGTAAGCCTTAGGGTACCCTCAGGACCCCTTACATCATCAAAAGAAGAATAGTAGTTAGCACTTGAAAACAATCATAATTGACAGAACTTTGACATAAGCGTTATAAAAATATACTGAATTTCAAATAGCATCTGAATGTAGACTTCTTGTCATCATAATTAATTATTAGTTAAAAGAATTAGTATCGATTTTATTTTCCGCAATAGCAATTTCAATATTTATTGCTACTATAAAAAAATTTAATTTTTTATAAATTTTGGGATGTTACTTCTTCTCAATTATGTTAATCTCTGAGTAGTTTCGTAGTGAGGAATTCTTTGTTTCCAAATCCTGGCTTGTAAGAATTTCTACA
The DNA here is from genome assembly GCA_027924585.1 of Larix kaempferi. Taxonomy (NCBI): domain Eukaryota; kingdom Viridiplantae; phylum Streptophyta; class Pinopsida; order Pinales; family Pinaceae; genus Larix; species Larix kaempferi. The sequence continues at coordinate 362,155 of BSBM01000462.1, read as the reverse complement.
TAGTATTAGAACCATACGATTCTAATATGGTATCAGAGCTCAGGGAGATCGTAGTTTAGATCTAGATGATTCTTCCCGTATAAGTTTCATAATTTTTTTTGTAGGTACACAGGTTCTTCAATGGATTCAAATCCAGTTCCTCCTCTTACACCATTCAATTATGCCGAGTGGAAGCCAAAGATGAGTGCATATATTAATAGCCATGATATCTTTGATTTGTCTATTGTTGCTGTGAGTGATCCAGAATCCTCAGAAGAAAAAAATGATTGGTTTAATGATTGTGATAGAGCTTTTGGAGCAATGTGTTTGGCCATATCTTCAAGGATGCGCTACCTCATTGATATTGTTGATACTCCAAGTGATATTTGGTGCATTTTAGACAAAGAATTTGGAATGCAAGATGATGAGGAAGAGATAGTCCATTTGGAGAGTGATCCTACCATAGATACCTCCTCAAATAAGCTCATTGATGTCACCAATGTTGTTGGCAGGCAGTTTGATGGGGAAAGGTTGCGGTACCGTCAACGCCGTGACACACCAGAGGAGGGCGCGAAAGGAGTATTTTGTGCTAAAGAATACCGCAGTTAGCGGGTTTTGGGTCACTTGGACCACATATTATGTAATAGTGAGTTAGTTGTACCGCGGTATGGGGGATTTTGGGGTTATTGAGTCAATTGTCCATAGTGTCGGTTAGGAAGTTAGTTGTAAGTGGATGAATATTGTAATGGCAGAAGCCTATAAATAGATGAGAGTTGTAAGTGTTAGATAAGGAAGAAAAGAGATATAGCGAGAGATCAAGATAGAAGACAGGAGAATAACAGGCGAGAGATAAGAAGATGTATGTTTTGCCTCTGGTATTTTGACCGCAATAGTAATATAATGATGTTTTGGTGCAATCTCTGTGCAATGGTGTGATATATACATGTTGTTTGATGCTTACTAGAATAATAAATGATGCGATTAAATGATCTGTTTCATGTGGAATATGAATGTTGCGATTAGTTAAAATGTTATAATTCCATGTTTTGAGTTCTGTTTAAGTACTGCAATACAGTTATTTTGCACAACCACAACTCTCCTCCTCCCTCGGCGGAAACATGGTTCCGTCTGCTCTTCATGGACGCCTCGGGTGAGACCTCATCCACTCTGCGGGTGTTGCTGGGTGGGTTCAAACCTGCCTGGGTCGGTGCCCAGGGAGATCACGGTATGGGTCGACAGTGAGGTGAACCCTTGTCGACTGAGGTCGCATTGGTAAACAAATAGTTCTGTTGTCGGGACCGTGTGCAGAGTAGAAGGAGGTCATGTTGTGGCACCCAACGAAGCCGGAGATACAAAAATGGTTCGATAAGAAGTTGCAGGAGTTTGTTGAAAAAGAAAGTTGAAATATGCGACTGACGGTAGATCACTGGGTGGGAAGATATATTCACGACGGTTCGCATGAATGGTTTTTCTGTGAATTTCCGGTCATTCTGTATGAATGGTTGTCGACGCTGACCTTCCAGAAGAAGAACTTCCAGGGTGGTGAGCCGACGGCTTGGACCCCGGAGTTGATTCAGGAGCTGCAGAAAGTCGATAATAAGGCATCGCAGGCTGTAGAAGTTTGGATTGATAGCATCTTGGAAGGATATATCACTGAATTCGCGGTCGACACGAAGAAATCCTATAGCGAAGCCGAAAGGTACTTCTTTCGAGGACCACGGGGAAGGTTTCTGCTGTCGCTCCAACTGTCGATTAAGATGCTAATCTGTGAAAAGGGTATATTAAAGATGCACCTTGATCAGTAGATAGCCTGGTGGGCGGAGGCCGTGGGTACTGCGACTGCTGGGGAATGGTACATGGAATGATAAAGGGGTAGATGGGTGCAGACCATGAGGATACTGTGAGCGAAGCCAAGGAAGAAAGTGGTCTTACAAGAGAAGGAGTGAGGTTTCGACAGGAAAAGAGGTAGAGGACGAGAGAAGGTCCTGCTGTGATCGAACCACAAAATCGCGAAGGAAGACCACACGGGACGAAGCGACCTCACAGTCCTGATAGGAATGACTAGGCTACGCCCAGGATAGAGGCAGGACCAAACCCTGGCACCAACGTACCCACACCTCCGCTCACTAACTCTCAGCCAGCAAGAAACACTACTTCGACACTGCCGAGTTTGTCAACACTGCAGAAGTTAATTGGTAGTAGCACAGCAACAGGAGGAAGGAAGCCCAGGATGGCGGGCGATGATGATAAGCTACCGTTGTTCCATGGAAGTGCAACAGATAACCCAGAACAGTATTGGTTTTTGTGTGAAGCGGTCTGGACCATGAAACAGATCACTGATGCCAATGCTAAGAAAGGATAGTTAGCCACAACCGTGCGAGGTCGTGAATTAGATTGGTTCATGAATTTTATTTTAGTTCCTACGGGGGCCCCAGAGAAGTCACTGGATGAGATTCGGGATGGACTGATTGCTGAATTTAGACGGCCTAAGTCAAAGGCTCAATATATTACTGAATTGAAGGAAATTAAGCAGTACCCTAATGAGATGGTATGGGATTTCGACCAGCGATTCAATACGTTGATGGAAAAGGTTAGATTCGATATGAATGCTGTCCAACATAAACAATGGTTCATTGCCGCACAGTTACCCCACATTCAACTACCATTGATGCAACATAACATATTGACACCTAGTGAAGCTCTAGAGATTGCAATGCGATTGGAGGCGTCACCGACTGGAGATAATGCAGCCGGGATGTCGTAGATACAGACACAACTTGCTAACCTGACTATACAGTTGCAAGATTTGAAGAAGAACAAGGAACAGTGTGATGAAGTATGGTGTACGCGATGCCGAGGAGAAGAGCATACGAAGGATAATTGTCCGGATTTTTGTAATTATTTGGTGTCAGGTGCGCCAAACCCGTTGAATGGCGACAGTATGTCGTGGTGTCGCGTTTGTCACGTGTTTGGGCACGGTCATGATAATTTCCTGTATATGCAGAAAATGGTCACAACCCCGCGAAATCTTTACTGCACATTCTACAAGTCAGTGGGTCACGATGACAAATATTTCCATGCATATGGGTTGCTGCAGGACAGGATGTGTGATGCATTCTATGTCAAGGATGATCAGCCTACCATGCAACAACCACAACTGAAACCGCAGGTAGCCCAGGCGTTACCGCAGCCGCAGATGCAGTTTTCACCACAGCAACAACAACCGTAGCAGTTCATGCCGCAATACACCTCGATGCAGATGGCTCCCCCATAGCCACAATATGTACAGCAACTGCAGTATGCACCACAAGGACAAGGGATTCCACCAGCACCAATGGAGCAAAAATACCAGCAGCAGACCGGCTACAAGGGCAGACGCGGTGGCGGATTTGGTCATGGAGGAGGAGGCCGAGGTGGTCGTGGACCTGTTCAATGTTACCACTATGCGGTATGGGGGCATTATCAGCGCGACTGCCCACTGCTATAGAATCAGTGTACGTTTTGTTTTGGTAATGATCATACAGTTGAGAATTGTCCACAGTTGATTGCACGATAGCAGGATGGGAACGCTCCGCAACTACAGAATCAGGCCCAACCACAACAACCAGTACAGAACCAACCCCCCGCGACCACCGCCGAACGCCAATCAAAATATCAATCAACTAGGGAATTTGCAGTAGAACCAGACACAGGGTGCAAATATTGCGACCATTTCTACAGAACTGCGACCACAAGATGCTTCGGTGGCTGTTGTCACTCGTGGAGGCAAGACGACTGGGGAAGATGGTTCGTGACCACTGATTTGGTTAGTTGGTCAGAAGACGGTACCATTCGACATTGATACAGAGCGAGAGACATTTCTAGAGGCAGGTCGCACTTTGGAGAAAGACCGCAGTAAGGTCGTTGTTTGCGATATGCCGCCTGTCTTTGATGCCACATCAGACGCTGATTGACCACCACCACCAGGGACATTGCAGAAGTTCCTTGAAAGTTGTTTGTCATTAGCACGAGATCTGGCTGCCTTGGTTGAGATTGAAGGATGCTTACAACGATTTCCGAAAGGATGGCAGGAGTTGGCAGTAAACTCTTTACAGCGACGGAAGACTGGCAAGGAAATGCGAATGAATATTCAAATTGGTGACTATGATGTTGACTCTGTGATTCTTGACCTTGGTTCGGATGTTAACATCTTAACCAAGCAGGCGTGGTAGAATATGGGGAGTCCCCCATTGAGCTGGTCTCCTATGCAGCTCTGGTTGGCTAATCATGCAAAGGTAACACCCATTAGGCGAGTTTCGCGGCTCACGATTGATATTGAGGGCATGAAGACTTATGCTGATTTTGATGTTATCAAAGTGGTTGAGGGAGGAAGCTCTTATCTGGCACTTTTGGGGATCGGATGGGCTAACGACAGTGGAGCTGTAATCAACTTTAAGAAGCGCATGATGACCTTTGAGAATCGCGATTTCAGAGTTATAGCCCCTTTGGATCCGGCTAAAGGACGCCGCTATGTGGAACCTGTAAAAGATGACGATCCCGCTAGATGGGACCATGCATTCAATATTTTTGAAGATTAAATTCATCCTACCGCCTACGGTGAGTTGGAGTGGCATAGCGAGAACTCTGTGTCTTCTGACTCTGATGATGCATTGGAACATTGTCAGAATCGAATGCATGAAGTATCAGCCCGGAAATGTGGTTTAGTAATGCAATCCTTATGTCGTGTTGCGACAGAAACGATCACATTTCCTGTCTATGAGGGGTTGCCTGGCCTAAACACCTTTGTCGTATAGTTTGAAGACTGCATCCCAAATCCACAACGATTGTTGGCCTTGGAGGAAGCACTAAAGGCTGCCCCAGCACGATGGTGGGCGACACATAAGAAATTCATTAAAGATTGGTCACAGTTTCGAAGGTTGATGATGGTTCGGTTCGGAGATATTGAAGTTTATCACACTAGCAAGTATGATGGTCGGACTAATCCCAGTGATAATGTGATGTAGTGCCAACGATTATGGGTAGCGTGACCCAGAGACGAGTGGGTCCATGCTTTTCTCCATACTTTGGATGAGATACCGCGCTCATGGGACACTGCAGCCGAGTTACGTCGAGACATTATAACAAGGGGGGAGTTGACGATCTATTTCACTCATACGTTCACTTTTGTGGATGCCAACCCTGATGTCCGTAACGCCCTGCAGCTCATTTGCGACATGATATTTCAGGTTGTTCCAGCGGCCTACCCTGTCGACCCGCACACCCACTATCAGATGCAGTCTCTCATGGAGTGCTTCAACATCAGTGCTGGCTTGGAGGATGATGATGATCCCCGGAATGTTAACATTCCTGAATCTGAAGGAAGTTGCGATGTAGTCCCACCTACTACGCCAAGTAATCCGTTCGGTCAACCATTGCAGCTTCGCAAGATGAATATCGACACCGAAGCTAATCCCAAGTTTGCTAATGTTGGGGATTATTGGGATGATGAGATGATGAGTAAGGTTACTGAGCTACTTCATGAGTTTCAAGATGTATTTCCCACGAAGTTTTCCGAAATGAAGGGAATCCTGGGTGATTTAGGAGAGATGAAGATTCCATTGAAACCAGATGCTAAGCTAGTCCGACAACGACCTTATCAGCTAAGCCCACGACATAAAGAAAAGGTCAAGGCGGAACTTGATCGGATGTTGGATGCTGGTATTATCGAACCTGTGGAAGAATACGAATGGATCAGTCCTATGGTGGTGCAAGATAAGAAAACAGGCGAAGTGCACATTTGCGTCGACTTACGGAAACTGAACGATGCCTGCTTGCATGACCTTTTTCCGACCCCGTTTACTGATGAAGTACTCGAAGGAGTGGGTGGCCAGGAGATGTACTCTTTCACTGATGGATTCTTTGGCTACCATCATATTCACATTGCCAAGGAAGATCGCCATAAGACCACTTTCGTTACCGAATGGGGTTGCATTCAGTACAAGGTCATGCCGTTTTGTTTGAAGAATGCACCTGCGATATTCTCCTGGGTCGTTGTTGCCGCCGCTTCAAATATTTTATTCAGAAGTTTCTGCAGGTCTATATGGATGATTGGACCGTTTATGGATTTATTCATGATCATTTTGCCAATCTAGGGTTAATGCTTGAGCGATGCTGACAACACCAGATATCGCTGAACTTGAATAAATGTATTTTCTGTGCACCGTTTGGGATATTGCTGGGTCATATCGTGTGTAAGCAGGGATTGCTGGTCGATCCAGCCAAAATTGCGCTTATTTTGGGGTTGCAACCGCCGACCACTGTTAAGCAATTGCGCGCGACCTTGGGTCACACGGGATATTATTGCAAGTTCATTAGGGGGTATGCTGTGATTACTACCCCTATGGAAAGGTTGCTGAAGAAGGATGCAACATTCTAGTGGAACTCGAAATGTTAGGATAGTTTTGAAACGCTCAAAGTGAAGATGGCGTCATCCCCAATCTTGGTCTTTCCAGATTGGAGTAAGGAATTCCATGTCCATGTTGATGCTTCATCGGTTGCACTAGGGGTTGTGTTGGCTCAACCAGGCGAAGGCGACATTGATCATCCCATTGCTTTTTCCAGTCGGAAGCTGTCCTCTGTAGAATGCAATTACACTACCACAGAACGCGAAGTTCTGGCCATGGTTTACGCGCTGCAGAAATTCAGGCATTATTTGTTGGGTGGCCACTTTAAAATGTTCACTGATCATTCTGCACTGAAATACTTAGTTAATAAGCCTGTGTTGGGGGGGAAGATCTGTTGGTGGCTACATTTGTTTCAGGAGTTTGATTTCGAAGTCATTGTGAAACCAGGGTGGTTGAATGTTGGACCAGATCATTTGTCATGGATTGATACAGGGGAGGAACCGACTAATATCGAAGACGGGTTGCCGGATGCCCAACTGTTTCACGTTGCTGCTGCTGATCAATATTTTGATGATATCCTTCAGTTTCTGGTGACTGGCACCGTGCCCGATGACTTTACCACTACTCAGAAGAAGCACTTGGTTGTCAAGGCTGCTGACTTTCAACTGATCGCGGGAGAGTTGTATAAATTGGGTGCTGATGAGATATTGCGTAGATGTGTCTTTCCGCATGAGCAAGCGCAGATATTGGCTGAGGCACATGGTTGAGTCGCAGGAGGACATTACAGCGGTCAGGCGACTACTTGGAAGGTACTGCATGTAGGGCTTTGGTGGCCCACGTTACATAATGATGTGACAGACTACGCGCGGTCTTGTGATGTTTGTCAACGAACTGGAAATCCATCCAGACGCGATGAGATGCCGCTGCTACCTCAAATAACATTGCAACCGTTCGAAAAATGGGCTGTGGATTTTGTAGGACCGATACATCCACTAGGGAAACGCAAAGGTGCGTGGTATATTATCACGACAATAGAATACCTGACCCGATGGGCTGAGGTAGCACCTATAGCTGATTGCTCTGCTGCAACGGCTGCTCAATTTTTGTTTGACCACATTATCACTCGTTTCGGCTGCCCCAAGATATTGCTGAGTGATTAAGGCAGCTACTTTCTGAATCGCACTATCAGCGCATTGATGGAAGAACTGCAGATACAACATAAGAAGAGTACACCCTATCACCCACATGCGAATGGAACGGTGTAGGCGTTTAACAAGGTATTGGAGCATGCGTTGACAAAGGTGTGCAATGCGAACCGAGACGAATGGGATTTGAAAGTTCCAGCGGTATTGTGGGCCTATCGCACCACATGTAAAAGGTTTACTGGTCAGACACCTTTCAAGCTGATATATGGGAAGGAAGCAATTATGCCTATGGAGTACATCGTTCCAAGTCTACGAATTGCGGATGTTACAAGCCTGGATGATGTTGCAGCATTAGACGAACGTCTAGCACAATTGGTGGAGCTCGAAGAGGATCGATTTATCGTTGTCTTTCACCAAGGGGTAGAGAAGGACCGCCAGAAGGCATGGCATGATCGCCACATAAAAAACAAACAGTTTCAGCAAGGCGACTTAGTGTTACTATATGACAGCAAGTTTACAAAACATCCAGGGAAGTTGCAGATGCATTGGCTGGGTCCCTATCGTATCAATAGTATTACTTCAAGAGGAGCGGTTCAGTTGTAGTGATTGGATGGGGTGATGCTCCCCAAGTTGGTAAATGGTCACAGGTTGAAGCCCTATTGCTCAGGCTTGGAGCACTGCGATGTCTAAAGTCGCATAGAAAAAAAAAGATGATTATTGCAGGTTGCTTGGTGGCAGATGGCGCACCAACAGAAGAAGGTATGCGATAGCATGGAGGCTTGTACCGCAATTTTGGAGCAATCGGAGACTCATGGCAGTATTACGACCAGGACCGATGGCAGATTTCGGTCAAGGAGTTGTAATGATTACGGAGGATTTGGAGGTACGGGGAAGCGTTGTGACTACTGCCCCACTAATATCTTGTCACCGCTGTCCCTCATCCCTGTACATGATTGCACCTCACCGATTTGGCTGGATAACCACAAGACAACGACATGTTTTGCACATGACATGCTGGGCCGGTACGATCAGCACAATGTGAGGAGATTGCTCACACGTTGGCACGTAGGATCTTCGGTGCCAATATGGCCACCCTCCCGGTTGTGTCAGCTGATGGGTTCACACACACCGATGAGAGATAGTGGGACATCATTCCCACTGTCATGACCTGGGAACGGTCTGGCTATACGTAGCTGAGGCAGCTGGTAGTTTGCTACAATGCAGTTATTCTGAAATCGAGTGGTTATGTTGGTTGATCAGTTTGCGAGTTAAGTTGTGAGGAATTCCAAGGAGGCTGTGGAAATGCTTCACTTTGTTTCCCGTGGCAGCACCCCAGGGGCCCTGCGAGCCCGACTGACGAGTGTCCCTAAGCGCCTTGATATGGTGGGTGCACTTACACTGTGTTATGCTCGAGCCGAGGGTCGGTTCAACATGTTTAAGTATGCAGTAGTTGTTCGAAGGATCGTGCTTTTCTCGACCCCTGAGCGGGTTGGGGCAGCAGCTCCCCGCCCACCATAGAAAACGGTTGCCGGTGTGAAATAGATGTGCCAGAGTCATCTGCTGATTTCGCACCTTGGTCCTGTTCGTCCTCTTTTTCTTCCCGACAATACCAATTCAAGAGACTGGAGGATGAGTTTTCAAAGTACATGACAACAAGTCAGGCGATGACAATTTTGGGTTAACTATACCGACGACGATCCGTGTAGACGAAGGAATGGGATAACACCGCGTGATCCAGACAGCAAGAACAGTTACTGGAACATAGTTCAGTTCGACGTGCACTTTTTCTAGTAGTTGACGTGGCTCGAGGGCGAGCCACAAGATTGTGTTGGGGGCCTGTTGGCAGGAGGATTAATGGGGAAAGGTTGCGGTACCGCCGACGCCGCGACATACCAGAGGAGGGAGTGAAAGGAGTATTTTGTGCTAAAGAATACCGCAGTTGGCGGGTTTTGGGTCACTTGGACCACATATTATGTAATAGTGAGTTAGTTGTACCGCGGTATGCGGGTTTTTGGGGTTATTGGGTCAATTTCCCATAGTGTTGGTTAGGAAGTTAGTTGTAAGTGGATGAATATTGTAATGGCAGAAGCCTATAAATAGATGAGAGTTGTAAGTGTTAGATAAGGAAGAAAAGAGATATAGCGAGAGATCAAGATAGAAGACAGGAGAATAACAGGCGAGATATAAGAAGATGTATGTTTTGCCTCTGGTATTTTGACCGCAATAGTAATATAATGATGTTTTGGTGCAATCTCTGTGTAATGGTGCGATATATACATCTTGTTTGATGCTAATTGGAATAATAAATGATGCGATTAAATGATCTGTTTCATGTGGAATATGAATGCTGCGATTAGTTAAAATGTTATAATTCCATGTTTTGAGTTCTGTTTAAGTACTGCAATAGAGCTATTCTGCACAGCCACAACTCTCCTCCTCCCTCGGTGGAAACATGGTTTCGTCTGCGCTTCCTGGATGCCTCGGGTGAGACCTCATCCGCTCTGCGGGTGTTGCTGGGTGGGCTCAAACCTAACCAGCCCGGTGCCCAGGGAGACTGTGGTATGGGTCGACAGTGAGGCGAACCCCTGTCGACTGAGGTCGCGTTGGTCAACAAATGTCTTGGCCACATGCGTTTCTGTGAAGTTGTTCATGAACATCAAACTGCAGAATCTTCAACAATAGTTCCCGAATTTGAAGAGAAGTCCTCTTCTAGTACGCAACCTGATGTTGTTGATGGAAAAGATACAAGAAATGGAACTGATTTTGTTGAAGAAATTTCCATCCATTCTCACATGTTCTCTCATAAGTCTTCTATCCTGAATTATGAGCAAGATAATCCATTTTATGCTCTAGAATCTAAAGAGGTTTTTGAATCCTCTATTTCAAATGATTCTACTGGTGTGCAGAATGATGATCTACTGGATATTTTGGAGGCTAGATCATATTTTGGAGCTGCTCCATTCACACTCCTAGGCTACATGCTTTCTATGAGTTCCTATTTGATCATTGGCACATGTTCTCAGAGTTGCAATGAAGATGGAGGACACTACCATTCACTTGGGTTCAAGTCTCATGCATATTTTGGTGATTTTGGTTCTGATATCACCCCTGCTGGTTCAAAAGAGATCTCAAGGAACCATCTACTTAATCTTGGAGTTGATTACAACTCTACTGCTTTGGAGTTGATGTTTTAAGTCTCAACACTTGGTCCTTATCTGATCATTAATTCAAGGGACCATCTATCAATTATTGGAGCCGATTTAACTTCCATTGATCAAAATTTCAAGTTTCAAGAGAAATCAGATCTAATTGGATCTGATCTTGCCTCATGTGGTTCAAAATTCATGTTCCAGAATGGTCTACATATTCATGGATTTGTTCTAAGAAAGCTTGGTTCAAAGAGCAAGTTCAAAGAGCTTCCAGATTCGCTTGCATCCACTAATGGAGAATTCAAGCACATGGTTTTGGATCATGATCTACTTCTTCCCAAGAGGAAGATACCTCCATACATCCGATCAAGTTCACACCTACTTGATTATGGAGCAGTATTAATTTTTGGTGTGCACATGTCCATTTTTTAGGGAGGGTTGCATTCCCATGTGGTATTCCATGTTTTCTCAGTTTACATGGGCATAATAATTTTAATGGGGTGACCATAAGCCTATGTTTCTTGGTCTCTACACATAATTTACTCACTATAAGTCAAGATTAAGGGGGGGTGTTAGGATATTAAAAAACCCATCTAGACTTAGGATATAAAGTATTATTCATTTTTGATACTTTCCTAGGTGTTTAACTAGGTTGTTGGCCCTATATTTCCTTTTTAGGCTCACAAATTGTCATCATTATCCACAAGAGAACCCTTAGATATATTTTGGTAGATTCTATTTTCTTTATATGATAGTCCAAAATGATAAGAGCACACTTCTTGCTTTTACACAGATTAGTCCTGGTTTTCCTGCTTTTCAGTGGATAAGGATAAATCTAGGCGCCTATATGGACTTGGAAAGCTGTCTAGTTTTTTGCCAACACATCCTCCATCTTTTTCTCTCCAAAATCCATAATATTACCTATTTTTCATCACTCATTAGCTATCATAACTTATTTAGCTAATTCATGAGGTCCTTGACTGAGTTGGATAGTGATGTTGCCACTATTGGGTTTTTTTGCTTTTAGTAAGCCTTCCTTTTCTGAGCTTTTCGAATTGCCTTTAGTGCATTCAATTTTATCTCTTGATATGCATTATTTATTGTAATCTGTTTAATTAATATGATAAATTTGGAATTGACATCAATTGTGTTCAGTCTCACATGTTTCTGCTTTAGTTTTTTTTCTCGATTATGTTAATCTCTGAGTAGTTTCGTAGTGAGGAATTCTCTATTTCCGAATCCTGGCTTGTAATAATTTCTACATGGTATTATGTAATGTCCCTTGTTAGGAATTTTATTAAAATGGAAATTTTCCACTTTTTTTCCCTAGTTCGACCTTTGACTAGTTTTGCTCTCTAGGTCTCAAATTTGCCCCAAATGATCCCAAATCTTCTGAGAAGGTATATGAATGAGATTAGCAAATAAATATGTGTTTTATGGATACCTTTGAACCTTTAAAATACTTATGCAAATACTCTTTCAATTCTGGCCAATGTAGGGAACTTTACTAGTAATTTGCCTTTGACTAGTATTGGTCTCTAAGTCTCGAATTGACTCCAAATGCATTCAAATCTTCAAGGAAGGTGTATGAATAATATTAGGAATTGAATATGATGTTCAGGGATGATATATGGCCACCAAAATACCTCTGCAAACTCTCTTAAGATTCTGGACCAAGTATGCAATTTTACTAGTAATTTGGGGTTCAAATCCCCCTGGGGTAAGTACTGAAAATGGCTTCCCAAATGCCTCCAAATCCACTCAAATTTATGAACAGAGGTATGTAATGTGTTAAGTATGTTATTAAAGTCTCATATGCACCATTAATGGATTATTACAACTGTTCTCACCCTCTCCCATTCAACTACAAAAATCCCCAATTCGACCCTTGGGGAAATGGCACTATTTCATCTCCCGATACAACTAAACTGAGTAAAAATGCTTCAAATGCTCAAGTACAGTACATGAAACTTGTAGAAGACATCCATGGCAGTATATTTATCACAAATATATCAGATAATCATCCATTCATTCGAAATCATCATCAATACATTGGCTCACAACAAGGTAGTGGGGAAATGGCATTGTTCTTCCATTAAAAATGAGATTTATACATTTCTACTTGGAATTTCGACCTGAAAATTTTTGGAGATGAAGAACAGAGTATTTAATTCATATTACAAAATAAATGGGGCATTAAAAGCTTCCCCAAAGAGTACAATAGCTCACCAAAAACGCCCTCCCTCAAGGATCAAGAATATGCCATCAAAACTGGAAATGGTTGAAGGAGTGAGCTGCAATAGAAGAAACCATGAGCTGCCCTGTAGCTTACACCTGCAAATAAAGAATCCATTAAATCTCTAAATGAAAGGTCTGAATGGCCTTTCCAATTACCAACTTGGATGGGAATCTTTCACCCTCGAAATTGGCTAAGGCAAGAAACTAGTCATCCACTAGCTCTCCCTCTTCACAAATGCAATTGCAAATTCTACAAATGATCAAAAGCCATTATCATACTTTATTTATACATTTTATAACCAACATTAGCCTTCTAAGGGTCGAAATCCTCTCAATAGATTCAATAGATTCCATTTAGGAAATATTCCACATTTGCCACTTGTCTCCTAGTTCCAACCTTCCATCTTCTCCCAAATTCGATTTTGAGTCTCTTTGGCTTCTCCAACTCCCAAATTCGCCTTCTTTGAGCCTATTTTTGGGGCTGACAGGTCATAGTGGTCAGATGTCAGAGGTCAGGTCTGAAATTTGTCATAGTTGTCATAGATGCTCCATCATTGGTGTCATAGGGGCTAGGGAATCTAGCCCAAGTGTCCACAAACTTCCACTTTGACTCTTTATCTTCCATGGAGGTTACCAATCCTTCCTAATTAGACCTAATATGCTCAATGACATGTGTTATGACTTACCAACTCACCCAAGAGTGTTCACATTTCCATTAATTCAAATTTGCAAAAGAGAGATACCATGTATTATGAAAAATCAAGCTAGTGTGGGTCCCACATCCTCCATATGTCTCCAAAACCATTTGTCATCTAGGATTTCTCTTGAATTTCTTTATTCACTCTATTTATTAAATACTTTAACCCTTCTAATGTCTAAACATCATTTATTATCCCCCTTATTCCAAATCCCAAAGCTTCCACCCCAAACCTAGGAAACTAGTAATTTTCCTCCTTGGCAATTATTTGACCCTTAACATCAACTTTGCAAACTCTAATGAATATGGCTAATGTGATTAGGCCATTATGACCCAATTCCAAATTTGGGACATGACAAATCCTCCCTTCCCAATATTGCTTGTCCTCAAGCAATTTCAAACATGGGTGTTGAAGAACCTGCTTTCTATATAATTCTTTGAAGTGCCATTGAATTGCCAAACCTTGAGTCTTTGAGTTTCCATGAAGATTTTAGAGAGGAACCACCATGCTTGCTACTGCACTACTCTGATAAAAATCACTTTATTAAGTGGGAAATCCATCTCCCATACTTCTTGTTTCCCCCCAAAAATTGAAACCAATGAGATAAAAATTATTCCAGGGTCCCATTGCTTGTATTGCACCCCAACAATGAAGAGTGCTCTCCAACCCATACCATCAGATAAGATGATTCCTGGATCCCATTTTCTTGTATGCATTCTTCCAAACATCATGAGTACAAAATATATATCATCAAAGTACATAACTACATAATGAAAATGTACATCAAGGAGGTGCTTCATCAAATAATCATGAAAGTGCTTGTACCTCCAAGCAAGTAGACCACGATTTTCCAAGTGCATACAATCTTCAAGTGACCAATCAAATATGATCCAATGACATAGGTGAGGATCCCATGTCCTATAATGCTGCTCCAAAAGGATGTGATATGCATCAAAATATTCAACCATGTATTCTTTCATCCAAGAAGTGAATGAAGAATCTCCACTAAAATCTGAACCAAATAATGAGCAGAAAAAACAAGGAGACTTTAAATGACTCAAAGAAGTCTCACCCATACATCCATGAATGTGAGAATCATAAAGATGTAACAAAGTATGTGGCTGCCAACAAAAATGTTATCCCATCATAAATCTATTCACCCAAGTGTTGGATGAAGTTCCTCTAACATCAAATGAACCCACTGTTGAGCAAGAAAAACCATGAGTCTTCAAGTGACTCAAATCCATATCATAGGTGCATCCATGTAGATGTGAATCATCATAAAGTGACAAATTATGCTGCTGAAAATGTGAATAAGAATGTGCTCCAACCATGTCATCATAAAATTTAAATCTAGGAGTTCCATACTCCTCATGTGGCACCATCAAAAAGAACCCTTTCACCCATACTTCATTGAGACTAATGTTGCAAAACATGGAATTGTAGGATGTAGGAGAATGAACTAAATCACCCAAATGATCAAAAAGTGCAGAAGTTTCATCATGGGAAGGATCCATGTGGGTAGTATCATGCAGCTCCTTCAAAAGTGGGAAACCTTTGTCATAGATTGGTTCCAATTTAGAGGAATCATGCTCTTCTTTAAAAATTGCATAGCCTTCATCAAGAGGCAATTCAAATTCCTCTTCCACCACATCAAGTGTTTGGATCTCTTCAAGTTCATCTTCAAACACATCAAGAACATTCAAATTTTCACATTACTCATGATCCACCATGTCATGAGATTCCTCCAAACAATCTACCATTTGACAATCTGAAACATAGGAGGAAAAACAAGTATCTTGCAACTTTTCAAGAAGTTGCTCATTTTGAATTGTGAGCTTATGAATATCCTCATTATTCTTCAAGTATGCATCATGTAACAATTCATTAAGCTCAAACAAATGGTTTCTATCAAAAATCAAAGACATGAAATTACCTTTGATGTGGCACATTGCTCTTTGAATCTTCTCCATGTCTTCAATGAAGGATGTTTCCTCCAATGAAGTAGCTCTCCAACAAGAATTTGACACCAATGCTTGAGTGTCATGGAGAATGCTGAGGGACTCTTGGATCTTCTTTTCATTCATCTTTAAGGACCCTTCAAGAAAATGAGGCTCTTGCAAATGAACCTCCTCATCTTCTTCATTTTTGCTTGGACCAACTTCATGAAGCTCAAGTGGTGATGGGGAAGTTGATCTTGGTTCTTCTTCAACTACTACAAGGTCTTCATTATCATGCTTAATGGAACTTGGGATTGCAGCAACACTTTCAAAAGTGATCTCTATGTCACCAACATAGAGGGGTGAGCACCCATCAGTAGGTACTCCTTCATAGTTTAAGCATCCATCAGTAGATGCTCTTTGGTTCATGTCTAAGCTAGAAGGTGTCTCGAAATGATCTTCCATATTTTTAATAGAATCTTCTTCACGCTCTTGTGATGTCTCTTCATTTTTATCCTTCAAGCAAGATGATGCATTTTTCCCCTTGTTTTCCTTATGATCAATATCTTTGGAATCTCTTTTTGAAGAATTCCCAAAAGCTCTCCTCAAGTGGGACAAAATTTCATGCACACATGTATGATACTCACTCCAAGGTTCTTTACAAGAAGGGCATAAACCTTTCTTTACTAACTCCACATCTTCATGTTTGGGCCTATTTTCAAAAACATGTTCAGCAAAGTACTCAAAAGACATGGCATTTTGTGTATTTTTGCTAAAAGCAAGATATTCTTGATATTTTTGATATTGTTGGAGCAAGGTTTTATATTTTGCTCTCCATCTTTGGAACTCACTCATAGAATTATCCTTGGTTGGTGTGACACACTCATATTCATCATATTTAAATTCATAAGAATAATCTTCATTTCTCTTGAAATTGTAAGAAGTGTTGCATGATGGCATCTCTTCCTCGTACCATTCACATTCTGCTTCATATTGCTCATAAGCATCTGCATATTCCTCATAAGAATTGTACTCATAGGATTCATCATAATAGTAAGACATGGCTGCATATTATTTTTGAATGTATGTACCTAATCCAGAGGTGCAAGGACCATGCTCTGATACTACTGTAAGGTCCCTTGTTAGGAATTTTATTAAAATGGAAAATTTCCACTTTTTCTCCCTAGTTCGACCTTTGACTAGTTTTGCTCTCTAGGTCTCAAATTTGCCCCAAATGATCCCAAATCTTCTGAGAAGGTATATGAATGAGATTAGAACATAAATATGTGTTTTAGGGATGCCTTTGAACCTTTAAAATACTTCTGCAAATACTCTTTCAGTTCTGGCCAATGTAGGGAACTTTACTAGTAATTTGCCTTTGACTAGTATTGGTCTCTAGGTCTCGAATTGACTCCAAATGCATTCAAATCTTCAAGGAAGGTGTATGAATAATATTAGTACTTGAATATGATGTTCAGGGATGATATATGGCCACCAAAATACCTCTGCAAACTCTCTTAAGATTCTGGATCAAGTATGCAATTTTACTAGTAATTTGGGGTTCAAATCCCCCTGGGGTAAGTACTGAAAATGGCTTCCCAAATGCCTCCAAATCCACTAAAATTTATGAACAGAGGTATGTAATGTGTTAAGTATGTTATTAAAGTCTCATATGCACCATTAATGGATTATTACAACTGTTCTCACCCTCTCCCATTCAACTGCAAAAATCCTCCATTCGACCCTTGGGGAAATGGCACTATTTCATCTCCTAATACAACTAAACTGAGTAAAAATGCTTCAAATGCTCAAGTACAGTACATGAAACTTGTATAAGACATCCATGGCAGTATATTTATCACAAATATATCAGATAATCATCCATTCATTCGAAATCATCATCAATACATTGGCTCACAACAAGGTAGTGGGGAAATGGCATTGTTCTTCTATTAAAAATGAGATTTATACATTTCTACTTGGAATTTCGACCTGAAATTTTTTGGAGATGAAGAACAGAGTATTTAATTCATATTACAAAATAAATGGGGCATTAAAATCTTCCCCAAAGAGTACAATAGCTCACCAAAAATGCCCTCCCTCAAGGATCAAGAATATGCCATCAAAACTGGAAATGGTTGAAGGAGTGAGCTTCAATAGAAGAAACCATGAGCTGCCCTGTAGATTACACCTGCAAATAAAGACTCCATTAAAGCTCCAAATGAAAGGTCTGAATGGCCTTTCCAATTACCAACTTGGATGGGAATCTTTCACCCTCGAAATTGGCTAAGGCAAGAAACTAGTCATCCACTAGCTCTCCCTCTTTACAAATGTAATTGCAAATTCTACAAATGATCAAAAGCCATTCTCATACTTCATTTCTACATTTTATAACCAAAATTATCCTTCTAAGGGTCGAAATCCTCTCAATAGATTCAATAGATTTCCATTTAGGAAATATTCCACATTTGCCACTTGTCTCCTAGTTCCAACCTTCCATCTTTTCCCAAATTCGATTTTGAGTCTCTTTGGCTTCTCCAATTCCCAAATTCACCTTCTTTGAGCCTATTTTTGGGGCTGACAGTTCATAGTGGTCAGATGTCAGAGGTCAGGTCTGAAATTTGTCATAGTTGTCATAGATGCTCCATCATTGGTGTCATAGGGGCTAGGGAATCTAGCCCAAGTGTCCACAAACTTCCACTTTGACTCTTTATCTTCCATGGAGGTTACCAATCCTTCCCAATTAGACATAAGATGCTCAATGACATGTTTTATGACTTACCAACTCACCCAAGAGTGTTCACATTCCCATTAATTCGAATTTGCAAAAGAGAGATACCATGTATTATGAAAAATCAAGCTAGTGTGGGTCCCACATCCTCCATATGTCTCCAAAACCATTTGTCATCTAGAATTTCTCTTGAATTTCTTTATTCACTCTATTTATTAAATACTTGAAACCTTCTAATGTCTAAACATCATTTATTATCCCCCTTATTCCAAATCCCAAAGCTTCCACCCCAAACGTAGGAAACTAGTAATTTTCCTCCTTGGCAATTATTTGACCCTTAACATCAACTTTGAAAACTCTAATGAATATGGCTAATGTGATTAGGCCATTGTGACCCAATTCCAAATTTGGGACATGCCATATTAGAACCATAAATTCTAATATGGTATCATATCTCAGGGAGCTCATAGTTTAGATCTAGATGATTATTCTAGTATAAGTTTCATAGTTTGTTTTGTAGGTACATAGGTTCTTCAATGTATTCAAATCTAGTTCCTCCTCTTACACCCTTCAATTATGTTGAGTGGAAGCCAAAGATGAGCGCATATCTTAAGAGCCATGATATCTTTGATTTGTCTATTGGTGTTGTGAGTGAGCCAGAATCCTCATAAGAGAACAATGATTCGTTTAATGACCGTGATAGAACTTTTGGAGCAATGTGTTTGGCCATATCTTCAAGGATGCGCTACCTGATTGATATTGTTGATACTACAAGTGATCTTTGGTACATTTAGACAGATAATTTGGAATGAAAGATGATGAGGAAGAGATAATCCATTTGGAGAGTGATCCTACCATAGATACTTCCTCAAATAAACTCATTTATGTCACCAATGTCTTGGCCACAAGCTTTTCTGATGAAGTTGTTCATGAATATCAAATTGAAAAATCTTCAACAATAGTTCTTGAATTTGAAGAGACATACTCTTCTGGTATGCAACCTGATGCTGTTGATGAAGAAGATATAATAAATGGAGCTGATTTTGTTGAATATATGTCCATCCATTCTCACATGTTCTCGCTTAAGGCTTCTATTCTGAATTATGAGCAAGATAAGCCAGTTTATGCTCTAGAATCTAAAGAGGTTTTTGAATCCTCTCTTTCACATGAGTTTGATGGTGTGCAGAATGATTATCTACTGGATATTTTGAAGGCTAGATCAGATTTTGAAGCTTCTTCATTCACACTCCTTGGCCACATGCTTTCTATGAGTTCATATTTGATCACTAGCACATGTTCTCAGAGTTGCAATGAAGATGGAGGACACTACCATTTGCTTGGGTTCAAGTCTTGGGCATATTTTGGTGATTTTGGTTCTGATATCACCCCTGATGGTTCAAAGGAGATCTCAAGGAACCATCTACTTAATCTTGGATCTGATTACAACTCTACTACTTTGGAGTTGATGTTTCAAGTCTCTACACTTGGTCCTTATCTGACCATGAAGTCAAGGGACCACCTATCAATTATTGGAGCCAATTTAACTTCCATTGATCTAATTGGATCCGATCCTACTTCATGTGGTTCAAAATTCAAGTTCCAGGATGGTCTTCATATTCATGGATTTGTTCTAAACAAGTTTGGTTCAAAGAGATTCCAGATTCTCTTGCATCCACTATTGGGGAATTCAAGCACATGTGTTTGGATCGTGATCCACTTCTTCCCAAGAGGAAGATACCTCCATACATCTGATCAAGTTCACACCTACTTGAGTTTGGAGCAGCATTAAGTTTTGGTGTGCACATGTCCATTGTTTAGGGAGGGTTTTATTCCCATGTGGTTTTCCTTGTTTCCTCAGTTTACATGGGCATAATAATTGTAATGGGGTGACCATAAGCCTATGTTTATTGGTATATACACATACTTTACTCACTCTAATTCAGGCTTAAGGGGGGGTGTTAGAATATTAAAAAACCCATCTAGACTTAAGATATAAAGTATTAATCATTTTTTATACTTTCCTTGGTGTTTGACTAGGTTGTTGGCCCCATATTGCCTTTTTAGGATCACAAATTGTCATCATTATCCACAAGAGAACCCTTAGATATATTTTGGTAGATTCTATTTTCTTTATATGTCAGTCTAAAATGATAAGAGCACACTTCCTTCTTTTACACAGATTTGTCCTCCTTTTTCTGCTTTTCAGTGGATAAGGATAAAGCTAGGCGCCTTTATGAACTTGGAAAGTTGTCTAGTTTTTGGCCAACACATCCTCCATATTTTTCTCTCCAAAATCCATAATATTAATTATTTTTCATCACTCATTAGATTTCATACCTGATTTAGCTAATTCGTGAGGTCCTTGACTGAGTTGGAAACTAATGTTGCCACTATTGGGTTTTTTTTTGCTTTTAGTAAGCTCACCTTTTGTGAGATTTTCAATTTGACTTTAGTGCAATAAATTTTATCTCCTAATATGTATTATTAATTGTATTCTCATTAATGAATATGAGAACTGTGGAATTGACATCAATTGTGTTCAGTTTCATATGTTTCTGCTTCAGTTTTTCTTCTCAATTGCTAATCTCTCAGTAATTTCTTAGTGAGGACTTCTCTGATTCCAAATCCTGGCTTGTAAGAATTTCTACATGGTATAATAACCATATAATTCTAATAGCACATTGATACAATTATTGGTCTTTGGATATTCTATATCTAAAAACAAAGTTGAAGGACTTGAAGGGGAGTGTGGCCTTTCGGAGACAATTGTTGTGCAGAAGAAACAACATATTTGCATATTGATACAAGTGTTGGCCTTCGACATTCTTGGTTCAAAGAAAAAAGGTGAAGGGTATTCAAGAGAGTGTGTCTTTTCAGAGGAGCTGGTTATGCAATCCAGACAGTGAGAAATTGGGAAAGACTTCTTGCGGGTGAAATCCATTTGTGATGTAATAAGCTTGTATGCATATTTTCCCTTTGTAAAGGAGAGATGGCAAGTTGTAGGCTTGCTTAAGATTGCATGGTTTCCATTTTAAAAGGAGAGATGGAAAGTTGTAGAATTTATTAATATTGCATTGTTTCCCTTTGTAAAGGAGAGAATCAACCCCCTATTCTGGGAGAATTAATGCAAGCAGTTCGATGATTGCATGAGCCTGGAGACATAGCCAGTATAGTCTAGTGAACTCCGTTATCACATGGGTGTTCATTTATGTGCTTAAATTTCTATTCTTTTTCATATGGTTGATTTTGTTTAAATATGCAAAATAATAATTGATCATGTTCACATGCATATAATTGTGAGTAAAAGGTCCTTCGTTGAAGATTTTTTCTTGAGAAATTTCTCGCAAAAATTTTCAGATCACTGATAGAGATCATAAAGAAAATATTTTCTCTTGAAGAAGAATCATTATAAATATAAGAAAAATCATCAATATTCTCTATCATATACTTTTTATTACCATTTAATATCACATTTGAATGCCTACCAATTGTTCATGTAGATAAATAGAATAAACCCTAGCAAGACTTCTGTAAGAGATGGATTTCTTAGCAAATTGGAACATCTGTCTCTTTTCTTCTTCTTTAATCGCCAAATGTTGTTGTAAGGTCTATATCTGGGATTTCCAATTCTGCTTCTGAATAAATTAGTTAGAAAACCAAACTTCTTGCATCCATTGCACTTCAAATTTATATCGTTGTTGATAGATAAGCCCTAAATCATATAGCGCATCCCACTTCCTAGACCATTTAATAGTATTTACTTGAGAAGACACCAAATCCAAAGTATTGGTCCAAATATCATCAAGGATCTGATTTAAAAATTCAAACAAAAGTTTTGTTGACCCTATTTTATCTTCATAAGATTTAGAGGGAGAAGAAGGAATATTTTTAGCAGCTACAATAGCCTATAGATCTTACCCTAGATTATCTTGAGATGGAAGCACTAGTTATCTTTTTGCTAACTTAACCCAACGTAGTTTATTTTGCTTCTTCACCATCTTATTTTGTTGATTCTATATTTGAGTATGACTCCTAAGGTTCCTTAATTTATTCTTAAGAGCATTGTTCTCCTTCTGTAACTGTCTACTTCTTTTCTTAAACTTCTCATTTTCAGTGTTAATATAATTGCCAGAACTTTGAATTCCTGAACTTTATTCTTTAGTTTCTTTATCCTTTTCTTTAATTTTATTGAAACAAAATCAAAAGAATTAGGGCTTACAACTTGATTTGACTTATCATGTTCCATTTGATCCATGGCTTCGTGATCTTGAAACTTTGGAGATTCAGATGTTGGTTGGGGGTTCTGATTATGAAGCCTTTCTTTGTGAATAGTGGGTTCTTGGGAATTTAGGCATTGTTGTAAAGATATATCCAACATCCTTAGTTTCCTCAATAGATTCCTGAGCAATTCCCCTTAATCTTGTAGATCTTCTTCTCATCGTACTTGAACCAATGTCATTTCTCTTTGATCTAAGTTTCCTCTTGATGTTGCATCTCCCTTAATGATTCAAAAACTATTGGTTTTGGTTCTAAGGGCGTCTGAGTTGAAGGAGGGGCTAATGCCGAACTTTGAGGGTCATTATTTACTTGCTCCCATAACCCCCTTTCCACCAAAAATTGTTTCCATTTCAAAATACACTTATTCAATTCTTCAACAATCAGGAATTTAATTAAAACCATGGTGGACTGTTGTTAGGTTTTTTAGGCTGCTTCTAATCATATGAAGCCATTTTTTATAGAATTTTCTATTAAAAATATGGAACATTCATCAATTCACCCCCTTTAATGTTTAAGAGAAACCAAATTTGATAGAGATAAAATAGACTGTAACGCCCTTCACAAGTTAAGTATTTCTAAAGAAAGAAAACAACATTACCCCATTCATGAATGAACCAGGAATGTTGTGCTCCCTTTTTCCAATCAAGTTGAACATTATCCACTTTTATGAACTACTTCCAGGCGTCAGGATCCTTTAAACGATGATCCTTAAACCATATCTCTCCCATTTGTGGCAAGCCTGAAGTGAGGGAAATTATCGTCTCTAAACTAGGACCAAAAATCCCCTAATGTTGGTGCAATCCCCTTCGAAATTGAGGGCAAATTCCTTGGTCACATCTCCATTGTGACCTTGGAATTTGCCAAAGAATGTATACCACCAAATTTGTTGAAATATTCTCTTGTTATGAGGGTCTTATTCCAGTCCCTCCATCAAACTCAGCTCCTCACAATGTGTAATAACCATGGTAACTAAACTTACACTACAGGGAGGGATCTAGGTGCCCAAATCAGTATCTCTTAACCACAATCAGACCTTTCTTGCAGGCTTATGTAGAACATGGTATAACAAATTTAAATCAAGGGAAATAATTACTTGGATAGGGTATCATTCAAATAATTTCCGAGAGATAAGTGAAGGCTGACAATATCGGATTGTAATGATAAATAAGTGTGTGTAAAGACAAGGCCTAATGGTCACATGATTATGGAAATAATTTTGTTAAAGGATTTCAATATGAAAAGATATAAGAATTAAATGCAACGAAATGACCTTAAAAAGGTGAGGTAAAGGTATATAAATCATCGTATGATAAAATCATTTATTATTTAATAAAAATAAAATGAATTATACCATACCAAACTGATACCTGTATAGTTCTAAGACATGATGAGCAAAGTCAGCACATCTCAAAGAAAAAGACAAGATTCAATCATGTTGTCATGCAAGTGAAACTCTTGATAATTATGAAAAATATAACTTTGTTGGAAGAAGCTATAATATCCAAAACCTGAACGTAAAAATCTCTTATGGCAAAGCTAGAAAATGGCTTTGGTGACACAAATTGATTTTAGAGAAAAGTGGATTCATAAGCAACAACAAAACTGTGTTGTCACCAAATGAACTTCCTCTCTCCTTAATAACATCTCCCATCTTACCAATAATCTATTTGTCACAAGGATTTTATTGACAAACTTTCTAAAGTACTCAAAGTGAAATTTTATAGGTTGGAGCTAAGCCTATAACTGTCTACTAAAACTAGAATTGACTACAAATTCTTCATCAGAATCACTCCAGGTGCAATCCAAATCATGTGAATTAATATGTTGAAGTCGAACATGAATGGATTTTTTATATTACCAACTAATGAGGAAAGTTGTTAACCAACATGAGACATCCCACCATTAATGCCAATGGGAGACAAAGCACCAAAGTACAATCTAATATAGTATGAATAAATTTTGTTGATGTTGAATACCATATAGAATCCATCATTTAGGAAGCATTAAGGAATATCCCTGCTTAATGGGAAGGGAAATTTCCATTAAGGCATGTAGGCCCCAAGGTACCCTATAAGTCTCTAGTTCCACTCCCAAAAAATGTGTTGTTGATGATGGGAGGAAAATTACTGGAAAGAGAACCTTGATGAATTTTCCATCAACCAACACGAGCACTGAACAATGATAACATGAGAAGTTTGTAACTTCCACGATGAAATTTAATATTACTAGATTAGATGGAAAAACTGTGTTGAACTACGACAGAGACTAGTTTTCACAATCCAACTTCTTTTTTTATATATTATTATTCATTTTTTATATTATTATTTATTTACAAAAATTTGCAGAAAAGTTCATTAAGTAGAAGGAGAAGTAGGAAGAGAACCTTCCCCTCTCACAATTTATAGCTCTTTCTAATTTATCATACTCTACAAAAACTCCTCCTTGTTCTTAGGTTTTTGATAGATCTTCAACCAATGACCATTAAATATGAAGGGATTCCCTACTTCATCTATGGTTTTTAGTTTAACATATCCATTCTCAAATACCTCTTCAATCTCATAAGGTCCAAGCCAATGTGTGGTGAACGTACCCTTGAAATTCTTGAACTTTGAGTCATACAAAATGGCCCAATCATCTACTTGAAATTGTTTCTTATTTATAAATTTATCATGCCAAGTTGTCCTCTACTACTGAATAATAGCAGTGTGCTGAAAGGAATCATGCCTCATCTCATCTAATTCATTTAACTGCATTATTCTCTCTCTTTGTGCCTATGATAAATCCATACCAACTTTTGTTGTAATCCTATAGGTTTTAATATGAAATTCAATTGGAAATGAGATTTGCTTATCGTACACCATATCAATAGGATTCAGTCTAGTAGCATCCTTCCAAGTTTTCCTATAAACCCAAATATCTTCAGGAATCCTTTCCACCCAGTCTTTCTTATGGAGATGTACTGTCTTGGTCAAAATCCCCTCCAAAATTTTATTAGTAGAATCCACTTTTAATTTTGCTTGTGGATGGTGTAAAATTAGTCACAGCAGATCTAATGAACAAGTAAATCAATCACAACAGATGAACATAGAAAATATGGTGTAAAACTGTGCAAAACATGCATCAGTGCTCAATATCCCAATGAGGGTGAATAATTACAATACAATACAGTAACAATGACTGAGCAATTCGAATTGACTAAGGAGGTCATTCGAATTATTGAATGGTGTAGCTTGGCTCCAACTAGGAGTCCCCATCATCAATTAGTGGTGGTCATCAATGCACAAGAACTAGTCATCCAGGTGTCAATCCGAGTCTAACTGAAGTGTGTAGCACTGATATAGGGAAGGAGGCTCAGTGGAGGGCACATGGGAGGCTTAACTGAAGTCAGAACAAGTCATCTAGTTAATTTGGAGGTCCAACGGAGTGAAACAGTCAGTTGGGAGTGAAACTAGCCTCAAATCAAGGAGAATCGGAGCTAACTGAGTGTAAACTGAGTGGGTAGGTGAAGAAGTGCACCCTTCTCTGGCAGTAGGTGAGAAGTGGGAACTTTCATGACTAGGAGGGCTAAAACTATGATGGAAGGAGCTCCCGGGTGCTAGAATGAAGTGGATAAGGTGTTGGAGGCATCAACCTGGTGACTGGGATGCATGCAAACCCTAATTGCATGCAAGGTCCTGAAAATGATGATGTGGATATCCGAACACCCCCCCTCAAGATAGACTATGATGTGCAAAAAAAATAATAATGTAGGGCCCTGGTTACTAAGACCAAAGGTCACCCCAATACAATAATCCAAAAAATGTTGAAAAATAAGCTAAGTGAGGAAAGAGGGAAAACCCAGTGGGAAGAAAGCCCCCCCTCAAGCTAAAACATAATAATGGATCAATCTATCTCCACCATGATGGAAATCACCCCCAACAGTGAACGAAGGTAAGAGAACTTCTTCTCAGTGAAGCTCTTGGTGAAGATGTCTGCAATTTGCTCATCAGTAGGGCAATATTGCAAAATGATGGTGCGATCATGCACCAACTCTCGAATGTAGTGCATATGAATCTCAATGTGTTTGGTCCTCTACAACTGAACTGGATCTGTGGAGATCTTGATAGCACTTTGATTGTCACAAAAGAGGAAATTCCAAGTAGTGCCACCAAAACCAAACTCGGAAAGAATACCCTACAACCAAACTGCCTGAATGTAGGCATTGACTGCCCCTCGATACTCTGCCTCTGCTGAAGAAAGTGCAATGGCTGCCTGCTTTTTGTTGGACCAGCAAATAGGACCATGAACAATCATGAAAACATATCCGGAAGTGGACTTCTGATCAATGCTATCATCTTCCCAATCTGAATCAGTAAAACCAATGAAATCAAGCTCAGAATCTGCAGCATAGTGGATGTCAAAATGTCTCGTACCTTGCACATATTGCAAGATCCACTTGGATTCCCACCAATGAAGCTTATGGGGCTGCTGCATATACCTTGACACAACACTCACGGCATAAGATATATCAGGCCTAGAGTGTGTCAAGTATAGTAGTGAACCAATCAACTGTCGATACATAGTGCAATCTGCAAGCGGTGTAGAATTTCCCTCCTCAAGATTGATTCATGAGAGGAATGGGAATGGGGATGCCTTACATTCATCCATATTAAACTTCAATAATAGGTCAAAAGCATACTTTTGCTGAGATATAGTGATCCCATCAAAATTTTGAGCTATCTCCAAGCCCAAAAAATGACTCAGCAAGCCCAAATCGCTCATGTCAAAAGCTAGATTTAAGGCAGTTTTTAGCTTGTTTATTGAAGTCAGAGTGCTACCAGTAATGAGAAGATCATCAACATAAAGTACGATAACCAAAAAATTACCTTTAACTTGCTGTAGGTACACATTCAGATCAGATTTGCATCTTTTGAAATTCTGAGAAAGAAGGAAGGAGTCCATCTTTGCATACCAAGCTCTTGGGGTCTGTTTTAAACCATACAAAGATTTCTTCAATCTGCAAACTAATGATGGATCTGATGTATAACCTTCTGGCTGCTTCATACATACCTCTTCAGCAAGATGTCCATGTAGAAAATCACTCTTCACATCCATGTGGTGCACTTTTCAGTGCTTGGATGCGGAAATTGCCAAAACTAGACGGATGGAATCCATCTTTGCAACCGGTGCAAAGGTCTCAGTGTAGTCCACTCCTTGGACTTGGGATAAACCTTTTGCCACCAACCTAGCTTTATATTTTCTGATAGATCCATCAGCAACAACTTTCATGCGGTAGACCCATTTACATTGCACTAATTTTCTTCCAGGTGGAAGAGAAACTAGCTCCCATGTATTGTTCTTTTGAAGAGAACTGTACTCTTCATCCATGGCACTTTTCCATCTCGTATCTCGGTGGGAATGATAGTAAGTTGTGGGATCTGAACCAGTCATCAAATAAAAAATCTCAGGAAGTAATGGAGCAGAAATAGAAAGAGCCATACATGCTCTTTGAAAGTCTGCTCTTGTTCGTCTTGGATCAACAGGATTTTCAATGTTCGAACCAGCAGATTGAAGAGTGTTTTGGGCCCACTTTGGTAACTGAGGAGGATCATAATGGTAGGATTCCGAACCTGATATTTCATGATAATCATGTGCTGCTACAATATTAGAAATATCAGAACTACTTTCATTATCACTGCTCGAATCTTCTTCTGGTGAAGGCGGTGAAACGACAGTTTCTTCCTCGACTAGTTGCAATTCTTGAAGCGGTTCTTCAAATTGCACACTGCGCTCTATGAATATCTTTTTGGATCTGATATCCATGAGTTTATATGCCTTTGATTCTTCTCCATATCCTATCAGTATGCACTCAATACTTTGTGGATCCAAAACTTGTCTCTTCTTGGAAGTAATTCTAGCCCATGCAGTAGAGCCAAAAACTCTCAAATTTGACACATCCGGTTTGTGACCAAAGAATGCTTCGAAATGAGTCATACCTTTCACGGATGAAAGTGGAACTCAGTTCTGAATATATGCAGCAACATTAATTGCTTCATCCCAAATATTTGCAGCCAAACCTTTTGACTCAATCATGCAAGTAGCCATCTCTTTCAGTGACTGATTTTTCCTTTCCGCTACACCATTCTGCTGGGGAGTGTAGGGAACTATATGTTGGATCTGAATTCCACTTTCGGCACAAAGTTGTAGAAACTTGGCCTTGATATATTCTCTACCATTATCATATCTAAGAGCTTTGATATTTCTCTCAGTGGCGGTCTCAACAGAAGCCTTAAAATCCTTGAATTTTCCAAGCACTTCTGACTTGTTTTTGATAAAAAATACCCATGTAAAGCGGGAAAGATCATCAATAAATGTCAAAACATACCTTGAACCATTTAATGACATATTGGGCAGCAGACCACTGATATCGGAATGTATCAGCCCCAAAACTGTAGAAGCTCTGCTAGCTTTGCCGTGGTCGAACCTGCTCGGGGTGCTTCCTAATAATGCAACCGGTGCATATTCCCTTCGAGGAACGGAGTTGTGGAAGACCATCTACCATGGATTTGTTTGATAAAAGCAGCAAATACTTATAATTAAGATGTCCAAATATTTCATGCCAAAGCCTACTAACCTCATTACCATGTGTGCGAAGAGCAGTGGGCTTTGCAAGTGGAATAAAGTGTGAAAACTCATAGCATTTTGCAGTGTGGTTCGCCTTTCTGACTGCAATAAGTCTTCCAATTTTGATATCAGAAATTTCAACTGTATTTGGGATGAATGTAACTTGCTTTGGTTCACCAGTGTGTGTCATTTGATACATAGAAAGAATATTTGAAGCCAAGGAAGGCACATAAAGAACATTCTGAAAGATTCCATGATCTACATGGATTGTACCTTTGCTCTTTGAAGAAATTTTTGAGTCATCTCCCAAATGGATGGGGATGGAGCTGTTTGGATCGAATAAAGAAAAAGAATCAATATTTGCAGCTATATGATTCGAGGCACCCGAATCTATCAAAAGATTAGTGGGCTTCGAAACAGTTGCCATGAGTGCTTGTCCTCTTTCATGATCATCATTCCTATCCTTCTTCCTTGCACCGTCAGGAAGAGTTATATTATTCTTTTCCAAAAGGAGGGCCATTTGATCTATAGTCTTCTTCATGCATGAACTTTCGGGATGAAATCCATAGTTGTAATAAGTACATTTAGATTTTTCCTTACCCTCTTTACCCTTTTGCTTGAACTTCGAACTGGATAGTGCATCCGTCTGCTTGCATTTCTCTCTTTGCTTGTGAGGTTCGAATTTGGGCTTCTCTTTCTTTTGCTTTCCTTTACCATTCGAATTCTTGGGTCCTTGAACAAATAGGGATGAATCTTTGGAGTTTATGGACCCCATTTGAATAAACTTATCATGCTCTTTTGTGATGGACTTAACGAAGGCATTCAACGTAGGCATCTTCCAATTCGGGGTAGTTAGCCGACCGGAATTGAAAGTAGAGACAAATACCGAATAGTCTTTACCAAGCTTGGTGAGAATAGAGAGGATCAATTGCTTATCCTCTTTAATAACTCCACTGTTCTTCAACTGCAATGTCAAGTGCTTGAATTTTGTGAAAAACTCATTGATGGTCTCGAAATTCTCAGGACTTGTTAACACCCAAAAAGTGCTCACTACCTCATCTACCCTATTACATGACTTATTTGTCCATATTTCCTACCATATTTGCCTCCAAAACCTTAAAATCCCATTAAAAAGCCTCCAAAAGGCCAAAAAATCCTTTAAAAGGCCACAAAACCATTAAAAAAGCCTCCAAAAGGCCAAAAAACCCCCTTTTTCCCCCAAAATAATCCAAAATTCCTTCAAAATAGAAAAAACCCTCTAAAAAGGGAATAAAAATACAAAAAAAAGAGGAAAAAGAGAGAAAAGGGAGGCAAAAACCCTATACAGCTGACCTAAACCATATGGTGACCAAAACCATGGGCCAGCACTCCACCACTAAAAACCTATAAATAGGTGATGGAGGCCCCTCATTTCATATCCACAATCAAACACACCCTTACTCTGCCAAAATCACTCCTGAAACCCTAGCTCACCCTTGAGCTACTTTCACATTTGAGTGACCCTTTGGCCCATTTCCAACCTTTGGAGAAAGAGAAATGAGCAAAAATGGAAGCTTGGAAGCAACCCTCTTGGACTGCTACAAAGGCTTCACCAACCTTCACATTGGAGGTATAATCTATACAAAAAACATTTTATTATCTTGTCTTTTCTGTTTTATGCACATGTTTAGAGTAGTTATTATTTTACTGTATTGTCTTTCATTTACTGTTTTTCTGAACTGCTACTAAGGAGTCCCTTCTCCTTAGTAAGTGCTCATTTGCACAAGCTAGGGTGAAAACCCTAGCTACAGTTTTGGTGACTCCCCTTATGTTCCTTTGAATTTCTGGTTATAGTTTTAAACGTTTTTAATTTTCTGCAATATTTTTTTGTTTTTTCCTTTCGACTGTCCCATTCGGCTGTCGTAAACCGCATCTTTTACCCCCCGCAGTTGCGTCCCGATCGTGTCTTGTAAGCATTTACTTGCGATCCGACCATGGCTCTCAGACTGTTTCCGGTGACCTACCGGCAGTTTCCAGTTTGTTACCTGCGATCTGACCACGGCTATTAGCTTGTTTCGTGCGGTCCAACCGTGGCTGTTTGCCCATTTTCCCGCGTCCCTCTTGCGGCTTTCAGCCATTTTTCTGCAACCCGCCTGCGTCTTTCGGCCATTTTCCTGCATCCCGCTTGCGGCTTTTAGCCACTTTCTTGCAACCCGCCTGCGTCTTTCGGCTTTTTTCCCGCGTCCCTCTTGCGGCTTTCAGCCATTTTTCTGCAACCCACCTGCATCTTTCGGCCTTTTTCCCGCGTCCCGCTTGCAGCTTTCAGCCATTTTCCTGCAACCCGCTTGTGGCTTTCAGCCATTTTCCTGTAACCCGCTTGCGGCTTTCAGCCATTTTCCTGCAACCCGCCTGCGACTTTTGACCGTTTTCCAGGGGTCCGACTGCGTCTTTCGGCCCAAATCCCACAACCCGTTCGTGACTGTTGAGCTGTTTCCCGCGGTCCGACGGCCCAGATTTGCCACAGACTCGCGGTCTATTTTTTGCATTTTTTTCACTGTTTTGAACCCAACACTTTGCTGCAATATTTTTTGCACTTGCACATCCATCTGTCCTATCTGCAACCATACTTCCCTACAACCTTTTTTCTGCAGTATTATTTCTGTTCCATTTACAGAATATTTTTTAAATTTCAGCATTTTAATTGAAAAGAGAAAATTTTGCATTTCAAAGTTTAAATTTTGTATTGTTATTTTTAGTTAGAAAGCTGCCCACCCCGTGGCACTTTTACTTGGGTTCATCATCTCACACGCACACACTCTGTCACCTAATTCAAATGAGCCCTAAAATACTACTTAACACAACCAACATTCTAACCCCACTTGGGGAACACATAAGAATTTTTGTAGTTAGGTAGGATCAGGGGGATAGGCATCCAAATAACACCCCTCGGTTGCTTACACCTGAGACATAGTTGTTGTCCATTAGGGAACCAAAATCCCCTAGTATTTTTTGACATGGTTTAAAACCAATTTATCGGGAAGGCCTCTCCCCTAGGAGGGTTGAAGTAGCCAGACTGGTTCTGGAAGCCTGAGTGGAATACCGCAATCCATTCAGTAACTGAAGGATACCTTTCGCAGTTCTCGGTGTATCACCCGTATGGGGATACAGTGGCGATAGAACCAAACGGCAGATTCACCCAACCGAACATGTCATGAAAAAGGTATCTTAGTTGCTTTTCTTCTAGGATTGACTACCCGGTGTCCCTCCCAGTAGGGGGATATCTTTAGCCACTTGGCTCTACTATCCATATTGTCTGACTTGGATTTCATCACCTTGCAGAGGATATGTCTAGTTGAGTCAAAATACTATTTAGCTAGGTGTTTGCATGCTCCCTTACCTCCTTTTGGTCTAGCGAGTCCACTATTTTTATTTTTTTTAGGAAATCTGTTGCTTGTTGGTATTCTGACCATTTCTGTTGTTACTCCACTTATTGTAGCACAGCTGTTACAGTAAGTGTTTTGAGTTGGTTGTTGGCCTGAGTGCCATATTTTTTGAGCTCTCCTTCTGCACACTCGGTTGCATTAGGGTTTTTTGAGCTGTTT
Source organism: Larix kaempferi (assembly GCA_027924585.1). Classification (NCBI taxonomy): domain Eukaryota; kingdom Viridiplantae; phylum Streptophyta; class Pinopsida; order Pinales; family Pinaceae; genus Larix; species Larix kaempferi. The sequence goes on along the minus strand of BSBM01000462.1, from coordinate 329,430 downwards.
TTCACTCAACACAACCCCCATATATTTGACACCATCTGTCACCATTTAGTCCCCGAGACATTCTCGGTGCCTCCAGGGCGAGCCCCCACAGCACGGTTCACTTGACATCACCCGTCATAGACATAGATCTTCATCTTGATACCACTCATCATAGATCTCGAGCTTTGTCACTTGACTCCACTCGTCAACGGCATAGAACTCCGTCACCCGATCTTGACGCCCCCTATTTTACCTCTGATTCTTAGGCAGAGTCCGAGAACCCCATTTACACTGCACCAAGCAACCCCATGGATGGCATGAATTCCACCCCTTTCTTTGTAGGGACCATTGGTGGAGCATCCACCACCACACCAGCTACCACACCTGCTTTGGGTATGCCCTCGATGGGGCCCACATCTACCATTCCGATCATTGTACCCATTCCAGTCGCTGGCATACCTATTCCCACTCCATCAGTGACTCACACTACCCTTGGCGGTGTAGGACTGTCCCATACCACTTTCATCCCTCCACTTGGGGGCAACATCCCAAACCCTGCCCCTCCACTTGGGGGAATTGGCCCCAACATGGTCACACCCACTAGTATGTCACATCCTTCTACTAGTTTGCCATTCATGGCTAGCCTCAACCTTCCTGACCTAGCTAGACTGACTAACGATCCCATCAGACATGACCCTGCGTGGCCTCACAAGCCCACCAAGCTCCCCTACGACATCCCTAAGTTTGAGGGCAAGGCAGGTGAGGACCCCCAGAACCATATTATGTCCTTCCATCTATGGTGTTCCTCCAACTCCATAGTGGACGACTCTATCCGCCTTCGTCTATTACAGTGCACCCTCACTGGCTCTGCAGCTAAATGGTACATCGAGCAGCCCCATAGGACCCATGCCACCTTTACTTCCCTTGCCTTGACTTTCCTGCAGTTCTTTCAGTTACCTGTCCGCTATGACGCGGGAGTTGAGATCCTACTGTCTTGCAGATAGAACACAGCTACCCATATCACTAACCACATTCATGAGTGGCATCGACGCCACAGCCTCTGCAAAATCAAGTTAGACGACCGTATCTTCTTAGATTGGTTTCTAAAATCCCTCTTTCCTGTCATTGCCAAGGATGTGGCATCCGAACGACCCCAGTCCGAAGAAGAGGCCATCCTCAAAGCCCAACAATTTGACCTCATTTATGCCCAGTCGGGTTATCTGTATTCCATCATACCTGACGCCCCTCACGACGATTCCTCCCGACACGATGCACCGGGGGAATCCCATGCCGCAGATGGCATCATTGGCCGTGTTGCCTCGCATCCCCAACCCTTTTCCATAGCATGTCCTAGCCATGGCCCCGACCTTTCGCGGGCTACATCTCAATCCGGAGCAACCAATTCGTATTCTCCCATGGCACATCACCACCGTTCCCACGGAACCTCATGTACACCTCAATGCTTTGGTCATGCATCCCCCGCTTACGCCCCCTCGGTCACACCTCAGCCATATTACCACCCACAGGCTGTACCAGCTCCTGTGTCCTCTCAAACCCAACTTGCTTATTACCCGCCACAGGCAGCCCCTGCAGCAAACCCACAACTTGTTCCGCAAACGTATCAGCAACCCCCACAAGGTTCAACACCTATGCCACCTCCACCTACTTATTATCCACCATAGCCTACTCCCACACCTGCACAACCCCAGAACCCACCTACTGCCCAAGGGCAAGTATACGCTCAACAGAATCCACAACAGAACCAAAATAACCAGTGCCAACACGGCCAGCAAAACCATGGCAAAGGCCGTAACCGTGGGAACAACCCCCCTCCAGACCAAGCCATTCAACCTCCCAATCCCCCAAACAACAATAATGCGGCACTTGCCAACCAGAACCTTGATTGGCCTCCCAAGCAGGCCAAAAATCCTAATTTGCGAACAAACCATCCTTGTTCTATTTGCAGGGTCTATGGCCACTATACACATGCTTGCCCACATTTGGAGCAAGCTCGGCAACTCTGGACTGATGATGCCCATCGCCAAGGGCACACGGCTCCTCAGGCTCCACCCAACCCTCCACCCCCTCAGCATCAACCTTTGGTGCTGCAAAACCCCTTACCAACCCAAGGCATAGTGAACACTCAGCCGTTGGCTCTCCCTCAAGGCAACGCGCCACCACAACAATAGATCACTTATGCCACTCCTGATCAACCCATGTTAGACTCATGTACCCACCACTTGTTAATGATGTCATCCGTCGATGTCAACCTCCAAACCCGTCGGAACCAATATGGCTCCACCCCTGAAGCCTCTCCCGCTGACAAAAACACTAACGCTCATCCCACTGATTAGATTTCACGTATACCTCCAGCTCCACTCGATGGCGCCTCCAAAGCACCTCGCTTCCCACTTCGTCGCATCAACAATAATCCCAATGCTCGCGCTGCGTCAAATTACAACATTGTAGATGACTTAGCCTAGTCTCCCGCAGCCATGTTTGCGTTGGAAGTCTTAAAAAAATGTCCTTCATAGCGCAAGACTTTGCTCTCCGCCATTGGTGCTATTGACCCAAATGATTCACGACTGATGGCCTTCGATTTGGACCAGTCCAAATGACGCCTGCCTTCCACTTTAGCATTCCAAGTTTCTATTTCCGTTTGGAATCTTGTCATCCATCGATGCATCATCGATGAAGGTGCCTCTACATGCGTTATGTCCACATTCGTTTGGCAGAAGTTAGGATCCCCTACTCTCCAGCAGTCCACCACTGCGTTGCGAGCCTACGAAGGCCATTCGGCTCAACCCCAAGGTCTCTTAGCTAATGTCCCCGTCAAGTTGGTTGGTAAAACCGTGCTCATTGGCATAGAGATCATCAATGCCCAACTTGATTATAACCTCTTACTTGGCCACAGCTACATGTATGCCATGCGGGCGGTTGCCTCATCCGTTTTTCGTACCATGATGTTCCCCCATGACGGACGCGTGGTCAAGGTCGACCGACTCACCTATTACGATCCCAATGCCCCCGCTGCACCCGAGAATGTTCTCTCCATGGTTGAACAACCTATTTGTGGTGCAACCACCTCGTTTGTTTCCTTCGTGGGACCTGTATTTTACTCAGATATGCCGATGACCTCAACATTCCAATCTATTCCACCCCCGTCACCCGCGACCGAAGTATCTGACCTATGTACCCTTTCCCACAATACACAAACACCCAACAGTCAACCGCCCTTGTTACCCAAACCACCATTGGTACCTAGTCACATTGGTGTTACACCCATGCACACAATCCCCTTCCTATTCCCTCCCTCGGGCGTAGTAAGTGCCCTGGTTATGGCTACTCTTAGCCTCCCCGGGTTAACCTTGGGATTACCCGTGTGGTATATTTCGCCTCCCGTTCCCCCGCCGACACCAAATGTCATCCTACAACTGGTGCAATCCATTGCCACTACTAGTCAACCACCTCTCGGTGTCACTACCCCTTCGTCATCTACGGATCCCCCCCTTCTTATCAAGCACACTGGGGGCAGAGGCCCACAACCATACACTGTTGTACCCCCGCCCAAAATAGTTAAACCCCCCCCGTGTTTTGTGCTCCTCCCAAATGCTCGTTGTGTGATGAGTTAGGCCATCCAACTCATCAATGTCCACAATTACCTACATTACAGGAACACATGCAAATGCTTGACGACGACCCCAACATCCCGGTTGTTGAACTCGATCCAACCCCTAAGCCTCATGATAAATCACTGCGTACCAACCACCCTTATGCAATATGCGGTATTTACGGCCATTACTCATATCACTTTCATGATCTCCCAGATTACAGAGCAGCTCTCTACGAGATGAATAATTTGGACCTTGAGACGACACCCCCTACAATTGAGGAGATCCACCCCCCCCCGTATCACCCTCACCCGGAGAGATTAACACCATTTATATGATCTCTTTGACTACCACTCCCTCGTCAACCGATTTCACAACTCAAAGTTTCCGCAATGATGAGGAGATTCTAGAGGCTCTCACTGCCCCAGATTATCCCTGGGAAGACATGCACCATTGTTCATATTTCCTCCCAGAAGAGTCCTCCTCCACCACAGCCACCCAATTTGCGGTTGAGTTCAAATATTTCCTTCCCACCAAAGTCGACTGGTTTAAGGATCCCATTCCCGCTCCTGATGCCTTTGAGGAAGGTGACATGGCCAACATCTCACCCACAATCCAAATTGATATCGCTACCCCCAGGAGGTGCCACTGAACTCATCACTTTAGGAGCCTCCTGCAATGAATATGAGATCGGAGCATCCAAAAAACTTTTCCAAGAGTTCCATGATGTCTTTGCCTGGTCCTATACCAAAATGCTTGGTCTTGACCCCGCTATTATAGAGCACCGCATTGACACCTCTGAGCTCGGGGGCATAATAGATTACCTTGACCCTGGGATAGGGGGCATGATCAATCATTTTGAACCTTCCCCATCACATCTATATCAACACATCAGTGAACCCATTGTTCAAACCCACACATATGTGATCCATAATCACAAGCTCCATGCACATAGCATGGGGGCAAGTCATTAACCCTGCTCACTTTTTCACATTCGTGATCTCAACCATTTTTGAGGTCACATATCACTTGGAGATTTGATTTGATTTGATACACCTAGTATTCTGCCCCCACGTGCCATCATTTCTCCCCACCACTGCATCCTTTGCTTGGTGCGCTCACCTTTATTTGTAGCCATTTTTTAACCGTGCCCGTGATGATTGTTGAGATCATTTCTCGCTCTCATCAGGCCCAATATCAACATTGTGTCCCGACACCTTGTCGCCCCGGTTTGCGTGCCACATCGGTTGTAGCCCATTTTTGATATACTTTATATCATTGGATTCATTTTTTCCGAGCTTGTGATGATGCTTGAGATCATTTCTCGCTCTCACCCCCACATTTTTTGGGTATTTTTCCAAAATGCCCCCGTCGCCTCGGTTTGCGTGCCACATCAGCCGTTCTCGGTTTTTGGCACTTTTTATATCGTCGAATTTATTTTTCCGCGCTTGTGATGATGCTTGAGATCATTTCTCGCTCTCACCAGGTACAGTTTCAACATTGTGTCTCGACACCTTGCTGCCTCGGTTTGCGTGCCACATCGACCGCCATCGGATTGTTCCACATTTTTACATGAGCCCTTCACTCCTTTCATACTGCAATTATTTCATTATTTTTCCACCATTAATTATCTCGCAAGGAGGCCCACCAGTGTTCCCCCCTACCCTCGTTCTTGGTCATCATCAATGTTCCTTGATTGAGCACTTCCTCCTTGCCTGACCATTCCTTTTGTTCTGTATAATTTTATCCCTTTTTCAGGACGGACAAGTCCTTTATGAAAAAGGCACTTAGGGAGTTTTTGTTAAGCTCTTTTTTGACTCCTACAACAATGAAAAGATCGTCGAGCAATCTTGCTTCCTTTCATGCTCATTAAAGTACCTGAAAGGGCGTCTATCTGGTATAAGTTTAATCCTTTTCCGGACATGGTAGACTAATTATGAAAAAGGAATACTCTAGTCACACCGGCTAGAAGAGTTCTTCATTGCATCATTTTATGCTTCTTCGGGCCTTGGAGACTAACACACGAAAAAGCAACCCCCTGGAGTCTTCTTGTCGCTTTTAGACTCTCTAAAATTGAAAGCAACCACGAGCATGCACCATCCTGGGCTTGTACAAATCCACACGACGATACCATTCCATTATTTCAGAGTCTTCTTATCACTTTCAGACTCCTTAAAATTGAAAGCAATCATGAGCATGAACTGTCCTGGGCTCGTATAAATCCACACGACAGTACCATTTTACACACACTTCTTCTAGTTCCTTAACCTGTGAAGAAGTCCCCCCGTGCCTCTTGGCACTATGATCGATCATCTCGACAGCACCCCCAATCCGGTCACCTTTGTTCAGAGTAGTCTGCAGTCTCCTGCCATTTTACACCAGCTTGAGTATCACTCATCCCAGTCACTATCCTTGATCCATTACAGCTATGATCCCTTTCCCACTAGTCAGTTTCATATGTTGCCCGATCGTCCCCACCATCATACTCCGAACAAAGGAAGTTTGAGTCCCCCCACTCTACTTGCCCAGTTATCCCCCACAGTATGTCAGTCCTACCATCCATACTCTCACACTTCGGTTCTCCCCCTCGCGCTCCTATCAAGGAAACATCATTGCCTTGCTAGTTGCAGGTCTCCCTCTGTCGACGACAACCCCTCTATTCCATAGGATAGACCCAGAGGTCCCTGCGCCTTGGACCCATCACCATCTGTGGTGATTGCCTACGGACCATTTTGAGAGGAGTCATCATTGCCTCTCCGAGTGGTTGTTTCTCACATGCTTGACTTCAACACCTTGATTGCATCGTTGAGAATCGCGTAGGGTTTATATCCCTTCAGTTATTTGTCGAAGACCCCGGATTTCCCCCAACTCTAGCACATTGGTGAGTCACTTCGGAACACCTAGTTATATGTTCCCGTGGATGTTCGGGTTGCGTTGGCGATTGTATTCGGAAGCCATCCAGTTATATGCTTCCTTGAGTACCCAGTTTAGTTCCAGTTCAGTGTACCATTGAGGATATGACTCCCCGTCACTATGCTCCAGTAGCTCATCAGTTCCTCTGGTACCCCACTCAGTAGCACTGTTGTTATTCCATTGTACCAGTTCTTCAGCTCAGACATGGTCAGCCCAGCAGTATGTCCTAGATTTGTGTCCCCTCTGGACCCTTATGATGTACACAATGGTTCTCTATGTATCCTACAGGTCCCCCTTTTCGGGCCTCACTGTTATTTTTTATGTATCTTGATACGAGCATGGGTATGCCTGCCTCGTCCATATATTGAGATTCTTTCTCATTCATTATTTGAGGCCATGTATATTTCAGGACCCCATTGTTATTAGTATTCTATATCTTGATACGAGCATGGGAATGCCCGCCTCGTCCATATGTTCAGATTATTCCTCATTCATTATTGAGGTCATGTACTTTCAGTTTTTGCAGGTTGTTCGAGACCGTTGTTCCGGGCTCTAGTTCGTTTCTTCTACACCCCAGGAAAACCATAAAAGACTTATGATGTATATCGGCCATATGATGAGTTCCTGCCCTCACACATCAGGGGGAAATCTGTTAACACCCAAAAAGTGCTCACTACCTCATCTACCCTATTACATGACTCATTTGTCCATATTTCCTACCATATTTGCCTCCAAAACCTTAAAATCCCATTAAAAAGCCTCCAAAAGGCCAAAAAAAACCCCTTTTTCCCCCAAAATAATCCAAAATTCCTCCAAAATAGCAAAAACCCTCTAAAAAGGGAATAAGAATACAAAAAAAAGAGGAAAAAGAGGGAAAAAGGAGGCAAAAACCCTATACAACTGACCTAAACCATATGGTGCCCAAAACCATGGGCCAGCACTCCACCACTAAAAACCTATAAATAGGTGATGGAGGCCCCTCATTTCATATCCACAGTCAAACACACCCTTACTCTGCCAAAATCACTCCTGAAACCCTAGCTCACCCTTGAGCTACTTTCACATTTGAGTGTCCCTTTGGCCCATTTCCAACCCTTTGGAGAAAGAGAAAGGAGCAAAATTGGAAGCTTGGAAGCAACCCTCTTGGACTGCTGCAAAGGCTTCACCAACCTTCACATTGGAGGTATAATCTATACAAAAAACATTTTATTATCTTGTCTTTTCTGTTTTATGCACATGTTTAGAGTAGTTATTATTTTACTGTACTGTCTTTCATTTTACTGTTTTTCTGAACTGCTACTAAGGAGTCCCTTCTCCTTAGTAGGTGCTCATTTGCACAAGCTAGGGTGAAAACCCTAGCTACAGGACTAAGAGCAATCAATTCATTCTCTAATTGAAAAGCCCTAAGCTCGTCCTGCTTGCCAAAAAGTGTTTCGAGTTGCTCCCATATTACTTTTGGAGTCTTCAATCCACTGAGATGGAAGTGGAGATCTTTGGAAATAGAGAGGCAAAGAAGACCATAAGCTTCATCAAGCTTGTTGTACTGTTTTGTTCTTTCTGACAATGTGCTTGGCTCCAATTCGAGGCCAACTGTGACTCTATAGAATCCTTTTGAACGTAATATGATCTCCATATCATCTTTCCAATCAAAATAGTTGAAGGGAGTGAGGATAGGATTTGAAGAAGAGTATTCCATTGCTAGGAGCGAGTGCACTTTGATGTAGAAAGGCTTGCAAGGGCAAGGTAGCGAATGCAATTGAAGGAGACAATAACCTGCAAATCACACTCAATACAAGAACAGTGAGGTCGAGCAATCCACCCTTTTAGAGTTGCATCACACCTGGGATTGGAGATCAAGCAATGTTGAATGGGTCCAATGTATCAAATCTAGGATTTATGTGGAAACTCAAGCTTCTGGAGTGGTATTGGAAGTATTTTTGTGCTTTGCATGCAGAGGAACAAATGCTCTTGAGATCTTTCATGCCAAAACTTTTGTAATTTTGAGTAAATTCACTCAAATCTCCTTGTAGAACACCTGTAGAAAAGATATCTTGTCCCTGCAATGGCTCTGATACCATGTGAAATTAGTCACAATAGATCTAATGAACAAGTAAATCAATCACAACAGATGAACATAGAAAATATGGTGTAAAACTGTGCAAAACATGCATTAGTGTTCAATATCCCAATGAGGGTAAATAATTACAATACAATACAGTAACAATGACTGAGCAATTCGAATTGACTAAGGAGGTAATTAGAATTACTAAATGGTGTAGCTTGGCTCCAACTAGGAGTCCTCATCATCAATCAATGGTGGTCATCAATGCACAAGAACTAGTCATCCAGGTGTCAATCTGAGTCTAACTGAGTGTAACAAGTGTAACTGAAGTGTGTAGCACTGATATAGGGTAGGAGGCTCAGTGGAGGGTGCATGGGAGGCTTAACTGAAGTCAGAACAAGTCATCTAGTCAATCTGGAGGTCCAACGGAGTGAAACAGTCAGTCTGGAGTGAAACTAGCCTCAAATCAAGGAGAATCGGAGCTAACTGAGTGTAAACTGAGTGGGTAGGTGAAGAAGTGCGCCCTTCTCTGGCAGTAGGTGAGAAGTGGGTTCCTTCATGACTAGGAGGGCTAAAACTCTGATGGAAGAAGCTCCCGGGTGCTAGAATGAAGTGGATAAGGTGCTGGAGGCATCAACCTGGTGACTGGGATGCATGCAAACCCTAGAATTTGCATGCAAACCCTAATTGCATGCAAGGTCCTGAAATCGATGATGTGGATATCCAAACAGATGGTAGGGGGAGGAATATTTATGTTTAATCTAATAAATATATGTGATGGATTTGAACAACTTAGAAGTAAATTGAGATCCCTAGTTAGTCACAATTTCCCTAGGAACCCCAAATATAACAAATTTTTCTTGAAAAAGAAAGTTTACTACTGTTGTCTCAGTGGCACTTGGCAAAGTTTTTTCCTCAACCCATTTTGTCACATAACCAGTGCATACGAAAATATATTTCTTACCTTTCAATGTTGGTTCGATGGTCCCAATCAAGTCTAAGGCCCACTTCTCAAAAGGTCCCAGGTGAACAAGTCGTTGCAAAGGCATCTCATTTACTACAATCTACTTTCCCATTCTTTAGCAGTTGTCACATCCTTTGACATATTTCAGGGAATCTTTGAAAATTGATGGTCGATAGTATCCCATATGTAGGATTTTATAGGTTGTTCTTCTATCAGCAAAGTGCCCTCCATAAGGTTCATCATGAAAATCCTTCAGAATATCAAACATCTCGTCTTCACGAACACACCTATGAATGACCATGTTAGGACTAGTATAAAACAAACCGTGTTGTATCCAAGAAAAAAATGCACTTAAGTTAATTGGCTATGTCTGAAAACCAAGGAGAGTTAACAAACATAAAAAATAAATTCTCATCAGGAAAATTGTCTTCCACGGGATCAACTTTACCCTCATTATGAAGCTAAGAGAGAAAATATGCTACTAGATTTTCTCTTCTAGGACGATCTAAAAAGATGATATTGAATTCCTGTAAAAACAACAACCATCTGGTAATACATCCATTGGTTATTGACTTATTCATCAGGTACCCTGATAGCAGAATGATCAGTATGCACAAAAACCTGATAACTAGTAATATAGTGTCTAAAATTATTAATGTCATGGAAAACAACCAAAAAATATTTTTCATTCACTATATAATTCAATTAAGTAGGGGTCAAATTATTATTAATATAATAAATAGCATAATTCAGAGTATCATCCCTTTGACCTAAAATTACTTCAATCTTGGTTGAATCTACTTGAATTCCTACTGAAGATATGTGATGTCCAAGTACTATCCCTTCCTTTAGAATCATGAAACACTTCTCATTCCTAAATGCAAGGTGATTGTACCTACACTTGGCTAAATATTTCCTTAGATTTGTTAAAGCGTCCTCAAAGGTGTCCACATAAGCATTCAAATCATCCATACATACTTCTATGCCCTCATGAATTAAATCAACAAAAATGCCAAGTACAGCCGGATCTGGAATGTAGCAAGGGCATTGCATAGCCCAAAGGGAAGCACCTTATAAGAATATGTACCCCAAGGATAGGTAAAAATTGTTTTTTCTTGGTCCTCTAGGGAAATGATAATCTAGGTATACCCACTAAAGCCATCTAGAAAGGAGAAATACTTCTTCCTTCCCAATGTATCCAATACTTGGTTAATGAAGGGTAAAGGGTAGTGATCTTTGAGAGTAGCCTTGTTCAATTATCTGTAATATATGCACACTTTCCATTTTCCATTCATTTTGGGAACTATAACCATGGGAGAGACCCATTGGATATCTGATATAGGTTAAATAAAACCAACATCTAACAATTTTTGTAATTCTGTTTTCACTATTTATTTTAGAGTTGGTTTCATCCTCCATTGAGGTTGCCTAACAAGTTTAGCACCTTCCTAAATGTAGATATGATGGGTACATGTGTTGGGATGGGTATGGATCCCCTTCATGTCAGTATATTCACAGGAAAAGACATCTAAAAACTATTGGAGTGTTTGTATTAGTTCAATCTCTTGGGAAGGAGTCAGATCATGATTTAGATTTAGATTCTTACTAGGAAAAATTTCAACTATCTTAATGCATGTCTTAGAAACAGAGTGAATGGGAAATGTTGTTTGGAAGGATAAAGATAGTTCCCTTATAGTGCAATTTTCTTGAAATTTAGGACTTAACAAATAGTCAATGCTTGTTTTCCCAAGGAATGGATTATGTTCTTCAAAATTCTGTGGAAAATCAAGATTACTAATACAATTATTGATCAGATTCTCAGTAGTATCATCTTTAGGCTTCATGGACTATTCAATTGTTACAATAGGGAGTAAAATTTCATTATTCCAATCATAAGGATCCTCTATCCATAGGATGTTGTTTGTTGAAGGTTGGTTTGGGGATATAACGTAAGTTTCTTTACAGTTTGACTATTGGAAATGGTCATTTCACCAGTCCTACAACCAATAAGAGCATCAACTGTATCCAACCAAGGTCGACCCAAAATAAAAGGTTTCCCCACTAGGTTGGACTTAGGCTGAATCAGAACAAAATAAACTACATATTTCCAAGAATATAAAGAAACAATTATATCCTCTACGACCCCTACTAGTTTGATCTTGGATCTATTAGCTAGTTCCAAGACCATAGGTGTTGGTCTCAGGTCAGACAGTTGTAATCTATCCATATTCAAGGTGGTCATGATGTTTATAGAAACACTTAAATCAACAAGTGTATTTGAAATAGGGATATTATTAATGATAGTAGTAACAATAGGATTCCTTGGATCAATGTATTTTCCACCATAACCTTTCCATACATAGTTTCATCAATTTGTGTGCTTCATAAATCTCTTCAGAATATTCATTTTCATCCACAACTACTAGAGTTTTAGGATCAAGCACTTTTCATGTTCTTAACTGAACTACATAAGTTGGAAAAGGATACAATTCAATGTTATTGGTTGGTTGCATTTCCTTATTAATGTTAGGGTTTGGGACTAGCTGGGATGGTAGTGATGTTGAGGAGGTGACTGATTAGGAGGTAACAATGGTTGTGATGGAGTTAGTTGGGGTTGAGAAAAAGGAAAAGGTGGCTATGTGGGTGAAGAGTATTGAGGGTATTTTTTTGTGTCATAGGAAACTGCTGCTGTTGTGGAAATTGTTGAGGATATTGCTGAGATTGAAATTGCTGAGGATATTGAGGTTGGGGAGGATAAAAAGATGGTATATTTCCTGAACTATATCCCCTCCAATTTTGTTGCCAAGGTTGATTAGGATTTTGAGGAGGGTGCCATATTTTCCAAGGGGATGGAAAATTCCCAATCTGTCCATTATTAATATAAGGTGCAACAAATTGATTAGCAGGGTCTTGTACATTACTTGATGGTCGAGGTTTCCATGAATTCTTTTTTCTTCTTCTTCATAAATAGACTTAAACCCCCGAAGTGAAGGACAATCATCTATATCATGATTATCTACACAAAAAGCACAAACTCGAACATTATTCAAAGGGAATTCTTTGAAAGGATGTTTCTTCCTACATCCAGAACATAAAATTGACAAGATAACATCTTCCTCATTTGCCCAAAAATATCTATTTTGAAATTTTCTAACAGATTTCCAATTTCATCCCTTGAAACACCTCCAGTGGCTGATCCGAGATATAGGATCTCTAGGTCCTTTTTCAGCTTTAGCCCGACTCCTCAAATACTTCTTGCATAAGTCCACAATTTCTACCAAAGGAAGGTGAGAAATATCTCTTGATCCCATCAAATTTAAAACATCTAGATACTCATCCTTAATACCCTTGAAAATTAAAGTTCTAATGATATCATCATTCATCCATGCTTGTTTATTCTTTTGGAAATTGTAAGAAAGCCTTTCAGTATAATCCTCTAATCTTCCTTCATCACGTTGCTGCATATTAGAAATATCCTCTTTTGAATTTCTGATTTTGCAGTAATCGTGATACTTTTTAGGAAAAGTGGTTTTCATATCATCCTATGTAGTAATAGAATCATTGGCTATCCCCATAAACCACCAAAGCGTTGAATCTTTAATTGTCCTTGGAAAAAGTTTCAGTTTATGTCCATTCTTAATGTAATTTCAGCTATGACATAAAATGTCAAACTCAAAGAGAAATGCATCAGGATCTTATGTGGGAATACCATGAAAATGACGCAAAGTAGACCGTGGGATGTTCTTCATAACAATATTTTGATTGTCCAAAATAGGAAATCCAAATTTTGATTCACCTGGATCTCGATCCCTGTGCTCATTTCCTCCATGGTTTGACCCTTGATCATTATCTCATGGTGATTAAACTCAATTTGAAAGAGATGGTTCAAAAATTGCATTGACAGATGGTTCACCATATACTTCCCTATATATCTCGTCAACAATTTCCTGAATTGAAGGTGGGGTAAACGTTTTGTGACCAAATCCTCCGAGAATAGTCTATATTGTTGCCTGATAATTTTGGGGGTTCAAATTATGCAATCAGGGGAGTTAGTATTGTCCCTTAAAACACTCCAAGAGTAAATATTCTCTCAGTTACTAATACTTGCTCCTTTTCTGCCTTGCTTCCCTATGGGATATGACTGGTAAATTTAATTAGTGATATAATAGTCTCCTCTATAGGAGGTGTTCCTACAGAGGTAATTATGCCAGTCCTAGAGTTATTTTGAGGTGTTGGGGGTCTTATTTTACCTATATTGTTAGAGGATGGAATATTTTAAGTTTAATTTACTCTACTACTGAATCTTCCTTTTCTATTTCTAAATCTATTCATTCATGACAAGAGCTTGGAAAAGTCTTCACCAATGGTGAGAGAGCAGGAGAACTTACCTTCTTTCACCGATAGTGGTTGCGCAGGTTCTTACCTCTCATATTATTATTCATTCCTCCTTCTTGTTGTGAGTAACTAGACAAATTCAAAAAGAAAAAGTGAAGCTCACTCAAAAACTAAACCAATCCTTTTCATACTTCCCTGGAAACGATGCCAAAAATGTTGGTGAAATCATATAATCTTAATTTCCAAACACTTTAATGTTGACCATAGGTTTGTAAACTTATGAATTATGAGAAAAATCTATGCGGGATTGATTAGAGTGTATAGTGACCTTCAATGAGTGCTAACCTATAAATTGAAATAAAAAAAATCTATCCAATAAATGATATCAATACACACTTACAAAATGTAAAGGTCAATCCTGTAGTTCCAGTGATATTCCTAAAATTGAACTAGTTTGACACTTGCATCACTTAAAAATTTTCTCTAGTGTAACCAAATCTAAATCATTGATCATATGATGAGGTAGACTAACTTTCAGAAAGCTTTTGGAATCTAGTCTTGACCAATAACTATTCTCTGTAAACTGAAAGGAACAAAAACTATAACAAGAATGTATATTGATGTACTGCTTCATGGGAGTCTTTAAGTATTTAGTCACAGAGGATTATCCATGTCTCATGTGGATAACCTTTCATGCTCACAGAGCATTTACCCATAGTACCATGTTTCTGTCTATCCCAATACTTACAAAGTTTCTGTAACCGGTTATTGAATCTTAAACCTATTGCATGCACACACCTTAATGCTATGAAAACCAAATCTAGAATGTATGATACTCGTTGAAATTGATCTATTCTATGATAAAATTAACTGAAAGAATGATATGTCTAATATACGAAACATGATTCTATTTACATCGCAATACATCCATACCGGATAATGAATATACCGACAATGAAGTGTTTGCAACACAAAACTATACACAACAAATACAGGTGATAGTAAACCATTGAAGGGGGGCCTCCTCCTCAGGTATAACCACACTCTACAGGTAACCAGAACTTTAGAATTTCATAAGCATAACAAATTCTATATCAAGATGGAACACATGAATTATAACAAAATTGTAATGAGTCTTGATCCACTGTCCAATTTTTTATTAACCTCCTTGAAAAATAATACATTACATATATAGTTCTCCACGTGATAACAATAGAAAAGAGTGGAGAAGAGCACTCAACAGTGATTACAGTAATTATGGAGGAAATAGAGGAAGCTGTCCCGATTTAGCTATAAAGAGAGACGTATACATGAACCCGTTTATCTGTCATAACTGGAAGAGTGATTACATTGTAAAAACATATAGAGGATCTGTCAAGATTCAAAGAATCAACAGATCCTCTAATTAAGGCAAAAACTGCATAATCCTCTACTCTGCGAATAGTCTCCCAACAACCCAATATTGAGGTGACACCAAGGAAAAATCATAAAAACCAACAGAAGGTTGACCTGGCCTATGTCATTCTAGAAAAGACCCATGTGTTTGTTTTCAATTTTTGTGCCTACAGGTACCACAAACAACTCGACTTATAGGCTTGATCCAAGCCTGTAAATACATGTCATTAAACAATTTAAAGGTAAAAGTCAATTTATTTATCAAAATAATGATAATAATAACACATGAATGATTTGGAATACCTGAGATGCTTTCCAAATTATACATAAAGGTATTTGATGTCAAAAGATGGACAATTGAGGATTTTTGAGAGAAAAAGGTATTCTAAAGATTGCAAAAAGGGTCAAAATGGTGATCAAAACATAGACAATTCAAGCACCCAACACCAACCATGCAGTGGAACACCATTTTCACCTTCCCAAGTGCACATAGAAACACTTCCAACATTGTAGAGAAACACTATTGTCACCCAAGTTCCCACCAAACGTCGAAGCCAAGGAACCAAAAGAGAAGTCTAGGTTCCTACCAACATCTCTAGGTTTCATCACCAAGACCAACCCATACATACCTCCTTTAAACACCTAAATTTTGTCCGCCTTCACACCTATGCATCATTACCACATTCTATTTCCATTATTTTTACCTTGGTAAAACCAAAAAACCAAAATCTCATATAAAAGGGTCATTTTACAAAATTAATTTGCTCAATTATCTAAAAAATGGGAAACTTATGCCCTGACTTGTTTTTTGGATGTTTCTCATTTTTATCACTCAACAAAAAGAAGAAACCTGGCATGAAAACTATGGTAGCCCAATTTGGAAAAATGATAAAAAGGTGAAAGGCACAAAATCAAAGGCAAAAGCTAAAAATTAAAAAAGCCAAAAGCCAAAAATAAAAAATAAAAATCAAAGCCTTATCCTTATCTTAGATCTATCAGTCGTGCCTATAAATGAACCATCAAGGTCCATCACTCAACACCCATTCTCCATACATTACTCAAGTTGTTACTATGTGAAAATATCCCTGAGACCATAACTCGCTTTGTGTTCCATTCTCAACCTTCTGGATATTGTGTACGTGACGTGTGGCTAGAGAACCTTGGATTGCAAGGAGACCAAGTGAACCCTCCCTCAGATAGCTGCAGGGACCTCTCCTACTATAACTCAGAGATGATATTAAATCCTTGTAAATGCCATTTTTTACATAATGAAAGAGCATTCTTTATTTTTTGTTTCTATTTGTTTGCTTGATAAAAAGTGCAAAAAAGATTAATTTAGATTTATTTTAATACATTTTGTATGTTGGATTAGTTTAGTTGTTTAATTTATGTTTTGTTTATTTTCTTTTCCATTGAGACTACTAAGTTTAGCATAACCCTTAGTAGGTGCATCTTTGCACGTACTGGTGTGAAAACACCCGCAACAATGTTTGGCAACCATACTAGGGACGATCTCTATCAGTCCACAGTTGTGCTTGTCTAGCCTTTCCAGCCATTGATTGAATTTTATTGCTATTGCTTGAGTCATTAGAGTCCTAAAACCATCCTGAATCTACCCTTTTTGATCAAGCTGGGCCTTTGTTTTTTCCAGATATCCTCTCTACAATATTTCTGTCCATCCAAAAAATCGTTGAAAATTGCAAATTTTTAAACTAAGATATCTTTGCCTCCCGGGCTCATATTTGCGAGATTTGTTTTTCAAACCATGTATTTTTTAGAGGGTAATTCAAATATTTAATATGTTTCTATAAATTCAGCATAAAAAGTTACATAAATATGTCTTGGTTTCGCCCCCCCCTCCCCTTTTTTTTAACTACAAAATAAAAAAGTGTAAGCAATAGTTTTTATTTTATTTTGCTTGTTGTAGTGGTCTTCATGTTAATATTTTTTATTTCTTGCAGCGAAGAAAAATCCTTATTTTTTAATATTTGTTGTTTCTTTAGTTCTGTTAAAGATTCTCTTTTACTGCATATTTACTGTTTCAACGAGTGCTTGTTGAAAAATCAAACATTTTTCTGCTTTGAATGATAAATGTTTAGTTGTAGCATTTCTACTTTGAAATGATGTTTTCACAAACAAACAAAAAATTAGACTTAGTTTTGGAAGTTGTTCATTTCTTTTAAGCATTTAATTTCTTAGCTATTGTACACGCCACTGGTGCACACAATCACTCCCTAAATAAAACTATCGCTAGGTTCATGCTTCCAGTGAAGCCTTAAAATTAACTATAACTCAACAAATCTTAACCTCACTTGAGGACCAAAAAGAATTTAGTAGTTAGGTTCAAACATTGGGGATAGGAATCCAAAAAAACCCCTTTTTCATATAAATTTGAAACATAGTTGTTGTCTTTTAGGGATCCAAAATACCCTAGTATTTATTCGTATGGTTGACACCGATTTGTCGGAAGGCCTCTCCCTTAGCAGGGAAAGTGGCAATATTGGCTCCGTAAGTTTGAGTGGAATGTCACTCTCCACTCTGCATTGAAGGACACCAACTCGTTGTTCTCATCGTGAATGTTGGCCCCCATACCGGGTGCACGGTGACCCAAGAATTGAAGCCGTGGGACACCTTTCCGGACGTACCATGAACTTGGTAGCCTAGTAGCCATTCATCTAGGGTTTTTTTACTCGGATCTCTCTCGGTAGGGGGATATCCCTTAGCTAGTTGGTTCTCCATTTCGTATTTCCTAACGAAGGATTTCATCACCCTGCAGGGGATACAATTTGCGTGAGCTTGCATCTTTTAGTTAGATGTTTGCATGTTCCTATACCCCCTAGGATAGTGAGCCATTTCATTTTCTAGGAGTGATGCCTATTGGTATTTTGACCACTTTTTTGTTGCTCCCTCGTCATAGCACTATGTTGCGACCGATGTTTTGAGCTTGTTATTGGCCTAAGTGCCACTTTTTATTGAGATCTTTCATTTTGCACGTGTGGTTGCATTAGGATATTAAAGTATTTTTTTTGTACCACAACCCTTTAGCACTTACACACATGTCACCATTGATTCTTCAAGACACTCCCGTCAACTACGGGGCCAGTCTCCATAGTATGGTCCATTGGACCCTCCTCACTGCGCACATTGTCGTCCCCATATTTTCATCCAGACACCCCTATTTCACATATGAATCCCATGAGTCAGAGTCACCCATACATACAGCTCCATATAGTCCTATGGCCAACATTAATCCTAACCTATTTTATGGAGGGATTATCGATGGTGGACCCACTAGTGGCCCTATTTCCACTTCATCCATCCCTGGTGCCACTAGACCTATCTCCACCACTATGATACATCCAGTCACTGGGTCCATCCCCCCAAGTAGCAGACCCATCCCAATGACCACCTTTGCTCTAGCTATTGGAGGTATCCACGGGGGCACAAGATCCTCTTTCCAAGTTCCTCAACCCCCTTTGGGTGGTTCCATCATCCATCTCATGACGACCCCCACTCCTCCACCATTCAGTGGAGGTGCCCCCACTATCACTACTATGGATAGCATGCAGGTCCGGCCTACCATGTCACATCCTCCTTGTAATGTACCCACCCTTGGACCAAAGGCAAGGGAGGGAACATGAAGCCAATCTATGGGGCTTTTTAAGCAAACTCAGCCATTCATTATAATTCAAATTTTTAAAAACCCATGTGTGCAGATGTAAATTCAACAAACATGCACAGCGGAGATAAATTCATCCACACACATAATTTCATGTGCATTCGATATATCAATAACAACCATTTAACTTAACTCATTGTAGAATTAATTACAAGCAGAGAATATACTTATCTCAGTGTAATGTTGTCCCCAACAACTAGCTATGTCGCTGCAACGTTCCTCCCAATTGTAGGTCTCTGCCCATCCTATATTATTTCAGCACTCAGAGAGCACCCCTGAGCTGGACATGATATCTACAAGGGAAAAAGGGGATTTCAAACTCATACACAACCAAATAATCATTTGGATCTAAGCCAAGCCAGACCACTGCTGGGTTTATCAGGCTAAGTCTGAACCCTCTTCATTTGTGGATGGTTCCACTCAAGCTCAATCCAAAACAATGGAGACCCATATCAATCCCAACAATATCCTACACATAGAAAACTCATAAACTGGGCATGGGTACACATAACAGCAAAACCCCAAGTGTTGGGTATGGATGGAAAACGTGGGCAACCCAAAAACGAAGTGAGAAAGGGGGGAAAACAACCCTGCAAAGGCAACTTCATTTTCAGAAAACGTTTGGGGACAACCCAGGAGCAAAAACGACCTCCATTAAACCCCCAATTCGTGGTTCTCTTCTCCCAGCCACTGTGCTAACCAAAAATGAGTTCCCAGCAAGCCAAAAAACGCCCAACTAGCTCCAAAAATGCCCAGCAAGCTTCAAAAATGCCCAACAAGCTTAAAAAACGCCCAGCAAGCTTCAAGATAAAACACCCAACAAGACAAAAATGCCCAGCAAGCTCTCAAACGCCCAACAAGCCAAAAACGCCCAGCAAGCTCTAAAAACGTGAGAGGGTGAAGTCTCACCATGAATAAATGGCTTGGGAAGGCAACTCGTGGGTGTTTTCTTGCCCAAGAAGGAGAAACACGATTTTCCATGAGGGTGGCTTGCCCATACTCGAATTTGGACAGCCATACCTCCCCAATCCCCAAGGCATTAACTACTTCACCCAACTCTTGGGAGAAATGAATGATTGGGCACCAAAGTCAACATGGGTAGTTGATGGTTCATGGGTTCTCTCATTGACACTTGGCTTGACTTGATTGGCTCAAGGGTTTGAATATTTCTCTCCCAATTCCTTGTAATAGCATGCCCCCATCTCTTGTTGCATTGCATAGCTAGTTGTGGGAATTTTTATATTAAAATGCATATTTACAGTTCCCATGGTTCTCTAGCACATGGGCAACATAATATCTAATACTTGCATCTTCAAGGTCGAGCGTTCACTAGCGGGGCCTTGGCCTTGAGCTCCACACTAGGATCATACAAAATATGCGTACAATATTTACATTACAACCCAAATATCAGAAGGGTCAAGAATGGGGACATTACACTCCTGTAAGTTTTCCATTCATGGCCAATATAAACCTTCTTCACTAGCGCTGCATCCAAGTGGTATATTTATCAACCCCATGGGACGCATTCCACCTTTGCATCCCTTGCATCGACTTTCTTGTAGTTCTTCTAGTTACCAGTCCATTATGACGCTGGTGTTGAGATTCTCCTATCTCGTAGATAGAATACAACCACCCATATCACGGACCATATCCATGAATGGCGTAGACGTCGCAGTTTGTGTAAGATCAAATTACACGACTGCATATTTTTAGATTGGTTCTTGAAATATCTCATATCATCTATCACTAAGGATGTAGCATCTGAACGACCCCAAACCAAAGAAGAGGGCATAGTGAAATCCCAACAATTCGACCTTATTTACGCACAGTCTGGCTACTTATACACGATACTACCTAATGCCCCTCGCGGTGATTCCTCTCAGAAGGATGCACCAGGGGAATCTCACGCTACTGACGGCATCATTGGCCATATTGTGTCCACCATTTGGTCCTATGTGCCTATACCTCCACCACCAACCCCCGTATATCACCCCACACCTAGTACTACACATCCCGCCATGAGATGTGGCCCCAATCTTTCATGCGCAACAAATCATTCTGGAGCTACTGCTTTGTATGTTCCACCAGCCTAGACTCACCATACACATGGACCCACATATGTGACACCCAGTTATATTCATAACCCACAAGTGTATGCCCCCCCTCCTACACCACCCGTTTATTATCCACCGTCGGTCACACCCACTCCCGCCCAAACTCAAGCTCCTCCCATTCCATAAGGGCAGGTTTATGCCAAGCAAAACTAGGCTCAAAACCAACCCTCCCAGCAAAACCAACAAGGTCAACCTAACAAGCGACGAGGTAGGAACCGTGGCAACAATCAACAACTAGGCAGGGGCGGACAACCTCCTAATGCCCCCAACAACAAAGGTGCTGTGTCAGCCAGTCAAAACCCCAATCAACAGCCTTGGAAAGGAAATAACGCTTACTTATGCACGAACCACCCATGCTCTTTTTGTGGGGTTTACAGCCATTATACGCACCATTTCCCCAATTTGGCGAGAGCCAAACCACTTTGGAATGAGGAAAACCAACATCAAGAGACTGCCGCACCTTTGGCACCACCAAACCCATTGTATCCCACCGCATAACCCATGGTTTTACAAAATCCCTTACCCACGCAAGGGGTCATCAATACCCAACCCATGGTACCCACACAAGGGGGCACTGCTACGCAACCACTAGTTACTGATGCCACTTCTTCTAGTCAGGTCCCTAAATCCGAAGTTCACCATCTTTTAATGATGTCCTCTCCTAAAGTAAACCTCCAAACGCACCGTAATCAATATAGTTCAGTTACTGATACCATTCCAGCATATAAGGCTGCCACGTCTACCCCTGTAGACCATTATTTACGAATCCCCCCATTGCTAGTAGAAAGGCCCCCCAAAGCCCCCAAATTCCCTTTGTGTTGCATCACCAATAACCCCAACACTCGTGCTGCCCCCAATTATAACATCGTGGATGACTTATCCCCTGCCCCGCTGCTATGTCAGCCTCAAAAGTTTTGAAGAGCTGCTCAACACAACGCAAAGGATTGTTTTCTGCTTTAGGTGTGATCGACCATTTTGACTCACGATTGATGGCATTCGACTTAGACCAGTATGAACCCGACATGCCTTCGTCCATCGCATTCTAGATCTCATTTTTGATATGAAACTTAGTTATGCATCGATGAGGGTGCCTCTACACGCATCATGTCCACATTTGTGTGGTCAAAGCTCATATCCCCTCCTCTACAACCATCCACGACCGCCCTTCGAGCTTATGATGGCTACACAGCTCAACCACAAGGCCTTCTTTCCAATGTCCCCATCCAGTTAGCTGAAAAAACTGTCCTGATTGACATCGAATTCGTAAATTCACAACTTGACTAAAACCTTCTTCTAGGACGAAGCTACATGTACACGATGAAGGATGTTGCCTCTTCTTTTTTTTAACTCATGATGTTTCCCCATGTGGGACAGGTCGTCAAACTTGACCAACTTACTTACTACGACCCTAACGCACCCACTACGCCAGAGAATGTCTTCCCCATGGTTGAAAAACCTATACTTGGTGTGTCTACTCCTTTGATTTCCTCCATGGGGTTGGATCTTTATTCTTAGGCACCAATGACCTCCACATATGTCACCCTACCTCTGTCCCCTCCTGCCATTGAAATATCGGACTTGTGCACAATTTCATCAAGTAAATCATTTCTTGAAGCACGGGTTTCCATCCAACCAGTACCCAAACCGCGACATCAACAACCACCTCAACCCTAACCGTCGTCGGTACCTAGCCATGTGGGAGCTACCCCAATCCACACAATCCCATTTTTGTTCCTTCCATTAGGAGCACGGTAAGCATGCTTCTCATGGAAACGCTAAAGCTTCTGGCATTAAAATTAGGGCTTCCCATTTGGTACTTACCCACACCAAATCCCGCTCTGTCCCCATAGGTTGTGCTTCAACCGGTTCAACCCATCAACACCACCAATTACCTGCCCCCTGGGGTGTCGGAAGAAACGACATCCAATCATGCTCCCCCTTAATCCAAGAATATTGGGGTCAAATCCACTAAAAACAACACCTCAAAAACTACGAACAAAGTCATGAACCCCCCTTCCCCTGCCTCAGATCAATCCTCTTTTGCTTGCGCTTTGTACAATACCTTGAATAACACTACCCATAATTGTCTGCACTTTCCCATCCTTCACACTCATGTGCAATCATTAGATGATGATGAGAGCATTCTGGTAGTTCATTTTCCGCCCCCTCCTCATATGCGTAACAAATAGTTGTGCACCAACTAGTCGTGTGCAATCTGTGGCATCTATGGCCATTATCCCACCACTGCCCCAACCTACAAGAATATCAGTTGGTGCTAGCTGAGTTGCAAAATCCATATTTAGAGTCCTCGATCACCATTATTGAGGAGATCCACCCCCCAAAATCCTCATCGGCCAAGGTAAACACCATTTACATGACTTCAACTAATCCCTCCGACCTATCTATTTAACCTTTTCGAATCGATGAGGAAATCAAATTTCCACGTCATGGGGTAAGCCCAAAACATTGCCTGCTCATCATCGTCATCATTCTTGTCAGCGATATTGGGGGCATCCACCCCGCAAGGAGAATCCCCCATCATCATATCATCAATTCAATGTGCCACTAGGGCCAATAACGTCATGGTACACCCCCCTTCTAGTAGTTGATCAATTCCTTGCCGATCCCTCTCTAAGAGAACATCTACACTGCATTGAAACCTCTAGGCTAGGGGGCATAATAGATTACCTTGACCCTAGGATAGGGGGCATGCTCAATCATTTTGACCCTATCCCATCACATCTATATCGGTCTTTCAGTGAGCCCATCGCTCAACCCAACACATATGTGATCCACAATCACAAACCCCATGCCCATATAATGGGGGAAAGACCTTAACCCTACTCACTTTTGCACATGCACGATATCAACCATTTCTTGAGGTCGCATGTCACTTGAATATTTTTTTTATTTCCATATGCACATTTTACGCTTTAGTATCGTTTCCACGCGTACAGGTTCAGGTTGCGGTGAAATCCACTTGTTTCAGTTGACAACTGCTCCCTACAAGTATAACACTTCAAACTTGCATATAGGTCATCTTCTCCCCCAGAGTATCTAATGCATTGATCCAATTTCTCATTTATGCCTATAGGGCCCCCCTGTTCAAGTAAGTGGCCCAACCCAACCATCTTTGCATTTGCTTTTACTTGGCAATGTAATACCCCTATTTTGACCCTTAGGTTGTATTGGCTTGTAATGTAAATATTGCATGTAATGTGTGTATTTTCCCTAGTGTGGAGATCAAGGCCAAGGCCTCACTAGAGGATGTACAAGTTTTAGTTAACAGGAAAGTATTTGGTATTTTGGTAACCATGTGCTAGTAATCCATGGAAAATGTAAAGGATATAAATGACACCATGTAAATCAAATAGCAAGGGTTGGCTATGGCTGCAACTAAAATGAGGGGGATATGTGTATCCACTAGGGAGAGGTAAGGGGGTGTGGGATGGAACCCTAGGCTTCCACTTGTCCATTTGTGAACCCCTTTGACCTCCATGCTAACATTTATTGTTACTATAAGAGGGTGGTTGAGAAGCCTTGTTCATGAGGCCGATGGAGTATGGGTGACCCTACAAATCCGTAAGGTAGGGTATGACTTACATTACTTATCCCTCAAGCCACTAAACAACCTAGTAGTTTGGCCGTCCTGGTGACTAATCCATGGTTGACTACGAAACTGGGGGGGATTCATTCATTCACCATGTATTGCAGAGCGGACGAGTAGAGAAGAAAGAACTAGAGAAATCACGATTGGAGGAAGGCCACGAATTTTAGAGCTAAGAACGATGAGAAATCGATATCCCGAAGTCTTGGGTGTATGTGAGTGGGTGAGATGCCCAGAAAAACAGTGGGAAGAGGCCAGGAGGGTTTATTTCTACATGTTAGAGTCAGAGACGACTCATTTACCTGGATTTAACAGTCAGGGCCAGCCACACTTGCCAGATCAGTGCTAAGGGAAGGGGCAACCTAGGGACTGCTCAACAATGGAGGGGACCTTACTTAGGCTGAGAGTGGAGGTGATGGGGGTTATTGAACTTTTTGAGATAATTGGTATATGCCCATAGCTCTGTGGAGGAGCTTATTGAGCTAGAAATACCTTACCTTCCTTCCCCATTTTCTTGACAAATCAACTATGTGATAGATTCCTTGATGGACTGTGAACCAAAGTTGTGAGGGAGCCTGAGTGATACTCCTTAGTGGATACATAGCCCTAGCTCGGGGGTGGTATTTGAGAGTTGAAATAATACAGGTTGGGCAGAGACCTATGGTTGGGTTGGAACGTTGCAGTCCATAGCCAGTTTGCTTGGAGATTTAATGTAGAAGATAAGTGTTCCTTATGCCTTGAATGATGCCTATTCTACACCTGTGCATCTATGTTTATTGATGTCTGAATATATATTTTGATTTAGATGGGTGATAAGGATGATTTCCCATGTAATAGGTTTCATTTTGTGGTGTATGTTATTGATTGATGAATGCTTGACACATTGTGTGTTGATGATGATGCTTTCAGCTAGGATGGTTAAGTACATGCATGCACCTATTTACTTATGTGAATGGTCCAATGATGAATATGATTGTATGCTTATGCATTCATGTCATTTCCTTATCTCTACACCCTTGCATCTTTATATGATGATAGAACTCATATGGATTTGGGCTTAAGGAATAGGGCTAAGTCCCAACATGTTGCATCATCAATCTTCCTAGAAGAAATGGACTGATGTCATGAAATTTTAAGTGTGTGTATAAGGTTTCATTTCCCTATATTCCTGGATGTATGAATCTGCCTATGTGAATGACCTATTATACTGTTGCACAATTGTATTTCCATTGGTGTAATGTCCCTAGATTGTTCAATTGTGAATTAGGTTTAAGTCTGGAAAATGTGTAGGACACTCCATCCAAGACTTGGGAAAGGAATGAACACCCCTGTTGATCAGATTAAGGAGAAGAGACATGGCAGAGTGGAGCAGAGCTTCTAGAGAGTGGTGGAAGAGGTAAATATGGGGTTTAAGGCCATATTTTGGAGTGAAAGAAGGGCAGGACCAATGTTCTCATAATTGGATGAGGATCATGTAGCTGCATAGTGCTCTCCAAGAGATTTTCAACTGTACCGGAATTGTCCAGTTTGGCTTTAGGATGAAGAAGTTATGGGTTGGAGAAATTCGCTAGTTGGGATTTCACTTTTCCGAATTCCGCATGCGGATTGCGGATTGCGGAAGGATGACTTTTTTGGATTTGTGATTTGGCGTTCCTCATTGTAGATTGAAGATTGCGGATTGCGGAAGTGAATTTTTCCGGAGCGATGGAGTTTGGCGTTCTACATTTCTGAGTTCCACATTATGGATTGTGGGTTGCCAAAGTGAAGTTCTCCGAAGCAATGGAGTTTGGTGTTCTGCATCGTGGAAGTGAATTTTTCCGGAGCGATGGATTTTTGTGTTCTGCATTTCTGAGTTCCGCATTGCATATTGCGGATTGCGAAAGTGAAGTTTTTCGGAGCGATGGAGTTTGGCGTTCCGCATTTCTGAGTTCCGCATTGCGGATTGAGGATTGCATAAGTGAAGTTTTCCAGATTGGCAATGTTGGCATTCTACATTTCTGAGTTCTGCATTGCGTATTGCGGAAGTTAGAAAGGTAATTCGGTGAGGTGAATTTGGGCTTCCGCCTTTCCGAATCCCGCAAGGTGGATTGCGGATTGCGGATTGTGGATTGCTGATCATTGCAGATCCTTTGAATTGTTTGGGAAAAATAAATAAAAGAATTAGCAGGTTGATTCACAGGTGTCTCCCATCGCCTCTAAAGGGTACCAAGGTGACCGAGGACATGACATGCAATAGGTCCAACCTTACATGGGTGACCATTTTATTACCCCAGGCATTTGGTGCCAATTCTGTTCGTATCCCCATAGGATCATGAGTCATCATAATTTGACATCCAGAAATGAAGCCGCGTGCATTCAATTCACATTGTCAACTCATTGGCCAATCCTGTAAGTGGACTCCCGACATGGAGTTTATTTTAAGCTCTTTTCTGAATCCTTAAAGAATGAAAAGATCATCGAGAAAACTTGCTTCCTTTCATGCTTGTCAAAGTATTTGAAAGGGCATCCATTCACTATGCCTGTTACCCCTTTTTTGGACCGGGTGGACTAATTACGAAAAAATGAATACTCTAGCCACTTTGGTTAGAAGAGTTATCCATTGCACACGTTTATGATTTTTCAGGCTTTGGGGACTAACATACAAAAAAGACCACTCACAGAGTCTTCTTTCCTTTTTAAGACTCTCTAAAAATGAAAACACCAACGAGCATTCATCATCTTGGGATCATCAAAATCCACATGACGGTACTATTTCGAACACACTTCTATCCCTTCTTTGAGCTCGTTAAACTATGAGCAAGGCCCTGTTGGCACCCCAACAAGTCCCCTTGATTTTACACAAAATAAAGGGCCCCCATGTGAATTTTGTAAATATCTAGTTATGGTTTTCCTTGGTTTAAAAGGATAATTCCATGATCCTTTACTCTTTGGGTTGCTTGTTTTGGTTTTCATAAAAACAATTTGCTTGAGTGTTTTTCCTTGAATACTTCGAGTAAGTGTTTCTAGTTACCTTTCTTTGATGACTTTGCGACTTTTTGATTATTTATTTTTATCACATCTTTTTACTGATTATTTTTGTCGAAAGGTTATCCTTTTATCGTTTGAATCTTTTTGCCTCCTACTAGTTAAAGAACATTTGTATGCTCTTATTTGACCTTTGTTGATTCAATTGTACACCTTACTTTGAAAGAATTCAATTAACTTGATCTTACGACAACCTTGCTTAATTCCAGGCCTTTATAATTTTATTGATCAAATTATCATATTGGTAAATTCAGATTAATTATCCATATACTCAATTTGATCTACACCTTAAAAAGATATCTGTTAGGGTTTAGTGATGAGTACATACTTATCCATTTATACATTCGTCTCTTCTAAACTTTTCATGATATTTTTTTTTTAAATTTAATTGGTCCTTTGTATACGAAAGAAGATTGAAAATTAATTTATAAAAAGGTTTGAATTAAGTAAAATGATTTGGTGAATGTCTTCAATTTTTTTTTTTTTTTTTATATTCATGATTCTCACATTTTATAAACTTATTTAA
This sequence comes from Larix kaempferi, assembly GCA_027924585.1. Lineage (NCBI taxonomy): Eukaryota > Viridiplantae > Streptophyta > Pinopsida > Pinales > Pinaceae > Larix > Larix kaempferi. The sequence goes on along the minus strand of BSBM01000462.1, from coordinate 301,221 downwards.
ATTACTTTTGTGAAACTATTCCTTATAACTCCAAGTAATTTTTGTATTAATCATTTATGTTTCCAAAAATTAACTTTTTTAAGCGATATATATTCATGACATATATGGAGGAAAATGTATACAATTTTGCATAGTGATTATTCAAAAGGAAAATCCAACCCTTTTCTATTGTTTTACCTTCACGACAACTTCACAATTGTAATAATATTATAATTATTTTTTATACATTTTAATATATACATCTTTTTGGGCATTAAAGAATCGGTTATATGCCAGCTTGTACGATACATGTCAATACAAGATTGCATCAAGAGAATCATTGGGATCCTGTTAATTGGTCGTGGAATATCGTCTTATTTCATCACGAGAATGCATGAGAATCAAATATAGATACACCAAGAATATTATTCATTGCCGGAGCAGTCTTATCTCACCATACCTACAGAGATTTTTCACCTGCGTGAAAAGGGAAGTGAAATCGCTAATCTGCTCAAATGAATACTCAGCCATAGAAAGAAGTTTATCGTTGATTTTTACATTTTAGTTTATTCTATTACTCTGCGGTTGTATTTTTATCAATTTTATATTTCATATCTGAAATTTTTATAAGATATCGTTGTTTTGAAGGTAATTTTTGTAACTTCTTTCCAATACATTGTAATTTTCATAAATGTAATGCCATCAGCAATACAAAGCCTTAGTTTGCTGGAAAAGTGGAAGGGTTCAATGTGTATTGAAACGGAATGATGAAGAGCAGCTGCTAATGGATAGTGATCTATTTAACTAAAAGGCCGCATATTCTCTGTGTATAAGAAGGAAGAGATTGGATCGAGACAAATAATGGTTGAAAGGACTGAAGAATCGCCAACCACCTGTGAGGTAAAAGGATAAACATGAATAAGATCGTTGGATTCCCGTCATGGTTCAGCAGTCGATTTTCTGCAACAAATTGGGAGCAAATTAAGGCGAAAATCAAAATTCCGAGACATGGGTTTTTAGCAGAACGGACTCATTTAGCTGATTTGAGAGGAATTTCCTCAAACAAATGAAACATTTGAGAGATATACAAGGTTCTCTGGACACGTTTATTTTCAGTTGCGACCAACAAGGAAAGTCAGTTAAGTTTCTGTTTGTTTTATTGTCTATTTAAACAATGGCAGCACTTCATCCAAGGAGGGGGGAAGGTCTCTGCATAATGGAGATAGTTTTATTCTTTATTCTCTTTCTATTTTGTAAATATTCATGTCCGCAAATAGAGTGGAGATGCTGCTGCCAGAGGGAAGGCTTGATAGAGTGAAAGGAAATTACTTTCCCAAGTTCTATTCTGCTTTTTCTGTTTGATTCAAGATCATGAAGAACATATTGGTGTCATGTCTGATTCAGTCTTGTGAATTTATATAAAATTTTCATAGCAATCTTCCGTGTTTAAAATTCGCTTACAGTTATATTTTATGAAATTTGTGTGAATCATATGAAATGACTAAAGTCAAAATGCATTTTCATGTTCGATCCTAATAATATTTTTAATCATTTTATTATGTCTGCTTTACGCATTAATAAATTGATTGGTTGATTTACTTTGTGTTTTTATAAATATTCTATCAATTAGTTTAATATCTTTTAGTTCCGACATTAAAGTGTTGTGTTAATTTCTTATTATTATGGTTTTAAGTTATTAATGATTATTTTTTAAGTATCTTTTTAATCATAATTTATTTTATAATCGACAATGATTTTAATTATAACTATGATTAGTTTTTAATGTTATAGTTATTTTTATAAAAAAAATTATTGTTTAATAGTCAATAATAGTTAACATAATTTATTAATCATCCTCCTGTGCAGGATAGCATATGATAGAAATAGATTAGTTTAATTTTTAATGGAAAGTTACAGTGTGCTTTGTGTTTTCCTTTGAAATTTGTATTTTAATTAAGTTTAGTTTATTTTATTAAATAGTTTATATATGATTGTGAGACTCTCAATTCTTGAGAGTAAATCTACAAAGGCAGCGGGGCCTTTGTTCCCGCGAGAATTAGCCATATTAAACATACCGAGGGTTGCAGTAAGCGCCTTGTATGGGTTAGTTCTCTTTAGTTGGTCTTAACCAGAAAATCCGGCCAACAAATGGCGCTAGAAGGAGGGCATGAGGTAAAACAAATGGTTTTTATTTATATTTTTGTATTGTTTATTCATTAACTATTTATCCTCTAGCTCTTATATTTCAGTGTATTAAATCTTATTCTTCTATGCTGTCATACACGCATCATAGGGTTGGTTAGATGGTAAGCTAATAAATTTGAGTTATTTTTAAATTATGTTTTATTAATTATGGCTCATTCCCATATCCCTGCATGGGAGTCCAACACGGCATTGAACCTGCATGGACCATTGCATGAGCTCCCTAGAAAGGTAGTTACTTTCTTTCCAAAGTTTGATGGTGAAGGGAATATCACAGCTTTGGAACATATAAGAAAACATGAGTTTGTATTACGTTTATTTGATATTCAATATGAAGATGTTGTATGCAGGCTTTTCCCCTTCACTTTTGAAGGTAAGGTATCAAACTAGTACTATGTTCTTCCCATTGACACTATTCATGGTTGGCCTAATTTTAGAAGAATTTTTCAAAGTGCTTATGATAATTATAATGCGATTGATATATATCTTGAGTTGGATGAAATACAGGTCAAAGAAGGTGAATCTATACGTGATTTCAACACACGCTTCCGACAGATATATCATCGACTCAAAGAAAATCATAAACCTTCAGGTGACATTCTTTATCAGTGGTATGTGCGTTCCTTACCCAAATCTATAGCTATGTTTATTGCACAAAAAGGTGTAATTGATTTTGATCAAGCATGCGAGCACGCACAAGCTCTTGAGAAGGATTTTAAGAAGTATTCCCATGACCTTTATTCCTCTTTATTTTCTGATAATGATGTTAATAAAGATAATGATGAAGAAGATAATGAATATGAGATTTATAGGTTGAAAGATCAAATTAAGATTTTGCATAATGAAGTTCTATCAATCATGCATGATGAAAGGAAAGTTGCAGCTATGTACACAACATTAATAGGTTCACAAGAAAACCAAAACATAGTTGTAAATTCATTACATATTGATTATAATTATCCTCCACCTGAAATTGAATATAAGGAATGCCTTACGAAAAATTATCATTGCTTTGAATCCACATCTCAAACCCCTGAAGTAGATAATAATTCAAGTTCTTTTGATTTATTAGTAAAAAATATTACATCATTTAATCACTTTGATCAACTTTGTCATAAATCTAAAATTGATTTGCAAACTAGTAACTTTGCTCTAGATACCAATAGATTTGTGAAGGAATCAAGTTCCTTTCATAGTTTACCATTTGCTAGAGTTGATAACTCTTTAGAATCTGACTCTCTTGATCATAAATCTTTCTCTGATCTGTATTACAAGTCTGAAGTTGATATTGAAAGTTCAAAATCTACGAGAGAGATAGCTCTAAATTCAATCGATAAATGTAATATTTTAATATCAAACCAATTTTGGAGTTGTCCTCAATCTAACTCTTCAACTTCAAACCAAAGTTATGTTTCATATGATTATGTGAGTAATGACAACTTATTTAATGATTATACAAACTCACCTACTATTGAGACATTGGGTAATAATTACGAATGTCAAGCAGAAATATCTCATACTCCTAAAACCAAGGATAATTTTAGAGGTGAAATTTAGCCCATGGGCTATTTTTCAATGTTTTTTCCCAAAAAAAGATTCGCCAATTTGCATTTTGTGAAGCCCCGTTTAGCCCAATTTTGATGGGGTAAACTTTTTTCACTCTAAAAATCACCAAATTATTATATAAGGTATATAAAATACTTAGAAATTGAAATAATTTTAGACAAATATCGCCAAATATTTTATATTTGACATTTTAAGAATTGGTAATATTCGCCAAGGTTTAGACACTTTTAAATAAGTATGGGTCCTTAAAATCTTCCCTGCCTAAAACTCAAGTTTGTGTAAAATCTAAATTTCAAGTCTTACATGAACACAAACTGAATAACGATAACCTTCTCACCATAAAACAATGTTTAGAAGATGGTGAGGGGAAATTTTTGGGATATAATTTCTCTTCTGATTTAGAAGATTTCTACAACTACCCAATTTGCTCACAAAAATTTTACATAGAGCAAATTTTGCCTGAATGTTCTTTACCTTCCAATTTTGAAAACGTAATAATTACTCTTGATAATGAATTAACTGAAATTGTGTCTCAATTTGATATGTATAGAAAAAAATTACATCCCTTTTGCACACATCTTGTAATTTGCAAGGCTGAAATTTGCCATCCCTATCAACACACCATAAGAGCCCAAAGAAAGAATATTTAAATTAACTATGGTATCCATCCCATTCATGTTTAAAGAACATTCTTTTATCAGTTCTAAAATCTTTCTTTTTGTACATGTAGCTAAATGAACCAACCAAGAATTAATGTATTTTCTTTTTACTAATTGACATTTATCCACATTTTTGGGGGAAATGTAATTATGACATGATCCGAGTTCAATTAAAATAGAAACTAGTTTTGCATAAATTGTACCTTCAATTTCTATCATTTAGGATTGATAATCACATTGCCAATATTCTAAGGAGGCACATGTTTTGGGAGCTATGGCTATGTCGTTAACTCTCATCTCCTCCTGAATGTTGTTGTTCAAAAATTTGTCCTTCCTATGAGGACAATCTTTATAGTATTGGGGTTCTTGACATCCCCAAAATTTCATTGTTCCCAAAATTGTTTTCTTTCCCATGTTTGTCACTAATTTGTTTCCGCTTTGACCTGGAATGTTGGACTAAAATTCACTCTTGCTTAAAAATTTAGTAATCTAAAGATTTATGTTATCAAAGCCCTTGATGTTTAGAAAATTGTTGTATTGATTCCTATGAGGTGGTGGCTTATAACCCTTCTTTATGCGATCAGAAAATGTTCGCTTGCGCTCATGCATATTTTTCCTACTTTGCCTATTTGCTTTGATTATGCTCATAGCTTAATTTATCTTTATATAAAGATTCATCTAAGGTATTTGGTGTATCAAACTCAATCTTGCTTGCATAGTATACTGGAAGATAGCTTAAGAACCTATGAATTTTAATTTTCTCTTCTTTGATATATGGGACATACTGTAACAACTCTAAATATTTATTAATCAGGCTGCCCATATTCATGGATCTCATTTTTAACTTGTGAAATTCTTTAATTTTTCTGTCATAAAATATTTCAGACATGTATTTTTGCTTAAACTATTGCTTGGGTTTTCACCCAAGCATGTGCAAATGTGCACCTACTAACTTGTAGTAGTAGTTTGGATTAAACAGTAAAAGTAAATAAATGTAAAAAGTAAATATTGATCTAACATGTGCAATAAAATAACTCTAGATTAAAATAGTAAACAAAATAGATCCATAAGAGACATAAATAAAAACTTTGATATTTTCTATTACCTCAAAGGGTGAGGATGGTTGAGCTTGAGCAGCTACAATGGTGAGGTGTTCCAAAGCTCCAATGATCTCTTCTTCTCCAAGATGTTAATGGGGTCTTTAAACTCAAAAAGGAGGCAAGGGCTCTCAAGAAAGGATTTGGCAGCATAAGGATAGGATGAATGTGGATGAATAGTGAGGAGTCTCTATCACCTTTTTATAGTTTTTTGGTGATGGAGAATACCATTTATGGTTTAAGGAAACCAATGGTATTGGTAAAAATGGTTTAGGTTTATTTTTCCTCTTTTTCCCTCTTTTTCCTTTTTTGAATATATTTTTAAATATTACTCCCTTTTAATTGATTTTTGGGAATTTTGGACCCTTTTTGAGGGTTTTTTGTATTTTTTGAGGAAAATTAAATATTTTGAGGAGAAAAAGATGGATTTTGGTGACCTTTTGAAGGTTTTAGAAGCTAAAATGGTTGGAAAAGTGGACAAATGGATCATGTGAATAGAGAAATGAGCTAGTGAGCACTTTTTGGGTGTTAACAGATTGCCTCCTAATGTTTGAGGGCAAGAGCTTATCATATGGCCGATAGACATCATAGTTCTTTTGTCTTTTTCCTGGGGTTTGGAGGAGAGAAGGGATCGATTGGAAATTGGAACACCGGGCCCATGCAAACTGGACAAACTAAAAATACATGGCCTCAAAATTAATGAGGAATAATCTCTGATAATGGACGAGGTGAGCATACCCATGCTCGTATCATGACATATATAAATAACAATGAGGCCCAAGAAGGGGACCTGAACAATACATATAAACCTGCTGTGTACATCATAATGGTCCAGAGGGAACACAATGTTGGGACATACTTCATGGTCATACCATGACTGATTTGAAAAACTGATACACTAGAAAAGAGAAACAACTGTTCTAAATGAGGTGTCAGAAGGGTTGATGAACTGTTGAATCTGAAGGTATCCAACAACTGTAGGGACTCAATAACTATGAGTCAACTTCTAAAGAGTATATGGAACTGTATACTCGAGGGAGTATAAAACTGGGGTACTTCCAAATACTGTCGCCAAGCGCAACCCAGCTAGCCATAGGAACATGTAACTGGTTGTTTCGAAAGTAGACTCATCAATGTGCTGGAGTCTAGTGACATCCGGGGTCTTTGGCAAATAATTGAAAGGATCGATACCCTGCACGGATCTCAACTATGCGATCAAGGTGTTGACGTCGAGCATGTGAGAAACAATCATTTGGAGAGGCACTAAGGACTCCTTTCAAAATGATCCGTAGGCACTCACCACTAATGGTGATGAGTGCAAGGCACAAGGGCCTCTGGGTCTATCCTGTGGAATAGATTGGTTGTTGTCGATAGAGGGAGATCTGCAACTATCAAGGAAATGATGCTTCCTTAAATAGGAGCGCAAGGTGTTCAACCAACGTGTGATGGTACTGATAGTGAGACCGACGTTCTGTAGGGAAGGGGCATAACTGGGGTCATATAGGGGAGAATCAAACTTCCTTTGTTCAGAGCAAGATGACATGGATGACCTAGAAACATATGAAACTGACTTTAGGTATGGGGATCATAGCTTAAGAGGTCAGAGGTATGTACTGCAATGGGAGAGATTTGGGAGGGTAAAGTGATGTATGGTATTGTGAAACTCTCACTAGTGCAAAATGAGAAATTAATGACTAAAAAAATGACTAAAATTCGACTATAAAGGAATATTTTTTAGTCGGTGACTAATAGTATCCGATCTCCACTATCTTATCTCTAGTCGTATTTCACTAGTCATTAATTGGTTGACTTATTAGTCATTGATAGTCACTGATGAAGTCATTGATTTAGTCATTGATTGTCACAATTAATGACCAAATATATGACTAAATAAACTATTAGATGATAACATATTAATGACTAAGCTAAAAATGACTAAACGTTAGTTGTGCTATAAGATACTAGAAATTAGCTACTAATAGTCGTATATATGCGAATTTAGTCGTTTTCTTAGTCACTAATTTATGATAGGGTACGAAGGAATCGAACCACCAATCTCCTGCTTATAATTAGGCAAGTGCTCTACCATTGAGCTAGCACCCTTTAAGAAGTTGTTATTGTTTGAAAATGTTGATATTCAAACAAATTTTGCATCATTTAAGCATACAAAATAATGATTACCAAGTTACTATAGATCCATAATGGCTTACCTTGTACTAGTCCTTCAATTCTTTCAACTGCATTTATTAAGTGCAAATATATTTTTGCACTTAATAAAAGTAGTTGAAGAACTTGAAAGACTAGTACAAGGTAAGCCATTATGGATCTATAGTAACTTGGTAATCATTATTTTGTATGCTTGAATGATACAAAAAAGAAAAAATCCTAGGAAAAAAGTAACCTCTCAAAAAAAAAAATTCAAAATCAGATAGAAATTTTGGAATCAACAAGATAGGATCCCTTGTAATTTTCTTTAGTCTCCAATGGAGAAACTCATTACCCAAAATGTATATAGAATAGTAAAAACAAATATACTACTAATTCCATTTCATATCAAGAAGAATGGGCATTAGCTCTAAGTACTCTTAGCCACTAGATAAATGGAAATGAAATGAGATGACAAGATCCCAAAGTTACTACCAACCCTGACAACAAAATAAGTTCATCAAAGAAGGGGTTCTGTTGCAGCCAAACTCTAACCCCAAAGTTTTCCAAAAGCTTTCAGTCCAGACTGGATCAACTTTACCCATTGTATCATTAGGTTGAACAGGAATAACCTTCCAAGAATCATATTCATAGGTAAGACAAGTTGAATATGATGGAACATACCTACACAACAGCATAGCACTAAGAAAAGACAAATGATAAATAAAAGGGAAACACTATCATTTACACTCAGTCGAGTTACAACTTTCTAGGGGTAATATTAGTATATTTGGAAATTGGAACACCGGGCCCATGCAAACTGGACAAACTAAAAATACATGGCCTCAAAATTAATGAGGAATAATCTCTGATAATGGACGAGGCGAGCATACCCATGCTCGTATCATGACATATATAAATAACAATGAGGCCCAAGAAGAGGACCTGAACAATACATATAAACCTGCTGTGTACATCATAATGGTCTAGAGGGAACACAATGTTGGGACATACTTCATGGTCATACCATGACTGATTTGAAAAACTGATACACTAGAAAAGAGAAACAACTGTTCTAAATGAGGTGTCAGAAGGGTTGATGAACTGTTGAATCTGAAGGTATCCAACAACTGTAGGGACTCAATAACTATGAGTCAACTTCTAAAGAGTATATGGAACTGTATACTCGAGGGAGTATAAAACTGGGGTACTTCCAAATACTGTCGCCAAGCGCAACCCAGATAGCCATAGGAACATGTAACTGGTTGTTTCGAAAGTAGAATCATCAATGTGCTGGAATCTAGTGACATCCGGGGTCTTTGGCAAATAATTGAAAGGATCGATACCCTGTACAGATCTCAACTATGCGATCAAGGTGTTGACGTTGAGCATGTGAGAAACAATCATTTGGAGAGGCACTAAGGACTCCTTTCGAAATGATCCGTAGGCACTCACCACTAATGGTGATGAGTGCAAGGCACAAGGGCCTTTGGGTCTATCCTCTGGAATAGATTGGTTGTTGTCGATAGAGGGAGATCTGCAACTATCAAGGAAATGATGCTTCCTTAAATAGGAGAGCAAGGTGTTCAACCAACGTGTGATGGTACTGATAGTGAGACCGACGTTCTGTAGGGAAGGGGCATAACTGGGGTCATAGAGGGGAGAATCAAACTTCCTTTGTTCAGAGCAAGATGACATGGATGACCTAGAAACATATGAAACTGACTTTAGGTACGGGGATCATAGCTTAAGAGGTCAGAGGTATGTACTGCAATGGGAGAGATTCGGGAGGGTAAAGTGATGTATGGTATTGTGAAACTCTCACTAGTGCAAAATGAGAAATTAATGACTAAAAAAATGACTAAAATTCGACTATAAAGGAATATTTTTTAGTGGGTGACTAATAGTATCCGATCTCCACTATCTTATCTCTAGTCGTATTTCACTAGTCATTAATTGGTTGACTTATTAGTCATTGATAGTCACTGATGAAGTCATTGATTTAGTCATTGATTGTCACAATTAATGACCAAATATATGACTAAATAAACTATTAGATGATAACATATTAATGACTAAGCTAAAAACGACTAAACGTTAGTTGTGCTATAAGATACTAGAAATTAGCTACTAATAGTCGTATATATGCGAATTTAGTCATTTTCTTAGTCACTAATTTATGATAGGGTACGAAGGAATCGAACCACCAATCTCCTGCTTATAATTAGGCAAGTGCTCTACCATTGAGCTAGCACCCTTTAAGAAGTTGTTATTGTTTGAAAATGTTGATATTCAAACAAATTTTGCATCATTTAAGCATACAAAATAATGATTACCAAGTTACTATAGATCCATAATGGCTTACCTTGTACTAGTCCTTCAAGTCTTTCAACTGCATTTATTAAGTGCAAATATATTTTTGCACTTAATAAAAGTAGTTGAAGAACTTGAAAGACTAGTACAAGGTAAGCCATTATGGATCTATAGTAACTTGGTAATCATTATTTTGTATGCTTGAATGATGCAAAAAAGCAAAAATCCTAGGAAAAAAGTAACCTCTCAAAAAAAATTTCAAAATCAGATAGAAATTTTGGAATCAACAAGATAGGATCCCTTGTAATTTTCTTTAGTCTCCAATGGAGAAACTCATTACCCAAAATGTATATAGAATAGTAAAAACAAATATACTACTAATTCCATTTCATATCAAGAAGAATGGGAATTAGCTCTAAGTACTCTTAGCCACTAGATAAATGGAAATGAAATGAGATGACAAGATCCCAGAGTTACTACCAACCCTGACAACAAAATAAGTTCATCAAAGAAGGGGTTCTGTTGCAGCCAAACTCTAACCCCAAAGTTTTCCAAAAGCTTTCAGTCCAGACTGGATCAACTTTACCCATTGTATCATTAGGTTGAACAGGAATAACCTTCCAAGAATCAGAGTCATAGGTAAGACAAGTTGAATATGCTGGAACATACCTACACAACAGCATAGCACTAAGAAAAGACAAATGATAAATAAAAGGGAAACACTATCATTTACACTCAGTCGAGTTACAACTTTCTAGGGGTAATATTAGTATATTTGGACAAAAGGTCAGCTTATTGAGCAAATACCCTACACCTGGCAGATTGTGACATACATTTGGCAAAAAGACATAAGATATGGAAGGAACCTGCTGAGAACTCAGCAGTTGACCTCTCCAAATCACCATAAATCATATGACACAAGGATTCTTGCTTCAGGTCTAAGAGCACACAAACTATATCCAGCAATAGTATTATGAATAAACCTGATATGAAGCAAAAGTTATTTTAGATTACTATATAGTGTATACCTTGTTGTTGAAAGCATGCACACTCCTTTATGATCTATTCTCGATCCAACACACATTTCACCTGAATTTTTGCAATCTTTTGAGCAGGGCAAGGAGTCTTCTCTTGGAATAGAGGTACGCTCTGCGAGAAAATTCCAGATAAATTGGGACATATCATCAACATAATCAGGATATGAAGACGAAGGGTCTCCCATGATAACACCAACATAGTGATTTGCGCAAACTTGGGTAGGTGTGATCAACTCTTTGACCAATCTACAAGATAGCCCTAGTTTACAAGACAACAAGCATCCTACTAGCTCTTCAACAAGCGATTCGTTCACATTAATTGACTGCAGAACTGTATTGCTTCCTGATCCATTGTTTGCCAGAATATACAGGCTCCGTGAAACCAGAGAAGCAGCTGCTGCAATTGATGAAGAGTTGGCATTTGCTGCACATGCAGAGAAAGAAAATGAGAATAGCGTTGATTATCAAAACTTCCAATTGAACAAATACTTTGTCCAGGAAAAATATAAATGAGATAAAATATGGGCTTCTGGCTGCCAAGGAAAGAAGGTAAATTGAGACCATACGTGAGTCATCCAAATGACTCTGATAAAAACTGTTTTTGAAGGTTGTGTTGAATTCTTCCAACACAATTCCTAGAGTTGAAGGGTCCTGCAAAGATTAAAAGAACCTTTTAGTTAAAATAAAAGCATCCAAAATTTCTAGGATTTTGGAATTTGAAGGAACCATGGATGCATAAACTTTAAAATGAAAGGAACCTTGTTTAGGAAGGACATTAATGATGAAGGTGGTATCCTTGGATTAGAAGTGCTAGCTCTTTCAACTTTAATAACTCCAGATCCAAATGATGCAGAAGCCCTTTCGAAATCTTTTGCAATAGCTTGTGTGCTATTAGAGTCCTACAACCAAAAGAAGAATATCCATGAGCAGACAACGACAACAATAAACTTTGCAGGAAAGAAAGGTTTTCTCTATCTGGAGGATCTGTCTCTATAGAATATGATGTTATATCAGAGAAACATAGATGAAACCTTTTGGATATTGTGTTTTGGATATAATTGAATAGCCAAGTAAATTAATCAAGATCCAAAGGTCAAAAGACTCAAACAAATACATATGCATTGAATCTAGTGGAGGGCCCATTTTAAACATAGTTACTGACCAGGCTTGGAAAAAATTTGCTAAGACAAAAGAGACAAGACTTCGACTCGACTTAGGAAAATTTTGGTAGAAACTCAACAAGTACAAAATTATTAAAAAAACAATTCTGCAGGTTTTTCTACATTTTATGCAGGTCAACAGGTCAAACACAGTGACCTGGTCATAAATATTGTCAATGTTGAGTTGGTAAGACAAACTCATCAACAGAGAGTTTGATTCAAAATTACATACTCGGACTTGGATGGCCTGGGAGACAAGGCTCAGTGACTCCAGAAAGTCTTGGCTAACCTGGTTGGGTTTTAGGCCTTGTTTTGTTACCATGGTGAAAACCCTCTTCACCAATGATTCAGCCTTTGTTTCTATCAACAATGGCTTGTCCAATGAATTTTTTTGCATTAGACCATTTGTTCAGGGTGCTTGTTGGCTCATTATATGTATGTATTAACTGCAAACAGGTAACTTGCTGGAGACTACTCATATTGCGAGGCAGGTTCATGGTATTTTTCTCCCAAATGATTCAGAGATGATTAATAACAATTTGCAAACGAGTCAATTGATGGGGCTCTTGGAAAGTTGTAGTTGGTTTGGTCCATTGGAATTGAGAGGGAAGCAATGCAAGTTGGGACTTACCATGCCACCCCATTTGCAGCTGGAGGTTGTAGGGTTTGTCTATGGTGGAGATGCCTCACTTCCAAGCATGTCAATTGAGTACGAACGACATTTTTGTCTAGGGGATTATGTGGGATGCAACGATTTGTGCCTGGAATGATTAGCACCATCTGGTTCAGGAGTATGGATTGGTTTCCTCTGGTCTCCTAACAACTATGGAGTTGAGACTTGAGGACTCATCCCAAAGGCAGATACTTTCAAAATTAATATTGGGATGCCTGGGCCCTTCTGGAGGGATTAGAGATGTAGTTTTGGTCATCCTCTATTGCAGTATGATTCCCGACAACTCTATTTGGTATTTTACTATTTTATCATCGACATCTGCTATCCTTGGTCCTTAATACATAATGAGTGTCTTTTGAACCAGAGGAGAGAAGGGTTCATCAATGTCATAGTGTGTGCTCCATTATGTTTTTTTAAGTTGGGGTTATTTTCTTGGTCAGTGTTGTATCCATGGATCCCATCCAAATCCCATTTGTTCAAGAGTAGTCTTTCGAATGAATTGTGCCCTGTTTGTAGTTACTCAAAGATAGTGGAGTACATCTTCCTAGGCTAATGTTCATCAAGAAAGAAGGATGCCTAATGTGACTACACGAAGAAATAATCCAATTTTATTCTTTTTCATAAAGCAAACTAGAAGCTTCTCAATTACAAAAAGACTCAAGAGTAACACTCGAGCTAATAGGAAATCAACTTTAAAGAAATTTATGCACCAACTGTGAGGACGAGCTCCATTAGGTCACTAATGGTAGTAGCAGTTGTGCTGGACTAAAGGGTACATTAGATGACGATTATGTTCCTAAATGGTGAACTTGAGAAGGAGTTTAAATGGAACCAGTAGGCTTTGAGGTGAAGGGGAAGGGGTGCTTAGTGTGCAAGTTGCAGAATTCCTGGTATGGATTTTGGAGTCATGAACTAAAGCAATCACTTGAGAAATGGTATAAGAAGTTCACTCTGTTATGCTTCAGAATGGATTTGTTCATGGTAATGCCAAATAGTGCATCTCATATAAGATAGAGGGAGACTAGCTCATTGTAATTGTCTTGTATGTGGATGATCTCGTATTAGCAGACTCTAACATGGTACTTTTAGTGGTCATGACCAAAATGTAATTATCGTCTCGATTTGAAAATGATGGATATTGCTAAGTTCCTCTACTGCATGGGTATTCACATGACCAGAGATAGGTTGAACCAAAAAAATGTTTTGACCCAGGAGAAGTACCTAAGTAGTATCATTGAACAATTTGGGATAAGTGATTGCAAATTTGCAAACCCTATCAAGTCCAGCCAAAGGAGATGGAACTGGAAACTAATGAGGAGGTGGTCCAGATGGCTAGAGTTCTTTATTATCATGTCATTGATAGTTTAACATATGGCAAGGTTTACAGAAGGCTAGAGATTGAACATGTAGTGGGAGTGGTCAATATATTTTATTGAATCCTGGCCTAAATCATTTGTTCACAAATGAAGAGGATCTTCTGGAATTGCAAGGAACAAATAATCTTAGTGTTGGTTGTAGCAGAAGTAATGGACCTAGTGATGGAAACAATAGTCAAAGAATAGACCTAGTTGATTATAGTGATGTCGATTGGGTTGGAGATGTCAATGAGAGGAAGTTTATGAAAGAAAATGTCTCTAATTTATGTGAGGCAGCAATTAGTTGGTGTAGCATAAGGCAGTGATTGGTTATGAATGAATAATGATAATTATATATACCTCATTTTTCTTACTAATTAAGTTTTAAGATGGGGCACTATAAGAAAGTAGCACAATTTCTAACATGCAAAAAAGGATATGTGAAGGGAGCTTGTGGTCCAAGGGAAGCCTTTTTCTATGAAGGAGTCTCAAGAACTTTCATGGAAATGTGCATTTTTTCTGTAGATAAATGTTTTGCCTGAAAACACACAAGAAACAGAAAGAGAATCAAATGTTTATGATGGGGGAATTGTAAGTTTAAACCTTAACAGTGAAGTACAAACTTATATCGATTCTTAAGCATTAACAGAAAATACACAATGGCACACACATTACACAGAGATTTTCACCTGGAAACCCTTAATCGGGAAAAAAACCAGCAAAACTTAGAGCCGCATAGCTCCTTTTTCATTATATGTTTATTTTACATGTACAATACAATAAATGGTATTCTGCAGCATCTAAAACCCTAATTCGTTTACCTGAATTAGGTTACAACCCTAATTCCTTTTACCGGAATTAGATAGAGTACAATGGGTCGAAAATTGCGAAAAAGCAAAAAGCAACCCAAAAAATTTTGCGCTCCGTGCGGACTCCGGGGGCCAAACGGCCCCCTCCGTGTCGTTTCGGAACCTAACGGTCCGAAACGAAGGGGGTGGGCCCTGTCGGGCTACCCCCCCCTCTAAACCCCCCCTCTGGACGCGCCCATGTGAAGATCGTGTTGTACACGCAGCGACCATGTGAAGAGATATAACATACCCAACAGGAATTCAACACTGCAGTAATAATACAACACCAAAACTATTACTAGTAAACCTTACATTGGATGGTGTAAGTCCTAATGGTTGAGTAGGAAATGTTTCACAATATGCAGCATTGCATATCTTATCAACTTTGTTATCAAGTTCAGGCTTTGAAGTTTGGAGCTTTGTAAATAGTTTTTCTTCGAGACATTGTAAAGCCGTAACTTCTTCCCCAAGGCTGCTGTTTGAACCAAAAGAAATTCTCACAGAGTCTTCCTCTTCAATAACAGGTAACACGGTCTCATTTTATTTCTTGAAAGTCTTGTTCACAAGTGATAGTTCTTCAGGATTGAGAACCCCTGCAAAAGATAATTGATAGAGAACTCTACATAAAATAGTAATATAACACACGAGCAAACAGAGTACAATAAAAATCCAATTAATAACAGCAAAAATTCAAATAAAACACAACAAATATAGCACAGAACATAACAGTAGATACAACAGTAAGATTTTTGGTCAACCTTCACTAGTGAAGAAGGCTTTGTCCCGTGCTAGACTTTTCCTCAAGTTGCATTGGCCTGCCCTTGTTTTCCTTTTGGGTTGAACTGCTTCTATACACATTTGTGGTTTCTCCCCCTCCATGGCCAAACTAGTGCCATTGTTCTATTTTTCTGCCCCACAGTTAAGACCACATCGGAATATATACTACATCGTCATCATTCCAAGTCTAGATATGACGTTAGATAAGATAAGATAATTTTATTAATCTCCAACTAATGACCAAAAAAGTGGGTCAATGGAACTGCTGCATACAAATGTGTTATTACAAAGCAGGAGTACCAAACAGTTTCCTATCAAAAGGAGAAGACAGGAAAGGAAAGTAAAGTAGATCAAAGCATGGAATCTATGCTAGGTCATGGAAAACTTGAGGAACCCTCCAACTACAGAAAGAGGATACAAGAAGAAGGAACTTAAAAGACATATTTGCAAATTTTCGTCTTCAAAAAAAATTTGATGAGGCTTGGAAATATTTGGAGCATCTTTTCCTTAGAGCACCAACAATTGACAACCCAGATGATTGCATTCCAAACTAGGATGTAGCAGCTAGAGAGAAATGTTACGGACTTACAGTTCATTGACATTCTCACCTTGAGCAGGATGTTACTATGGTTGCTGCACCAGAATTTTCAAAGCAGTGGTTGGGATGGGGTAATAGCAAAGACAGTTCGAAATGCCTATTCATTGAGAAAGTGATTCATCAAGACATGAATGGGATGGAAATGCTAGTGTATCGGCTCCACTATTGCTTGCAACAACCAGTTTCATTTCGACCAGTAAAGTTGCTAAAGTTTCATTTGCCCAATGAGATACCACCACAACTAATGTAGTACTGAATCCCTACAATGAAAAATAACAATAGTCTGGATGCTCATGGAAGAAATCATTCTAGGAACACATGGATAGAATTTTCTGCAGATATGGCTACTGATTTGTCCACTGGATTGACACTGACTACTGCTGCAATACCTTCTCTTCGAAATAAATATGACCCTTACAGAAACTCGTGGTGCAGAATATGGAGATTTTGCACATATGAAGTCATGCTTTCAGTGCTATTCAACAAGGATTCCACAGCATCAAGTGTTTTGGAATTGACAAAATCTACTAAAGAGGAGTTGTTGATGTTGTTGAATCAACTTGTTGTTGCACTTGCTGGAAGTGGACTTGAAATCATGCTTTATGTTGCTGCAAAGATGTTTTCTGTCAATGCACTCTTTGATGGCAGAAATCTTATGAATATTTTATTTGGGATTGGACTTATTTGGCTCTCAGCTGGTGTTAAGAGTTTAAGAGGTGCCTTTTATTCTGTAGCAGAAATCAATGAAAAATTCAGGCCAAAACAAAGACGAAATGTTGCTATATTGAAAAAGGAGTTGAGCCATGTCTTTTTCAAGGCTTTTACCCTGATGGCCTTCTCAGTTTTAAGGTTTGTGTAATTTTATCTTTATAGGCACTGACCTAGGAATATTGATCAATTCCCTGGTCTTTCATATGTAATATACAGTTTTAAACTTTAATTTCTTGCACAACATTGGAAAATTTCTTTTATGAGATCCATTTGTTCATGTTTTTTACAATTTTGGGTTGTTTACTAGCGTATTTAGGGCCCACTGTTGATTGATCCTTCTGATTGCATCATTGCAAAAACACCAGTTTTCCATGTGATGTTTCTACTCATTAATGGGGAATTATCATAATTGCACAATTCAATTTATGACCAATTGCTGGGTCCATTGAATATTGTACCATGATTGCATGTTTTGGTATCAAGAATTGTTTAGTTTCTACCAGCAAAGGTACAACTGACCTTCTATCAATGTGTAGACCTGTTAGAAAATGGCAGTTTCTTACAATGATTTTCATAATTGGTTTTGAGAATTCCGTTAGCCTAATCTTGGACCAGTCCATGCATTTTAGACCTGCTTTGTAACTAATGAGAATTAGAATTAGTGGGATGTGTTGGTTGGAGGTGATGTGGCTAATGGTTGGGGACAAAGGTGCACATTCTCCCCATGGGATAAGTTGTTTCCATTCTCCCCATAAATAGAGCCAATGAAACGTTTTGGGACAATAACCTCTACAGTTGTATTTGTTACAACAGTAGATTAACTACCACTATAGAAAAAACAAAATTATCAGGAAAATACTAAAAATAGTTAAAAGTTAGCATAAAAGAAACTTTCAAATATAACTTCCTTTTTCAGTGATGTTATAGTATACAAACCTTCCTAGGCTTCCTCTTTGTGGAAATCCTCTTCCATAGTCAGTCATGCTCCTTGCACTGCCACTTCCCATTCCCTAGTGCCACAATATTCAATCAAAAGAAATTAGAAGACATCCAACTGCTTTTTTTAATAGAAGTGAAGGTTGGGTAGGAATATGAGGTAGTTTTGACAACATTTGCTGGTGTGTTTATCTGCCCTCTTCATCTATGGATATGCAATTTATAATCTGTATTTCTGTCTATTGTTTGTTTTAGGAAACTTGGATATATTAACTAAAAAACATCAAGTGTAGACTCCATGTCACATTACAAAATCAAAATGACCAACCAAAGAGAGAAAAAAAATCAAGAGAACATCATTAACTTATGGAATACATTCGAAGCATCAATGGTCAGATTCTGCCTTTTGTTTCTAGAATAAACCATATACTTTTGATTCCTTGGCTTCTTGGATTTTTAGTTCCATAGAAGAAATCATTTCAAGAAGTAGATTCCTATGAACCTAAAATGTTGACAATAGGTATTAGTAGCGAAACGAAATAAGTGTCTTTATTTGTGGAATTTTGGATACTTTTTTTGACAAAATACTTCTTATATTAAACAGATCATATTTACCTAGAGCAAGACTATGTAGAAGGGGATTGAAAAATCAAATCCTCTTTCTCAGAGCTACTAGAATTGAAATTAGATCTACATTCTTGGCATCTCTAATCAGGAGACAACCCTTGGCCTAGAGCTGGGTACATACCTCTTCCTGCGAAATCTGATGGAATGAAGAAACATATCTAACCTCATTGCCAAAAAAACACTTACACCATGGTTTACAAGTAGAGAACAAAGAAATAACTTTGAGGAACTTCCAAAGGCTCATAAAAAATGAGAATTAGTTACTCAAACTCTTACCTGAGCATGGCAAAGGGTTGGTCCTAAATGGTGTTAGGTAGAAGGTTTGGTTGATAACAAGTTCATGAAACCAACTCTGGTTAACTTGATTGATCAAAAATTGTAAGAGGGAAGTCCAAACTGATAATGGAACCTTGGAAAATGGCTTAATGCTAGTCACGAACCAAGGCCTTTGGTTATAAGTATGCTTTGAATTTAATAATTTATACAAAGTGGTGGAAAAATGCAACCTCTGAGTTGCATGCTTGAACTTCCTAATTCCATTCTATTGCCAATATGACCCAATTCTACTTGAGGATATCCATGTCTAAAGAACCATAGCATTTTTGTTTATATTAACCAATACCAAGGTTCTAATATCAAATAACATCATTTTGACTATGTCATATTCGGTTCATCGATTCATGAAATACAAACATGCATGCTTGTGATTCGTGACGAATTTCACGGTTGGCTTGTACAAATGTGGAGTTAGAGGGAAGATCCATAAATCTACTCCATGATAGCATAGAACTCCTTAGTGTTTATGTTTTTCCTTAGCTCAATTCCCACAAACAAAAAACAATTACCCTAGTATAACAGATTTTGGGGCCTCTTGGCCTTTCTTGCAGAAATTGGAAGCGAAGGAGGAAGGCAGTAAAGAAGCCAACCAAAGACAAGAATAGGGCTAGAAAGATTACGTGGGCTTGGCAAGTTTGGTTCTTTTGGAAGGTTGTTAGTTCGATGTCCTATTTGCTAAAGTTGGTTGGCTGCAATATTGTGAACATGGGAAAGATTCTCAAGGACTGTTCCAAACATAGAGGATCAAGAGGCAGAAGACAAGGTTGTCCACGAAAATGCAAGGAGAAATGATGGAAAGGAAACATAGAGTGAATACACTTGGAATGATGAACTTGTTAGTTTTTAGTACCTTGGATAGTGTGTCCAAGTCCTGGGTTCATGTGTGGCAGAAGAAGGTATAGTTGTAGGTATGGAAAAAGAACAATTCAGCAAACGAGATGTTGGAACAAGTCTGTACTACAACAGAAAGTACAACAGGTTTTGCAGATCCATACAAGCAGGTGTAGTAGGTTCAACATATTCACATAACATTGACTTTCATGTAGCATGGTGGTCTATAGATGAGGGCATATCAATGGAATAGACTAGGAGGGAGTGCGTCACTATTTTTAAAATTCCAATAGTGAGGGTACATGCATGCATGTGCCAACCATTGATATGAAGGGATAATGTTATCCTCAATATTTTTCACACAAGTTACATGTATTAGATAGTTTGCATGTGCATATGTTAAACAAGTTGCATGTGGAGATGCATGCAATGTGCATGCATTAAGTCTCTAATTTATGTTTTCATGCATCAGTTAAGTAAGGCACATGCAGCCTAGCTCATATGCCTCAGATAATATCTAGGTGAGGCACTATTGTGCATGTGTTTGGATTCATTGTACCTACTCTCCTTCTTAGTATACAAAAGAGAAGGTAGAGGTATAGGTTTATTCATTCAATTTTCAGTTCAACAGTTAGTGGTGCCTTATTTTCTTGTAGCAGATTTTCATTTTCATGAGTAATGAAAAGAAGTAACAGGTTTTAGTAGTGAATTTACTGTGTTTCCATTATATTTTTTCTATTGTATGTGTTTATAGATTCTATCATTAATTACAAAGTGCAGTCTTGAGTATCTTTAATTTTTCCACTGTTTAATTTCATGTAGGAATTCTTTTAGAGTGCAGAATCTATTTACCATGGTTTAAGAAAATTTAACAGAACTAATTTGATATCCTCAAACATCCAAGTGGGTGTTTAAGTCTCCAACCAAGTATCCTTACTGAATCAATCTGGCCAAATGGTGCTTCTCCAATCGGTAAGGCCTAAACTCTTCCATGTGTGGGTGGGAAAAGAAAATGGAAAACAAATGGGCTGGAAAGTTGAGATTGTAGGTGCAATGAAACTAGGATCCAGTTATGTTGTTAAAAAATGAATGGCCTTCTCCTATCAAGGGACTCATAATAATGATCATTCCAAACTAAACTTTTCAAGCCTTCATAAGAATGGACCTGCATCAGAAATGTGCAACCTATAGCGAGTGGTAAAATGTGTAGTCATCTAGTTCTATTTTCAAATATTTTGGGCTTTTGATTTTATATGGGTTTTGTTAGAAGGCACATGAGCAAACCAAAACACACATGACCATGACGGAAATGAGTAGTGTGACAAAATTGGCCCTTTGAAGTGCGGGTACGCTATTCCAAGCACAGAACATTAGCATGCTTGTGTGATATAGACTATGCAACACATACTTAAATTGGTTGGGTGCCAACTTAGCTAATTCCTAGAGAGTTCCCACACCAAAGTATATTGTGGGAGAATCTTCTTTTTGACATGTGATGTGGAAATTCTCAAGAAAACTTAGAATGTTTTCTAATTCAAGTGATATGGGCTCCCTAATTGACCAAATTAGGTGGGAAAAGATATGACTGGGCATGGTTTGTGATTGTAAAAACTAGAAGAAAGGATATTCATAGACCCTAATGAGTGAAATAATGTGTATGAAGGATAGGTATGCAGATCAATCAGATCCAAGGATTTCAACATGTAACTTGTAAGCTAATCAATGGGAAAAGACTCAATACAAGATAGGCAACCTAAAGAATCCTAAGGGACATCTAAATGAGGATGCAGTAGGCTCATTTGGTAGATATACCATTAAGTAGATGTGTGACTTGACAAGATAGAGGAAATATAAACTGAATAACGTGATTGATTAAAGTGGTGCATAAGGCCAAGTGTGTTCATGCCAGAGATTTTACAGGTGAGAGTCAAGAACAAACTTGCTAGAGGTCAAAAATATGCCAGGAGGATAGGATATGAGCATGGGAACAAAAGACCTTCAGGTGAGGACATGCCTACGTTTGATTCCAAAATTCCTTTAGGTGATGCAAGGGGTGCACCCTACAACAATGACACAATCTTTGGGGATAGGGTTTGCATTAGAAAATATCTCAATTACCTCAACAGATACATATATATTTCATGGCTTCAAATTCCTTTATACTTTCCTATTTTATTGTGTACTACCTCATTGTGAAATGGATTAAGGAGGAACAATATGGCTCACCAAGTTCAATGACACAATACTGAGAGGGATATCTATTCATAATATATATCCACAAGGTGGGTGATTACTGTTGAAGGTCAATTAAACCAGATAATGGGATTATCTCTCCATAAAACAAATAGCTTCAAATCGTCTTGTTAGACTCTCAATCTAAAATAGTATTTTGTTGTTGCCCACTTTTTCTTATAGGTTTCAAGTATGAAAAATTGAGCACTTGAGACATTATGAAATTGACAACTTGATTAAATCAGCACCCAAGCATTTAGGTACTTGATACCTCCAAATTCCAGTTTTATCTACACCAAAGAATCCAAATGAGATAGACATTTGGGCCTCGCCTATTTTAGACGAGCATGGTTTTAATTTTTTGCAAATATGCCAAGGTCTACAATGGGGATGCCAAAGTGCATTCATATTGTTTTCCAATTTACAAGCAGTGAATGGAAAAACAATCATTGCTTGATCAATATGGCGTTCATATATTTTTAATAATGTAACAAGGATGGTTGAAAAACTCACCTTCCAGTAGTGCATCACAGATTTCCTCTTTTGTAACAGTCAATGCCCTTATCAATATAGATATCTTATGTGATTTTCTAGGGTCAAGAATGTATTGCTGTTGTTTAGGTGGGGGGGTAACTGAACATTTGGCTGCTTCACTTTTCACCGTATTGGAAGTAGTGTAGCCAAATAGAGACTCAATCATTTATTCATCTAACATGTTCATCCCAATTCACTAGATAAAGTAATGCATGCTACATCATATAAATAATGTAGTTTGTAAATCAGGAAAAGCTTAACAAATGAGAATGCATTTCATCTAAAAAAAAAAAGATAATCCTCTGCATAACCAAAATCAGTGCAAAGAAATATAACATAATTCTTACTCAAATAAGCCTGATCTCAGCTTGCTCCACACCATTGCACTATCAGGAGGAGCATGGAATTTATCCTTATACAAGGGCTTCAACCTGGGTAGAGAATCCCCATCTCTCTTAACAGTGTTGGATTGCTCCAAAGATTTTCCAGAAGTTGGATGGTTTGGATATTGAGATCCTCTTGAGGAACTACAGAATGGTGGTGGAGGCCAATGTAACGCCCCATATTTTGACTAGGCGTGTTTGTGAGTTAGACACCTTTCACTTTCTTTGCTTATTATCTGTTCGACTTAGCTAGACAGAGTGAACTATATTCTCAGCATGTTAGACATGATGATATGTTGCTATTATGTTTAGGATGTTACTGTGCCCATGCTGATACTACGGTTATGATGTTATGATGTTACCATCCTCATGATGTTATTTGGTTTATGTGGTTACTATGTTGTAGTTATCACGAGATTCTTTTATTTCATAATGACAGTATATGTTTAATAATCGTCCTGGATGAAATGTGATATATATGATGTGGTATTTATGCTGTGATCGATTTAATGATTTTATGTGATAAAATAAATGATGTTGACAATATGGATCAGGCGATGATAGAATGGAAATATTGTTATAAATCTATGGCTGCAAAGTACTAATCTGCAGGACACCGGGGCTATGTAATAGTCGGATACCTGATACGAAGTATGGTATAGTACCTATTTTGCAGAGAGCCTTGGTTACCAAAGTTGATGATACGATGACACAAACCAATAATCTCGAGAGCAACAAAGTATGAGTTGATAAGGGCGTAGACCTAGTATGTTGAGAGGGATGGATGTATTTCCCACCCTATGTTTCTATGATACCCGAGGTCGTGGGAGGGCCGTGCTGAGACACGCTCCCCAAGTTGTTGTGATGACGATGGTCGGATGCCTGCTAGGAGAGGTTAGGTCCGCTAGTTAGCTGACGCTACCGCTCTCACATTCTATGTGGATAGGTCAGTATAGCTGACATCCACTTTTGTACTAGCAGAGGAAGGATAGGGAGGATGCGGACGCAGGTTAGGATGGGAGGATATGTTAGTTAGTACTGTTGAGGGTTGGGTATCCCTTCATCCTGATTTAGTGGTAGTAGGTGCCTCTTCCTTAAAAATAATTGATTGATTAATTATGGTGAATCTGGAAAACATAAATGTTACAACTTAATTGGATAATTATCAATGCCTAATGATGCTGAAATGATTATGATTTATGCATGTTGAATGGGTTAAGTATTTGTGATTGTTTGTATGTATGATTGTTATGTCAGTACAAATCATTGTTTTGCTGAAGTTAATATATATGCATAGGGGAAATGATGTTTTCTTATAGTACAAGTACAGTCTATGCATACGCTGGCCACGGATGCACACCTTGTACATGTACACTAGTATTAATGTGATAACTATTGGTTGTGATTGAATCCTAGATAAGACTCAGTCGTGAATTAGTAAAGTCCAAATGATGGTTGTTAATAATGTAAAAATGCATAAATGGATCAGTCTGTTAGTTGTTAATTACATGCATTAGTAACGAATTGTTGGAAATAGTGTTGTGCTTAACATCATTTATGATGCGTTGGGGATAGTGTTGTATTTAACATAGTCCCTGTTTAGTTTACACAATTAGCGTTGTTTTTTCTAGCATAATTGTCCTTCTCTTTGAATAGTCAAATTATGTTGGTTAGAAGGAATTCAATGTTATGTTTATAACCCTTAAGGTCATAGTGTTATAAAATAATTATCAGTAAATATTTTAATATTAATATTACTATTGTTATTAGTATTATTAAAGTGGTTATTAACATGCATAATCTTATTTGTTATTATAATCGTTGTCAAATAAACATAGCATAATGTTTTGCATAAATGGATAAATCATGATTGTTTTATGTGAATGATAAAAAGGAACCAAAATTATAAAAAAAAACAATTGAAAGTGAGTCATATTATTATATTCCATATTATATTATTATTTAAACTTTAATTATAAATCAAACAACATTTTCGAATCAAGATTTAGTTGAGTAATAAAGACATGAACGTCCTCCATGTGTAAATTCAAGTTTGCATTTATTATATTATCCTATCCGCATTTAAAGATCAAGCGGTGGGATAAATTCGATACAATTTAACTTGTCCCATATGTTTAGATAAGGCAAGTCATGCTTATTTATTTAATTATTTTTTTGAACAATAGGAAATCTACACAAAAGGACAACCTTAATTAGAATTGAATTATTCCACTGCTCGAGAAAAACAAGAAATCTGACAAGCATATTTAAATATTATTTTATCCTTAGAATTGAATTATTCCACTGCTCGAGAGAAACAAGAAATCTGACAAGCATATTTAAATATTATTTTATCCTTAGAATTGAATTATTCCACTGCTCGAGAGAAACAAGAAATCTGACAATCATATTTAAATATTATTTTATCCTTGATGAGTGTGATGGTATTAATGGTTTAAGAATCCCAAAAAAAACCTGGAGGGCTAAGGCGGTGGAGTGAGAATGAAGTTTGGAGGAGGAAAATGGATCTATAAAGCAATGGTTCACGAAGATGAAGGGGGTTGGTTTTTGGGAGAAGAAAACTTAGTATTTTGATGAAAAGGAGGAATGCCGAGGAGGGGGATAACTCGAAGCTTTGAGGAGGTGGGAAACTCAAAAGAACGAGGTGGGGTTAACTCTTGAACTATGGAAAGGTACTAAGGAAGGATCCTGTCGGGATTATTGGTTTGTGGGCTCGGGGGCTAGGAAACCCGTCGATTTCCTAGGGCCAGCATGATAAGAGCTGGTCGGCAGGGTGGATCATCTATTTTGGTTACTAAGGCTTGGACCAAAGGAGCTACAAAGTCGATAGGGGCAATCTACAACCTACATCGGTCCAGGTATTCTACTGGTAGTTAGAAAAATGATTTATATTTCAATATACTGAGTATTATGCAAGAAATTACAATTATATGTATGTTGTTAAAATTACTATATGTAGATGCACTGTATGATGCTAGACATGTTCTAATCACTAAAATTATGCAAAAAAATTAGCATAACGAAAGCATAATGATACTTATTTATTATTGAAATAAAAAGAAGGAAAAACAACTCCGTAGGAGCTGGTTACAAAACTTGATTTCAAAATCTTGAACTTCGGTGGCCTTCCGGTTAGAGGGGCACTGCAGCCAAGGTGGAAAAGGTGGAAGTGAGGACTTAGAGTCTCTTGAAAATGAAATGGGAAGAGGTGTTTCTTGTAAATTAGGTATACTCAAAGTGTTGTGCTTGGGATAAGGCATAGATATTAATGTTAGTGATGGTTGGGAAGGTGGATATCTGGATGCGGAGCATGAAGGAGGATGTTAGGAACCTATGTCAACCCTTCTCTTTACTATGTTAGTATATTGTTGTTGGATGCATATGCTTTGTAAGTCGTCCCATAGTATTTGTTGATCCGTAGTTTATATTAGCCCATAGTATTGACCCATAGTATTGGACGCATATGCTTTGTAAGTCGTCCCGTAGTATTATATGTCCCATGGTTTTGACTCATAGTATTGGGCATAGACATAGTATATAAGTGTGTGTTGAGGTCATTGAAGGCACCGTGAAGTTATTTGTATTGAGCTTGCTCATAGGAGGTTTCCCCCTCGAAGTGGCATGTGATCAATATAAAAGTGATTCTGAGTTCTGTCAATTCTGCTATTTCGCATATTCTTATTAATTAATTGTTGCAGGTGCATCACATCTAGTATCAGAGCACTTTCTTGGGCTCGTTGGGTGGAATTTCTGCCAAATTTTTTTTCGCATCTATTGTAGCTTCGGATTTGGGAATAATCCCTATCCACTTAACTGTGGGAAGTACTTGGGCATAAGCCCTAAAACTCATTGTGAGGAGTACCACAGGAACCCCAAAGTAGTTGTCCCATTGAGAGGACCTGCCAGCGAAAAGGGCAACGACCCTTACCTGATTGACTAGTTCCCACCCGTGAGGTAAACCAAGAGCTGTCGTTTTTGGCAAAGCGGTTATCAGTTTTACCTAAGCCGTGGAGTGAGGGGTACTGCCCCAATACGCAATCCATCAGATAGCATTGGTGGACGAGTGAAACACCTGAACTGTTAGGAAGACGTACATACCTGGGGTCCATATCTATTTTCAGTTGAACTATTTCCGATCACTTCCGCTCCAGATCCAGCCTTTTCAGATCTATTCTGAAAGTCGTTCCAGATCCAGTTGTCGTTTCAGATCCATCCGTTTTCGATCTCTTCCGTGTCGTTGCAGATCCATCTGTTGTGGATCCCTTCCACGCCACTATTGTCGATCCATATAAGTTTTTTCTCCATATCTCCCTTGTTTTCACTCTGTTTCCCTTGAAATTTTTGGGGAACCCCTGTCATTCCATTCTGCATCTTTCATTCCTGAGGACCCTATCCCCAATTCCCCTTCCCAAAGCCCGAAATCCCACATTTGTCTATTTTTAGGGTTTCCATAACTTCCTCATATTTTACCCAATCACCTTCAAATTTTACCACAGAGTTCCTTTCTGAATTCTGCTTCTTTGTCCCTCTCTACCAAATTTTCTCATTCTATCACCCCGCTTCTGAAATCCCCCTTTTTGCTTTCTTGTCCTTTCGACAGTGTCCAAAATCTAGTCAAACCCCAATTACCCATCAGATTGTTTCCCCAATCCAAATTTCCCTTTACTAAATCAGCTTCTGTTTGTGTTTTTCTACCCATTCCACCTAAAAAAAAAAAACTGGTTATGGTTGTCACCCGTGCAGGAGCACACACCATGAAGGAAGCACTTGCAACCATCCAAACCAAACTCCAAGATCTGGATGAAAAATTTCTCAGCCTCCATCTTCAGCATTCAGCCATGAACAATACCAGACAGCCAGAATCTTTTGCAGCCACCGAGTTCTCTTCTTCCAGCAATGTTCGTGGGCCGAAGCTTGATTTTCCTTGCTTCAATGGTACTGATTCGACTGGATGGATATATCGAGCAGAACAATATTTCAGTCTGCATAATACTTCTGATGCCCAGAAAGTTCCACTTGCATCCTTTCATTTGGAACAGGAAGCCCTTCAATGGTACCGTTCTTACATCAAAGCTCATCCCGAGCCAAACTGGACAGATTTTTGCCAACTCATTTTGCCACGATTTGGTCCTGGTGCTTTTGATGATTTCACAGGAGCACTCACTAAACTTCACCAAATTGGAACAGTGAGAGAATATTAGACAGAATTTGAGAAATTGGCCAATCACACAGAAGGATTGTCTGATGAATTCTACGGGAATTGTTTTATCAGTGGTCTCAAGGATGAAATCCGCTCAGAGGTCAAAATGTTTTGTCCCAACACAATGATGGAAGTCCTAGGGTTAGCTAAGCTGGCCGAGGACAAGATCGCAACTCAACAACGCTCCAAACCCACCTTTGTTCCCTTCAGAAATATGGGTTCCCAATGACCTCCCATCATGCCTTCTCCTCAACCAACTCCTATCAAGCATTTGTCTAAAATAGAAATGCAGGCACGCCGAGAAAAAGGGCTTTGCTATAATTGTGATGAGAAATTCACTCGGGGACATAGATGTGTTCAACAAAAGATGTATCTCTTGGATTTGGATTCTCCGCCTGCTTTAGAACTTGGTGAAGAAGCTACAGATACAGTAGATGAGCCGGTCGACATTCAACACCCGCCTGTTGACACCCCATCTCAGGACGACCCACCCGATATCTCTCTCCATGCTGTAACCGGTGTCACCACCCCACAAACATTGCAGGTCAGGGGATACTTCAAGAAGCTCCCTCTTACCATACTCATTGATTCTGGTAGCACTCATAACTTCATTGACCCTCGGATTGCCAAACAGGCTGATTGTTTTGTCCATCCTTGCTCCAACTTTGAAGTCATGGTTGCCAATGGGGGCACCTTACCTTACAAGGGGAAGTGTCACAATGTGCATATCTCTATGGAAGATTATAACCTATGCTCTGACATGTTTGCCTTGTCCTTAGGCGGATGTGATGTGGTTTTGGGCGTTCAATGGTTACGCACACTTGGCCCCATCTTATGGGATTTTGCTGAACTTTGGATGCAGTTTAAAGTCAATGGGGCACAACACAAATTTATGGGCTTACAACCAGGGTCTCTTTGCATCATCAGTTCACATCGCTTGGAAAAAATCCTTAAGAAGAATTCACATGGTGTCATCGCTCAGCTCAATTCCATTCAGATGCACCCATCAATAGTCTCCACTACTTCATTGGATAGATATGCAGGTATCCTTGCTAAACCAATGCGCTTGCTGCCTTCAAGAGACCTTTCCGGTAAGAATTTAGCCACATCTACCTCTCAGCAGGAAATGATGGCTATTTTGCATGTAGTACAGAAGTGGCAGCCATACCTATTAGGGAATTATTTTTGCATCAAGACTGATCTCCAGAGTCTGGAAAATTTTCTGGAACAATGGGTCTCCTCCCCAATACACCTGAAATGGGTTATCCCTATGTGATCACTTACAAGAAGGGTAAGGACAATATGGTGGAAGATGCTCCGTCTCACACAATTGATGACCCAGTTTCTCTTACAGCTCTTTCTCTGCTTGTTCCAAATTGGTTTCCATATGTTCAACAGGGCTCTCTCTTCTATGAACTCCATGCTTCTTTATCAACAGGGCACTCTGGGTTCTGCAAAATGTATGACCGATAACAATGTAACTTCTTTTGGCAGGGACTAAAAATGACAATTCAACAGATGGTGGCTGACGATGATACTTTCCAAGTCAACACGGATGAAACGACACTCCTTTCGGGATTGCTCAAACCCTTGCCCATCCCTACACAGCTTTGGCCAACTATTTCTATGGATTTCCTAGCAGCGCTCTGGTGGTACAATACCACATCTCAAAGGACACCATATGAAGCAGTCTATGGAAAAACACTGCCATTTCTTCTTCCATACATCCTTCGCAGCTCCCCAGTTCAGGAAATTGACTCGGTTCTTCGAAACTGCGATCAGATTCTTCTCATTCTGTAGGACAATCTCCACATGGCCAGAATTCGCCTGAAACAACAAGCCGATCAGCACCATTCTGAGCACATTTTCCACGCAGCTGAAAGGGTTCTTCTTCATATACATCCTTCCAAGCAATCCTCCTTGACACTCCAAAGGCATCAGTGGCCCGAAATGCAACCCGAGGATGCTACCGGGGAACCACTCCTTCAGATTCTGCAGCAATTTCTCCAACCAAAGCTTTGAGGACAAAGCTTTTTCTAAGGGAGAGGGGATGTTAGGAACCTATGTCAACCCTTCTCTTTACTATGTTAGTATATTGTTGTTGGATGCATATGCTTTGTAAGTCGTCCCATAGTATTTGTTGATCCGTAGTTTATATTAGCCCATAGTATTGACCCATAGTATTGGACGCATATGCTTTGTAAGTCGTCCCGTAGTATTATATGTCCCATGGTTTTGACTCATAGTATTGGGCATAGACATAGTATATAAGTGTGTGTTGAGGTCATTGAAGGCACCGTGAACTTATTTGTATTGAGCTTGCTCATAGGAGGTTGCCCCCTCGAAGTGGCCTGTGATCAATATAAAAGTGATTCTGAGTTCTGTCAATTTTGCTATTTCGCATATTCTTATTAATTAATTGTTGCAGGTGCATCATAGAGGAGGAGGACATGGAGATCCTGACAGACGATGTTTTTTAATTAAATTGATGGGAATAGAGTTAACACTTGTGGTAAGAGGATATGGAGAAGGTTTAAGAGGAAAAAGTGGTGGTCATAGCGGTGATGATGATGATGACGAGGCAGGGGAAGAAGGTGGTGATGGTGATTGCCAAGATTCTTGTTGAGGATGAGCCTGAGGAAGCAGTATTTTGGGCACTGATGAAGGCATTACACAAGTCGAATGAAATGATTCCTCACCAGATGAATTATCTAGGGGAGGAATCGAGGAAGGGAATTAGGTTTTTTGGTTAAGGGCAGAGTCTGTACAATGCAATTATTTTCCATGTTTGTGGGAAGAGTGAAATTCTGAAACTTATCCCGATCAAAGGAAACCAACTCTCTACTCCCATTTTATGAGACCAATACTGAAAAGAATATCTTTCAGTCATATTACTGAAAATTAGATCTAAGAAAATCACCTTAAACCTTGTTTTCTCATATTACCTGAAACATCCAGGCCCTTCAAATTCTCTGACAGATCGCTAATCATTGAAGCTAATAAGGGTCTCTCAGACTTGGTGACTGTATTAATTGTTATGAATGTGTTTGCTTGGGTTTATAATGGATAGTGGTTTAATTTTAATAGCATAAATAATTCCAAAAATGTTTAATATTCATGAGTAAATATTTGGCATATAAACAAGTATAATAGAGGACTTAAAATACATGAACATCAATACCTATACTGATATATTTATTGTTTAATCATTTCAATACTTGCCTGGAATCGATTTCTCCTTGCAAATTTGAGTGGTGGTGTCCCCCTTGAAGCATAAATGAAGCTTTTCCCGACTATGTCGGATTTGAATCCCTTGCAAATATTATTTAACTAAGGTAACTAATAACTGGCTTGGGCTTTCCCGATGAACTGGTGAGTTGCTTTCTTATCTTGTCTGCTACCTTTCGTTGTTCAGAGCCACTTCCTATGACGTTGCTCATCCTACCTTCCATGTTTTGGAGGTTACTCATCTGACCATTGTTTGGTATGTTTTTCCCACTTGGCTCTTTTTGGGGGTGTTCCCCAACAGTATCCCATACCCTGCCCTGCAGGCAAGCCCGAACTTGTTTTTACAATGCAACAAATACCCAGCAAGCAAGGTGACAAACCAGGATAGAAGATTCAACCCCTTTGACGCTACAGCTCACCCAACAAAGCAATATGTCATCCCAACAATGAAGTAATGGGTTCTATCTTCAAAGATATGCATTCTAGTTTATGAAACGCAGCCCCAACTCCTAGTTCGAAGTTGATACCATACATATTTGACCTAGGAAAAAGGTTTGCAGCCTTATTTATCTAGCTCACGTGACCCCTCTATTAGACTATAAGTCAATCCCCTAAGGTAATACCCTACCCATTAGCAATTTCTTGCAAAAAAAGTAAGTGTACAATCTCACAAGGGGAAAATTGCCTCAGTATAACATGGGTTGGGGTCTCTAACAATGCCACGACCCTTCTTGAAGCAAATCGACCCGCTTCACAGGTTGTTCAACCGATCAATTCGCCCAACAGTGAAGAGAAAGGTTATTCTCAACAGTGGTACCCTAAGAACAAGAAATAAATTCCTCTATCACTATTACAAATCAAATCTTCAGTATTTCTAGCGCAAACATTCAACAAAACTATTCAGATTTGCATAAAATCATTTTCATAGAATCCTTCTGGTGGTCACACATTTCTTTTGAATCTCGCCAGGCAACCAAATATTGGGTTTCCAAATGTTTTGTTTCCAAAGGTACCAATGTACTCTGCCATGTTGAATGCATTCGGCCATGTTAACACATTTTGGGCTTTTTTATTACAAATTATATTATAAACTTGTTTTAATTACATAGGTTTTGTGTTTATCGATATTTTGTTTTTTCTTATATATTATGTTGCTTATACATATATATCTATATATATGATGATGATGATGATTAAATATATTATAATATATATAAACACATATATTTCAATAGATACATATATATATATATATATATATATACACACACGATGAAATATATATAAATTGTGTCATTCTATGGAGGTGTTGTGGGGAGATAGGGTGTGACTTCCCTAATTGATATACATGCAGGTTATAAAATTATGGTGCTTATGGGGTATGTCGATGGGACATATAATGATGCTAGTCAAAACATTGTGATCAATTTTGTGTCTTGCTAGGATGTCGTAGAGGGGATAACAGACAACTCTAGCATAGGCCATAGGTTGGGGTAAAAAATGGAGAGGCAGAACCATTGATAAGAATAACAAATGATATGTTGTGAAAACAATGTTCAATCCAGTTAATGAAACAATGAGGAAATATCTCACTGCATCCATGAGGGGATCTACAATTTACTAAATTTTAACATTGCAGATGGATTCGGAGACCCCTTAGGGGGGTCTCGGAATCCATCTATAGTGTTACAAATTCATTGCCAAAATTGTAATTTTCCATTGTCAGAGTGGCATGACTAAAAATGACCAATTAATATTCTTAATGTTATTGTTATGTGGTCATTTTTAGTTTAGTTACTTGTTATCTGGTCATATATTTTAGCCTGTGGCCAAATTGGTCATTTATCTTGGTCGTTTTTAGTTGGCTCACTCAAGTTTGGTCATTTATCCCTTGAAAAAATTGTGGTGACCAATTTTTTTGGTCACTTGGTCATGTATCTCTCATTTTGTACTAGTGAACTAGAAGTTCATAGAAGTAGTTATCATGGTGATGCTAGTAGGAACATGTTAACAAGTTAAACAAGTAAACAGGTCGCAAGTGTTAAGTTAAAAGAGTTCCGCAGGTTAGGCGTAGTTTGTTAGTGCAACGGTTGAGTTGGGCAAGCCCTCAAGTCGTTCCTGGGAAGTGTCGCACACCACAGTTTGACGCTGAAGACTAGCGAAAAATTGTGGCTGTGACAATCGGGGTATCTAAATCCATCTGCATTGTTAAAATTTAGTAAAATATTGTACAAATTCATTGTCAAAATTGTAATTTTCCATTGTCAGTGTGACACAACTAAAAATGACTAACATAAACGACTAATTCACATTAATCGTTGTTAACTAGTCATATTTATATTCCCGTGACTAAATTAGTCATTTATGTTAGTCATTTTTATTTTAGTCACCTTTTATCTAGTCATATATTTCATCCCGTGACTAAATTAGTCATTTATCTTAGTCGTTTTTTGATGGCTTCTTTAAAATTGTTCAATTTTCATTTATCCCTTGAAAAAACTATGGTGACTAACTTTTTTAGTTTCCTAGTCACTTATCTCTCATTTTGTACTAGTGTCTAAAGGTGGCATATCGCAGAATGCTCTGAACAAAGGTGACCATAATGGGGAAGCTGCCATGATAGTGTGACTAGACATGATCTAGTGTGGCGCTGAGAGGCACCATTGGGGCCTTCTTGATTGTTTAAGGAGCTCCAAGAGGGGACATAAGTGTGCTCAATAATGGTACTGTCGTGTGAATTTTTACGAGCCTAGAAGAGTTCATGCTCGTGGTTGATTTCAGTTTTAGAGAGCCTGAAAGCAATAAGTAGACTCCAAGGGTGTTCTTTTTCGTGTGTTAGTCTCCAAGGCCCGAAAAAGCATAAAATAATGCAAGTGGAGAACTCTTCTAGCCAATTTGACCAGAGTATTCCTTTTTCATAATTAGTCTACAAGGTCTGGAAAAGGGGTAAACTTATACCAGGTAGACTCCCTTTCAAATACATTTAACGAGCATGAGAGGAAGCAAGATTGCTCGGCGATCTTTTCAGTCTTTTAGAAGTCAGAAAAGAGCTTAACAGAAACTCCCTAAGTGTCTTTTTCGTAAAAGAATAGATCGGCCCGAAAAAGGGATAAAATTATACCGAACAAAAGTAATGGTGAGGTAAGGAGGAAGTGTTCAATCAAGGGTTGAGTATGGGGATCCAATACAGTGATAGTGGGGGAAGGAACACTGATGGGGCCTCCTTGTGGGTTGATGAATGGTATCAAAACAACGTCGTAATTGCAGTATGGATGGAGCAAAGGGCTCATGTATGAGTTGTGATGCGTGGACGAATGTCCGAAGAAATCTGGTGGTGAGAGTGAGAAATAATCTCAAGCATCATCACGAGTGCAGAAAATTGAATCCAACGATATAAAATTTGTAAAAAACAGAGAACGATCGATGTGGCACACAAACCGAGGTGACAACGGGCATGAGAAAGATGCTCGAAAATGAGATTGGTGAAAATGTTCGGGTACACAGGGTACTTCCAAAAGACCGAACACCTAGAGCAACCACTTCACACAAATAAATCACAGATCGATACA
Organism: Larix kaempferi; assembly: GCA_027924585.1. Taxonomy (NCBI): domain Eukaryota; kingdom Viridiplantae; phylum Streptophyta; class Pinopsida; order Pinales; family Pinaceae; genus Larix; species Larix kaempferi. The sequence goes on along the minus strand of BSBM01000462.1, from coordinate 266,204 downwards.
CCGATGTTTTGATGTGGTTTAAAGCCTTGAGAGGGAAACACTCCATGGCCCCAGCCAAATAGCTTCGACGAAGCAATTTATTATGCAAAGAAATAAATTTACAAATGAGCTTCTCATAATCGATCAACTAGACAATGACCCTCCATGCTCTTTAAATAGATATCATGGACCAATCGGGTGTTAAGCCATGGATAAAGGTTAGGTATGATCTAAGATAAGTTGAACCGTCAGATCACAACATATCGTGACCATCGGATTAAGTATTTACAAATGCATACTAAAGAAACACACTTTATCTAGCGGATATATTCACAAGTTGATCTTAACTAACTCCTAAGTGTCTAAATATCCTAAAATCCCCCCTTAAGAACAACTTGGGATAGGATTGAAGGATTTACAAAAGTGACACTATTAGGAGAAGGAAGGAGGAATTAGAGCCTATCCCCCCTTAATGACAAATTCTTGAACTCCTAACATAGATCGAAGTTTAGAAAAATTCGCTTCTGTAAGAGACTTGGTAAAGATGTCTACAACTTGATCATCTATAGGACAAAAGAGCACTTCAAGAACAAGATCATGAACAAGATTTCTAATGAAGTGCATATGTAGCTCAATGTGTTTGTTGCATTGATGTAGGATTGGATATTTGGCAAGCTTGATGGCACTTTGATTGTCACACCAAAGTGGAGTAGGCTGCTGCTGCACGAATCCAAACTCTGAAAGGATCTGTCGAAGCCATAAAGCTTCTTGACTGGCATTAACTGCGGCTCGATATTCTACCTCTGCTGAAGAAAGAGCAAGAGATTGTTGTTTCTTACAAGCCCAAGTGACAGGTCCATATCTTAGACTGAAAACATAACCTGCAGTAGACTTTTGATCATCAGGATCGTCGGCCCAATCTGAATCAGTGAAACCAACCAACAAAGGTTTCCCCACTATACTGTAATGAATCCCAAACTGAATTGTACCTCGAATATATCGAAGTATTCTTTTAGCTTCTTTCCAATGACTTTCATGAGGTGTTTGCATATAACGGGAAACACAACCAATGGCAAAGGAAAGGTCGGGACGGGAATGAGTCAAGTATAAGAGACTACCAACAAGCTGACGATACAAGGTGGCATCTACTTCGGGTGAAGTACAAGTGGCAAAAAGTTTGACTCCAAACTAGAAGGGAGAAGGGGATGGTGTACAATCTTCCATGTGAAAGCGATGAAGGAGGTCACAAGCATACTTAGACTAAGAAAGAATTATTCCTTCTTTGGTTTGTAGGACTTGGAGACCAAGAAAATAATGCAAATGTCCTAAGTCAGACATTTCAAAATTTTGCTTAAGACTGGATTTCACATGGGTTATAAGCTTAGGGTTACTACCAGTAAGAATAAGGTCATCAACATATAGAACAAGTATGATGAGATGGTTTCCTACTTTCTTGGTATAGACATTGGGGTCAGAATGGCATCTAGAAAAACCAATGTCAAGGAGAAAGCTATCCATTTTTGCATACCAAGCTCTAGGAGCTTGCTTAAGGCCATATAAGGATTTCTTAAGGTGGCAGACAAGGCTAGAGTTATTCTAAACATATACAGGAGGTTGTTCCATGTAAATTTTCTCCTGTAAATCACCATGTAAGAAGGCATACTTGACATCCATTTGATGGAATTCCCAGTTATGTACGGCTGCAAGGGAAAGAACAAGGCGGATGGAGTTCATTTTGGCGACAGGAGCAAAGGTTTCATTGTAGTCAATCCTTCAACTTGGGAAAAACCTTTGGAAACTAGCATTGCCTTAAGTCTTTGAACACTTCCATCTTATGCATGCTTAGTTATGTAGACCCATTTACATCTGACATGTTTTCTTCCTTTTGGAACAGGTACAATATCCCAAGTATCGTTCGCCATTAAGGAACGATATTCTTCATCCATAGCTGCATCCCAATCTGGATTTCCTAAATCTTTTGAAAAAAAATTTGGATCATGATTCTCGGAAACTTGAGCCAAAAGAGAAGAGGCTCGCTGAAACTGAGAACGTGTTCGACATTGATCTCTAGGATCACCGGCAAGATCACCAGCTCCTTCACATGTTGAACGGACCCACTGAGGAAGCACTTGTGTTGGTGCAACTGTAGGAATAGAGCAGGCAAAGGTGGATTTTCATCCTCACTGTCATCATCAGAAACTGGAGTTGGAAACCTGTCAAGAAAGTTGGAAGAAGAAGAAGGCACAATCGTCGAATTAGGTTCGCAGGCTAAAGATGGCACAATCACCGAGTTAGGCTCGTAGGAGAAGATATTTTTGTCAATTTTAACATCTCTTCTAATGATTACATCATGAGAATGTGGTTGAAGAAGTCTATAACCTTTTACATCTTCAGAATATCCAACAAATATGCACTTTTTACTTTTAGGCTACAATGCTTTCCATTTTTCATCTAAAATGTGAGCCCATGCTTCACTACCAAACACACGGAAGTGACTTACATCTGGTTTAATTTTACTCCATGCTTCTTCCGGTGTGATACCTTGTAAAGATTTAGTGGGGGTGCGATTAACTATGTAATTTGCACAATTTATGACTTCAGCCAAAAATTGAAGACTTAGTCCCTTAGATTGGATCATACAATTAGCCATTTCCTTTAAAGTGTGGTTCTTCCGTTCAGCTACACCATTTTGTTGTGGTGTATATGGAACAGTGTGTTGTTGTTGGATTCCTTGTTCAGTGCAGAAAGTAGTGAACTTTTTGTTAATATATTCTCCTCCACTGTCAAATCTTAACTTAATAATTTGATGACTAGATTGTTTTTCAACAAGGGCCTTGTAGGCCAAGAACATGTTAAATACTTCGCTCTTAAGTTTTAGGAAATAAACCCAAGTGCGTCTGGTGTAATCAATGAAACTTAAGAAATATTTGAAACCAGAAAAGGAAGCATATGGAAGAGGACCACACAAGTCACTATGCACAAGCTCCAAGGGAACCGAGGCGTGCCAAGAGGAACGTTTGTCAAAACTATCCCAATGATGTTTTTCGAGTACACAACCGGCACAAACACCATCCCTGCAAGATACCATCGGAAGACCTGTGTTAGGAACCCATGTCTTTACTTTGTTAGTATATTGTTGTTGGACGCATATGCTTTGTAAGTCGTCCTGTAGTATTTGTTGATCCATAGTTTATATTAGCCCATAGTATTGACCCATAGTATTGGACGCATATGCTTTGTAAGTCGTCCCATAGTATTATATGTCCCATGGTTTTGAATCATAGTATTGGCGCCTAGACTTAGCCCATGGTTTGTATTGACACATAGTATTGACCCATGGTATTGGTGCCTAGACTTAGTATATAAGTGTGTGTTGAGGCCTATGAAGGCACCATGAAGTTAATTGTATTAAGCTTGCTCAAAAGAGGTTGCCCCCTCGAAGTGGCCTGTGATCAATATAAAAGTGATTCTGAGTTCTATTATTTCTGATATCTCGTGTATTTGCATTAATTAATTATTGCAGGTTCATCACATCTGGTATCAAAGCACTTTCTTGGGCTCTTTGGGTGGAATTTCTGCCAATTTTTTTCGCATCTGTTGCAGCTTCGGATTTGGGAATAATCCCTATCCGCTTAACTGTGGGAAGTACTTGGGCATAAGCCCTAAAACTCATTGTGAGTAGTACCACAGGAACCCCAAAGTAGCTGGCCCATTGAGAGGACCTGCCAGCGAAAAGGGCAACGACCCCTACCTGAATTACTAGTTCCCACCCGTGAGGTAAACCAAGAGCTGTCATTTGTGGCAAAGCAGTTATCAGTTTTACCTGAGCCATGGAGTGAGGGGTACTGCCCCAATACGCAATCCGTCAGACAGCATTGGTGGCTGAGTGAAACACCTAAAATGTTAGGAAGCCTTACATACTTGGGGTCCATATCTATTTTCAGTTGAACTGTTGCCGATCACTTCCGCTCTAGATCCAGCCATTTCAGATCTATTCTAAAAATCGTTCTAGATCCAGTCGCCATTTCAGATCCAACCGTTTTCGATCCCTTCCGCGCCGTTGCAGATCCATCTGTTGCCGATCCCTTCCGCGCCGCTGTTGCTGATCCATTTCTAAAAAAATAAAAATAAAAATAAAAAAAATTCTGTTTTTTGGCCATATCTCCCTTGTTTCAACTCTGTTTTCCCTGAAACTTCACTGACATCCCTGCAATCCCATTCTGCATATTTCATTCCTAAAGACCCTATCCCAAATTCCACTTCCCAAGACCAGAAATCCCACATTTGTCTATTTTTAGGGTTTGCCATAACTTCTTCAATTTTCACCCGATTGCCTTCAAATCCCCATTTTTTGCTTCCCTGTCCCTCAGAAATTGTCGAAAACCTAGTCAAACCCCAATTACCCCTCCGAGTTTTTCCCAAATCCAAATTTCCCCTTACTAAATAAGCTTGTGTTTGTGTTTTTCTATCCATTCCCCCCCCCACCAAAAAAAATAAAAATAAAAAAATTATTGGTTATGGTTGTCACTCACATAGGAGCAAACACCATGGAGGAAGCACTTGCAGCCATCCAAACCAAACTCCAAGATCTGGATGAAAAAATTCTCAGCCTCCATCTTCAGCATTCAGCCATGAACAATAACCGACAGCCAGAATCTTTTGCAGCCACCGGGTTCTCTTCTTCCAGTAATTTTCATGGGCCGAAGCTTGATTTTCCTCGCTTCAATGGTACTGATCCAACTGGATGGATATACTGAGCAGAACAATATTTTAGTCTGCATAATACTTTTGATGTCCAGAAAGTTCCACTTGCATCCTTTCATTTGGAACAGGAAGCCCTTCAATGGTACCGTTGGTACATCAAAGCTCATCCCAAGCCAAACTGGACAGATTTTTGCCAACTCCTTTTGCCACGATTTGGTCTTATTGCTTTTGACGACTTCACAGGATCACTCACTAAACTTCACCAAACTGGCACAGTGAGAGAGTATCAGACTAATTTGAGAAACTAGCCAATCACACAGAAGGATTGTCTGATGAATTCTATAGGAGTTGTTTTATCAGTGGTCTCAAGGATGAAATCCGCTCAGAGGTCAAAATGTTTGGTCTCAACACAATGACGGAAGTCCTAGGGTTGGATAAGTTGGCCGAGGACAAGATCACAGCTCAACAACACTCCAAACCCACCTTTGTTCCCTTCAGAAATATGGGTTCCCAACGACCTTCCATCACGCTTGCTCCTCAACCAACTCCTATCAAGCAATTGTTTGAAACCGAGATGCAGGCACGCCGAGAAAAAGGGCTTTGTTATAATTGTGATGAGAAATTCACTCGGGGACATAGATGTGTTCAACAAAAGCTCTATCTCTTGGATGCAGATTCTACGCCTACCTCAGGACTTGATGAAGAAGCTCCATATACAATAGATGATCAGGTCGACATTCAACACCTGCCTGTTGACACCCCATCTCAGGACGACCCACCCGAGATCTCTCTCCATGCTGTAACCGGCATCACTACCCCACAAACAATGCGAGTTAGTGGATACTTCAAGAAGCTCCCTCTTACCATACTCATTGATTCTGGTAGCACTCATAACTTCATTGATCCTCGGATTTCCAAACAGGCTGATTGTTTTGTCCATCCTTGCTCCAACTTTGAAGTCATGGTTGCCAATGGAGGCACCCTACCTTGCAAGGGGAAGTGTCACAATGTGTGTATCTCTATGGAAGATTATAACTTGCGCTCTCACATGTTTTCCTTGTCCTTAGGCGGATGTGATGTGGTTTTGGGTGTTCAATGGTTACGCACACTTGGCCCCATCTTATGGGATTTTGCTGAACTTTGGATGCAGTTTTCAGTCAATGGGGAACAACACAAATTTATGGGCTTACAACCAGGGTCTCTCTGCACCATCAGTTCACATCGCCTGGAAAAAATACTTAAGAATAATTCACATGGTGTCATCGCTCAGCTCCATTCCATTCAGATGCACCTATCAACAGTCTCCACTACTTCCTTGGATAGATATGCAGGTGTCTTTGCTGAACCAATGAGCTTGTTGCCTTCAAGAGACCTTTCCAGTAAGAATTTAGCCGCATCTACCTGTCAGCAGGAAATGATGACTATTTTGCATACAGTACAGAAGTGGCATCCATCCCTATTAGGGAATTATTTCTACATCAAGATTGATCTCTAGAGTCTGGAAACTTTCCTGGAACAACGGGTCTCCTCCCCAACACACCTGAAATGGGTTATCCAACTCATGGGTTATGACTATGCGACGACTTACTAGAAGGGTAAGGACAATATGGTGGAAGATGCTCCTCCTCGCACATTTGATGATCCAGCTTCTCTTATAGCTATTTCTCTACTTGTTCCAAATTGGTTGCAATCTGTTCAACGAGGCTATCTCTTCTATGAACTCCATGCTTCTTCATTAGTAGGGCACTCTGGGTTCCTTAAAATGTATGACCAGGAACAATGTAACTTCTTTTGGCAGGGACTCAAAAGGACAATTCAACGGATGGTGGTTGACTGTGATACTTTCCAGGTCAACAAGGGTGAAACGACCCTCCTTTCGGGACTGCTCGAACCCTTGCCCATCCCTCCACAGATTTGGACAACTATTTCTATGGATTTCCTAGAAGCGCTCTAGTGGTATAGTACCACATCTCAAAGGACACCATATGAAGTAGTCTCTGGACAGGCACCACCAGTTCTTCTTCCATACACCTTTAGCAGCTCCCCAGTTCAGGCAATTGACTCAATTCTTCGAAACCATGATCAGCTTCTTCTCATTCTGCAGGACAATTTTCACATGGCAAGAATTCGCCTGAAACAACAAGCCGATTAGCACCGTTCTGAGCGCACTTTTCACATCACTGATATGGTTCTTCTTTGTCTACAGCCTTCCATGCAATCCTCCTTGAAACTCCAAAGGCGCCAGTGGCTCGGAATGCAACCCGAGGATGCTACAGGGGACCCACTCCTTCAGATTCTGCATCAATTTCCACATCTAAAGCTTTGAGGACAAAGCTTTTTCTAAGGGAGAGGGGATGTTAGGAACCCATGTCTTTACTTTGTTAGTATATTGTTGTTGGACGCATATGCTTTGTAAGTCGTCCTGTAGTATTTGTTGATCCATAGTTTATATTATCCCATAGTATTGACCCATAGTATTGGACGCATATGCTTTGTAAGTCGTCCCATAGCATTATATGTCCCATGGTTTTGAGTCATAGTATTGGCGCCTAGACTTAGCCCATGGTTTGTATTGACACATAGTATTGACCCATGGTATTGGTTCCTAGACATAGTATATAAGTGTGTGTTGAGGCTTATGAAGGCACCGTGAAGTTAGTTGTATTGAGCTTGCTCAAAGGAGGTTGCCCCCTCAAAGTGGCCTGTGATCAATATAAAAGTGATTCTGAGTTTTATTATTTCTGATATCTCGTGTATTTGCATTAATTAATTATTGCAGGTTCATCACAACATGTCACCATATTGTCTTTACATAGTTGTTGCAATGAGCGATAATTTAAGTGACCAAATCGCTCATGCCAAAGTTTTCTCAAGTTATCACTATGAGCAACAAAAACTGAAGGAAAAGGTGATGACCCAAAGTTGTTAAATTTGGACGACTTGGTAATATCATCAACAATTCCGGTAGTTAGGACTTGTTGAGGATCTTTAAAATCATTAATTACAACTTGGTGAGGTGTAAACATCACAGTTTTACCTTCACCATAATGAGTGATTTGATAGACTGATAACAAATTGCAGAAAATTCTTGGAACACATAGTACATCACTAAAATGACCATTATCCACTGGAATTGTTCCATCTCCTACAACACTTAGAGATCTATCATCACCAACAAATATTTGTTTGGTGTTACATTCATGCATAGTAGAAAATATGGCTTGATCCTTAGCCATATGATAAGATGCTCCAGAATCAATGAGCCATTCATTTGAAGTAGAAGAAGAAGATGCATTATAAGAATAACCAGAAGCACAAAGTGCATGTCCATGAGAGGTAGATTCTGAAGGCGGATCTAGGCTGATGTGGTGCTTCTTCATTGTTGCTTCCAAGGCTGCCATCTTCTTAAAACACTTAGATTCATCATGATTATCTTTCCCGCAATAGTTGCAATGACGCTCAGTCTTCTTGCCTTTTGGCTTAGATCCTTTGTCATTTTTTAAAGAAGGAGCTGACTGAGAGGGTTTGGGACCCTTGTTTGACTTATTATTGCGAAAATTTTGTTTCTTGGGAGGCTTGGACTTTTTTTTTTTTCTGTTGCGACAATAAGGCTTTCCCAGATGTATCTGCATTGTTGATTATTCCAAGATGGATGAGTTTATCTTTCTCTCTAATCAAGGAATCACAAAAGGATTCAAGACTAGGCTCTTGATAGCTAGCTGCATTCAAGGATTCTTTCATGGAGTAAAATGTAGATACAAAAACAGAATATGCAAGTCCAAGTTTGGAAAGAATATGATAAATGCATTATTTGTCTTCCCTCTTAATCTTGCATTCTGCACATAAGAGTTTAAGAGTTTTGTACTTAGATAAATAATATTGAATACATAAAAAATCACTTGGATTTAAAGAAATCAACTCATTTTCGAGTTGGTGACCTCGAATTTCATTGTGTTTACCAAACACAGATTCCATCTTGTCCCAAGCAGCATCAGGTTCACCAATTCGAGATATGTGGAATCGCAAATCAGTAGAGATTGACATCCCAATCAATCCACGAGCTTCATCACATCTATTTGTCCATTTTATTTTCTTATCATCATCAATGGGTTCTGTTTCTTTCCCTGAGGTAATTCTAAAAAGTCCCCTACTTCGTAGAACATCCTCCATACGAGATTTCCATGAGAAATAGTTGGAACTGGTAAGTAGAATATCAGAAAGGGAGGCCATTTGGTAAAATTAATGGCTGTAAAAATAGAAACCAATACTCTAGATGCGAAGAGCTCAAAAAAATAGGTTGTTTAAAAAAATACGACACTAAAAACTGACTCTGTATAATGAAGTTATGCTTGAACAAAGAAAATGTTGAAGATGCCCTTAATAGTGACGTGGCAGATAGAGAATGACCAGCAAATAAAAAGGACCCCCCTCTTCCCAAGATGAACCTTTGACAATCACTTTACAAGAAAGTTGTTTTAAGTGAATCACTTTTGTAAAAATAAGTGATTTCACATTTACAATGATATTACTTTAAATAGTGCAGCAATAAAAAAGAACTTAAGTGACTCACTTTTTATTTTTATTTTTTATTATTTAAGTGAGATGCACTTTTACAATAAAGTAACTTGAAAATAGAAATTGCATGCATTTTTTCTTTTAAAAGTAATTTCCTAAGACTTGAACTCAAGACTTATTAAGGAATAAAGCAACTTTGAACCAAGTGAGTTAGATAAAAAAGTATGTAAAATATGGGAAGGAGGAAGGGGGCCTTTTGTTTTTTTTTCTCTCTTCTCTCTCGGTTTCCGTGCTTGTCGTTTTTCTACAAATCACACCACAAACCGAAACAAAAAAAAAAATTCACATTTGTGGAGTTAGATCTCATTAGTTTTCCCAGAAAGTCTACGTTTTCTCTCTGTTTCTGATTTTCCGAGATCGCGCAAGGTGCGCGGCAAAGAGCATTGGTAACCGAGAAAAACCCTTTCCCTTTATGTTTCTGATTCGCCAAGATTGCACAAGGTGCACGGCAAAGAGCATACACAAGCAAGGAAAACAACAATCCGAAACCAAAAAAAATCTAATAATAAAAACTGATAAAATATGAGATTTTTTTTTTTTTTAAATTAAAAAACGTCACTGTAAAATTATACCTTTAGATCTGATGAAATACGCATTTCTGAAGCAACTGGAAACCGTTTTCGATCAAACGAAAACTATTTCCCAATGGAAATGGCACTCCGGGCGTAATGGAACACCTCCCACATCCTAGAAATGCACAGAAATATCAGAACCAGAAACCTTTTCAAGTTTCGGCAACAACAGTTCAAGATCTAGAACATAACCAGAAGCGGCTCTTCATAAAAGCTCTGATACCATGTTCGGGTACATAGGGTACTCCCAAAAGACCGAACACCTAGAGCAACCACTTCACACAAATAGATCACATATCGATACATCGATGTTTTGACATGGTTTAAACCCTCGAGAGGGAAGCACTCCACGACCCCAGCCAAATAGCTTCTATAGAGCAATTTATGATGCAAAGAAAGAAAGTTACAAATGAGCTTCTCATAATCGATCAACTAGACAATGACCCTCCATGCTCTTTAAATAGAGATCATGGACCAATCGGGTGTTAATCCATGGATCAAGGTTAGGTATGATCTAAGAGAAGTTGAGCCGTTGGATCACAACATATCGTGACCGTCGGATTAAGTATTTACAAATGCATACTAAAGAAATGCACTTTAGCTAACAGATATATTCACAATTTGATCTTAACTAACTCCTAATTGTTTAAATATCCTAACAGAAAATGGGAAACTGACTTTACCATCTTAAAGTTCTCGCTGTGCTGAATCCAACGGTGTGAACGGTTTGAAAAATAGACCTCGTATGACTCCAGAATGGTTGATTGAAAATTGGTCAAAATGTCTATAAATAGCAAGTGAACCCATAGTGACATGTGTCATTTTCACGGTTGAGTTTGACAAGAGATTTGAGGTGGTCAGAGCACTTTCTTCTTTTGCGAGAGAACTGACCGTCATATTTTGATTCCGTGAGTTCCAGGTAAGTCTATTGGCCCTAACCTTTTATTTTATTTGCATTCGAGGGGAAACTGGGTCTCGAGAGTGGCGTATATGTCACGTTGGCTTGCCAACGTGGAATATCGCAGCTTCTGATCCTTTTTGCGCGATCTGCAACGCGACTATGGTCCTCACAGTCGCGATGTGAATCGCGGTTGTGGGCTTCACAGCCGTGATGTGGATCACGGTTGTGGTCCTCACAACCGTGATGTGCATCACGACCATGGGCTTCACAGCTGCGATGTGGATCGTGGCTGTGGGCTTCACACCCGCGATCTAGATTGCGGCTATGAGCCCCAAAGCCGCGATTTGGATCGTTGGCTTGGGGTAAAATTTTTATGGTATTTTTCTAAAAAAAAATCTTGTTGACTTGGAAAGATGCTCAAACAACCAAGGGAGTTGTGGAGGGACAGAGAGATTCTGGAGGACCTGATGGAGATTATTTAGGAGAATAGTCATGCACAGGAGGCTTTGGCTTTGGGCGGATTGCTGAAGTTCGCCCAAATTCCTCTTATGCATTCAACAAATTTGTTGCTGAACAAGTTGATTGATTTCTGGGACCCAGAGAAGCAGGCTTTTATGGTTCAAGGTGAGAGATTGGATCTCACATTGACTGATGTTTATTTTCTTACTGGACTGCCCCGTTTGGGAGAGATAGGAGATACCCAGTCCAGGATACCGGCTAGTGTTGATATAGAGGATCTCCTAGAGATATTTTTCCATCGAGCGTCTTGTGTGCATGTTAGCGCACTCCGAGTTGTTGATTTGTGGGATCCGTAGATGTGGGAAATGTTGGCTTGTGTTCTTCGGGTGCTTGAAGCACAGGCACCCCACCATTTATCAAGGGGGAAGGTGTTGATGGTTCAACGTGTTATGACTGGGACCTATTTTTCCTAGGGGCACATGTTCCTTGCTTGTGTTCGGCATGAGCTGAGCAAGGTGAGGCTACAGGGAGGAGAGTTAAGCTACGCCTCGTTTCTGTGTTGCTTCTTTTTTGAGAGGTTTCCTTGTAACATCCTGAATTTTCATAAAAATTTAAAATTTTTGAAAATGACATTAAATACAAAATTTATATATGCGGAAATAATAATTGTTTGGTTACGACATCTTTAAATAAAAAGTCATCAGTACTAAATATAATTTAATTTTTTGTTTTAGCAGCATGGTTATAATGACAAATTTTAACACATCAATTACGACATGATTATGGTAATAGACGAACTAACAGGTCATTAATGTGATGTGATACTTTTTCTAGAAAAGATACTGACAGTTTGATTTTTTATGAACAAGGGTGTCCTATGAGGTACCCTGGAGTTTACTTAGCTGCGACACTAATGCATTTGAATATTCTATGTGTAGACGACAGGTAAGAGGTTCAATAACTGCATAGTTAAAAAGTACATGTGTAATTCAATTTAATGTTAAATAAAATATTGTGAAATCTTTTGTGAAAACAAGTATCTTCAGGTATGACGATTTAGTACTGCTTCCTAGTTTCTCGATGTTGTCCTACAATGTTGAAAATAATGACGCCTAGAAGGTATACAAGCTGTTTACGTTTGTTGTCATGAGCCAATGACTTTGTTAAAGTTGGCTTTGGTCATCATCTTAAGATAACTAATACTTTGTAAGGTATTAGCGTCGAAATTGTATCACTAACTGTCGGATGCAATGTATTAATAGTGAGGGTATGAAGTTCATGACCATAGCATGGTTTTTATGCTAGTTACAAATCTTTGGTCTTGTTGAAAATAAAAAATATAAACTCCTACATTATTATATTTTTATAAATGGAGAAAATAGAAACTAAGGTTAATATACTAACCATATAAACCTTATAGATTTGTTATCCTATAAAATAGATTTATAATTGCAAAATTATAAATATATATATATAAGTTCACAATATTGAAATGATACGAAATCTATGCTTAATACATGGATAAACTTTTGTCTTAATACCCTAATCGTGATCCTAAGTTAGAGCTTTAACTATTAGCAATTGCAATCGAATGTTTTGAGTTTGCAAAAGATCTTCTATGAAGATTGGTGGTCATAATAGATGGTACTGACATACAATTTTATGTCAACAGGGTGGCGAGTTGACGGTCATTAAATGACATACCCTTTGAGCTGTCATGGAGATCGTAATTTGATCCTGCATTAAAAGCTTGAGTCGAAACTCCAGCTGACAAGGATTTTCCAATGGTCCACGTAATCTGAAATTCAATGTAATAGTTTCTGCAATTTTCACGGTGTAATGGTTATGTGTTTTGAAACACCTCCGAACTGGATATTAAACGATCCTCCGTGTTCCAAAGTGGCATTTCCATGCTTGTACCGATGGATGGTGCATTAACTGCAGAGGTTGTTCGTCCCAATGCCATTTCGCTGGCACTATTATGATCGTTGATAGTGATGAGTTTGGACCATCCGATGCAACCCTAACCTTTGTCGTTGTTTTGGTTTATGAGATTTGTATATTGTTTATTGTTCTATTGTTCCGGTCTGTGTGGCCAATAGGATGCCGAATTCTAGGGTTAGTAAGCCTGTAAGAGGTTTCGACCTTGAGACCTGTAGCTTAAGGTTGAAGTTACAGGTCCTCTATCACTATAATGGCATGGTGTTTAAAAGATTGAGTCTCTGGTTCGAGTTGTTATCGAGTTGATAGTTTAAGCTTTTCGTTTTAGAATTTGAGTGAAATGCACAATGTTTGCAAAAAAAAGAAGTACCCTGGTCTCGTCTACAGCAAAGATCTCGTCGTTCTTCTGGTGAATGCAAAGAACTTGGCCTTCACAACAAGTTAAGTGTTCTTGAAATGAATAGTGATTCTTTCGTTTGGAATTTTCGATTTTTCAGTTTAAAAATATAAATAATACAGTTATCAAATTCTAAGTTGTTGTTTTTGTTCAGTTGCAGGGTTCGAAGACCGTCTTGAACAAGGTTTTGGAGAGAAACGACGTGCTTCCATTCCTGGTAAGCTTCGGGTCTCAAACCCTCGTAGGTGCCTTTCAACTATGGTTGATGTGGTTTCATGAGGATGAATAACCAGTCCTTCACCAAGCTTCGGCAATGTCTGTCCGATGGAAAAAATGTTGAAGATCCTTCTGTTTATTCAAACATTTGTTTGTACAGGGTTGTACCCTTCGTTTGTTTGTATGATACTCGGTCTTAAACCTTGATGTCTATCTCGTCGAACTGGGAGTTTTGTTACTCGTCAATACGGAGGGTTTTTGGACTTGTTTTGAAATGTTTAAAGTTTGGCAATAACGCTGTGCGATTTCGTTTGGAAACATAATGTAATGTTTTTATTTCTGGGAACACTGGTTTAAACTTGGAGTTGGGATTTGTATTGGTTTACACTTGGAACACGACCTGTTGGTTTATATTATGAGAAAAGAGATACAGAGCCGAGGCTCGTCTACTGTGATACAATATTTTCTTCTCGGCAATGAAAATAAATATACTATTTCATTCTGTGCTAAACGTCTGTGTTATACGTTGATTTCTTGTATGTTGATATCGTGATTTTCGAGCTAGGTCAGAGTCATATTTGCTTGTCGAATGATAACTCTGTAATATATGATGCTGAAATGGTTTTTCCTTCGTTTGTAATGGAAATGAACCGGGCCATAACCTAGTTCGATTTTTGATTTTGAATATAGATAAATGTTTAAAAAGGAAAGAACAGGGCCATGCACAGGTTCTAGTTTCATCTTCGAAAATGAAAGATATTAAATACATGTAACTTCAGAATAGCCCTTATTTGTAGTTAGGGCTTATACTGTAATTTAAATGTAGATATAATATGTGTTTTATAATACCGTGGATAATGATAATGAAAATCTGAAACAAATGCGATCTAGGGTTTTACTGTTGATACAATGTTTTGTTTTAGTACTATATGCAGTTCATAATATAATGGAAATTACACGACTCAGATTGAATAATACATGCGATTTGTAATATAAAGAGATAAGTGTAAACAATATGGGTTTTACAATTTCTTTGTTTTCAGTTCTGATAATACTGATATGATTATAGGAATATATTCTATCAATAAATTTGTGAAAGAAAATACAGTGTGTGAGTGAGAAGTATGTTGACTGTAATTTCTAGCTTATGATCATAGCTAGCACTTCTTATTTATTTGCAGCAATAATAGTTATTTCCAAATATGATATACAGAAATAAAACAATGTTTGTTTGTGATGAAACAAAGGAATATTCTATAATATTTAGGTATTATACAGAACTTTCTACTATTATTAACTATAGGACAAAAATTGATAAACATATAAATTACTATATTTATCTGTCGAATCAATGGTAAATTGCCTATCTTTTCATCTATTCTTAATTTGCGTATTTACACTAGAGTACGATGTATAAAACAGCATGTGGAAAAATGTAGATATTGGTTTATCAATTCAATCATCATTGAAACTTCAACACGCAGACTTTCAAACAGAATCAGAACAAAATTCTTCTTCAAAACAAAGATTAATAAATAAATTAAAATAGGAGATAGTGAAACCTGGAATAGTTCTGTAGGGAAACAAACAGCCCAAGAAGACTGATCCACCCAACCAATTCCTGAAGACAGTCAAGTACTTTCCTTAGGACCCCCGAGCCTATTCACTGAACCACCAGGAGGGAGAAACTTAGGAATTTAGGATTTCTTCTTGCAGTAGCAAATAATGTGTTAAATATTCAAGAGCTAGCAGTCCAAGGGACCTGCTCCAACACCTCTGGTTCTCCTTAGTAAAATACAAACTTATGATTGCACTCACAGCTAGCCTCCCTATTCGAATCTCTCAGTGATCACCTGATGCACATGAGAAAATATTCCTGTAGAAATATTGTGTAAGAGATGCATGCTAAATTCGAATTTTCCTTATGTAGGTTGCCTGGGCCTTTTCAGTTGTTACTTGGTCATTAAATGAGCTTCCTGCCCACTCCCACCACCTGGGGGATAGTGCCACATTTTTAGGGGTAGTTGTCCCATAACCAACAACTAGTGGTGTGATGCAATTGCTTCCATCTGTCCCATACCTTCCAACAGCTTCCATTCCTCCTAGTGGGTCAGTGAACACTCATTTAATAGTCTCCTTGGGTGTTTGTCTCCTAATTAATTTATTTAAATAATAACAATCAGTAATTACATTCATCCTTGATCAAAACTGATCATAATTACAAAACTTTGTAATTAAATTTAACATAAAGTATTTTGCAAATAAAATAATAATTTTTGAAATTTGGGTAGGTGACATACACCCCCCCTTAAGTCTCAACATCGTCCTCGATGTTGGCTAATTACTCCTTGAGTGTTCCTGAAACAGAGTTGGGTATGCTGCTTGCATACTACTCTCCAACTCCCAGGTTGCCTCTTCTGGGATAAGGTGCTTCCACTGCACCTTCACTTGCCCAATGGTGCGATTCCACAGAATAGTTTCCCTCCTTCCAAGGATACAGTCTGGTTCCACCGGAAAATCTCCGTCTTGTCCCACCCGTACATCATTCTAGTTTACAACATGAGTAGTATCATGTACATATTTCTTTAAAAACGATATATGAAAAACATTATGTATTTTTAAGTTTGGTGGCAAAGCCAGTTGGTATGCCACTGCTCCAGCCTTAGACAATATTTCAAAAGGACCACAATACCTGGGTTCCAACTTGGCACAACTTCCCAATTTCAATGAACTCTTTTTCGGTCTTACCTTGAGGAATACATGTTCACCAACCTGGAACTCTTTATGAGTTCTTTTTAAATCTGCTTGACTCTTTTGCCTATCTTGGGCAGCTTTTAAATGTCCTTGTACCTGTTTCACAATTAGTTCTAACTCCTGCAATAATTCAAGTCCCAAAACAACTCTATTTACTGGATCATTCCACAAAACAGGTGTATCACATTTCCTACCATAAAGAATTTCAAAAGGACTAAGTCTGGTCGATGCATGATAATGATTATTATAAGCAAATTCCGCTAAGTGCAAGTAGTCTTCCCACTTACCAGGCTGATCCTTAACATACATTCTTAATAAATCTTCTAAAACTTGATTTACCCTTTCTGTCTGTCCATCCGTTTGTGGATGAAATGCTGTACTAAAATTTAAGGTTGTATTCAACCCCTTAAACAGTGACTTCCAGAAGTTTCTGGTAAACTTAGAGTCACGATCTGAAATTATTACTTTCGGTATCCCATGTAGTCGAAAAATCTATTTCATAAAGATTTCTGCAATGTCTGGGGCTTTATGAGTAGTCTTCACAGGTATGAAATCTGCTGCATTGCTGAGTTTGTCCACTACCACCATGATAGAATCATGTTCTTTCTGATTTTTAGGTAATCCAATAATGCCCATAAATGATCTTACATCCGACACATCCTTAGGAACCGGCCAATCATTAATGGCCCTTATCTTGTCAAGGTCAACCAAAATTCCTTCTTTCGAAATTATGTGTCCTAGATACTGAATTTTGTCCTTGTGGAAGTCACACTTTCTAAACTTAGCATAAAGTTGATGATCTCTCAAAACTTGTAAGATAATCCTTAAATGTTCATCATGCTCTTCTTTACTTTTAGAATACACCAAAATGTCATCTATAAACACAACATCAAACTTGTCGAAGTACTTGTGTAGAATGTTATTCATCAAACACATAAATACAGCCGGGGCATTAGTCAAGCCAAATGGCATGACTACGAACTCGTAATGTCCATACCGAGTTCTGAAATTTGTCTTGAAAATATCTTCATCCTTAACCTGTACTTGATGATATCCTGATCTTAGATCAATCTTTGAAAATATCGTTGCTCCACGTAGCTGATCAAATAGATCGTCTATGCGGGGAAATGGATACCGATTCTTGATCGTCATCTTATTAAGCTGACGATAATCTATACACAGTATTAGGGTTCCATCTTTCTTCTTAACAAAGATGACAGGTGCTCCCCAAGGAGACACACTGGGTCTAATATACTTCTTATCAATAAGTTCCTTCAACTGTGATTTTAATTTGTTTAATTCCAGTATGTTCATTCTGTATGGATCTTTTGAATTTGGTACTGCTGCTGGTATTAATTCGATGGTAAAATCTAAATCTCTTTTAGGAGGTAGTCCTGAAATCTCCTCAGGAAATACATCCATAAAATACTTTAGGACAGGTATGTCCTCTAATTTCAGTTTTTCCTCTTTACCAATAAACTCATCATTTACTACGTTTACTACAAACAATTGGCATCCTTTCCTAACTGCCCTCTTAACTTGCATGGCTGAAATCTGTCTAAGGGTTACCTTCCTTGGGATGCCTTTTATTTCTACAGTTTTTCCTTCGTCATTTAAATATGTAAAACAATTTCCGTAACAGTCCAGAATGACATGATGGGCTTCTAACCAGTCCATCCCAACTATAATATCATAAGATCCTAAAGGTAGAATATTCAACTTGATTTGTGTTTGTAAATGATTCATGGATAAGGTACAACTTTCTATAAAATTTGATACTTTTCTCTTTGTTCCAGTTGCTAGTCTAACTAGCCAAGATTTACTAAACTTTTATGTTTTCAAATTAAGATTTTCCACAATATCTAGTGCTATATAACTTAAGCTAGCACCTGGGTCAATTAAAATAGTAACAGGGTGATTTTGTAACATACCTTCAATCTCTACCATAGAGATTTGATGATCTGCTTGCTTGTAGTCGAGTGCTGCATTAATTCTGGGCATCTCCCTCGCCACGTCTCCAACAGTAGGTTCGGTCTAAATAAAATTGATGTTGTTAGTCTTTCGCTTCCTCAAGGGACATTTTGATGCGTAATGAGGACCTTGGCATTCAAAACATTTGATAAGTGCCTTTGGCTCATTAGTTCTAGTATTATTAGGTGCTATAGAATTCTGCTGTGAATTGTTGGAATTGTTCCCTTGATAATTCCGATTCTGAACATTCTTCCTTTGGAACCCAGAATTTCCACTGAATGTGAAATTTTTCTTTTTTCTGCTCAAAGTTGTTGGGCTTATGACTCTTCCAGTTTAACATTCCTTCTCTTTTTTGATTGGTGTCGTAACAGAAAACTGCCTTTCTCATAGCCTCTTCTAAGGTTTTAGGACTGTCGTACTCAATTCTGTCCTTAATATTTAAAGGTAGGCAGCTCAAGTATCTTCGAATTTTTGGTTTTTCTTCTACAAGGTATGGCACATATATCAATAAGTTCAGAAATTTAGTGTTCATTTCCTTCATGTTCATACCTCCCAACTTCAAATCGTAGAACTCTTTGGATTTTTCTTCATAGTATTGTTCAAATAAATACTTCTTTTTAAAATATCGTTTAAAAGCACTCCAGCTTATATCTTTATCTTTGATTCCCTTTACTCTTTTGATGTCCTGCCACCAAATATCCGCTTTTCCGATCAAGTTATATATATCCATTTTTGCCTTCAAGAACTCTGAATAGTTATAGATCTGGGAGTATTTCTTCATACCGGACAGCCAAGCTTCAGCTGTCTCGCCCTTCTCAATTTCTCCATTGAAAGTTGGAGGTCTAATCTTTTTGAACTCCCCAGAAATCTGCTCATATTCCTTTTGATTTTTCCTTCTGGGTTTGAAATCTCCTTCACTGCTATCACTGGTGTAGCTACGTTTCTTTTTACTCACTTCGATAGCATCCCCTGATGAGGTTGAACTTATTTTCACCTCACTGGTTTTCATTTTCTGATTTTTATTAGCATGAGGCTGATCCTCAACTTTAGAGATATCTTCATTATCTCTCTCTTGCTCCTCAGTTGGACACTATTCAAAGAACACTTGATTTAATTGTTCTTGTGCCTGCAGAATTCTTTCATTGTATTGTTTCAAAGATCTGATTTCTGCCTTTAATTCATGAAAAGCATGTAACAATTTTGACGAACTGTTATTTAGTTCACCATGACCGTCTTCTACATAGTGCTATCCCGAGCTGTGGTTGTTTGGTTGAAATCTGTCATCTATACGATCAGTTGAATTCTCCATACCTGTAGCTTAAAAATAATGTATGGATAACATCATAATTAAAATTCAAATTAGTAAAGTTTCTCTGTTGTATAAATTTTTCTGCTGCGTGTCCTTGGACCTCTTTAAGGCCTAGAGTTCGAACATGAGCTCTGATACCACATGTAACATCCTGAATTTTCATAAAAATTTAAAATTTTTGAAAATGACATTAAATACAAAATTTATATATGCGGAAATAATAATTGTTTGGTTACGACAGCTTTAAATAAAAAGTCATTAGTACTAAATATAATTTAATTTTCTGTTTTAGCAGCATGGTTATAATGACAAACTTTAACACATCAATTACGACATGATTATGGTAATAGAGGAACTAACAGGTCATTAATGTGATGTGATACTTTTTCTGGAAAAGATACTGACAGTTTGATTTTTTGATGAACAAGGGTGTCCTATGAGGTACCCTGGAGTTTACTTAGCTGCGACGCTAATGCATTTAAATATTCTATGTGCAGGCGACAAGTAAGAGGTTCAATAACTGCATAGTTAAAAAGTACGTGTGTAATTCAATTTAACATCAAATAAAATATTGTGAAATCTTTTGCGAAAACAAGTATCTTTAGGTATGATGATTTAGTATTGTTTCCTAGTTTCTCAATGTTGTCCTACAATGTTGAAAATAATGACGCCTAGAAGGTATACAAGTTGTTTACGTTTGTTGCCGTGAGCCAATGTCTTTGTTAAAGTTGGCTTTGGTCATCATCTTAAGGTAACTAATACTTTGTAAGCTATTAGCGTCGAAATTGTATCGCTAACTGTTGGATGCAATGTATTAATATTGAGGGTATGAAGTTCATGACCATAGCATGGTTTTTATGCTAGTTACAAATCTTTGGTCTTGTTGAAAATCCAAAATGTAAACTCCTACATTATTATATTTTTATAAATGGAGCAAATAGAAACTAAGGTTAATATACTGACCATATAAACCTTATAGATTCGCTATCCTATAAAATAGATTTATAATTGCAAAATTATAAATATAGGTATAAAAGTTGACAATATCGAAATGATACGAAATCTATGCTTAATACATGGCTAAACTTTGGTCTTAATACCCTAATCGTGATCCTAAGTTAGAGCTTTAACTATTAGCAATTGCAATCGAATGTTTTGAGTTTGCAAAAGATCTTCTATGAAGATTGGTGGTCGTAATAAATGGTACTGACATACAATTTTATGTCAATAGGGTGGCGAGTTGACGGTCATTAAATGACATACCCTTTGAGCTGTCGTGGAGATCGTAATTTGATCCTCCATTAAAAGATTGAGTCGAAACTCCAGCTGACAAGGATTTTCCAATGGTCCATGTAATATGAAATTCGATGTAATAGTTTCTGCAATTGTCACGGTGTAATGGTTATGTGTTTTGAAACACCTCCGAACTGGATATTAAATGATCCTCCGTGTGCCAAAGTGGTATTGCCATGCTTGTATTGATGGACAATGCATTAATTGCATAGTTTGTTCATCCCAATGCCATTTCGCTGGCACTATTATGATCATTGATAGTGATGAGTTTGAACCGTCCGATGCAACCCTAACCTTTGTCATTGTTTTGGTTTATGAGATTTGAATATTGTTTATTGTTCTATTGTTTCGGTCTGTGTGGCCAACAGGCTGCCAAATTCTAGGGTTAGTAAGCCTGTAAGAGGTTTCGACCTCAAGACTTGTAGCTTAAGGTTGAATTTGTAGGTCCTCTCTCACTGTTATGGCGTGGTGTTTAAAAGATTGAGTCTTTGGTTCGAGTTGTTATCGAGTTGATAGTTTAAGCTTTTCATTTTAGAATTTGAGTGAAATGCATAATGCTTGCAAGAGATAGAAGTACCTTGGTCTCGTCTACAACAAAGATCTCGTCGTTCTTCTAGTGAATGCAAAGAACTTGGCTTCCGGTTGTGAAGGTAAGCGTTCTTGAAACGAATAGTGATTCTTTCGTTTGGAATTTTCAATTTTTCAGTTTAAAAATATAAATAATACAGTTATCAAATTCTAAATTGTTGTTTTTGTTCAGCTGCAGGGTTTGAAGACCGTCTTGAACAAGGGTTTGGAGAGGAACGTCGTGCTTCCATTCCTGGTAAGCTCCGGGTCTCAAACCCTCGTAGGTGCCTTTCGACTTTGGTTGATGTGGTTTCATGAGGATGAATAACCAATCCTTCACCAAGCTTTGGCAATGTCTGTCAGATGGAAAAAATGTTGAACATCCTTCTGTTTATTCAAACGTTTGTTTGTACAGGGTTGTGCCCTTCGTTTGTTTGTATGATACTCGGTCTTAAACCTTGATGTCTATCTTGTCGAACTGGGAGTTTTGTTACTCGTCAATACTGAGGGTTTTTGGACTTGTTTTGAAATGTTTAAAGTTTGGGAATAACCCTGTGCGATTTCATTTGGAAACATAATGTAATATTTTTATTTCTGGGAACACTGGTTTAAACTTGGAGTTGGGATTTGTATTGGTTTACACTTGGAACATGACCTGTTGGTTTATATTATGAGAAAATAGATACAAAGTCGAGGCTCGTCTACTCTGATACAATATTTTCTTCTCGGTAATGAAAATAAATATACTATTTCGTTCTATGCTAAACGTCTGTGTTATACGTTGATTTCTTGTATGTTGATATCATGATTTTCGAGCTAGGTCAGAGTCATATTTGCTTGTCGAATGATAACTCTGTAATATATGATGCTGAAATTGTTTTTTCCTTCGTTTGTAATGGAAACGAACCGGGCCATACCCTAGTTCGAGTTTTGATTTTGAATATAGATAAATGTTAAAAAAGGAAAGAAGAGGGCCATGCACAGGTTCTAGTTTCATCTTCGAAAATGAAAGATATTAAATACATGTAACTTCAGAATAGCCCTTATTTGTAGTTAGGGTTTATACTGTAATTTAAATGTAGATATAATATGTGTTTTATAATACCGTGGATAATGATAATGAAAATCTGAAACAAATGCAATCTAGGGTTTTACAGTTGATACGATATTTTGTTTTAGTACTATATGCAATTCATAATATAATGGAAATTACACCACTCAGATTGAATAATACATGCGATTTGTAATATAAAGAGATAAGTGTAAACAATATGGGTTTTACAATTTCTTTGTTTTCAGTTCTGATAATACTGATATGATTATAGGAAATTATTCTATCAATAAATTTGTGAAAGAAAATACAGTGTGTGAGTGAGAAGTATGTTGACTGTAATTTCTAGCTTATGATCATAGCTAGCACTTCTTATTTATTTGCAGCAATAATAGTTATTTCTAAATATGATATACAGAAATAAAACAATGTTTGTTTGTGATGAAACAAAGGAATATTCTATAATATTTAGGTATTATACAGAACTTTCTACTATTATTAACTATAGGACAGAAACTGATAAACATATAAATTACTATATTTATCTGTCGAATCAATGGCAAATTGCCTATCTTTTCATCTATTCTTAATTTTTGTATCTACACTAGAGTACGATGTATAAAACAACATGTGGAAAAATTTAGATATTGGTTTATCAATTCAATCATCATTGAAACTTCAACATGTAGACTTTCAAACAGAATCAGAACACAATTCTTCTTCAAAACAGAGATTAATAAATAAATTAAAATAGGAGATAGTGAAACCTGGAATAGTTCTGTAGGGAAACAAATAGCCCAAGAAGACTGATCCACCCAACCAATTCCTGAAGACAGTCAAGTACTTGCCTTAGGACCCCCGAGCCTGTTCATTGAACCACCAGGAGGAAGAAAATTAAGAATTTATGATTTCTTCTTGCAGTAGCAAATAACTTGTTAAATCTTCAAGAGCTAGCAGTCCAAGGGACCTGCTCCAGCACCTCTGGTTCTCCTTAGAAAAATACAAACTTATGATTGCACTCACAGCTAGCCTCCCTTTTCGAATCTCTCAATGATCACTTGATGCACATGAGGAAATATTCCTGCAGAAATATTGTGTAAGAGATGCATGCTTAATTTGAATTTTCCTTATGTAGGCTGCCTAGGCCTTTTCAGTTGTTACTTGGTCATTAAATGAGATGCCTACCCACTCCCACCACCTAGGGGATAATGCCACATTTTTAGGGGTAGTTGTCCCATAACCAATAGCTAGTGGTGTGATGCAATTGCTGCCATCTGTCCCATACTTTCCAACAGCTTCCATTCCTCCTAGTGGGTCAGTGAACACTCATTTAATAGTCCCCTTGGGTGTTTGTATCCTAATTAATTTATTTAAATAATAATAACCAGTAATTACATTCATGCTTGATCAAAACTGATCATAATTACAAAACTTTGTAATTAAATTTAACATAAAGTATTTTGCAAATAAAATAATAATTTCTTAAATTTGGGTAGGTGACATTCCTACATTATGGCCCCGTGTGCCCATTCGGAATGTTTTGAGGAGTGAGCCACAGATGGTGCGATGGGGAGAGATGATGCCCCGGAGTGGTGGCGGTGCAGTTCGGCAGTTCTTCACGACATAGATGTACAAGCAGTGGGAGCAGATGTCAGTTCTTTTTTATGACTATCTGTACCGGGATATGGATTTCTGGGGAGATATCGAGATGCCTTGTGCCCCTGGTAAGGCCTAGGGGAGAGATGGTACGCAGTTGTTTTTGTTCTTCTATTATATCATGTTTGTATGTTTTGTTATGATGATAGCTAGAGGTGTTTTCATGATGTTGACGTTTCCTAATGTTGGTTATTGCAGATGTGGGTCCGTAGCCTCCACTGGATCATCAGGGCCGTAGGGGACGTGTGGTGGTGGTGGTACCTCCACCGGTAGTGGCACCCATGCCTCCTGTGCGGGGAGTTGTACATCGACGAGACGATGATATAGAGGATGTACGTGAGGCCTTCGAGGAGCTGTTGGATGGTGTGCCAGATGATGGTTGGAGGGATCTGGACCAACATGTGTTAGACCGTTGTTATGATGCTCTGCATGAATGGAGGTCGATTTTGCGGAGGGTAGCTGTGTTGGGAACAGAGAGGAGAGCTAGGGATCAGTATAATCCGAAGGAGGAGGATCCAGAGGAGGCAGCTGATCGTGATGATGAGGATTAGGTTGTCTTTTTCTTGCCCCCAAATGCTGATGAGAATATGGGGACATTTTTGTGGATATGTATTATGTACGGCTAGTGTATTTTTTTGTACATTCGAGTGTTGAGGGCACTCTTGACCTTGTGACTATATGGTGATATATATATATATATATGCACATGGATGCATTTTTTATGTAGTCATGTATGCACGTGGATGCACATCTTGTCATGGTTTTTATGTTTTGTTGCACGTGGATGCATTATTTTTCTTTGTATGCTTGTGGATGCAATACTGTGATGGTTTCTTCTGTCTGTTTATATGATTTTTTTATGCCTATGTGATGTTTATGCATGTTGTGATGTCCTACATGGTTTGGTTGACGTGCCAATCTAGAATGTTGTTAGCCATTTGGTCTGCTACACTATTGAGGTTTCTTGGGACATCTGTGAATGAAATGGATTCAAATTTTCAGACCATTTGTTTAGTGTGCAGGAATTTTCTAAAGAGACAGGGATCGCGTACCTGGTAACAGTTGTTGAGTTGGGAAACAAGGAGTTGGGACTTAAGGAAGACGTTAAGGTGACTTATACCCATCTAGAGAGCAGTGGTCAGGAGACCGGTCACAGTGTCGTACTCGGCCTGATTATTTGCACTAGTACAAAATGAGAAATTAATGACTAAAATTCGACTATAAACTACTATTTTTTAGTCGGTGACTAATAGTATCCGATTTCCACTACCTTATCTCTAGTCGTATTTCACTAGTCATTAATTGGTTAACTTATTAGTCATTGATTTAGTCATTGATACTCACTGATTTAGTCATTGATACTCACTGATTTAGTCACTGATTTACTCATTGATTTAGTCATTGATTGTCACAATTAACGACTAAATAAACTACTAGATGATAACATATTAATGACTAAGCTAAATACGACTAAATGTTAGTCGCGCTATAAGATACTAGAAATTAGCTACTAATAGTCGTATATATGCGAATTTAGTCGTTTTCTTAGTCACTAATTTATGATAGGGTACGGAGGAATCGAACCACCAATCTCCTGCCTATAATTAGGCAGGCGCTCTACCATTGAGCTAGCACCCTTTAAGAAGTTGGTATTGCTTGAAAATGATGATATTCAAACAAATTTTACATCATTCAAGCATACAAAATAATGATTACCAAGTTACTATAGATCCATAATGGTTTACCTTCTACTAGTCTTTCAAGTCTTTCAACTGCATTTATTAAGTGCAAATATATTTTTGCACTTAATAAAATAACTTGAAGAACTTGAAGGACTAGTACAAGGTAAGCCATTATGGATCTATAGTAACTTGGTAATCATTATTTTGTATGCTTGAATGACGCAAAATGCAAAAATCCCATAAATTTATAGGAATGACAAGCATGCATCCATTGTTAAACTATCTACCGAATCATCTATAGTCATGCTAAGATATTTGAATTTGACTGAAAATTCATAAGTAACTTGAAGATAATGGTGGATGATGCCATGGAAAGGAGAATTTCAGTTTATATAGAAGCAAAGGATGAGCAATGGATGTCCATCTTAACTTCAAAGGACCAAAACTTGAACTAGTAAATTTGTAAAGGTTACTTCGTCTGGTATGTCAGAAATTCCATTAGAAAGTAATTGGCAAGCACGTTCACAAGTATTGTACAATTTGTCTCGTACATATTCTAATATCACCCTAAAAGGTTCATTTGGGGGGATCTATTTCCAAAATTCTGCACCAAATTCCATAGCTTATTAAGCAACACCTTAAGAAAAATAATAAAAAGGTAAAAGATTAATGAAACTAAAGTTGTAGTCCGACAACCTATGTAATGACTATATAGAATGATTCATTGAAAAATTGAAAATCTATGCTATTTTGATGTTTCTGAAATACTAATCTAGAATCGAAACTGTCGATATTATAGCCTTCAAAGCCTCAACTCCAAAATATGGTTGTATTAAGTGTCATAATTGTAGGTTTCATGCCAAATAAGTGGACTTTGGCACTTGAGTTTAGAACAATTATGAAACGGAAAGTATGGATGAGCAAAAATTTTAAGACAAACAAATAGTTGCACTTAAAAAAAAAGAATTCAAAGCATGAACATCACCATTTTCAGTGGCCATATCAAGAAATGCTTGAAGCTTTAATGCCCTTCTATAATACATCATGCCTCATACTGCAAAAATTTGTTTATGTAATTTAATAGAATTTAAAATCGAAATCAAGATAATTTATAACTACTTCATTGAATCAAAATGATGAAATAGATTGAGGAAGAATTAGAACACATTATTACCTGTTTTGGAAATTGTTTGGCCTCTTTGTGAAGCCCAATGGAGAAGATGAAGCACATTCTCTTCCCTTCCCCATACTTCACTCTCCTTTTTACAATTTAAACGCTCCATAAAGTTATTCCATTCATCTGCTTAAAACAAGACATTATATTAATTTGATTCGGGCTAGCCAATAGTGTGAACTGCAAAGTAATGTAAAAAATATATAGAATAACTCAGCTAAGCAATAAACAAACCTGGATAAATATTTTGCAAATAAAAGATAATCGAAACTCCATCCTCATTTTTAGGTTCAAGATCACTTTTTGAATAAACAGTTTCGTCATTATAGTATGGAGTAAGAACACTGTAAAAATATAAATAAAAAATGGAAATAAATCAACAATGAAAAAAGAATATCACTAAATAATTTCCCAGTCTATGGGTTGATCCAACGCAACTTACTGTCAAATTCAATTCTCTCTCTATATATGCATGCAATTATATATAATACATGCATATATAGAGAGAGAATTGAATTTGATAGTAAGTTGCGTTGGATCAACCCATAGACTGGGATATATATATATATATATATATATATATATATATATATATAATTGCATGCATATATAGAGAGAGAATTGAATTTGACAATAAGTTGCATTGGATCAACCCATAGACTGGGAATATATATATATATAAAGGCTAACTTAATAGGATTCATGAATTCCTATCGGCTATTTTAAGAAAATGTGTAATCCTCTGTGTTCATTGCTGATTTATATCTTGTTATATGTTCTATAGCAAAACATGTTTGCATGTCAAAAACAGTGCATTGTGAAAGTTAAACTATGAACTGGGTTAATTCAATCCGCTTGAAAATACAAAATAACTTGCTGACAATCCTAACATAAGATCAATCCATCCTAGCACAAGGGGTTAGCTCAACTATTTGTCGCCAATGTTGCCAGGCATTTGGCTAGATCCATGCTAGCAGTTGCCCAGTTTGAATCCCCTTGGGTTAGGTGCACTAGTCTACACTGACAGGTTTGCTAGGGATGCCATCCAAGGATGTAAGGAAACATTCTTGGGTTTCTGTGTAAGGTTTTCCTTATAATAAAATGTGATCATTCCATCCTATATGCATAAATGCATGTCCAATGAAATAGCAATGGAAAATGGGGGGGAACCCTGCCTTAACCCTCTTTTAGGTCTAAAGAAACCTGAAGCAACACCATTGATTAATACTGAAAAAGCATAGTTTGTATGGAAATTGGATATTTTAGAATGTATAAACAAATTACAACAATGTTGTTAATTGAAAATCCCAAGACAGATATACAAACCTGAAAGACATCATTTTTGGGACTTTGGATGCACATGGCATATCCATAAACAAAAAGTTTGTGAAAAATGCTATTCGTCTACGTGCTTCTAGATTCATAGGTACATCCATGGCAGATTCCTTCACTATCAAAAGCAAGTGAAGCCTTTTTACCTTTGGCATAACATAAAAGTGCAATTAGCATTGTTTGTGGCATATCATAAAATTGCAATTGTGGCATATCACAAATGGAAAATTGCTTCAATGTCAAAAGAAACTGATGCCAAATGTTTGTGGCATATCACAGAAACGTAATTAGCATTAGACTATTTTCCTCAGATAACCTCAAATGCAAGTTAAATACAACATTAATTCTTATGAGACAAAAAATACACACCTGCTCAATCCATGGGGTTGTTGCTGGTGGTGGAAAGACAACAGCGGGTTTGGGTTCTGTACCAGCAAACAATTGTCTATTTGTCCGGGGTGAATGAATGAAGTCATACCTTACATTGTTTGATTCTTTCCTATTCTTGACAGACTCCATAATTTCTCTAACAGAAGCAAGAAATAAAAAAATTAGAAAAATTGTTTATTACGGGATCAACTTTAAGTTTGCTCCATATGCATTTGGTAGATTAGATTTGTTTCTTCTGTCCACATTCCACAATAAACCAATGATTGCACTTCTCACCTAATCTCATTAACCATCATATCACGTGTCACCACTTCTAGCAAATCTTGAAGTAACAATACCACATTGTCACGCATCGATGCTTCACCTATTTTCTGCAATGCATAACATAAAAGTGCAATTAGAACTGTTTGTGGCATATCATAAAATTGCAATTGTGGCATATCACAGATGGAAAATTGCTTCAATGTCAAAAGAAACTGATTCCAAATATTTGTGGCATATTACAGAAATGTAATTAGCATTAGACTATTTTTCTCAGATAACCTCAAATGCAAGTTAAATACAACATTAATTCTTATGAGACAAAAAATACACACCTGCTCAATCCATGGCACTATTGCTGGTGGTGGAAAGACAACAGCGGGTTTGTGGCCTGTACCAGCAAACAGTTATCTGTTTGTCTGGGGTGAATGAATGAAGTCATACCTTACATTGTTTGATTCTTTCCTATTCTGGACAGACTCCAGAATTTCTCTAACAGAAGCAAGAAATAAAAAAATCAGAAAAATTGTTTATTACGGGATCAACTTTAAGTTTGCTCCATATGCATTTGGTAGATTAGATTTGTTTCTTCTGTCCACATTCCACAATAAACCAATGATTGCAATGCTCACCTAATCTCATTAACCATCATATCACGTGTCACCACTTCTAGCAAATCTTGAAGTTACAATACCACATTGTCATGCATCGATGCTTCACCTATTTTCTGCAATGCACAGTTGTTTCAGATATCCCTGCAAAGAGAATATGCAAGATGTGCTAAGAAAAAAAAAAGTGGAGGTGATTTCAATCTAAACTTACCAATATCTCTACAAGCTCCACAAATTTCCTGCAGATTATGGGCAAAGCACTCATTTTGAAGTTGGCTAGAAGTGTATTTTTTGATATATTAGACTCAACCTCCTTTATAATTATTTCTATTATCCTAATAAAAATAAGAAAATATTAGATACCCAAAATTCCATAAACCTTTAAGATATTTCAATTGCCTAAATGTATTTTTGTGATAGAAGTAGAGGAGAATTTATTGTCATAAAAACAGATCAACTAAGGTGGACAGAAAACACATGTGAGAATCACGAAGCAAAATTAGGATCAAAGAAATAATATTCATAACTGTTCTCCTCAGGCCAATTAAACTGAAAATATGAGTTGTACTTAAAGTTCAAACTTTAAACTGTCTCCGTGTGACTCTTTACCTTTTCTCATTTACACCAGCAATTAGTACCCTCGGAACATGTTTGAATGATTCATAACATTCAAGAGTTGCACATTTCATGTACTCATCAACACATATCTGTTTCTAGAGATCTGTGTCTTTAGCTTTAAATTGAGCTGCCATATCCAATGCTATTGGAATCTGCTTGTTGTTAAGCTGAGAACCTTGCTGGCAAGTAAAAATGGCAGCCATTGTATTAGCTTCAGGCTTGGATCTGATGAATATGGAACAAGTAAAGGGTCCATTTCTCTACATGCATGTCAATAACATGATATTAATTGCATGGAACAAGTAAAAGGTCCATTTCTCTGCATGCATGTCAATAACATGATATTAATTGCATGGAAGATGTATATGGACTTTGAAAAGTATATGCATGACATGCATAAGAACATTTTTTACAAGGCAATATATAAAATCATTAATAATTAAGGGATTGAGAACCTTGCTGGCAAGTAAAAATGGCAGCCATTGTATTAGCTTCAGGCTTGGATCTGATGAATATGGAACAAGTAAAAGGTCCATTTCTCTGCATGCATGTCAATAACATGATATTAATTGCATGGAAGATGTATATGGACTTTGAAATGTATATGCATGACATGCATAAGAACATTTTTTACAAGGCAATATATAAAAATTATATATTGTTATCTATTATCCAATATTCAAATTTTATTGCCTATTGCTTATGAGGTCTTCCTCACAAAAACTAGAAATAACTTCATTCCACAGCTATGCAAACTTGGCAGCTTCTGTCCTCCTGCTTGGAGAAACCTGAATGGCAATGGTGGATACATAAGATTACAATCAATTTTGTATAAAATGTTCAAAGTGATTTTCTATGGAAGCAATGTAGAGGAAGTGTGAGATTTTTATTAAACTCTTCAAAGCGTCGAGCAATAGAAAATCCTTTAAGTAGTGGCTTTTCAGATGGCACTAAATTAGCATTGAAAGCACCAGGTAAAGACTGGAATGTTGATCTCAACATACTCAGATTCTGAATCTGTGGTCAGAAGATAAACAAGAGATGTACATTGATATGATTCTATAAAGCCCAGAAACTTAACTGATATTTTCTTGCTGAAAATTCCAAATAAAATTGTTTATTCGTCATCACAAGTTGAATATTCTTCCATAGGATTGTAACAAGAATAGGTGTTAAATTGTCAATATGCAAAGAAGATAACAATAACAAAATATGTTTCCAAAGATACCAAGATGGATAGATGCTGACTAGATTGTAAAGGCATGATGTTACATAGCTAGTTGCTAGTTAGACCAAGGAGGTTACTTTCAAGACATGGGTCATGCAGAGGAGGGCCTCTTTCAGGAAGGTAGTGTCAGGATTCTAGCCAAAGTGATCTAGTCCAAGGATTGAAAATATTTTAAAACAAATGAGGACTAAAAGAGGTACATGGTCCAAGGCCTAGTGATGCCAACAAGATCAAAAGGATGCCTACAAAGGTCGGAGAAGAATCCAAAATACATTATTAGCTCAAACTGTTCTGCAGAAAAGGCTCTTTCTTATGAAAATATGCATTAATTTGTAACGGACAAATAGTTGTGGCCCCAAAGGTTCAAATTAGGCAAGGAAAAGAGATATCGAGGTTGGATCACACATTTTTGGAAGGTTGTAATGAAAAAATGAGAGTTCCTAAAGGATTAAAAGAAGATGAGTCTTTGCTTTTCAGGTGCGTCGCCTTATAACTTTTTTCTTTAACACGGCCTGAGGTTCAGAGTTTTACGAATCCCATATTTCATTATTTTGTAGTCCTGATACCTGGAAAGAGTCAAAGAAATGCCAACTTGGATTTTAGTTCTGCAAGCAGCATTGGTACATGGATGGTTCGCGATGTAGTAAACCCTCCATTTCTTGCCTGCAATACAAAATGGAAGTTTGATGGAACCTCTAATCAAAATGTTGAAAAGGTTTCATCAAACTGAGAAGATGAATGGCACTCTCTCTTAATATTTTCCAATGTATTACAAGAAACATCTATAAAAGTTTATCATGCATAAGGTTCCTCTAGAATGCAAAGAAGGGAAACATTCTCTCTGGAGTTGTACGATGTTGTATAATAATTTTTGCTCAAGTGGATTCATCTATGTTAACAATAGGCCTACCAAGTAGCACTTTGCTTGGATGAATACTTTATATGCAGGGGGGATTATCTGTTCACAGTTCTGGCACTATGGTGACTATTCTGTCTACAACAGAAGGCCAGACAGCCTCAGGTTTTGACTGATCAAAGCTCCTCTCTGGTATGCTCCTTTGTCTGACATGTTTTTATATTGTAGTGAAGCACATGGGGCACTTTTCTTTCTCTCAAGTTTCTTACTTTTTTTTATTTTGGTTGTGTCATCATTTGGGAACGCTAGTACATTGAAGTGAAAGAGTTATATTCTTTATCGGCCAAACACTGTTATGCAAAGAACTGCACATCAAAAAGAGCATTCAGAACCTTCTTGAAACTTTTCATCACGCCTGAGTATGAAAGAATTGAACTTTATTTTTATTTGATTCTTCGATGCATAGACAGTAAGGACGCTTTTCATTATTTTTGTAACCTTTGGTAGTGTAAGTGATGCCCTTTGTGACTTAAACCTGAGGTCAATTTTCTATCAATTCCACTAGTTCGTTGCCTACCTGTAGATCTTTTTATTATATTACTTCTAAAAGCTGTGAATCCTTGGTGACTTGCCTCATAAACTAGATTTTGTATGGAATGGTTGAATACCCTAAAAGGAGATCACAAGCTTCACCATGAGACTAGTAATTTCACTTGCAACCAAATATTCCAAACTTAGTTGTTTAACCTTCGTTTATCTAGACTAGCCCACTGGTTCTATTTATGTTTATGTTGGTATCACTATCATCCCATATGCATTGAAGAATCATGTAAAAAAAAACACATAAACATGCCAAGTGTTGACCCAAAGTTCTGATAAGAAAACATAAACCCCCCATCAGACCAATAATCCTTGCTATTACCATGTAAGATATTTTTTAAGCTACAATTACCATTTGTGAGGTATCCAAAGGGTACAGAGGCACTGGTGATGATGATCACCTTCCACGTACTACATTTCATACATGAAATATTCGTGAGGGAGTGTATATTCATTATCTTCCACTTTCAACATAGTTCATGTTACTAGCATCGTGATATTTTAATATATTGATTTTGTTGAATATTATTACTGAAGAATGAATCAAGTCTCTTCTCCTCTTTCTTTTATTCTACATGTGTTTGAGTTAAATTCAAAACATATAGACCAATATACCACCAACAAAGATTTGGCGACTTATTGGAAAGTCAGGCTGTCCTTAGGCTTCAGTAAGTGATCGGAACTTAAATCCTTCAATGCATTACAAACACTATAAAAAATAAAAATATGTATTGATGGCAGATCTCCAATATATACCTTCAGCTGATTCATTGTAAGCTCATCTTGCAGAATGCACTTGTCAACCAATTGTATTTTGCACTACACTAGGCTTGTGTCTTCCTTTTGGAGAACACCTACAGACTCAGTAGTCTCTGTCCATGCCTAATTATCTTAATTGTTTATTTAAGATCCCATAGATTCCCTAACCAGGGGAAAACCCCAAGTCGATCACGTCAAGTATGCTAGAGATCTTGGCAAGGTACACGCTTTTGAGCGAATGGTGGGTAGGAAGACAAGTGAAAGTTACAGCAATTCGAATAGAAGGGAGAGCCTGGAAATAATTTATCTGTTAGTTTTTGTTGATGACTAAAATTATCATCAAACACCTTCTATCTATCCATAAGGGGTGACTAGAAGCTCCATAGTATGAAAGCAGTAGGCTCCAATCCAGCAGCAGGGTGTGACGCATTGGGTTTGGATTTAGGGTATTATTGCTTCACTTCTAGATGGAGCTAGGTTAGTGGAAGCTGCCCCGGATTGTAACTGTAGTGCTCGTTGCACCAAGAACGCAAACGATAATTTTTAATTTGGTGGAGATTTAATCTCCACTTAGACCTCATTATATGATGTATTCCCCCACGGGGGATTCACTAGAAGGCAATATAATACCACGTTCATTCATATTGCGGTATTAAATATTCATGAAAACCTAAAAATTATATTGCTTATATATTAAGGGGCAAAGGGTTTTTTATTTAATGTAACAATACAAAAATACTTTGGGGTCTTTTTTATATGGGCGGGCTAACAAATAGCTGCCAAATGGAGATGGAGGGATCATGTCCGGATGAGAAATCGGGTTGAGGCAAGGCTCGAGCTTACCAGTACGCAGGGAAATCGCGTCTTGAGGCATGTTTGAGGCCAGGGGTTTCATGGTGAAGTGGGTTTCTAGTCGATCATAGTTGAGACACAGTGGTCATTGATAGCCAATTGTTACCAATAGCACTCAACCAGTTGTTACCAATAGCCTTGGGAGTCTCTAAGCCTACAAGACCTGTTATAGGCCCTCGATAGGCCTTGGGGGCTTGAATACCCAACCACTCGTGCCTATTATAGGCCTTGGGAGGTTTAGTCAGCCTCCTAGAGCTTGTTACATACCCTGGGGGCTTGGATACATAACCCACAACAGGCTTAGTCAGCGATTGGGGAACTACAACATGTAATCTAAATGTTGTACTATGTGCATTGGCTCTAGTAACATACAAGAAGTGATATCCTATCTCTTCATTAGACCAATAGATCTTGAAAATCATAATGATATGTGGTTGAGTAATTGCATTGTGGGTGAAGTAATGTGCATCCACAATATACATCAAAAGAAGCAAGGTGCATTATAGAATGCATGTGAGGTCATAAGAGGGGTATCATATCAATATACTAGGTAGAAATATAAAGGGGTATAAAAAATGTTAATGAAAAAATTGATACATACAATATCTAATGAAAATAGGGGTTTTTTTAAATTGGGAAGGCATATTGGGAGGGGGTTAAAAAAATGATTTTGGAAGGTATTTTCCAATATTTAGTGAAATTAGGGGTATTGATTCATATGCCATGAACGAACGTGCTATGATAGCGGTTTATTGAGTGAAGCCCCCGTGTATTCCCCACACAGGGAATGAGCTATAAACCTATAGATCGGTACCCTCTATAAGATTTATTGCCTGAAGATGGGAACAAGCACATCTTTCACTGATATGGGGAAATAACAAAATGTTACCCATGACCACATGGCCAATATGTGCTCTTCCCATCCCTGAATATTACTATATGCTATCAAAGTATCAAAGTGCTCCTGGTATTGATAGAGATGTGGGAGATAAATTAAGTAGGTGCTCCTATTCACTATTCCAACACATACTTGTAACCTCTAATAAATATAACATATATCAGGAATAACCCTAGACACACGACAGACATGGAGCATTTTTATAAGCAAACGATTAGCACTTAGGTCGTTTTAAAAAGCAAACCATTAACACTTAGTGAAAGTGATGAATAAAAAGAAAAACTACCAAATTATTTATTTTTTATTAGATCAGAAGTTTCCTCAGACGCTTCAATTTAATGCATACCTATGAGCGAACTAATCTAGAATCTATAGTACCCACTATTTTTGCGAAAGCTCTATCAAGTGCTTCATGGCCACCTACTTCACCGTGTCCATAACCAGTAGAACCACCAAAATGCTACCAAATAGACAAGTTACTTGCACACCATTCTATCAATACCTTGACGACTTATTCTTTTCATATTCACAAGAAAAATTTAATCAGTGGACATATCTTGTATAGATAAAGCAAACACGAATACCTACAATTTGAGTTCCAACTTGGGAATTTCTAAGTTTTTAATACATGTCATGTATTGCAAGCTACCAACTTATCTAGCTCTTGAAATTGTGGATATAGAGCCTCCATAGTTTCTCAACCTGCATTATAAACAAAAACTTAATGACAACTTACTGGCATATTGAACTAGCTAATGTAAAGCTTTGCATATATTGTATATAGACACTTCAATTTAATGCATACCTGTGAGGGAACTAATGCAGAATCTACACCCACTATCTCTGCAAAAACTATGTTAAGTGCTTCAAGGCCACCTGCTTCATTGTGTCCATAACCAGTAGAACCACCAAAATTCTACCAAATAGACAAGTTACTTACACACCATTCTATCAATACCTTGACAACTGATTCTTTTCGTATTCACAACAAAAATCTGAATCAATAGACCTGTCCTGTTGAGATAAAGAGAACACGAATACCTACATGAGTCCAACATGGGAATTTTTGTAAGCTTTTAATACCCATCTTGTATTGCAAGCTACCAACTTATCCAGGTCTTGAAATTGTGGATATAGAGCCTCCATAGCTTCTTCAACCTACATTATAAATAAAAAATTAATGACAAATTACTAGCATATTGAACTAGCTAATGTAAATCTTTGCATATATTTTATATAGAGTTTCTCCTTCTGGAGAAATCAATCAGCAAATGGGCTACCAATAAAGTAGCACCTATAGCATATCGCCAAAATTTAAAAGCATCACTCTAGAACACAAGGCCGTAATAAGCCCTGGATATGCGTGATTTAAAACCAAAACCTACTCTTGATTTTTGTTATTAGGCCAAAGCTTCTTGGTAATAGCTCAAACCCAATCTTGTCTGGATATATAAAAAACGGACCAAAATTATATAGTGTGGCTTTTGGGTATCAAAATAATTGAAAATCAACACTATCTGAATTTGGAATTCGGAAATCTAACAATATCTCTATTAAGGTGTACGACAGATCTGGTCAGGATGGATGGGCGATTGAGGGTTTGGTCTACATAACCCTAGGGTAGTCCTTGCAACATCATTGTAGTCAAATCGATCTGGGCCTGAAGTAGTTGACGTGGATGAATATGAGTGTTATGTAGAATTTTGTCCTACGGATAAGCCAAAACTCTCTTAACTTTAAAGCAGACTTTAAACTAACTCTAAAGCAAGAAACAAGTCAAAACAAATGCTACCTTGAATCCCTAGATCTAACAAACATCTCAGGATTAAAATGCTAAAGAGAGTAGAAGGAGTTTAACTGACCTTCTATCCGGACGCTTGTTTTTGGTATTTGCTCCAAGCTCCAAGCCCTCACAAGTGAACCTGTCAAAATGGAACCAAGACACAAGAGTGCACTATTCTCTAGCAACCTGAAACATGAGTTAGGATCTAAATCTATGAAAGATACAAATCATATCATTAAAACAGGATTAACACAAATGATTTGGGAAAACAAGACAAGTTATTCCATTACAACTTGAAGAATACTTACAAAAGGTGCTTGATGTCTAAGCCAATCCTTCAGCTCCAAGTGTCTTCTCCTCTAGCTATCTCCACAATGCTGCAAGACCATAAGTTTGGTACTCTCAAGAGTCCTCTCCCTTTCCAATGGCATCCCTCTCTTTTATAGTGAATGGTAAGGTTAACTAACAAGAGAGATGGGTGGATCTAAGGAGAGATAAGTGGATCAGGGTTTCTAATCGAAGGAGATGAGTTGAGATCGAATCAAGGACCCCAATCTTCCATTATCTTCGAAAATCCAAAATCCCACAAGCCAAGGGAAAAAAGCTATTAAAAGAGTACCGCGTTCTGCAAAGACTGCAGAACGCGGCACTGCCGCGCTTTGGGGAAAAAGAAGAACGCGGTAGTGTCTAGTACCGCGTTTTGGCAAACTAGAAAGACGCGGTAGTGTGTGTAAATAAAGTCTAAGGTGGGTCAAAACTTGCCAGGGTGGATTCACCTTCAAGGTTGACTCATCATCTGTCTCTTCTGGATGGTTTAAAATGGCGGGAAAAATGTCGTCAACTCGTTTTGTGATGGAGATGTGACACCGTGAAACATAGAGGTATAACAATGAGCAGTTGGTTGACTACTGAAGACGACATTTTTGTCGAGGTTGTCTATCATCAAAAATCATAAGGTAGGGTTTGGTAATGGCCAAACTAAGACTCATGGGGTTGGGCTACTAGACTCAACCACCAACCTTGAAAATATTTACTCTTTCTACCAACCATCCTAGACTCTTGGAAGCAACATCAATTTTCTCTATTGTCTATGAGCAGACTCAATTTTCTCTATTGTCTGTGAGCAGACTCAATTTTCTCTATTGTCTGTGAGCAGACTCAATTTTCTCTATTGTCTGTAAGCCTAAAGTCTAGAACCAACCCTCTTCTTGCACCCTTGCATTACTACCAAACACTGAGCTAGGGGGAGAGGCTAATAAAATGCACTATTTTTATTTATTTTCCCCTATTTCCCTTCCCATTCTCTTTTCTAATTTACTAATTTTTCTGTTTTTTGGGTTCATTCACTTTTCTCTCTTTTGTCTTCTTTTTAAATTTAGTTTCTCTCTCTTTATTATATTTGTTTGGTTTATATTCTTGTTTTTTTTAATTTGTTAATACTAATATACATATATTAACTATATGAATATATATAATAACTAGATATAATATATTAATATATTAAATATGGGAAAGAGGGAATGTTAATAGGAATATATGGAAAAGAAGGGTTTTTTATCATTTCTTTATTTAAATGGGAAAGGGAAAGTGAAGGGGTTAGGGATTTATGAGGGCATAAAAATTATTATTATTATTCAAAAGAGAGGATTTTTTTTCTTTTCAAAATGGAGGATATTGGTGATTTTTTGCACGGGAGGGACCTAGGGAGACTTTAGAACTTTCCAAAATCAAGTGCAAGGAGAAACATGATGAATGGATGCATATGGATAATTAATGGAGGTTGTGAAATTGAAATTTTTTAGCTAACATGACGCAAAATACATGAACTTGTCGAAACTTTAATAGACTGCCAAGAGGGTCAAACATCAACGGTTTTGTTCAAACAAAATATGAGCGCGACCAGTACGATGATCCAAACACAAAGACACTAACTTCATGACATGATGATGCCCAGAGGGAAAGATGGCAAAAGTCCAAGGCTCGACTCAACCACACTATAATGATGCACGTGATTCAACTTGGAGGATATGTCGAAGGGATAATATGAAATAAAAATGATGAAATAATATATGGACATGATAAGCACATCGAAATGGATGTGACAGTACATATGAAATAATCTTGCAAAAAAGTTTGGTATGTTCACCTATGGCATCATGCTTCGACACTTCAGAATCATCTTGATATTGAACATCAACATTATATTGCCAAGTAAATCGAGCAGGGTAAATATCATTGAGAATTCTCCCCTTTCTGGTCATTAATGCAAACTAATTATTCATTGCAAACTAAATAGGTCTATTACATCAGTTACAATATTGACATATCTAGCTATGTATAGAAACATGTCATATCTAATTATAAATCCTATATTATATTATATATATACACTTAATTTGTGTGTGACATATAAGAAAATATTTGATAATTAGAACATCTTATATAATTATTAACTTAGAGTGTCTAGTCGTATTCTTTATCACATGACTAAATTAGTCATATTTTTTGCCCATGACTAAATTAGTCATTTATTTTAGTCATTTTTAGTTTTAATCACTTAAAATTGCTCAAATTTGGTCATATTTCACTTAAAAACATTGTGGTGACCAACAGTTTTGGTGGTTTAGTCATTTATTTCGCATGGTGACCTAGTCATTTATCACCCATTTTTCTACTAGTGGACATTCGAGGCCGCCGCGTGTAGGAGGTATGGAGCTCTAGTCTGCATGTAAATGAATTATATAAGGCCCATGGGAAGGTATTATGAATTAGAAGGGCAGGGAGAAGGGAGGTACGATAGTATTTATGGCAATTAATTATGGCGAAGTTGGATGCAAGTGTAGAATGTGTTTTTATGTTCCATTTGAGGACGAGCCATGGTATTGGCATAGTTATGAAAGTGGATGCATTGCCCTAAGGTATGATACCCTCATCCTCATCTTTGAGGTCATCAAGTTGACAGATCGTGCTATATCAATGCTTGGCATTATCGCCTATCTGCTAAAGGTGGAAAGTATAAGCTCATTAACAACTAGTTATAGTGGCTGGAAGTGCGGTCATGAGGAAGACATGTATGACCCAAAGAATGTTGAGGCGGCCAACCAGGGAAGGCTCAAGGGAGAGAAGAAAAGACTGATATGAGAGCAGTCGAGGGTGGCTCGGGACACTTGGGACTACATGGCCACAATTACGAAGGAAATTAGGGAAAATACTAACTCCGTGGAGAAGGATTTATGGGAAGAGCTGGAGGTTTCGAAGCTAGCTAAGGAATTTTCTATGCTTGAGCATTGTATTTTGGACCCTGGGTCCACTCAGGCCCACTTGTTGTTGTATGAATGGGTTGTATCCATGTTTTGGGTAATTGGCCACCTGCTTCAGGAGCACGAGTTGAAGAGTTTGGGGGATAATATCCTTATCAATGAGCACCACATTCCACTTCCAGGACAAATATCCCCTATGGAGGGCCAATATGGTGGTTTGGGACCACACACATGTACCATGACCCCCATAGTAAAATCTCTAAATCCATCTGCATTGTTAAAATTTAGTAAAATATTGTACAAATTCATTATCAAAATTGTAATTTTCCATTGTTAGTTTGACACAACTAAAAATGACTAACATAAACAACTAATTCACATTAATCGTTGTTAGATAGTCATATTTATATTCCCATGGCTAAATTAGTCATTTATTTTAGTCATTTTTATTTTAGTCACTTGTTATCTAGTCATATATTTTATCCCGTGACTAAATTAGTCATTTATCTTAGTTGTTTTTAGTTGGCTTATTTAAAATTGCTCAATTTTAGTCATTTATCCCTTGAAAAAACAGTGGTGACTAACGTTTTTAGTCGCCTAGTCACTTATCTCTCATTTGTACTAGTGTTTTGGTAGCACCTATGCACACTCCATCGAGGTGAATCAACTCATGTGAGGGGGAATAAAGTACCCAAGCTGCAGAGGCGAGATTTGGAGACTAGCGACTTGCACTGTCGGCAAAGCCGACATAGTAGAATGGAATAGGATCCATCTGTGGTCATGCAGAAAAAACAAAATGTAAGGTTTTGGGAAGTTGACAGGAAAAAAGAAAAAAAACTGTACAATGTGGACTGTGGTGTCCAAGAGCTTTTATGGGTAAAAGCGTTTAAGGTACAACCCATTTCACAGGTTGCTCATAAGGTTGCCTTCTCAGTCAGTCAGGGTGTATGACCC
The DNA here is from genome assembly GCA_027924585.1 of Larix kaempferi. NCBI lineage: Eukaryota > Viridiplantae > Streptophyta > Pinopsida > Pinales > Pinaceae > Larix > Larix kaempferi. The sequence goes on along the minus strand of BSBM01000462.1, from coordinate 224,601 downwards.
ATGTCCAAGGAAAGTATGTATGATGTATGGGCCTTGCCACATGGATTGAAATTTTCCTTTTCCTGTTTTTTCATGGGCTTGATCGTAAACGAGTACAAGATCTCCTTCAATAAATGTTCGTGGGTGAACATGTTTATCGTAATTGAGTTTGGATCGATTCTTCGCGGCTTCGATGGTTTGGAGAGCTACGCGGCGATCTTCATCGGCTTGCTCCAAAAGAAGTAAGTGTTGCTCGATTAGTGAAGTATCCGAGAGGAGTTCAACGGCGATATGTAACATCGGGATCTGACATTCAATGGGAAGGACAAATTCCACACCATGAACCAAATGGAAAGGGGTAAAACCGGTGGCAGTTTTAGTGGACGTGCGGTAAGCCCATAGTGCGGGGAAAAGCATGTGATGCCAATTGGACTTATGTCTGTTGACAGTGCACTGGAGGACGGTCTTCAAAATTTTGTTAATAGCTTCGACTTGGACTTTCCCTTGGGGGTAGTAGGCAGAAGAGAAATGATGTTCAAACTTAAGGAGGGTTGAGAATTCTCACCAAACAGAGTCCTCAAAGTGAGAATCGTGGTCTGAGACGAGTTGCTTTGGTATTCCAAAACGAGTAATAACGTGGTTGAAGAAGAAGCGAGCTGCAATGTCGGCTTTGCAGTTAAAAGTAGGCATGGCTTTTGCCCATTTGGTAAAGTAATCAATAGCCACGATGATGTATTTGTGGCCACCGTTGGATGATGGATTACACTCCATGAAGTCGATAGACCATTTGCAAAAGGGGCCAACAGTGACGACTGGATGAAGGGGGGCGGGGGGTGTTCTTTTCTTGGGGGCAAAGAGCTGGAAATTTTGGCAATGTTTGACTGCAGTGATGAAATCGGTAAATAATGAGGGCCAAAAATACCCTGCGCAAATTACCTTTTGGGCAGTGGCCATTCTAGAGAAATGATCGCCACAGGCTCCACTATGGTAATCATTGAGAACCTATTCTGCTTCATCTCGTGAAAGGAAACGTCGCAAGATTGTGTCGACACAGCGTCGATAGAGGACAATGCCAATGAGGAGATAACAGGAAGCGTGGTGGCGGATACGATGTCGTTCGTCACGGTCGACATCGGGTCGAAACTTCTATGTGCATAGGTAAACTAAAATATCACCATACCAAGGGTTATCTGACGAGATGGTGAACAAATGGTCGTCAGTTAGACTGGTGTTAACTGAAGGTGATGGTGATAGGGATGGTAGATCTGTAATTAACTGAGCAAGTGCTAGGGATTTGGTACTCTTGGGGGCTGTGAAATCCACGTCATATTCTTGTAAGATAATGACCCATTTAGAGACACGGCCCTGTAGGAGGTAACGGATCAAGAGGTATATCATGGGGTTGGAGTCAGAAACAACTTTAGTATGGCTCATGATGATGTAATGTCGCAACTTCTATACTAAAAAGATGATGGCGAGGGCTAGTTTCTCTTCGTATGGGTACCGTAGCGGTGGGCCAGATAAGGTTTGGCTTACACAATAAATGACGTGCTCTTGACGAGTAGTGTCTTCCTGAATGAGGACTCCTGAAACGGAATAGTTGGATGTCGAAATGTAAAGAATGAAATCTTTAGAAAAATCTGGAGGGGAAATCAAGGGGGCATTGGTGAGAGCTTTCTTCAGGTCATCGAAAGCTCCTTGCGCTTGATCATCCCACACAAAAGGGATATGGGTACGAAGCAAACAAAGAAAACCATGGACCGTTGTGGCATAATCAAGTACAAAACGGCGAAGGAAATTTGATTTGCACTAAAGGATCTGTAATTGCTGAAGCGTACAAGGTGATGGGAGGTCTAAAATGGCTTGGACCTTTAAAGGATCAACTGCAATACCTTTTTGTGAAATGATGAAACCCAATAATCGGCCTGCCGGGACGCAAAATACACACTTGAGTGGGTTCAAGCGGATTTGATATTTGCGACAACGTAGAAATACTTGTCGGAGGTCATTTATATGATAAGATCGCTTTTTCGATTAGGCCGTGAGATCATCAAGGTAGACAAGGATAATATTGACCAAGTCATGGAAACAATATGTCATGGCCCGTTGAAAAGTGGCTCCAGCATTTTTAAGGCCGAAGGGCATGATGCAGTAAGCAAAAGTGCCCCATGGGGTGGTAAAGGCAGTCTTGTATTGATCTTCTTTTCGAATGTGAATTTGGTTATAACCAGAGAAACCATACATGAAAGATAGTATCTCGTGCCCCGCACATGCAACGATAAGTTGGTCAATAAATGGTGTTGGGAAGTTGTCTTTTGGACAAGCTAGGTTTAAATCGTGGAAGTCAGTACAGACATAGATGGTGCCTTGATTTTTATTAACTGGTACTGGGTTAGAAACCCAGGTGTAGGCTATGGGGTAAATGAACCCTGCTATGCGAATTTTTTCAATTTTTGCTTTGACGGCAGGAAGCTTGGATGGGTGGATGGGTCGTTGTTTTTGCCGAATAGGTGGTATTTTGGGCCAAGTGTCAATATGGCGCTCTACAATAACAGGATCAAGACCTGGAATTTCGGTGTAGGACCATGCAAATACGTCTCGAAACTCTTGAAAGAGTTCTTTGTAAGCTTGTACCTCATCCTCTGTACATGATGCACCCAAGGAAATGAGTTTGGGTATTTCAAGCTTGGTAGAGATGTCAATTTTAATAACAAGTGAAATGTTGGCCATATTGCCTTCCTTAAAGGCATCAGGGGCTGGGATGGATCCTTGAACTAGTCAACGTTGGTGGGAAGGAAATATTTGGATTCAATGGAGAATTGATTTTTCGTGGAAGGGGTAGATGCTTCAGGGATGAAGTATGATCGAGGGTGCATATCATCCCAGGGGTAGTCCGGTGCACTAAGTGCTTCAAGTATTTCCTCATCATTACAGAAGCATTGTGTTGTCAAATCGGTTGGCTGGGGTGCATTGGTGGAGGAGATCATATAGATGGTATTGATCTCTTCCGAGGAGGAAGTTTTTGGGGGATATATTTCCTCAATGAGAGGAGGGGCTATCTCTAGGTCGGCATTATTCAATTCATATAGAGCTGCTCGATAATCTGGTAGGTCAGGGCAATGATGTGAGTAATGTCCGTAGATGCCAGATATTGCACATGGGTGATTGGTACGCAGCGATTTATCGTGAGGCTAAGGGGGAAGTTCAAGTTTGACAACTGGGATGTTGGTGTCGTCATCCAGCATTTGCATGTGTTCTTGAAGTGCTGGTAATTGTGGACATTGGTGGGTAGCGTGGCCTATATTGTCGCACAAAGAACACTTGGGGGGAGCACGAATTGTGGGGGGATTCTTCTCCGGTTTTGGAGTCGATGGGGCGGTGCGGGTTGTGGGTCCAGTGGTGTAAGTTGGTGGGCCTCTGCCCCCAGTGTAGTGGAGTGAAGGGGGAGCGTTACTAGATGTTGATGCAGTGGCCATTGTTGGAGGTGGTCGGTTTTGAATGTTCGCTACACCGGGGGGTGGACGGTTAGAAGTGTTGATGGGTTGCACCGGTTGTAAAACGACATTCGGTATCGGGGGAGGGGTTGGGGCAGGTATGTACCACACAGGTAATCCTAACGTTAACCCTGGAAGATTGAGCGTAGCCATTACTGGTGTGCTAATGACTCCTAAAGAAGGAAATAAGAATGGGATAATGTGAATCGGTTTTGCTCCAATATGAATAGGCACTGTGGGTGGTTGCGGCAGTAATGGGGGCTGTTGAGCAGGTGGTTGTGTGTTGTGTGAAAGGGTGCACAAATCAAATATTTCTATTATCCGCAAAGGGGGTGGGATAGACTGGAATGTTGAAGTCATGGGAGTATCTAAGTATATCCCAGGTCCAACTGTGGAGACGAACGATGTGGGTGCGCTCTGAGCGGGTTGTTCAATCATGGGTAGAACATTTTCAGGTGCGGCGGGGGCATTAGGATCGTAGGATGTTATCTGATCGATTTTTACTACACGTCCTTCATGGGGAAACATCATGATGTGGAAGATGGACGAAGCGACAGCTTTCATTTTATACATATAACTTCTTCCTAATAGGAGGTTGTAATCAAGTTGGGCGTTGATAACCTCTATGTGTATGAGAACCGTTTTGCCACCTAATTGCATGGGTACGTTAGCTAACAGGCCTTGCGGTTGAGATGAACGACCATCGTAAGCTCGTAATGCGGTGGTAGATGGCTGCAATGTGGGGGATCCAAGTTTCTGCCAAACAAATGTCGACATTACGCAGGTGGAGGCACCTTCATCGATGATGCATCGATGAACGACAAGGTTTCGAATGTTCACAGAAACTTGAAAAGTTAGTGTCAAAGACAAACGTGGTTCGGCTTGGTCCAAGTCGAATTCCATCATATGTGATTCGTTAGGGTCTATTGCACCGATGGCGGATAACAATAGTTTCCTCTGTGTGGGACAATTTTCCAGGACTTCCAAGGCAGACATAGCAGAGGGAGACTGAGCTAGGTCTTCTACGATATTATAATTTGAGGCGGCGCGAGCATTGGGATTATTGTTTATCTGTCGTAGGGGGAAGCGAGGGGCTTTAGGGCTGTCGTCCATTGGCATAGTAGGTATGCGTAATGGTTGATTAGTTGGAAGGTTATTTGTGGTTGGATCAGCCGGTGGGGTTTCAGGGGCTGAGCCGTAATTTTTTTGGCGTGTTTGGAGGTTGATATCGTTTGATGACATCATTAATAAATGGTGAGTACCTGAATCAGTTGCAGCATAGGTGATTTGTTGTTGCGGTGCCGCAGCTCCTTGCGAGGGATCCATTGGGCGGGTGTTCACTACTCCTTGGTTGGGTAAAGGATTTTGCAACACCATGGGTTACGGTTGAGGAGGTGGCGTTGGCTGTGCCGCGTGCCCTTGGCGTTGGGAATCATCAGTCCAGAGTTGGCGTGCTCATTTGAAATGGGGGCATGAGTGTGTGTAATGTCCGTACACTCTACATATGGAACATGGATGGTTTGTTAGCAAATTTGGGTTTTTACCCTGTTTCTATGGACGGTCAGGGTTTTGATTGGTGGGAGCAGGGTTATTATTATTCGAGGGATTGGGTGGCTGACCGCCTTGGTTCTGAGGTTGATTGTTTCCGCGGTTGCGTCCTCTTCTGCGGTTTTGTTGACCTCCTTGATTACGCTGGTTGTTCTGGTTTTGGGAGTAGGTGGGTTTTGAGGTCGTGTAGGTGCTGGAGCAAGCTGCGGTGGATAATAAGCGGGAGGGTTCGTAGGTGGACCCGGTGCTTGTTGTGGTTGTTGGTAACCTTGAGCTATTGGAAGTGTTGGGCCAGCAGGTGATGCCTGTGGTTTGTAATGTGCCGATGGGGTTTGTGATTGAATAGGCGCATGAGTGGTTTGTTAGTGATAATATGTGGGAGGAGCATAAGCAGATGGTGCATGTCCATAACACTGTGGTGGACATGAGGGTCCATGGGTGTGATTAGAGTTTTTCATAGGAGTATACGAGTTTGTGGCTCCGGAATGAGCTGTGGCTTGTGAAAGGTCGGGGCCAGTGTTATTAGGAATGATGGAAAATGGTTGCTTATGTGACACAACATGACCAATGATGTCGTCGGCAGCATGGGATGCCCCCGGAACGTCATTCCGGGATGGATCCCCTCGGGGAGCATCAGGTAAGATGGTGTATAAGTAACCAGACTGAGCATAGATCAAGTCAAATTGTTGAGCTTTGACGATGGCTTCTTCCTCCGACTGGGGTCGTTCAGAAGCTACATCTTTAGAATTGAGGGGAAGAAGGGACTTTAGAAACCAATCTAACAAAATACGGTCGTCTAGCTTGATCTTGCATAGACTCTGGCATTTACGCCACTCATGAATGTGATATGTGATGTGGGTAGCTGTATTCTGTCTACAAGACAAAAGGATTTCTACTCCCGCGTCGTAATGGACGGGTATTTGGAAGAATTGTAGGGATGTAAAGGTGGGGTGTGTCCCATGTGGTTGCTCAATATACCATTTGGCAGCTGAGCCAGTAAAATTCCGTTGCAACAAGCGCAAGTGAATGGAGTCATCTACTATGGATTTTGAGGAACACCATAGATGAAATGACATTGTATGGTTTTGGGGATCTTCCCCAGCCTTCCCCTCAAACTTTGGGATGTATGATAGGAGTTTTGTGGGCATGGGGGGCCAAGTAGGATCATGCCTAATGGGGTCATTTGTTAATCTTTCCAGTTCTGGTAGGTTAAGACTAGCCATAAATGGCAAATTGGCAGAGGGGTATGACATGGTCATTGGGGTATAAGTGTTAGTGGTAGCATTATGTATCGGGCCACTACCCCCAAGGGGAATACTAGCTGTAAAAGGGATGTGCCCCCCACCCAAAGGTGTGTGAGAGGGGCCTGCACCACCAAGTGTAACATGAGTTACATATGGGTTTGGAATATGTCCAGTAGTTGTTGGGATCTAAGTAGTGGTGGGGATGGTAGGTATAGGTCCCATTGTGGGAATGCCCAGGTTAGGTGTGGGTCTTGTATTGGGCATTGGTCCCATATTGGGAATACCTAAGGGAGTTGTTGTAGTTGTGGCTACCATGGTGGCCATTGTGGTGGCGGGGGTGGTTGATGTTCCACCAACAGTCCCTATGAAGAAAGAGTCAAAATTCATACCAGCCAGGGGGCTAGTTGGTGTTGTGTATATAGGATTTTCGGATTCTGCCTCAAAGTCAGATGTGAAATGAGGTGCGTCAGAATCAAATGATGGGGCTCTATGTCGATGACGTGTGGAGTCAAGTGACAATGCTCTTCGTCTATGACGATTGGTGTCAAGTGAACCATACTGCGGGGGTTCACCCCGGAAGTGCCAAGAACGTCTCGGGGACTCAATGGTGATAGCCGGCTAGTAACACTAATGGGTGGTGGTGAGTGGAAAGCTCAAAAAACCCTAATGCAACTGTGTGTGCAAGAGGGGAGCGCAAAAACAATGGCACTCAGGCCAACAACTAAACTCAAAACACTTACTATAATAGTTGTGCTATATTAAGTGGAGTAATCAAAAAATGTGGTCAAAATACCAACATGCAAACAGTTCCTAGAAAATAAAAGTGGTGTACTCACTATACCAAGGGGAGGTAAAAGAGCATGCAAGCACCTAACTAAAAAGGTATTATGATTCAACAAGACGTATCCTATGCAAGGTGATGAAATCCAAGTCAGATAATACGAACTCTGGAACCAAAGGCTAAAGATATCCCCCTATCAGGAGGGACACTGGGTAGACAATCCTAGAAGAAAGGCCACTAAGATACCCCATTCATGACATGTCCAGAAAGGTGAATCTGCAGCTTCTCTTCTATCACCGTTGTACTCCCACAAGGGTGGTACAACGAGAACAACGAGTAGGTGTCCTTTGGTGACTGAATGGATTCCGGTATTCCACTCAGGCCTCCGGAACCAATCTTGCTACTTCAACCCTCCCAAAAGAGAGGCCTTTCCGACAAGTTGGTGTTTAGTCGTGTCAATAAGTACTAAGGGATTTTGGTACCTTATTTTTCAACCACTATGTCTCAAATGAAAGTGAGTGAGGGGTGTTAATTGGATACCTATCCCCTCAATCTTACCTAGCTACAATATTCTTTTGGTTTTCCCCAAGTGGGGTTAGAAAGTTGGTTGAGTTAGATAGATTTTAAGGCTCACTTTGATTAAATGGTGACAGAGTGTGTGAAGGTGTGGTTATGTACTAGAAAATAAAGTGCCTTGCTTGGTCAAACATTCACAAATTAAAATAATGGTTTCAACTTGCAAATATGAACACAATTTAAATGAAAATGCTTTAATAACTTCTTTTCAAAAAATATGGGAAATTTTTTAAAATGTTAAGGTAAAGCAAAATGACATAAAAAATGAGTGAATCTCTAATGCTGCAAAATAAAACAGTAGGCTGTCTAAAACATGTAGGGGAGATGGTTGGACAATATGGGCCGAAATGAGCAAAACTCAGAAAAAAATGAATCGGACAGTACAAGGCGAAATCATGACTGTTTATGGTGAAAGTTGTGATCTGGATCGCGGCTTTCAGGCTAAAATCAGCGATCTGCATCGCGGCAATATGGGCAGAACACGCGATCTGCGTTGTGGCCTGGGGGGCGTAAGTCGCGATGTGAATCACGGCTATGGGGATGAAACCTACGATGTAGATCCCGCCAAATAGGCAAAGACCCGCAATGTGGATTGCGGCAAATAGGCAGAAACCCGTGATGTGAATCACGGAAAACAGGCAGAAACCCTCGATGTGAATCACGGTTGTGGGCGCTAAAAACTGTAATTTTACAGACGAAAAAAGTCGCCGAAAAACGAACCTGAAAATTGAAATTTTGGGTTGTTTGGGCTACAGAAAAGGCCAATGGCTAGGGCAGCAAGCAAGGGGCTTAGTAGTAGGCCAGATCTACAACATTAAAGGTAAAAAACAACTAAAATATGAAGAAATATATATCTAAATCAAAGATTCAAAGATTCGAAATGAAGTGGAGTCGCCAAAACTGTTGCTTGGGTTTTCACCCAAGCATGTGCAAATGTGCACCTACTAACTTGTAGTAGCAGTTTGGATTAAATAGTAAAAGTAAACAAATGTAAAAATTAAATCTTGATCTAACATGTGCAATAAAATAACTCTAGATTAAAACAGTAAAAAAAATAGATCCATAAGAGACATAAATAAAAACTTTGATATTTTCTATTACCTTGAAGGGTGAGGATGGTTGAGCTTGAGCAGCTACAATGGTAAGGTGCTCCAAAGCTCCAATGATCTCTTCTTCTCCAAGATGTTAATGGGGGTCTTCAAACTCAAAAAGGAGGCAAGGGCTCTCAAGAAAGAATTTGGCGGCATAAGGATAGAATGAATGTGGATGAATAGTGAGGAGCCTCTATCACATTTTTATAGTTTTTTGGTGATGGAGAATACCATTTATGGTTTAAGGAAACCAATGGTATTATTAAAAATGGTTTAGGTTTATTTTTCCTCTTTTTTCCTCTTTTTCCTTTTTTGAATATATTTTTGAATATTATTCCATTTTAATTGATTTTTGGGAATTTTGGACCATTTTTTAGGGTTTTTTGTATTTTTTGAGGAAAATTAAATATTTTGAGGAGAAAAAGATGGATTTTGGTCTTTTTGGTGACCTTTTGAAGGTTTTAGAGGCTAAAATGGTTGGAAAAGTGGACAAATGGGTCATGTGAATAGGGAAATGAGCTAGTGAGCACTTTTTGGGTGTTAACATAAAAATTTTCTTGAACTCTTTCCACTCAACCTTAAATTCCTTCAAATTCTTTGGTATCTTTAAATCTCTCCACAATCTCACAGCTTTCCCATTCATATTATAAATGGCTAAAAGAGCTTTCAAGTCACTTGGGTAGGCGCATACCCAAAAGTACTTAGTCATTCCTAGCAGCCATTCTTCTGCATTCTTCCTTGCTTCCAACTTTCCATTGAAAGTTGGAGCTTTTATATTTTTAAACTACCCTTGTAATCCCTTGATACTTAAGTGTTTATTCTTTTTATTAGGATAGGAAGAGGATGTATCATATGAGTTGTTTCTAGTGTCATAAGGTTTGTTTTATGATGAAGAGTTAGATTCAGATTTAGAGCTAAACTTAAATTCATAATCTTGGATCTGAATTCTTTTCTCTTTATATGGACCTTTCATTACATTACTGGAAGTGTGCATAGTTGGTTGATTATTCTTGATCTCAGTTAGATTTTGTAGTAGGGCAATATTTAACTCTCATTGTTCTTCTCTTTTTCTTATGTTATTAGCTTTGAAGCTTTAGAACTCTACCTTTGAACTCGACATGGTTTCTTGCATATATAAGGGTATGGAAACCTTTTACTCATCATTTAAATCTACCCTTATTTCACCTTCCTGAGCTGGTGGATTCATATTTCCTTGTTGGCTGGAATTCCCACTACTCATCATTTCTTTGAAACTAATTTTGTTGCCTTCAATTTTTTTGTTCATCTCTAAGTTCTTCTTGCTGCACCAATGCCTCCCAAGCTTGTTCCAATTATTCCCTAGTCCTTGATGTATTTAATGTCAAATTAAATAGCTATGATTGAATTGAATTCTAATTTTCTAAACCAATTGGCAAGTCTGGTTGCACTTGTCTCGGCAACGTAATCTACGTCTTGATGTGCATAGAAATTATTTCTTAGTCTATGATTTTCCAGAAGTTTAATTTACATTCCATGGATAATCCCATGGGCTGTAAAGTGTTGTAACTCTGCTCTAACACCATTTGAAACATCACTAAAATCACAATTTTTTTTTTAATGTTTCCATTACATGACTATTGGTTAATTGAAGGGGTATTGATAACATTGTCAAGATGTTGGTTAGTTACTTTTATACTTAGCGTTGACCAAATTATGACTTGTAATGCATCCAAGACATAACAATGTTTACGTTTGGAAAGACCCTCACGAGTCTCTTCATGTTTCTACTAATATCCATAGTAGCTACCTATTAACATGTCCTTCATTCTTATCAACATTGTGATAAAAATGTGGACTATATTTACTTGTACCAGGGTTTCTAGCTCCTTCTTATTTACCCTATGCATTGATATATATATCAAGTCTCATCTTAACCCTCTTAGGAGTGGTATTACACCACTTGTTACTTAGCAATACATACATACATACATACATATTCATTAGTGTTAAAACATATATGTGTTCTTAAATTATTCCTTTGAATATATTTAATCCATACCATCACTAGTTGATAACTAAAAGGTTATAAAGCACAGTTAGACCAACGACGACGTACCTAGTCGAAGTCCTTGGCATGTAAATTAAATTATGTTAATGTAGCACAGTTATGATACACGTGTATGGTTAACAAGAGATTCGTGGAGGCATACCCTAGTATCCTCACTTCTCACCACCCATGGTCAACACCTTAAATTATAGTGTGAAACTATATAAAGGGGGTATATTACTTAACTTATGTGAGAGTTTTAACTCTACCTTAGTCATGTTGTAACCCACAAGTGACTCGACCTGGTGTGCTAGCTCTCCTAAGGGTTTCGTCGCAAGCTTTTACTGGTTGCTCATAGTAGAGGTAACCATTCCCACTGTTCAATAAGGGAGCGACCGACACTCCTCGGCCATACTTAGGTATTAACTTACATATTTCATTCAGGACTTTACATGCTAAGATTTTGTACCTCTTACTTGTTTTATGGCTCAAATGTTAAGCTTCCTTTTGGAAACTTGCAGATAACGTCAGGGTGCACGGTTGATGCAATGGTAACCCAAAAAATCAATTTGTAAAGGTAACCGATAATGACATGTTGGGTTCAATTATGTTTTTCTTTAGCATACTTAAATTATGCAACTGATTTTAAGTGTGTTATTTAATGTAATACAGTCCAAGCTTGACTACGACTAAGAGTTTATTAGTAAAGAACTTGTAATCGAATTCTTTGTTAACTTGAAGTAGATTATAATATAATTTGTTTGGATGCCCTGAATAAGGGTTTGTGCATGAACATTGTGTTTAAATTTTGCATAAAGCAAAGTAATATAAAGGGTTCGATGATAACCCATCGAAATAATAATACTTCTTGAGATATTTAAAATACACATGGGGATTTTGTGGAATGAATTATAATATTTACTAGCATAGATCCAAATCCTAGGCTCTATCAAGCGCCGAGAGGAATCAAATCTCCCGAGGTGCAAACCTCTCCTTGAATAACTCCTTGAGTGCAATACCTGAGCCACCTAATCCTAAGCTCTAAAGTCTCTAGTTTAAGTCTCATATTTACTTTTTACTTTGTATTATTCTTTTTGTTTATGGCCGACATAAGATTTATTACTTTTTACTTTGTATTATTCTTTTTTGTTTACTTTGTATTATTTTGTTACTCAACAAACTCGACAAACACTCTAAAATCTCATATTTACTTTTTACTTTGTATTAAAAGTAAAAAGTAAAGTTTCTAGTTTAAGTCTCATATTTACTTTTTATTTTGTATTATTCTTTTTTGTTTATGACCGACATAATATTTATCGCCTAATCCTGAGCTCTAAAGTCTCTAGTTTAAGTCTCATATTTACATTTTACTTTGTATTATTCTTTTTTCTTTATGGCCGACATAATATTTATTACTTTTTACTTTGTATTATTCTTTTTTGTTTACTTTGTATTATTTTGTTACTCGACAAACTCGACAAACACTCACATGTTACAAGATCTCTCTCATATTAGGCTGTAGAGCGCCTCTCGACGCAATGAAACAGTAATATAAAGTTAATAAAGTATTTGTGCGTTAGATATTTATTATATTATTAATAATTATTTCCCTATTTTGTTATAATAAATAAAATATTTTCTAATTAAAATAAATGTATATAATAATAAACAAATACATTTTTGTACTCTTTAACCATAAAAATGATAAAGAAAGTAAATATATATCTTTATGATAAAAACAATGACATACATATATATTAACATAATCTCAAATAAAATACATTTACACAATAATATTTTGCTCCGACTTCTACTTTGAAGTAACATTAAATTAAATAACGTCTAGTAGAGTTTTCAATTTTCTTTATGTTCTAAATATAAGAGTTTGTACAGAACTTAGAACTTAGCCTCTGAATATTGACTTCTATTTTGACATAAAATTAGATTAAAAACGTGATAAGAAATATAGAGAAGAGATAATAGAGTTTTCTTTTCAATAATATTATGTTACATAAATAATAAGTAAATCTCATGTAACAATGCTAGGTATGAAAACATTGAGAAGATATCCTAAATTAAACAATACTGTCATAAATAATAAATAACCAGAGTACTTATCTGTTTTGATGACCAAACTTGTTAAGCAATAATCATGTTCATCCCTATCATAGATTCACAAGAACTCAACAACTTTCAATTCTATGGAATCACCCCCGAGCCGAGCTAACTAACATAGAAGATAATGACTTAGGGAAAATGTACTTGATTCTTAAATCTTGATTACGGTAGACTTGCCAGCATAACCTCTTAAAGCAACTCTTTGGTTCCTATATAGTAAAATCAACATAACCAGAATTCATATCCAGGCCATAAGAACTTGTTTGGGCCACTGAGAGCTCAATAATAATCCAACTAGACCTTTACCATGGCATGAGGTGATTGCCTCCTCCAACCCTCTTCTTCATTGTTTAATTATAACTTAGTTACCAATATTTCAGATTGGCTTAGTTTCTCATTTGGCTATTCTCGGCTTAGTTTCTCATTTGGCTATTCTCCTTTTGTAGAATTAATGAATATCTTGGAATAGATCAATACTTTTCCTCTTTCTTTTCTTTTATCTTTTCTTGGTAAGGGAAAGGTAGTAAGGATTTCTCTTTCTTATTTCTTTTAATTAATTAATCTTCACTTTATCTTTACTTAGGCTTAATTTATTTTCTTATGTCTTCTTATCTTATTTTTAAGTCATATCCTCTAGCAAGCTTGGCCCCTCCAAGGATAATTTTAGGGGCGAAATTTAGCCCATGGGCTATTTTTCCATATATTTTTTCCAAAAAAAGTTGCCAATTTGCATTTTTTGAAGCCCTGTTTCGCCCAATTTTGATGGGGTAAACTTTTTTCACTCTAAAAATCTCCAAATTATTATATAAACTATATAAAATCATTAGAAATTGAAATAAATTTAGAAAAATATCACCAAATATTTTATAGTTGGCATTTTAAGAATTGGTAAGATTCACCAAGGTTTATACACTTTTAAATAAGTATGGGTCCTTAAAATTATCCCTGGCCCCTCTTATAACATGTTGTTTAATAGCAAGTTTGGACTTCAAAAGTAATATCACTTAATCAAAACATAACATCATTTGTCAATGATGTTTAGAGTTACAACTCGAACATCAACAATATATTTTCAAGTCCTCAAGACATTATTTACTAGGGGTACAACTTTGAGATATTACAAAAAAACATATTTCATGTAAATATAGGCAATGTTTTATTTACTTGGGGTACAGCTTTGAGATATTACAAAAAAACATATTTCATGTAAATATAGGCGATGTTTGAGAGTAAAAATGATCAATTAGCAATTTTTTTTTTTGATAAAAAAGTCCAAAAATAGCCAATTGGTGAAATTTCACCCTTAATTATTACTTTGTTCCTCACCAATATAATGTACATTAATATACTGTAAAACTAAACAAAAAAATTATAAACTTTTTATATTAACAATTATAATTTTTTTAAATAATAAAGTTAAACATCACTTAAATCAATTTATGTATTAATATTTTACTTTAAATATGTTCAATTTACCCCTTGTTAAGATAGTAAAATTTTTACAATTTAATTTATTAAAAATTATATATTTTTGTAAAAAAAAAATCCTAAGTCATTTAAGCTATACTTTTGTCGAATCGCTCCATTAAAAATTATAAGTGCACTTGTATATGTAAAACACAATTTACACTATGACATTATAACACCACACATCCAATTTGGTTTTTTTTTCACACGGAAAAAATCAGCTTTAATATTAATAAAAAAGTCGGCCACAAGAAGTGATCAACAAAGGTTCCAACAAAACAAAGCATACAAGTATCTTGGTATCATATGACTCTAAACAGTGCCCTATAACCGATACAGCTTAGGAAAATACATACATGGTCCACAAAAGATGAGAATCATTACATAAAACTAGGAGATAACATGATCCCAGCCTACCAAAATGTGCAGAAATAAACATAATTTTGATAACATAAGTATAACTGGAGAATCAGAAGAACTTCATGTGGTGGGAGGTGTGAAGGACGCCCTCCCTGTATTCCTCACATAGCATAAGACCATTCATATTTCCCTTCGATCTGCGAGATAACTGATCCGCAATCATATTGTACTCCCTGTAAATGTGGCGTATATGCACAGAGTTGAAAGAAGAGAGCAGCATGTCCACTCTGCTTTTCCAGTGCATCAGCAGGAGAGAAGAGATTAGATCCCTTGTCAACCCAGACAACAATACATTTGGAGTCTCCAAAGATCCAAATAGAAGGTAATGATAAGGACCAAGCAAACCATAGGAGAATCCACATAGCAATTAACTCAACTCGAGTGTTGGTACCAACACCAGCAGCAGTAGATAAATGATAAGAGACTGAGTGAGAGAGGTATAGCACCGCTCCAGCACCACAAGAGCCCTTCTGCTCAGCCTCGTTGAAGAAACCCTGTGGAAAAGGGTAATCTGCTGCAGAAAAAGTAAGGCATCACTACTTAGAAGGCACAGGCTTCCCCATAAATTCCCTGTAAAAAGTAGATATAGTGGTGACCACCCGAGACAAAGAAGGAGTAATATCGTTCAATAAGGCATTATTCCGAGCCTTCCAAATATGCCATATAAAATGTAAAACTAGCGCTGGAGTCTTCTTATGTTGAATGACCCAAGAATGAACATTGTCCACAAAAGTAACTCATGACCAGGAGCACTGAACACTTAGGATCTTGGACAGGTCACGGAAAACAGTAAGTAAGAATGAGCAATCACCAAATATATGAGCAGTCGTATCATAAGCCTGTAAACATAAACTACATCTACTGGGTCCTGAAAAACAGTGGTTTTGAAGATTTCTCCAAGTTAAAATTTTGTCATTAATAG
Source organism: Larix kaempferi (assembly GCA_027924585.1). NCBI lineage: Eukaryota > Viridiplantae > Streptophyta > Pinopsida > Pinales > Pinaceae > Larix > Larix kaempferi. Next base: position 208,935 of record BSBM01000462.1, on the reverse strand, counting down.
CAAGACAAAATAATAGCTTTACCTTAAGGGGAGCAGACACCTTCCACATCCAGGGGATCCACCGTGGCAAGGAATCTTGTGAGGATGATTCAACATAAGAAAGATAAGCCAAAGAGGCCGAAACATCTCCAGATGACACGTTGAAGGTCCAAACCAGCGTATCCGAGTGATCAGATAGATAAAAACCCGCATGAGATAATCGGCTGACATACATATCCCATTTTGTTGCATGAGCTCCATCCAGTTGTAGCTCCTCGGAATTTAACCATCGTTGTTGAGTGTCAGGTGGCGAGTAACAGAACTAACGTATCACAAATAAATGCCTATCGTGCAGTATCTTCAGTAGCTCAGGTGAGAGTGTGAAATTTCCAATGAATCCTGAAATAGGATCAATACCTACATACACCTAAATTCCACATCCAATGCCCCAGGAAATGGAATCTTGAATCAATGGTAGTGTCTTGAGTAGACTACGCCAAATAGTAGAAACCCCACTAGTTCAGGAGGAGTGATCACAAAGAAAATATTGAACCAGTAGTCTCTTCAAATACTTCATGCGTATAATCCTGCCCCACAGACTGCCAGAGAAAAGAGCACGCCATAAAATTTTGGCACATAGAGATTTATTAAAGAAGCCTAAATTTTGAATGCCCCAACCGCCAACAGACTTAGGCTGAGATAATGATTCCCAATATGCCAAATGATATTTGAACAGACCAAGTTTACCAGCCCAAAGGAAGTGGAAAAAATCCCCTCTAAGCAGAGTGAGAACACCCTCAGGTAGACAAAACAGTGAGAACCAGAACACCGGGATTCCTTGCAAAACCAACGAGAGCAGAGTGACCCACCCCACAAGGGAGAGCCAACAGAACGACCATGAATGAATCCGCACGTGTACCTTCACAATGAGCCAGTGCCAATCAGACTTGAGATAACAATTAGGCTTTAAGAAAAATCCCAGATACCTGAAACCCCCGTCAATGTCCACCCACTGAAAATGTAATAGTTGCTTAAGAGTCGAGCGAACCTCAGGATGAGAAATCTGATGAATAATAGCCTATTTAGGAACACTGACTTCCATCCCAGAAGCCTTGCAAAAAGTGGATATAAGTCCATTGAAACACTGCCATTCCTTCACAGAGGCTTCACCGAATAAGTACATTCTCCACAAACAGAGCATGTGTGATGTAACATGCACTAGAAATGTTAACCCCATTAATTAGACACTTGGATTTAGCATCCTTAATCAAAAGACTGAGCCCCTCGATAGCAAGAACAAAAAGGTAAGGTGAGAGAGGGCACCCTTGCCAAATTCCATAGTTTCCCTCAAACTGGGAGGAGGGGGAACCGTTAACCAGTACAACAAATTTGGCCGATGTGACACAAGCCATAATCCAACCAGAGATCTCCGAAGATAAACAGATTTGTGTAAGAATAAATCTCAGGTAGTCCCAATCCACACGATCATAGGCTTTAACCAAGTCAAGTTTTAGGATGACAGCTTCAAGTTTATTCGACTTAATAGAATGTAGGCCCTCCTGAGCCAATCCCACAGCACCAAGGATCTGTCTTCCAAACAAGAAGCCAAACTGCTCATCAGAAATAAACCTTCCTAGATGAGGATTAAGGCGCTCTACAATGATCTTGGCAATAATCTTGTAGAAAAGATTGCATAAGGATATTGGGCGAAAATCTTTAAAATCCACAGGGCGGTCCTTCTTAGGAATGAGAGTCAAATAGGTCGAATTCAAGTAAGTGGGAACCCAAGCCTTGGACCGAGATTCATTAATAGCCTCTGTAAGTTCATCACCAAGAAGGTAAAAAAAATGGACATAAAACTCAACGATCTAGCCATCCGATCTAGGGCTCTTATCCCTTGAAAAGCAACTTAGGACCTCCAAGACCTCTTTTTAATCCACAACTTTACCAATCTCCGCACAGTCCTCAGGGCTAAAATATCAAGGGTATTTTAAAACCATCTCCAGCTGACAGAGAAGGTCTAGGGGGTCCTTCTATGTAAAGATATTCTTGAAGTGCATCTTCGTTGCCTTCTTGAGGGAAGGCTGATCACAGACCTACCATCAAAAGACACATCCCAAATTGAGTTGTTGATCCACTGCTAATTGGCAAAGTTCTGAAAAAAAATGTGTATTATTATCCCCGGATTTAAGCCAAAGGGCCCGGCTCTTCAATCTCCAATATTCCTCCCAAAAGAGAAGAATCTTTAACCTTTTGGCTTCCAGCTGAGCAAGTAGGGCTTTACGATCTTCAGAAAAAAAATCCATCATCCAGTTGCGAAGCTAAGGAGTGGATTTCCCTCTCCAATTCCACAAGTTCTGTATTTTTCATTTTCTTTATATCAATATCCCACCGTCGAACCTCGTTTCTCAATAGATCCAGTTTGTGCCAAAAATGTTTCAAAATGGATCTCGAAAACCTTGCAGGCAGATTAAGCCAAAAATGACGAACAAAGGTACTGAAAGAGGGATCATCAAGCCATGCTGAATTGAACTTGAAAGGGTAAAAGCAAAAAGATCTATCGAAGTCAAATTGAAGAATGATTGCACTGTGGTCCGAAAACCCCACCTGTTGAGTCTAAGACCTATAACGGTGCATAGTATGACAAATAGAATCAACCACATAAAAACGATATAAATGTTTGGCAATTCCCACTGATCCAATGCGTCTGTTAGACCATGTAGGTGATAAAACAACAGGCTTCACATCCATCAAGTTCACCTCCTCAAAGAGTTTGACAAAATAATCAGCCAGAGGGTCAACTGATTTGCCACAACCCCAAACTTCATCTGCTGAGATGGTAAAATTAAAATCACCAGCAATGATAGTGTGATCACCAGATAGCAGGCCAGATGACTTCACCCAGTCCCAATATTCCAACCTTCGACTATAAGGTCCATAAATATTGATAATACAAACTTGATGAGCATAACCCTTCAAAAAACCTTCTAACATGACACCTGCACAAATGGTATATGCCTGCATGTTAGCCATGTCAAGGTTCCAGGCAACCAAAGTGCCACCTGACAAACTAATAGAGTCCAGTCTGGTTGCTAACCAGTCAGGTTTGAGCTTGAGAAAAAAGTTGACAGCCGAAACACTCGATGACATTGTCTCTTGGAGCAAGACAACATGGGGGTTAATAGTAGAGAGAAGTCATTTTAAAGCAGCTCGCTTAGGACCGTTGCTAAGTCCCCTGACATCAAGAGATAGAAGGTTCCTGAGGTAACCCCTGGTAGGGCATTGTTTTCTCTAAGAGCCCCATTGCAAGAAGAAAAATTCGACGTGTCAAAGGGTAAACCAAGGTCAAATAGGGAAGAAACAGAGGGATTGAAGTGTAGACCGCGGCAGTCATCTTTTATCTTGGGACCATAGCAGGATTTACAGATGGTAACATTACCTTTGTAGATGGATTTTATAGGAATGATGGTAGGATCCGACTGTGGCGAGGAGGCAATAATTGGTAGGGTGTTGAAAGGAGGGTTTGTGGCAGGTGAAGGCAGGGGTGAGGGATCAAAATTGACAAGGGATGAGGGGGATAGGTTGATGTACAATGACTTTTGACGACTCGAAGGTAGGGGAGGGAAGCTCACCAGAGAGTCAATCTCCAAACACGGCTCAGATGAAATTGAGTCCGAGGAATGAGAAGGGTGCTGGCCCAAAAGAGACGGTTGTAAAATAGGGTCTGAAAGAGGCGACCTGTACAAAGAAGCAGTCAGAGAGATCACCACCAAAGGTAGTCCCAACCCATCTGGTGAAGGTGGGTCTGCAGCAGGGGTACGGTGAGCATCCCCTAGTGGCCCCGAAGTGAGGGCACCCGACAGCTCATCGAAAGATAAAAACTTAAGTAAAGAAGGTATGGTGGAAACAAACTTGCCAATGAGCTCCGACGTCGAAGAGTGATCCAAAGGAATGAACAAATCCAAGGGGTCATCCAACGTCGTAGCCTTCGAGATTTCTTGTCCAGGATGATCCCCAACCACAGCGGAGGAACGATCCTGACAATGATGTTTAGAATGACCCAAACCATGGCAACCATGGCATCGGAATAATATCTTCCAATAATCCAAAGACTGGATGAAGGAACCTCCATCCCATATGACTTTGAGCTCACTCAACAAACCCTCAGAAGCATTAATCTTGACCAACACCCGAGGGGTTCGATGTTTCGAGCCACAAAGCAAGTCTTCTTCAATCATGATAAAGAGACCAATGGAATTGGCGATATCAGTAAAACCCTTTAGAGACCAACATTGAAGCTGCAAACCAGGAAGTAATACCCAAAGGTGACATTTTTTCAACTTGGCCTTCCGAGGGTCAAAACTAGCATACCACTGGGTAAGGACCAAGGAGCCACGGCCAATAACCCAGAAATGACGTTCAATGTTATCACGGTCCTCCGCTGAGAGAAAATGGAAAAGGATCCAACCATTTGCAAGGACAAGAACGCGCATAATGTTTTTGATGAAAGGTTTCCACTGGTGATGGATCCAATCCAGGAGATCAGGCCCGTTGAGAGATAAGTACTCAAATTTTCCTACTAATGCCCGTTCGCTTAAATCCATGACCATATCACAAGTAATGTCTTTTCTTAAAACAAAAAGAGCCCAAACTTTTTTCACAGGTTCAAAAGTGATCAAATGGGTACCACGGTCCATTTTTTGGGGGATTTTGTTCGACGGGGAGAAACACCGGTCGCATCGGGTGCCAATTCCGGGCAGCCCATGCTGGAAGAAACAACGACAGGGATAACAGTGGACGACTTAGCATCTCGTGTCCCGGCATTTTCATAAACAATGGATAGGGAGGGATTAGTCACCACTCGTAAGGGTTCCATCCCCGAGAGAGACCAAACTCGAGAAACCTTGATAGAAAGGTCAAGTACGATACCTGTGAACAAACCAGATAGCGAAAAAATAGGAAATGGTAGGGGCACAAAAAACGTGGAAATAAAGTGAACGACACATCAAACCCCACACAAAAGAAAACAAAAAAACCCGACAGGGAGTTCCCATTTTTTTAGCTTGGTTGGTACTAGGCCTACTGCCGGAACAGTAGGCTTGGCTCCAGGTAGGACTTAAAATAATAGTAAATCCTGACAGGGACAAAGTATAATCCCGGGAATAAACCCAACCCCTAGAAAAAACAGCAAAATGTGGTAAAAGAAACAAAGACCTACCAGTTCCCAGACAAAACAATGAGGTGACAGGGTAGAATGGCCAAGAACAGAGACATCCATCCAAAAAATGCCCAAGAGTTAAGTGCACTAGTATCCCCCTGCGGGCAGCCGAGTCCATGATCCCAAAACCCTGAATTTTCCATTTTCCATCAACCCTTCAGCTTGAGATGGAGATGGAGAAGGACACCTTCAATTGGGTTGTCTTTGCGCCACATAGAGTAAATTAAATATTTATAAAACAAGGGCATCTAATGTGGTAATTTTTAAACTTTGGCTCGTATTTCAACTAAATTGATTGGAAATCAGTATAATGCATGTGCAATTCATGATCTACAATTAATGCCAATGATAAAGTTTGTTAATAGTGTGCATGAAGTTACGTGGGTTCTTTTAGTTGATATGCTCATAAGTATAATCAAATTGCCCATGAGTCCCTTTCAGGAGATCTTGTTTTTGAAGCTTTTCCTATCACCTCACCCCATTTTTTTTTATGAGGAGCATCAAATTAAGGAGCTCATAGTTGTAGGTGGGTTGGTGAAAAGTGGTGGTTAAGTATTTATAGGTCACCAAATCTTGTGGGTGAGAGGTTGAGGTTAGGAGCCATTACAGAACAGCGCTGAGCTAGTTCCTCTCGTGGTGGGTAGATCGTTCTTCTGTACTAGTCAACACTAAGCCTGGCCTCGATCGAGGTTATATACCCATCCTAATGGCATGGGGGACTTCCTCAATATGAAAAAAAAGTTTCAATCTAATCAAATACATAAGAAAAACTAGTGCATCAAAAAGAAAGCGTCAGCACTAAACCTGATGTTGGGGGAAGAGGTTCAGTTAAATCCAGTGGTGGAGACGACATAACAAACTTTGGTCTACCACTTTCCTGGACATTGGTGCAGTTTGAATCCCCTTATGGAATGGATAAGCACAAATTGGGGCTCTTTCCTGGAATAAATTCTTGAGGATTTGATCTTGGAAAGAGGATGGGTAGTCTTCAAGTTTAGAAAAATGGAGGATGCAAGCAAAATCCTTCGGGATGTTTGGTCATGGAACTCTTCTCTACTCTGTTTTTTTTTTGTATGCAAACTACTAACTAGATCTAGAAAGAAAGCTAAAACTTGTAAAACAACTAAATCTTAATGCAACTAAACAATAGATCTACTTATGATTGAATCAGAAAAGTATCGATCTATTTTTTGATTGCATAAACTAATTGGAACAAGAAAATGTATGAAAGAGAGAGGGAGATAAGAATGAACAATGAAAGGGCTGCCTTGCTTAAATAGCCAAAATGAGAGAGAGGGTGCACATGTTAAGGGAGAGGGAGGGTGAAATTGTGGAGAGAATGATGCCACCAATTGGGGATTGATGAAGGGGTCTTCCACCTCTATTTGGGCTGCTAAAATCAGCCACAAATCAGCCTAAAAATCTGCTGCACACTCCACCATTTATGGGCCCCCTTCTTGGGAAATGCACCCCCCTTTAGAGGAATGTGCCCCCCTCTTTGTGGGGACATGATTCCTTAAGTTTAGATGCCCACAAAATTGCCAAAATTTATGTCTTACAAAATTATGACCTTATCCACTTCCAAATTCCATCAAAATAGGAATTGAATTTTTCCCCATTTTGACTTTTTTGGCATTTTTTATACTTTTTTGACATTTTTGGGAAAAGTGAAAAATAAGAAAAATAAAGTGCAAGAAAAATTAGGAAAGTGGGTCTTGGGGTATAGTAGGTTCTCTAATATTGAAAATGAGCACCCCCGTGGCATAAAAAGCCCCTAAACCACACTTTTACAACATTTTTAATTTTTTTAATTAAACCATTAAAAATGACTTAATTTTACGAGAAAAATATTTTTTCTCGGAACATGAAAAAAACCTAGGGGGACCTAGCACATGTCCATACGACTCAATTCTAGTGTCTAGAATGTTCATATACATTGACCCATGGAATTTAATAACCTCCTAAGGCCTAACCACCGCGCCAGGCATTCCAGCTTTGGAGGAGCAGGAGAAAAACTCAAAAATTATGTCCTGCTAAAACGCAAGACACAATTAATAAGTGAAAAAACTCCCTGGAATACTTGAATTGATTGACAAGTCCTAGGAATCCAAATCATTTACATAAAAAAACCATGCTAGTGCACTTTATTACAAACCCTATAGGGCATGGACATGTGAAGAAAAAATAATAAAAAAATGGGCCCTTAAAAAGGTCTGATGGACTTTTGAACACTGATAATGAACATGTAACATGTTCAGACTTTGCTCGCTCACTTGAAAGTCCAACTAAGTACAACTTAGCTGGTAACATCTGGCTCCAACTGTGGGATGTGTGCTCGATCCAATCTTCAAGCAAGGAGAGCATACGAGAACACCAAAATCTTCGGTTTCTATGACCTGTAAAAACATCTCAACTTGACAGGAAAACCCTTCAGTAGCACAAGTTCTTATAAGAAGCCAATGAACCATAAGTTGCATTCTTCAAAAAGCAAAACTAAATAATGAAAATTTTCTAAGTACAAAAAGGAAAATACTAAAAAAATAAATGCAAAAAGTAAATGCTCGCTTTGATGAGCTTATTTTCCTACTCTAAGCATAACATAATAAAAATGCTAAGTAAAATGATAACTCCAATGCAACCATCTTAACATTTCAGCAATATAAAAACTTTTCACCTTGTGTTTGGTTACCAGCCAAAACAAGGATACCTTATTCAGAAAATGCAAACCTGCATGATAATTATGGATTAGAGAGTTGGATGGGAGATCATAGGAGTGAACAATGTCATTGCACTACTTTCCAAATTGACAAGTCCTCCCACAGGATTCTTCTATCCAAGATTGGATACAACTGATGTATAAATTTGTATGATAGGGTATATCAACCACACCACCATAGTTTTCAATAAGGCTTATCGAATTATAACTCTGTGTATAAGCCCCAGGCTGCTCCAAATCATAAGGGACCTCTTTATGCGAAGATGGCAGTTGTTGAATTGACTGCATCCAATCTGACTCATCACTATACTGCCTCTCCAGGTCTTCATTATTGATACTCATGTATGGCTAAGATTGATCATAAGAAGTATGTGCATGCTCCTCTTCCATATCAAGATTCCCCAAGGTCTCAAAATCCACACTCCCTTCTCTTGATATATCAAAGATGGATTTTTCTAAATCCATCCAATAATCATCATGCCCATCCCTGTAAATGAAGGGGGGGTCGTTTTTCTATTGCATCACCACCTTGGATATACTCATCCTCATGTTTACAATAATCATCTACAAAAGGTTTGGTTTCAAAGATATTACAAGGCATAAAACTATCCAAAACTTCACCACTATGTGGAAAACATGGAGTGTCATCATAAACCATACATAATTCATCATAAATTTCTTTATAGGATTTTGTAATGTTTTCTTCCTGAGCTGAATCTGAAGTACAAATGGCATAATCCTCACTGAAGTAATCCTGAGGAAATTTCTAATCTTCAATGGAAAAATGAGGAAGATTTTCTGAAACATTTTCAATCAAAGACCCTTCATGAATTTCTTTCATAACTTCTATGATGGATTCCTCTATATGAAGATCTGGAATACACATGTGTTCATCATTACTGAAATAAAATTGAAAACACCTTGCATCTTCAATGTCTTTTACCATTTCCACATGAGGAGGGTCTTCGATAATATCTTCAGTTAAGGGTTCCTCAAGTGCTTCTTTTATTCACAACATGGCCATAATATTTTCAATATCACCATCATCATGATGCCATCGCTTAAGAAATATCTCAAAGAAGTTTGCAAGGGAGGTAATGCATTTATCGGGAAGTTCCTCAAAGAACCAATGATAAGCATTATCATACAAAGTGCAAGCAAATATTTCCATCCTCCAGTTATCATGAACGATGTTGGCCTTAACCATAACCCTGAGGACAAATGTGATGTGAAAAACAACCGAGTCGCCATTTCCATAAAAGTCCCAGGTATAATCAAACACGTCACTTGGGTCAAAATATTCATTAAGAAAACCCGAAATAACTAAAAAATCGATGGGATGAAATGTAGTGGAAAGATTGGCACCATATTCTTTTCTTTCATCATCCATATCAGGAATCAAGCAATGTCATTATGAAGTAATCATGGAGAACATCTCGTATTGGATTAGTGGAGCTGTCAAACAGTGAGCTTTATAGATTTTACTGTAATGCATGGGCTCATCTACACACAAGAAGTCTCAACAAATTTATGAGAAAGAGGGTTTTATCCCTTCAATGGAGTCGCCATGTGAGAATAAAAATATGCATATGAAACAATCTCACAAAGTATTCTATTATTTTTTCTTTTCTTTGAAATTTTATAAAAGGTAAAAAAGGTTAGTGGAGTCTCCAGATGAAAAATTAAAAATCTAATCTAAAGATTCATCAAACATTGAAAATACAAAAAAGGAGAAAACAAAAGTCGTAATCTGGGAATAAAAAGACTTATCCCCGACAACGGTGCCAAAATGTTGCCGCCTAGATGCACACCCGGGAAAACACGGAAAAAATATTCAATCCGCTCAGTGTGGCCTTGGGTGGCAGGCCAAAGTCAAGTGTTGTCACCTAAAACGCGACTCCTTCATCTAGGCTTACTCCTAGCGAAGCCAAGGTGGGTGGGCCCTAAAAAGAGAAAAATCTAAGGTGTTTAATCTACAAAAAAGGGAGAAAAAAATAATCTAGGAGTTAGAATTTTAATCACAAGAACAGTGAAATATTCATCTTTATATCATTCAATATCCAACATCATCATCATTGAAACATTAACATCATAAAATAATCAACAACAAGACCAATGCTAATAATGGAGTCAAATAAAGTGTAGTTGAAATCCTTGAAATAAAATAACAATGTTTTGCGAGTGTTCTTGGTAAATTTTATTATTTTTTGTGGTAAAGAGTTGATTATTAGGGAGGGGGGATTTCCAATATATCGTGAGGTATTGGAAATATGTATGAAATATGACAAAGGTGGCTCCTCACTTGGAAATGTGGGTTGGATCGGAGTCTCTGGGAGGTGTTCAACACTACACCAAATGAGGGTGCAGTCTAATGGTATCCCGAGGTCACTACCCAGTGGTTCCTGCTTCCTTTGAAGAATTTCCCCACACAGTGACAATAAACGTTTACGCCAGATTTTCGTAAAAAATGAGATTAATTAGGAAAATAAAACTAATTACTAGTCATTATGTCCCTTTCTGGTATGATCAACATGTTCAGTCGAAGCTACAGTGATCTAGAGCATACGGGGACAAAGCCTTGTAAATTTTAATATTTTTTTGAATAATGTTTGCTTGTTTATTAAAACCTCAAGAGTCTCTTTTCTGGCTAGTACTCGAGCAAGCCCTTATCCTGAAATCCATACTGTTATTACACAACTTGTAGTTGCCCCAAATGATGAATCCTATACAAGATGGTAAAGGGGATAGGAAACCAAAGAGGTGAACCAAGAGGACCTCGATTTCCAAGATGGATTTGTTGTCACGCCAATCGAGACACTCTTCACTTTATGCTATCCAAGCCCTAGATAAAAATGGGGGAGACCCAGATCAACTCCCGACAAGAGAGGTCTAACCAGAAGACCAGATCAAATCAGATAAATGAAGTACGTAAGGTGTAAGGTATAGTGAACCCTAGATCTAAGGATGAAGTCACAAGATGAGTTAAGGTTGTATCAAGAGGCTTATGAGATATAAATATTGACCCAATATGATAGTACAAGTGACTTATGAGTTTTAAAGTAGGATCTAGGATCAAGGCACTAGCAAATTATAGAAAGTTATCTTTCCTTGGGAAACGTGTCCAAGGTAGAAGTGTTAAAATTAAGATGAGGCTATCTAGTACCTTTAGATTAGACTTGATAAAGAGTATGATAGAATCTTAGCACACAAGTAAAAAATCAACATCAAACAACCTAGAAAAGAGGCAAAAACAAGAAGTGCGCATGGGCAAGAGAACAATGCCTAGGGAGTTGGGCCACAAGGAGTCCCTCAAGGGTGACGCCCTTGAGAACCCACTTTGGGTTAGACCTAAATTGAAATACCTAGAAATCGGTTGCCGCGATTTTAAGTTGTTTGAGCTAGATAATTTTTAGAGTTTTTCGTAGTTAGGGTTTTGACAGTAAAATGAAATGGCCAATGGTCTGGAACCCAAAATAAATGAATTAAGAGTAGGTCTTACCCGAAAAATCTTGCATATGCCTTGATGATGATGATCTATTCCTTCCCGATCAATTTGAGGTGATTTGAGTGAGTTTCCAAGTGAAATTAATTTTCCCAGAGAACCAAGTGCACCCTCCTCTCCTGCACAAGCAAACTACCGAAGTTAGATTTGATGCATCAAGAAAAAATGACTGTAAAAGAAAAAGACATACCAAATGGAAATCAAAGATCAAATGATACTATTGTAAACCCCCTGATATTAGCAGCTTCAAGAGAAACGAGTTGAGGAGACCCCTGCAAAAACATCCCAAGTGAAATTGCCCTCCTGCAGTTAAACACTGTTTCTACAAAAATATATTGGATTCACCACAAAATCTCAAATGCTAGAAGAAATAGACTTTCCAATCAACATCTAAGAACACCCAACATAGAAGATCCAAGAGTCTCTGCAAATATTTCTTCTATTATCAAATTCCAAGAGCCAAAATTCCATTTACAATGAAGGGGGTCTCTCCTTTAAATAGGAATAGGAGAGACCAAAACCCTAACCACCTTTTTAACGAGTGGTTGATATACATAAGTGATAATTAATGGCTACGATGAGCCCAAAAATAAAGTACATCGATCAACTCAAAAAATAGAGGGGGCGCGCTAGCTAAGTCGCCCTAGGGGGGACACACCACATGAAAGTGACTAGGAAACATAACATAAGCTCATGGTGGGGCTAGGAGGTGTACTCATCATTCTCAAGCATGTCCCCATGGCACAATAACATATAATAACATCACCATGATACAATACTGTGACCACATGGCCAAATCGTGCCCCCTCAATGACATAATAAAATCATAATATAAAATCTTGAAGAGTGTGTGGGCCCCACTGAATGTTGCAAAATTATCTGGAAGGTGTGGGAAGCATCACACAAATCATCTAAACCAACCTCATTCAGTTTCCTTACCTCAGTAGCCCAAATCGAATTCCTCTGTAGCCATTTTTACCATTTTTTATCCTCAGAAAAATCACCTGTGAAAGAATAAAATGCCTGTAGCTCACTTCCTAGTACCCCAACGCCAAAAATGACAGCACCAAAATGTCTAGGAGCATGGTAATATGGTAATAACAAGTTTCTGGACCCCATGCTCCCTTTGTAGCTCCCTAGGTGAACCAAATAAAAAATCATACTATGCTACCAGGCCATTTTAAATGGCAAATCTGCAATAAAGTGATAATATGAGTAAAATATCATCTGGAAGTGCTTGAAACTAAAAAATGAGTATCCCAATGGACTCAGAAGGTCCAAATGTACTAGAGATGAGTACCCATACATCCTGTGGCTATTTGTATTATCATTTGTAGCCATGACCATGCTCGGACAAATAAAAATAAATGGTCTGTAATAATAATAATAACCATAAAAAACAACAAACCATCATCTGAAAACTATGTATGTTGCATGGAACCATCAAATGGGTATGCAAGGACCATAAATCATCATTCTCACACATCACTAGTCCAACTCAACTCAGGTCCTCCGGTCGACTTGGTCAAACTAAGTTTGACCAGGTCAAAACTGACCAAAATATAACCCATGCTTAAACTGCATGCTACTGCAACTGAAAATGGTTAAAGCATGCTCCTTTTAATCATTCTAATAGCAAGACACAAAGTATAAAGTAGCATATCACTGGCGGTTTAAGCAATAATAACATCCAATATAAAAATAATCAACTACTCTAAATATAACTTCAAGAAAATACTCACTTCATGGCCGTGATCATTTTGCTAGGATTGGGTGAGGGTGAAAAAATGCAAGGATAGAATAAGGGGATGATTGTACTGACTCAACACTGTGATACTTTGGATAAGGGAAAATGGAATACACACTTAAGCATATGTTAGATAATAAACACACAGGGAATGACAGTGTCTCACAAATGGAATAAGTTGTTTTAAGAAGTGCTTATTCAACCTTGGAAAATGTTTACTACTCACATCCAAGCTCGAACAGCTCCGTGGGGATCTTTTCTAGAACCGCCAAGACTGGGTGCCCGGCTAACCATAATTTGAGGTTCTAGGGGACACTTAGAATTAGTTGTCCCTAACTCAATCTCACATCACAAGCCGTAGGCTCCGTGAGGAATTTAATCATTACATTTAATTGCATGGCCAACGGTCTTTGGATTTCGCATATACTTAACCACTTCTTTCTTTAGGCCTTTATGACCCTTTGGATTTCTTGTGTGCTTATAAGCACAACTAATTCTAGCTTTTTATCTAGGGTATTTTCATTTCATAGCCCTTTTTCATTGTGCTGAGAAGCATAGTTTTAGTTTATTTCAATGAGCTTGCAGAATATATATAATAAAGTTTCCACGTACATGTAATGATGGTAGTACTATTTGCTTCAGGTTTTAGCCAACACAACTTATGCAACTAGGGGGATTATCTACAATCAAGACCAAACATCGGGGCAACTGAATAGAGAGATCAAGGTATCAAATCCAACTCACCAAAAGGTAAGTTTTGTTTCCAACTCAGAGTCGAGACACAAACTAACAAGGATGCTATCCAACAAAGAGGCAAAAGTGGGGAAGTCCTCCATATCACGGGCTAAGGTGTAAGTCAAGGTAAAAACAAGAAGTGGAAGAGAGCAGATGGATGGGGAAAGTTAAAGGTGATGCCAATACTAGCAAGCCATGAATGGTGGAATGATCACATCCATTCCTCTAAGGAGGGTGAAACCATTGAGTATAAACAAGAATTTCATATTTCGAATAAATTATATCATTTTAGATAATCATTGAAACACACATATCTATGTAACATATATACCGCCAGATCATAACTACAAGATACCAAGTCAAGCTACCATAATGAGTAAAGGATAAATACATCATAACCAATGCATAGCAATATACCATGTTGGGTCATATACCTGTACAAACCATCTGAACCATCAACTGTCAACTGGAACACTGCTGATGCACATCTGGGCACTGCATACTACTCTATATGGAAAAATGGCTACATCAGTCATCAAATCTGAAGTCATGATCAGGCTCGGTCATGAGGCTCGGTCATGGCATAAGGCTGTACTTTCTGCTCAGGGGATGCACTAAAAACATGAGTGATCCTAGGATGAATGTTCATCAGATGTTGATCTCAAGGATCTCAATGTAAAAGACTGACTGAAAAAAGGACTGGAATCTGAGCTAAAGATATGGTAGCCATTGATACTATAAATGTGATAACATCTGGATCCAGTTGGGACAAGTGCTCTGTTTAATAGAGCACTTGAGAACCTCAGAATCTCTGGTCCTCATCACTCTGTTACTCGTATCCTCGAACAATGCACTCTGGCTCTGCACCATCTTCAAAATGTACCTATTATCTGCAAAGTGCAAAGAGCTATACCAAACTAGTAGACCTGTCATCAGAAACATGCATGTATATACAAAAATATCAAAATAACAGTACTGAAATGAAATGTTGAAATTAAAGAAACTTATATACTAACATAAATTCAATTTATTATTATTTTGCAGGAACAGATAAAAAGAAAACACTCAAGACTAACTACTAGCTTCGAAAGCGAGCTTAAGAAAAAGGTGCTAGACTCAATGGTGAAAAATGCTAAACTACTACTCAAGTGAGCTTATTCAGTTCCTACCTACTCTAACCTACCGCACAAAAATCTCTTGCAATGGGTGGGAAATAATGCTTTAATAGAAGCCCATTTACAAGAAGCTTAAGTTTATCTCCATCCAAAGTCTCCAGATAAACTGATCCTTTCCGGCGATCCTGGATATTCGGTAAGGACCCATCCATATTTTCTTGGGGTATAGTAGGTGCTCTAAGCTTGAAAACGAGCACCCCCATGGTAGAAAAATCCCATAGACCACACTTTTACAACATTTTTAATTTTTTTAATTAAACCATTAAAAAATGGCTTAATTTTAC
Organism: Larix kaempferi; assembly: GCA_027924585.1. Classification (NCBI taxonomy): domain Eukaryota; kingdom Viridiplantae; phylum Streptophyta; class Pinopsida; order Pinales; family Pinaceae; genus Larix; species Larix kaempferi. Next base: position 193,579 of record BSBM01000462.1, on the reverse strand, counting down.
GGGAAAAATATTTTTTCTTGGAACATAAAAAAAAACCTAGGGGGACCTAGCACATGTCCATGCGACTCAATTCTAGTGTCTAGCATGTTCATATACATTGACCCATGGACTTTAATAACCTCCTAAGGCCTAACCACCATGCCAGACATTCCAGCTTTCAAGGAGCAGGAGAAAAACTCAAAAATTATGCCCTGCTAAAACGCAAGACACAATTAATAAGTGAAAAAAATCCTTGGAATACCTGACTTGATTGACAAGTCCTAGGAATCCAAGTCATTTACATAAGAAAACCATGCTAGTACACTTTATTACAAACCCCGTAGGGAATGGACATGTGAAGAAAAAAAAAATGGGCCCTTAAAAAGGCCTGATGGACTTCTGAACACCGATAATGAACATGACATGTTCAGACTTTGCCCGCTCAGTTGAAATTCCAACTAAGTACAACTTAGTTGGTAACACTACCCTACACATATCCTCTCCATGTCTCCTCCTAAAAGAATTCATCCCAAAGACGATCCCAAGAAGACATATTTTCTCTTGCTACAGTGGCCTCCACAAACGCAGCCCATGGCTTGGCCACACTATTCAAGGCTTTCTACACTATCTCACTTCCCTTAACCGCCTCTCCAATTGCTCCAAGCTCATCTCTCACCTCTATGATCCTAGTAAGGTAGCAAGTCACATTCTCAGATTTGGCCATCCCGAATATTTTCAACTTCTCTCTCAATACCATCTTTCGATTTTCATTGGAACGTTGGTACAAATTGGTTAAGGCATCCCACATTTGATAAGCATAGTACTTACCAGTCACATGTGGGATCACATGGTCCTTCACTATATCAAGGATAATTTTCTTAGCCTTGATGTCCTTCTTGTCAAAGGTTTCCTTAGTTGTTGCATCTATAACTACAGGAACCACCATGGGATTAGGTGTAGTGTTGTTCACAATACTCCACAACTCATTCTCCTGCAAAATCAACACAATCCTTGCTTTCCAAGGAATGAAATTGCCTGCCCCATCCAACCTATCCTCTATCCTCAACCCAGTGGCCATCTCACCGAAAAGTGTAAGTCCAATAACTCTACCCAGTGAACAAAAGATAAGTCTCTCTCAGGTCTGAAAATCATTGCTCTACAATTATGCTCCCCTCTTTTTTAACTCGGCTCTAATACCATGTAAAAAATTTAGTGTTTCCCAATCCCAGTTTCAAGTTTTCAACTAAACATATGGTTTTTTCACGTCCCCTCCCATCGATCCAACACAAGGAATGGAACATAACTATAGATCTTGGGCTTTTACGAAAAAGTCAGCCCGATTCATTAGATTCATACAAATAAAACAACTGTGTGCATATGAAATCAAACTAACATGACAACGGAATTTAACTGTCCACACACATTTCTCATGCATACATTGAGCAAAATCAGAACAATCAATACATTGCAAAATTAAATACACAGAAATAGAATACTTATCTTCATGGTGGAATTGTGCCAAGTAACTAGCTACACAACTGCAACATTCCACCCAGCCATAGGCCAATTGTGTTCATCAATCTCTCAACACAATTTCCACCCCCGAGTTGGGCATGATTTCTACAAGGAAAAGGGAACACTCAAGCTCATGCACAACAAAATGCACATCAGATCTATAAGCTAAGCCAGCCCATGGCTGGGCTTATCAAGCCAGAACTGGACCCTCTTCTTTCTTCATTTCTTACACACAGTTCAAGCAAGATCAAAGGGGTACCCAACTCAACCCCAACCTCCTCTTTCCCACACGCAGCAATCCCAAATATTGGCATGGGTACACATTTTTAACAATGGCATTTACAAACAAGATGTCCATGGGTTTTCCCCAAATCGTGGGCACACCAAAATGGATTGTGGGAAGAGGAAATCAACCACAGGGAAGAAATCGATTTCTCCCACATGTATGTGAGCATTCAGATGGCCAAAAACAGCCTCTATGGAACCCCCAAATTGATTTCCCATATTCCCCACTGTTATACAAATAAAAAATTCCCTTCCCAGCTAGAAAAATGAAGGAAATCACAACAAAACCATGAAGGAAAACGCCCAGGAAGCTCAAATTGCATGAGGGAGAAAAGACAATGGTGAATAATGGTTTGGGGAGCAAATTCGTGGCTCTTTTCTTTCCCAGGAATCCAAACACGTTTTTCCAAAACTGATGGCTCTCCCATACCTGAATTTGGACAGCCATACCTCTCTCCATTCCCCAAGGCATTAACTACCTCAACCAACTCTTGGAAGAAATAAATTATTGGGCACAAAAGTCAACATGGGTAGTTAAGGGTTTATGGGTTCTCTCATTAACACTTGGCTTGACTTGATTGGCTCCAAGGGTTTGAATATTTCCCTTCCAATTCCTTGTAAAAATCATGCCTGCATCTCTTGTTGCATTGCATTGCATAGCTAGTAGTGCGTATTTTATTAAAATGCATATTTACATGATATTTGCAATTCCATTGTGCCTGGCTAGCACGCAAACCATATGCATCACTAAATCGATGGCGGGGCCTTGGCCTTGAGCTCCTCACCACGATTTTATAACAATATTACATCATTTTAATGCAATGGAGTCAAAATCGAGATATTACAACCACCCCCCTTGGAATAACACTGTCCTCGGTGTTCCAATACTTAGGAATACATACACACTTTACACATGTCCAAAAATTCACAAAATGTGGCACGTCCGTCCTTCATTTCATCTTTTTACTTTGAACTTTCAGGACCAAGTCCTTTGGCTTCCACAAGCTGCTCCTGCTGGCTTTGATCTTCCATCTCTGCAGGTGGGACTCGCTCCACAACAATCCCTTCCTTTTATTTACCTTCCAGCTGATCTACAAGTATGGAATTTCATAGCTGTTATCTTTCTTGCTGTCCTGACAACTATTTGAGGAAGATTTTCAGCCAAACCCCATAGCCTTTGGTCTGCTACCATGGCCAATGTGCACAGCTGGCTCTCACTTTTCTCACTAGCAACACTTGGCTGGTAACAGCTGCAATCAATTGTTTTCAATTTTTTTCCTTTGAAATTCATCACTGCAATTCTTTGTTAGGTCAAGCATAACATAAACATTAAAATCAGTCAATTATTTTCCCAATTGACATGGAGAGTCCATGCTCTATTCATGAGACTTCCACACTTTTCATGCTTTCCCAATCATACACATGAACTCATTCATGTTCATTCTTTCACAAGGAATTCACTATCTCAGCATTCACAATTTATTTCAAGCAATTAAACACAATCAATTTTCATCCACAACATGCATTCAACAATTTTATGTTTTTTGAAATGCATCAATTAAAAGGAAAGAAGAGAGTAAGAGTTTCCCCCTCTTAGTCTTGTTCCAATCCGGAGTCACACCACCATTGTGGTTCCATGCTCCTTAGCCTCTTTCACTTCAATGTGAATGCTTGAATTGCCTTTCTTGGCTATGACACTTAGTGTCTAAGGTCTGTCTAAGGATTTTCAACCAGGGAACCCTTCCCCAAGGTTTGCTCACAGAACCTTTGGTTGCTAGGACCCACACAAGTCCACTAGCACCATATTTCATTACTGCTCATGCTGAGCTTTTTAGGATAGTCACATGTCCACATGCATCCTTAGGATTCCTTCATAGTCCTTGCTTCCTACAATGACCAAGGTTTCCAACAAAGAAACAACAGTGTATCAGCTTGGTTGTCATAAGACTTGTTCATGAAATTTTCATTATCCGAAATAAAAAACAAATGAATGAAAATTAAATACTTATCTGTATTGGGTAGTTCCTCACTACTCCACAGGTTTCCTTCTCTGCTTTACAAGCCTTGGATCACCTATGGGGTGGATGCTTGGCCAACACACATGCTGCTCCACAACATCAATTAGTTAATGCCCAACTAGTTCACCGACTGGATTTACCAAGCATTGGTGGTGCCAAACCAATCCCATACCTAGTTTGTCCTCTCCATTGCCAAGCCAATAGATCCGTCTGGGTCATCAACCAATGGAAGGAAACTACACCATGACCATTTCTAGGTCAAAGCTCTACTACAGAGCCATAAGCATCTCAGGGTTTCCAATCAATCTCAACACCCCACCTTACTGCTGTCCCAATAGATATTTTATGCCTTCATCAATATCACCACACCTTCGCACACACATCAACTCTTCATCCACACAAGGATGGCACTCCTTCTCCTGTGCAAACCAGTGGTTCCCTTTAGGAACTCTATAGGTGAGTTTCTTGACTGCAAGCTAGCATGGCCCCATTATACCCACTCACACTACACAAGGATAATACCCATTTTCTATTACACAGCTCCTCGGGCCTATCCATCCCTTCTAGTGTTATTTAGTGTGAGCGTAGAAAGGTTACCAATGCCCATATCGTCCTCTAGCATACCCTTTCTGCACTTTGCCTCTTAATGTGCAACACCAAATTGCATCTATGTAAGCTGACAGCACAAGAAGGATAAGCAAGCTCATCAGTATTGCTGCTCTAAAATTGTAACCATATTTCTGTAGCTAGGGTTTTCACCCTAACTTGTGCAAATGAGCACCTACTAAGGAGAAGGGACTCCTTAGTAGTAGTTCAGTAAAATAGTAAAATATGACAATATAGTAAAATAAAATTAACATGAGCATTGACATAAATAACAAAACATGAAAATATGGTGAAGATCTCTCTTTTTGTATTAAAAATTACCTCAGATGTAGAGGTTGGTGGAGCCTTTGCAGCAGTCCAAGAGGGTTGCTTCCAAGCTCCAGTGTTGTTCCTTCTCCTTCTTCTAAAGATGTTTTGGAAATGGGGCCAAAAGGGTTCACAAGAATTAGCTCCAAATGGAGAGCTAGGGTTTCAAGGGAATTTTCGGTAGCATAAGGATAAGGATGATTGTGGATGAAAAATGGGGAGCCTCCATCACCTATTTATAGGTTTTTAGTGGTGGAGTGCTGACCCATGGTTTTGGGAACCATATGGTTTAGGTCAGTTGTATAGGGTTTTTGCTTCCTTTTTTCCCTCTTTTTTCTCTTTTTTGTATTTTTTATTCCCTTTTTTAGGGTTTTTGCTATTTTTGGAGGAATTTACATTATTTTGGGGGGGAAAATTGGGTTTTTGGCCTTTTGGAGGCTTTTTTAATGGTTTTTAAGGTTTTGGAGGAAAATATGGTAGGAAATATGGACAAATGAGTCATGTAATGAGGGAGATGAGGTAGTGAGCACTTTTTGGGTGTTAACAATTTCATAACATTCACTATCAAGTATTGAAACACTAGGAATGCCTCCATTCCCTTAGGGTGTAGTCAATATTGACAACCCTATCATAACCTAGCACCAGAAAGGTGTGCACCCCTTTCCAATGTGAGCCATGTAGGCCCTAATCATACTCAAGAAGTCTGAAATAATATAAATAAAATAGAACATGCTCTGCATATTAACCTTAATAATTAGACATGCATGTTCTTAGCTAGGGTTACACAATACTTATCCCTTTTCAGATGTATTCTCTCTTCATTTGCGAAGAATGGGGGCTCCCTTCTCTAATTCAACAGTCCTTCGGTTTGCCACCCCAATCTTTTCATGTTCAATAACCCACATATGCCTTCTTGGCATAATTTTACCATCTCACTCACATGGTTTTCCAACATACAGTGTAGCTGAGATATTATAAAATTTACAATGGCGTTTCACTCGAAACCCATTTCCAAAGCATTAGATCCTTTCCATGGAGTTTGGCTTCTGCAGGCCATCACACATGGTCTTCATGCAAGGTGTTTTCCTGACACACTCCTCAAACAGCCAAACAGTCAGCAACATTTTTTTTTTGACTAGGGGAATCGGCAACGGAGGTTGGGCTGGTACTCACGTGACACGGGGTTCAGGGATCCAATCTCGCTACCACTATAACCCTAGGTGCAACCACAATGCCCAACTCATGGCGCACAATGCAAGTTGGGGGGAATCGACACATGACTTGCTATTCACAACCAATTTCACAACTTCCACAGAACCACTTAAGCTACCCCCACGGGCCAACAACATTTAACAATCAAATTCAAATCTGATTTCCCTAATCCGTTAATGGCATTAATAATTAAATTCAAACATGAATTTACAATTCTGTCTCCTACATAAATTGATTGGTTTAACCATGAGGCCATCCTCATATCGTTTGGCTCCTGTAAGTGGCATCTCTATGTCCATTATGGCTTTATGCTTGCTACCATACATGAACATCCACTTACAACATGTCCTCCTGACACAATTCATATAAGCCAAACAACCATTAGTAATTTATTAGCAAAATTCCAAATCTGATATTTGCAAATTTGTTTTCTTACAGCAATTTATTTGCAACCATGAGATCATTCTCATAATATTTGGCCTTTACACATTACTTCATAGCCAAATCATTTCATGCAACTCTATCCTTCCAGCAGAGCATCCTAGTAGCTCTTCAAACATGGCTACCTTTATGCAATCTTTCTCCTGCATTCATAGTAGCTCATGAAATGATCTCAAAATTATCATTAATTCATCATTTCATCTATTGTTTAATTTTCCATGAACATACACCACAACCATGCCTTCACACAATGCATCACAACATGTGCACCCATACTCATGCATGCACCTTTACAACATTTGCACAAACTTTTCATGTGCATTCACTCAATGCAACCACAAGATTTATAAAATCTCTTAATGCATATCCACTCAATGCCACCTTGCATTGATTCATGAATACTATACTGTCATGTCATTAATTTTATCATAACAAGACCATAAGTCCTTACTTGCTTTGGTTATTAAACTCATAACCAACATACACAAATGGCATGATATAATTTCATATGAATGCATTCTAGCATTTAAACAGTCACATTGTAGAAGGTTCTTCGCCCCTTACTACCCCATACCTCACCATACCATGGTAGTATGGCATTCACATAAATGCATTCAGCCTTACATACATACCATTCTATGATTACAAAATATGGTTCAAGGGATTCTTACCCAATCCCCCCTTTTGTATTAATGAAATCAACATAAATAAACCATTACCTACATGGTTGCCATCAACATCTTTGATGTTACCTGATCAGTTGATATCTTACAAAGGATTACACCATCCTTCCACCAACCTATTGATCATAGATTTGTTGCCCAACCTTTTTTTTCACAAAGTTGCTGGTCACATGCAACAACATCTTCAACATCTTTAGCCCTGCTTCGGTTGTCTTTGGTCCTACAACCAATGTGAACACCACTAATTATTAACAACCATAATAATTATCATAAGTAGCTCATTGCATATGTAAAACTTCACTATTTTACAAATATGCAATATCATATACATGCACAAACACCTTCATACGCACTATGCAATATCTATTAATGTGCCAACTAGTGCATATTCACTTCATCTATCTAATCTCTTGCATTTTCAACATTCCTATGCCATAATTTTATGTATATAAAGCTCATAAAATATAAATACAATCGCAAGAGAGGAATTAAGGAATTCTCCCTTTCCAATCCCTCATCATAGCATGGAATTTCCTCTTCCACATCATAGCTAATCCAATTTCATGGTCTTTCTACCAAGCATACACGCAATTATTAACTATGATCTTCTCACCAAGTAGCAATTCAATACATATACTCATGTATAACATTCCTACTTGCTACTTTTCAAGCATGCAATTTCTATGCTATAAACAAAAATAGTTTAAGGTGGGAAATTCCCTCTTTATCAACATTGCCTTACTATTCCAATTGCTTTCAGAAATTATGGCCAAGTCCATCTTGACCTTTTTTGGACTTCCCTGCACTTATGAGCACTGCAATTGATTCAATATCAACTTCAGAAGGGGTCTTTTCAAGGTCCATTATATGCACTTGCACCTCATTCAAATGTGATACTTTCTTTCCATTCTCATGGAAATACTTGCTACAATGTTGAACCATACGATTGATTCACACATGGAAATGCCTCATTCCCTAATTAGTAGCCTTTGCATGGCCACCATGTCACTATCATCAGCCACATGCCAATTCCACATATTGGGATGTCTTGTTCCTATGAGTGACAACTTTTGGGATAACAAAATTGCCTTACCCATTCTCATTACTTACTCATATCTTGCAAATTCTATGATCATGCATGCACTTGCCCAAAAGGATGATTTACCCATCATCTTTACAAGCTACATGTCCCTTACCTGATAACCTATCCCATTACTTGCTCATCATTCTCCTATGGAATAGAATATCCATCTTTGATACTCAAAAGCTCCCATGGCTCTTCCTTGCAATTCAAATTGCATACATTGCTAACCATAGTACATTGGATGCATTCTTATCCAAGGCAGTAATGTCCATTACTGGTTCCTTTCATCATCCATAATGGATATTACAACCAATTACTCTTACTGAGGCTTCCACAACCCCTCTATGCAATTCATAGTGCACATTTCAAGCATAGAGAATGCCTTTCATACATTCAATGACTGTCTCTGGGGAATGACGAGGGTCAAGGGAGATTTTTTTATTTTTTTTGTAAATCTTCCAATTTCGCTCAATCTGGCACATAAATTCCATGGCATTTTTCAATTCTGGGCACATAAAAAATCCCCCTGGAAACTGTTCAAATTTTTTGTTTCAGCGGACTTTTGAATTCCCCTTCGACCTGTTTCGGTGGACTTATCGTTTTCTTTCTGATCGTTTCGTAGGACTTGGCCTTTTGTATCTGATCGGAGCACTTTCCACTTTGACGTCGACCTATTTCTGCAGACTTATCAATTCTCCGCCAATCGACGCACTTCCCATTTCTCGCCAATCTGTTTCGGCGCACTTTCACTTTGTCGTCGATCGGTGCAATTTCCATTTCTCTTCGATCCGCTTCAGCGACCTTTCCGGTTTCTTGCTGACCCGTTTCGGCGGCTCTTGCTGATTTTGCGCCGACACAGACTTAGCATAAAACTCAAAAACAGTTAGAAAAATTTAGAAATTTTGAAATTTTTGAAATTTTTTTTAATGATCAGTGCTGAGCAGTAAGAATGCTTACCTTTGCAAGTTGTTAGAGGTAACCCATGTAGGCCCAATGTTGTAACTTTTGCTCTGATACCAATCTATCATGTCCCCTCCCATCGATCCAATGCAAGGAAGGGAACATGACTACAGATCTTGGGCTTTTACGAAAAACTCAGCCCGATTCATTAGAAAGTTTATACAAATAAAACGAATGTGTGCAGATGCAAATCAAACTAACATGCACAGTGGAATTTAACTATCCACACACATTTCTCATGCATACATTCGGCAAAATCAGAACAATCAATACATTGCAGAATTGAATACACAGAAATAGAATACTTATCTTCATGGTGGAATTGTCCCAAGAAACTAGCTACGCAACTGCAACGTTCCACCTGTTAGAATATCTCATCATTCACTTTTGTACTTTGCATGCATGCATGCATTGCATGCACCCGCATGCTGCCCAGTCATCAGTATGGTACCTCCAACACCTAGTCCTTAGTCTCCCAACACTCGGGAGCTACTTTCCACTCAGTTTAAGCCCTCCTAGCCTATCATGCGCCCAGTTCTCATCTACCACTGAAGAAGGGCGCCTTTCTCACCTACCAGTCCAGTTACACTTCAGTTATCACTCCGATTTACTTCTGATTGACCCATAACTGATGTTATCACTCCGATTGACCTCCGATGAGACATGACTGACAGTTCTGAGTGCAGTTAAGCCCTCATGTGCCCTCCACTGAGCCTCCATCCCTAGATTAGTAACACTTACCATCAGTTACACTTATTACACTCAGTTAGACTCAGTTTGACACCTGTTTGACAGTGACTTGTGCATTGATGGCCACCACTGATTGATGATGAGGACTCCTAGTTGGAGCCAAGCTATGCCATTCAGTTAATTCGAATGACCTCCTTAGGAAATTTGAATTGCTCACTCATTGTCAGATTATTGTATTGTAATTATTCACCCTTATTGGGATATTGAGCACTGATGCATGTTTTGCACAGTTTTACACCATATTTTCTATGCTCATCTGTTGTGATTGATTTACTTGTTCAATAGATCTGCTGTGACTAATTTTACACCACCCAGCCATAGGCCAATTGTGTTCATCAATCTCTCAACACAATTGCCACCCCCGAGCTGGGCATGATTTCTACAAGGAAAAGGGAACACTCAAGCTCATGCACAACAAAATGCACATCAGATCTAAGCTAAGCCACCCCATGGATGGGTTTATCAAGCCAGATCTGGACCCTCTTCTTTCTTAATTTCTTACACACAGTTCAAGCAAGATCAAAGGGGTAACCAACTCAACCCCAACCTTCTCTTTCCCACACACAACAATCCCAAATATTGGCATGGGTACACATTTTTAACAATGAGATTTACAAACAAGATGGCCATGGGTTTTCCCCAAATCGTGGGCACACCAAAATGGATTGTGTGAAGAGGAAATCAACCACAAGGAAGAAACTAATTTCTCCCACACGTATGTGAGCATTCAGATGGCCAAAAATGACCTCTATGGAACCCCCAAATCGATTTCCCTCTTCCCCATTGTTATACAAAACAAAAATGACCTTCCCACCTAGAAAAATGAAGGAAATCACAACAAAACCATGGAGGAAAACGCCCAGGAAGCTCAAACTGCGTGAGGGAGCAAATACAATGGTGAATAATGGCTTGGGGAGCAAATTCGTGGCTCTTTTCTTTCCCAGGAAGCCAAACACGTTTTTCCAAAATTGATGGCTCACCCATACCCAAATTTGGATAGCCATACCTCTCCATTCTCCAAGGCATTAACTACCTCAACCAACTCTTGGAAGAAATAAATGATTGGGTACAAAAGTCAACATGGGTAGTTGAGGGTTTATGGGTTCTCTCATTGACACTTGGCTTGAATTGATTGGCTCCAAGGGTTTGAATATTTCCCTCCCAATTCCTTGTAAAAATCATGCCCCCATCTCTTGTTGCATTGCATTGCATAGCTAGTTGTGGGTATTTTATTAAAATGCATATTTACATGATATTTGCAATTATATTGTGCCTGGCTAGCATGCAAACCATATGCATCACTAAATCGATGGCGGGGCCCCTTGAGCTCCTCGCCACGATTTTATAACAAGATTACATCATTACATTTTAATGCAATGGGGTCAAAATCGGGATATTACAGGTTTAATGCCCAACCCTAAGCATATTTATTTCTGTTGCAAATGAAGTGTTACTCATAAACCATACAATAGCTTAAAACACTTAGAGAATTTACAACTTTTAATGAGCAGTAATACAAAACACAGTCACATCATATAAATTTCAAACTTAGTTTTTTAGCCAAATGGCCCAAGAAAAACCCCTAAGGGAAAACCTGTGAGAGAGAGTGAGAGTATTTATTTCTTCTTCAAGATAAATAGTACAACAATAAAACTCAGCATTAAAAAAAATACTTATCTCATAACCCAGATAAACTGCGCGGTCTAGAAATTCGTGCCAATTTTCTGAAGGTACAGTTCAACCATACCTTGATTCTCTACCTAGAATAACAGGAAAACATAAGAGAGGTTTGTACACTTCTCCAAATCTTGGTTCAAATGTTTGCCACGAGTTAGCTGAATTAAAGCATGGGTTTGTATGCTTCTTCGACTGTTTCTCCATTTCACGCTTGTTATTATGTACGACTAAGGTTCAATGGGATGGATTTGGTGCAGAGATATTATTCCATTCGATTATCGGATTGATGTGGTCTTTACTTCCATATCCCGGAGGTGAGTAAATGAAAGAGAAAGGTAGGAGGCCGGTGGGGGTGGTACTCTGTAGTTAGCTAGCCATTATGTATCCTTAGACTACCTTCTGTCAATATGCTTTATGCCTTAGATAGTTGTACATACTTGTGGCTCTTTTTTACTACCACTGCAATCATCTACAAGGTCGTTGAAACGGGTATTAACTGAAGTATCAAAAATTCAAACATAATGGATCTTACGAGATCTGTAACTCTAAATCTGGATCTCATTTGCATCGAGGACCGAGGTTTCAACATCAAACCTGTGTAACACAACTGTAAATGGAGACTATTGGAGAATTTCTTATGCTCATCTCTTTGTTTCCTGGAGAATTGTTGCACATGAAGCTGTGCGTCAAGCTAATACTCTTGGAATGCTTGTTGATATACAAAACGATTATAAGTCTAGTAGGATTGTAAGGCTTTGAGGACACCTACAAGCAGTTGCACATAACAATATCATGGGAAGCATCTTTCCTCTACATTATCGTCACACTCACTTCTCTTCTCCCTGGCTTGGCTTTAGTGGTCTCTTTTTTCTTTTTTTTTTACAGAAACGGATAAGAGCTTTGTATTAAAAAGGATGGAAAATATTACATCATTATGGGGAGGCTATTCCCAAAATCTCAGAGCTGCTAAGGCAGACTCAATGAGTATCAGCCTCTGTAATTCAAAATAAGCTTTTTGTCTATTACATTCAAACGTACTTACCGAGGCATCACAACTGTAAATAGAAACATACTGTCCTAAAAGTAAACAACAAAAACAATACATATGCAAATATATAATTTAGCAGCACAAAACTTGATAGAGGCCATCTTCCTTAATTTTCATGTTTGATTCGAGTCGAATTTCCCTTGCTACCAGTGGTTGTTCCAGTGTTGTCATCATCTATGTTCAGAACAACGGAGGAACTGTTCCCATTGCTGACCCTAACACAATCAACTTTTTCCTCTACTATCCTCAGACAACTGTAAAAAGTATCCAGTTTATTTACCAATTTCTCAAAACAGTCTTTGGTCTTACCAGTGCAGGAGCGGACTTCAGTGCTGGAGATTTGGACGAAGGTACCTAATTGGGAGATCGTTTTCTTCATATCCATAATATTTCCTCTGAGCCAACGCACTTAAGCATCCAATTCTTGTAGATGAGTCCGAAGTTTCGGGGAGGGACTACCTTGTTCCAATGGAGAACCCATTCCCATCATGACTCCACCCTCAACAGAGCTGCTACGAAGATTGTGTTGAGCATAGCTCAGGTTGGGGTCACCCAGAGTTGAGTGCCGGCCACTCATTCTCGCAGCTAAGCCACCACCCGAGAATTGCACCATATTTCGACTTCCATGTCCATGACTAAACTCGAGGGGAACCCACCGGTTTCCATTATCCAAATCTTATTTCTAAGACTAAGGGGTGCATTTCTTATTCGCCCCTCCCCTGGGATGATCAGAGCCTTCTGTTCCATGAAAAATATCCATGAGACAACATTTCGGCCCTCCATTGCAGACCCCTCCAAGCTGCCCCTAGAATTTTTTCACACATTTACGGCAGTGTTGGGAAGGAGGACCATGATTGCAGTCCATGGTAGGAACCAAAACCCGTCGAGAGTTACAGGGAGAAACACCAAGATAGAGAAGAAGCACAGACGTGGTGGAGGGCAGGGTGGTAATACCTACGTCAACCTACATGAAATAACCCATAGTCCTCGTCTTCCATAAATTCTCGCATGCGGGCCACATGGCCTCTATCAGAGCAGGCCGTCGATACAGGGTAGGATCGGCTTGGGAAATGCGAGCGGATCCAACCACGGATCAGAGAAATAAATGCCACGATGGGATGGTCATGGGTGGAAGGGAGGGGGATTTGCCAAGGGTTTAGGGGACCCAAGCATCCAACTTCATACAACCATCCTCTAGGATGTGTCCACAGTTTAGACTAGAACCCAAATTGGCCATGGTATCAACTCTTTGGTTGTTTTCCCTTAGGATGTGAAGGTAGGAGAGGGAGTCAAAGGCTTTCGCCAGATGGATAAAGCGGTGGTGAATCATGGAGGTTGGCTTTCGGCTTTGGTTTATAAGGCCTCTGGCTTCTCTAATCACAATCATTGAATCTCCAAGAACCACAAGATTACTAATGTCTTTGTTTTTAGCTATGTCCATTCCTCTGATCAAGGCTAACCATTCCGCTGCATTGTTAGTCCTTGATCCAATTCCCCAAGCATAGCTTTTCCTATTGCTTCCATCAGGTTTAATGAGAACCCCCCCCCCCCCCCCCCCGCACCTGCCAACCCAGAGCTTGGCTTTAGTGGTCTCATCCACCAGGTTTGAATGTATTTCAATCTCTTTATTCTCAATTCATTTTTAGTTTTTAAAAACCCATACCTTGATTCTCTACCTAGAATAACAGGTGTTGGCATTTCTCCCGGTGGACTAGCCCTCTAATAAACAATGAACCACCATTTGAAATCTAATATATACCTATATATAAATCTATATCTAAATCTAAATTTAAATGTTGAGTTCTTGTAACTACAATAAAGGTTAATAATAATAATAAATCTTTAAATTTTCATAGTAGTTCGCATTAGTAAATTTAATACTATAAAACTACAATGTAAATATGAAATTATATATATATATATATATATATATATATAATTTCATATTTACATTGTAGTTTTATAGTAGATCTACATTCCAAATGTAGAATTTGACATCTATAATTTCAAATTTATATAGAATTAATGCTATCAAATTTATTAATTTCAAATTTATATAGAATTAATACTATCAAATTTATTTTAATACTAGATCTAATATAGATGTAATACATATATACTAGATTTAAAATAAATTTACTAGATATATCATAAATCTGTCTCACTCAAAATGGGAAGGGTTCATAGGTCCTAGGGTTAGAACCTCTTTCTAATACCAAATATAAGACCCAGGTTGACCTTAAAAAATGGATTTATTACAATTAAATTGGATAGACAAAGAATTAAGACAATACAATAAGACAATTACACTAGCATTTTTTAACCCAAAATCCGATGGCATAGATGTCTAATTTTCGACTTCATGTTGTCGACCATCCGACAAGCATCTTCTTTTTTAAGCGTCAGTCACACTTTGGTTGATATCCGACAGTAAAATGAACGCGTCAGATATCTGACAGGACTATGTCGGATATCCGACAACTCCTCTTTTAATATTCTCGTCGCATATCCGACAACTCTCACTTTATAGGACGTCGGATATTCGACACTAGAGGCATCGTATATCCGGCATGACTGACATCAAAGGTCGACGCCTTTAGCCGTCGGTGGTATGGCGACGACGTCAGATGAGGTGTCGAATATCCGACATGACTGATATCAAAGATTGACGCCTTTAGCCGTCGATGGTATGGCGACGACGTCGGATTATTTGTAAGTAGTCGTCAGATATCCAACAGTATTTGCATTGTAAGAAGTCAGATATCCAACGTTTTAGTCGTCGGTGGTATGGCGATGACGTCAGATATGTAGGAAGTAGATGTCCGATATCCGACGGAGATGTGGAATTTGTTTAAAAAAATACATATATCCTGTGATATAGAGCACTGTATTTAACATGGATATAGAGTTGTTTTCCCTTGTAGGATATGCATAGCATGGCTTTAAGCTAGGAAACATAAAGAAAATAGATTGACCCACAGACTATAAATTCTAGATATCGAGGCCTTAGTTGATTTTAGTTGAGCGAGCATGTCTTTTGCACCAACCAACAAAACTTGCTTGACTTGTACCTACATTTCTATCATAAACCTCAATACTTACATATTTGAAAGGATCTGCATATAAATTTCTATGGGATAGGAATGTGGGCATGAATTCAACAAGAATCTTTTCAAATTACCAATTGAAAAACAAGTTCCTTCCATGCCCCATGATACAAGTGTTGGCAACCAAAACCATCCCACCCTTTATTATCTATTTCCTACTGAGCTAATAAATAAATAACATATCCAAATTTGTAAAATATGTTATTAGATAGGTCACCAAAGTACAACACTAGAAACTCACATTGGAAATATATTGACATTTGTACAACCTTTCAACTTCCATTATGACTGGAAATCCACCATCGTCATGACTAGTAAGAACAACATAAGAAAATGCCTACTTCTAACAAAGTGATGATAATAGACCAACCTATAAGAAGCATCAGCATTAGATCAACCACAAAAAAACTACATATATCCAGTAGAAAACAACTCCCCCAAATCCATGTATCAAAATTACTCCCATGTATCCAAATTTATGTTGTCTTGCCTTTGATAACTTGTCTCCCAAACTTATCATGCTTATATTTCTCCAAATGGAATATGGATGTATGCTCAAAGAAACTAGAGTAGCTAGTATAGATGTAACATCCCAAAAATCACAAAAATTTAAAATTTTTCAATGTAGCACTAATTACTATACTAGCTGTGTGGAAATGTAATAAATGCGTAATTATTCTTTTAACTATCATACTGAAATATAATATCATAAGGATTATGAACGTCTATTGTTTTGTGACAAATGCGGAAAGTGTTTATATGACCCAAAGATGTTGTCGGGTGTTTTCTTGCTTCAAGCTTACGTACTAGACTTCTCATGAGTACTTATGATTACTTTGAAATGATGTCGATGCTTCATACGTTCCCTTTGCTATTGTTATTCTTTATATGTAGTAACAGTGTTCCTTTGTTTGTTGAAGATGAAGGGGTCCTATGGACACCTTGAAGCTTACTTAGCTATTTGGCTAAAGCATTGAAACTTCTGTTTGCAAATTACAGGTAAAAGAAATGTTATCTTACGTACAACAAAGTCCTATTTTTCTTCTAAAATCCTTCAATGTTTAAAGAAGAAATTAGACTAAATAATAAATAGTTCTGGTGAGATCTATCCTAGCTAAACTCCCAGTTTTTCTCAAGTGGTTTAAGAAATTTTGAAAATGATTAATCTCTCTAAATATATGACTGTTCTAAACACCTTTTCTCATACTGAAATATCGTGGACAGTATTGGGACTTTTGTTTTGAATAGTTGACTTCTTAGAATAAAACATGCATTGATAGATGCCTAATCTATGCTTGGATATTGGTAGTATAATCCTAAATTTACCCTTGTATCCTATGCACTAAGTACATAACCTAGAAAATAATATTACTACCATACTTTGTTAATAGTCTAAAGTTGAGACTACACACTATAAGCGCTCGCTCTAGTAATTCATATCAAAGAATTGTATCAAAGTGACAATTATTTATGCTATAGTTTCGATGGTGTGATACTAATGTCACCATGTTATAATATAATAGTTATATTAAAAGGTTGAATCTTAAGCTTTGGAACATGATTCGGTAGCAAATCGACCTTGGGTTATTGTTACCCATACTATATTATAGTGGTAGCTTATATCAAATCAAACCCTAACTTAAATATACTTTGGTAGATGTGATAGAGGCAGGTCACACATATCCTTGGTTCGCATTGGTGGTTGACCTTTGGACTATCCATACTATGGTGGCTTTACTATATTGGTAATATAATGTGTTAACTATATAGTTGCTCAATCCATCCATGTGATACGTGGTGGAGGTGATGGTTCTTCGTACTCCCGGTAGCTGGATTAATAAAGTGCAATAAAGGTCTTCTCGGTGGAATGCCTAATGGCAACCTACGTGGCCAGGATTCACGTGGTTTTTCATTGGGAAAGATGCTAGCCCTAACTTCTCGAGCTTACCTCAACGAGAGCATAAAATTGCATTCATTTTGAGAGGAGAGTGGTTTGGAGAGGCCGACAGGCTACGAAAATGTAGGGTTTGCAGAGTTGTTTTTAGGAGGGCCTCTACAGGGTTCGATACCCCGACCTTTAGCTTGCAAGTTTCCCATAGTGAGTTCTCAAAGTGGTAATTCTTCTTTGCTGAGTTGCTAAGGTGGTTTTGGATCTGGTTTTTGTCGAGCGTGTCTATGTTGAGTTTCCGGTGCCTGGTTCCTTTGAAAGGTAATGTACAGGTCTCGAAACTTGCTACCTCTGTTGGTTAAAGTAGTTACAGTTGTTGCTATTTCATTTATTGAACTTCCTTTTTATGATACCCTTTAAATAGACTTTGCTTGTGTGGCAGGTGTACTTCGTCTCTTGGTTTCCATGCTCGAGTTTGAGTGATGGCAACTGCATTGAACTGGTAAGCTTCGGTGGTTTTTCTTGTTGGCTTCGGCTTGGTGACTGTTGGTCCCTCTTTGGTTTTAACTGAGACTTCAATGTTGATGTCTGGTTGTGGAATGTAACCGTCGTTGTGAAGTTTATGAGCCAAAAGACAGAGTGGGGAGGATGGTATCCTTGACCCCCCCCTTCGGTGTTTAAGCCTATAGCGTTTTCCTTACGTAAACACTTGTAATAGATTGTAATGTTGTTTGAGAGGGTTTAACCCTCGGCTACTGTGGTTAATAAAAGATTTTGGTTTCTTTATCTTAAGGATGTTTACTCGTGTTGTAAATGAGAGCGATGCTAAATGTGTTTCTTTGTTTTTTTTTCGGTTTTAGACTATGTATTGTATATTTGATATCAATGTATGTTGTATTTGGTTTATGGCTGAGAGCCACGGCTTAAAGCTCTGTTTGAAAACTCAAACCCTAACGTCTCCTTCGTTCGATGCATGGGACTGTCTGCAACCTCGAACCCTTGGTTCAGCATATGACGATCATACTGAATGTTTAAAGTGTTGAAAAGCCGAATGGCTTGGTCTCTCGGACTGTAGTTTCAAACTTGGTTTGCTTCTGAAGGTGAATAATATCGATGCACATTTGATTTTGCTAAAGTAGTAAATCTACTGATGTTTTGTTTAAAAACTGAGTTTAATGCTTCAAGCTAGTTCTACAAGAGAATGACTGTTTTTAAATTTTTAAAGAAAAATGACCTTTCGTCAATAGTATTTCCTGTAATATGAATTCAACTGTACAAGAATGACTGGATGTATAAATACAATACAGGGCAGAGTGTCTTTGTCAAAACCCTGTTTAGTGAATACTATCTTCTTGGATAATCGATTTGATTTGTCAAGTGTTGAAAGAATACTGAATGTTATAATACATAGGCTAGGATGCTTTCAATCATAGAATATTAGTCCAATACATACTTGTTTTGTGTTTTAAGAATCTATAGTGATGATGATAAAGTTTTATCAGTTATGTTTATCCTGTTTGTATTGAAAGATGTTTTCAAACGAGAATGTTGATAACTGTTTTTATTATAAATACAAAATGAAATAAAATGTCTTAGTAGGGGGTTTGAATACTATGAAGTATGCAAAGTATAGATAGAAATTAAACAGTGTTTATCTTCTGTATGGAAATGATTACCCTGAAGTAAAACCCTAGGTTTTGTATGGAATTGAAAAGTGTTTTACTTCTACTACCATAACATATTATAATGTTTGTCTACAATGAATGTTTATTTTGTTTCTACAACTAGACATAAAATAATTAAAATAGCATAATATAACAGGTAAGGTAAAATTTAAGGAAAATACATCTGCATTAGTATATTCAATCATCATTAGTCTATTCAATCACTGTATATCATTTATCTATTTAATTTTCCTTCCTTGTATTGGAGTACGGTACAGAAATAGTGCGGGGAAAAATACAAGGGAAATATTTCATTCTATCATTTCATATTTTCACTTCAACAATATACATAATTATAACAGATCAGAAATTCAAACTTTTACTTCTGCATTATCAATATTTATCTAAGGATACTAACTCAACATCTACAGAATTAAATGATAATAACTTAGGAAATGAAATAACAAGTAGAACCTGTAACTGTAGATAGGGTGGACAAACACCCAAGGAGGCCTGTTCCTCCCAACCTTCTCCAGAAGAAGCAACCAATCTACTTGCCTCCTTTGGACCCCCGAGCATGTTTACTGAACCACTAGGTAGAAGACTCTGTGTAGAAGCAAGGCACTCAAATTGTATAACCAGCAATCAATAGAGACTTGCCAAAAACCCTCAAGCTCAGCACTCAGCAGTAAACAAGGCAGACTTACACCATGATAAAAAACATAGCATTTCCCCTTCATCGAATCTCTTGTGTGCATACAGTAGAACCATAAGGTAAGTTTCCTTGTTAGGAAAAGTGATGAACCTCAGTCCAAAATTCGATGGCTCTTAAAAATATGCCTAGGTCTTTTTTTGGTGGTCAGTTTTCAATAAATGATCCTCAAGCTCCAGTCCCATCTTTCAGGGCACTATGACCACAATTCAAGGGGAGTTGTCTCATACCAATAGCTATTTACTTGCCTCATGATGCTGCCACTTGTCCATTTCCTTCTACCCTAGATTGCATTCCACCTAATGGGTCAGTAAACACTCTTTTAACAGTTCTCCTTGGGTGAGTGTCTCCTATTTTATTTATTTAAATAATAATAATGTGCAAATACAGTCATCCTTGGACACTTGTGCAAATATAAAACTTTCAATAAAAGTTAAGATAATGTCTTCTTCAAACATAAAATATTTTCAGCAAAAGGGGTATGTTACAATAGATATGCTTGGAGCTTGGATTCACTTCCATAATAGAATATCCACTCAATAGTAAAGTGTACAAGGGCTTATTTGTCAAAGTATCACTAAAATTGTTGGCAAGATTACCAAACCTTCGAAACAAAGGACTCTTGTTGATAAAAATATGTAGGCATAGATACATGATTTTTTTGTTATGCTTTCATAATTAAACAACATTATAAACCCTTTAAGAAGACCTACTTACTAAAAATTCTACTTTTGATTATAATTACATCAATTACATCAATAGATTATATGCATTGTTCTTCACAATCAAACAATAGAACTAGGAATCAAGTAACAACATCTAATTTGTTTTGCAAATATGGTCTAATGTTGTTCATAGTTTTTTGTAGGTTACCTTTTGATTCTTTTTACAATAGGATGCATAGAAATGTGCTTTCCTCTGAATGATCAACTAACATTCCCAGCTTGCCTTGATGTTTTGTACAAGCATTTCTTAAGCATTTTGATTAGTCTCATTTGTCCTTGTGAACAATTTAAGTGTTTCATAAGTTGTTTGTTGTTGCAAGTCTTTGATCATGTCTTCTTCTATCACAAACAAGAGTGGAGTTCTAATAGGGACAACAAACCAACAAGTCAAACAATATCTATTTGTTTCATTAATAGTATTTTCTTAACAATGATTTGAATGTCTATTTGAGCTTCAATTTTCTATGTACTAATAATAATATATATCATATTTTTGATAGTGCATGAAAGACAGATAAATAAATTACAAATTTAATTAAATATGTTGTTTTTTCCCTTGATATTTTCGATGCATAACTTGTGAATTTCTAGCAGGGGGGAATTTAACTCATAGTGCCTTTCTTATTTCAAAATAACCAAAATTATATATTCAGAACATGAGGCAGCTCAAAGCGATACTAACGAAACAATAAAATATGAGAAGTGAGGTTCCTATACGCCAATTATCAAGCAACACCTTTAGTTGTGTTGGCCTTGTTTTGCTAAAGAAACTATAGTCCTACATACTCATTAGATATCTTTTTGTACTAATAATATGGTTTTCAAGTATAGATGCATCTATTTAAAAAAAAATACAGATATCCCGTGACATGAAAAAATTCACCTAAGCTACATAAATCTATAATAAAGAGAAATATGACCACAACATTCCAATTTCCGAATGTTGTTGATGAAACCGCCAAGCACAAACATTACTTTGATCTTATATCTAATAATTATGCGAAAACCTTCACACATATATCATATCAAAAGCTTTTTTATTATAAGGATTTCTCTCACTCCCCAAAATCCTTGGATGTTTCAGGCACTATGTTTCCATTGGTATAATCTGGACCAAAGGTAATATAATGTTGAGCCATGGTTATTCAAGGACATAAAATATACAAGGAGCTTGATCTTCTAAGTTAAGAACCTACAAGTGAGTAAAATGGTGTTACAAAGTTGGGCATTTCTGTAGAGGTGTTGGAAGATTTATCAATGAAAATTATTGATGACTTAGGCCATCTATTCCTGAATGAAGACAAATTACAACAAGGGGAAGAGAGAACATGAAGATCTTAAAGATGACACAGGTTATAAACTTGATAGTCCATTCAAGTGCCAAATTAGTTATTACTTGTAGAAAAATGAAACAGAGGAGGTTGAGAAAGCTAAACATGAGGAAAGTCCATCAGAAAATATAGATGGAATATAAAAAAGGTGAGGTAAAGTGGACGAAAATGAAAGAACTTGAAAGGGTTATGGATAACATAGAAGACAAAACTGATGATTGCTGGAAAGAACTGTAGTCAATTATAGATGTGAAAAAGGTGGCCAGAAAAGGTGGAAAGGATGAGTTAAACTGTATGGTGGAAACTACAAAAGATTTGTAAGATGCTACTAATTGCACATGACATTGTATTCTCCTTGACTTAAGGATGGATTATGCATAACTTCTTTGTGTGCTTATAACAAGTTCGAGTTTCCAAAGTTCCATGTGGCCTTATATAATGCACACAAAATACCATCCTATCTCAAAGACTTAGTCTTGACCATATCCATTAGAGTAGTTGTCAACTCATCCAAAGTGATTTCTTACACAACCTTGTATGGAATTCATATATTCTATGTAGGCCCACATTGAGACAAGTCTGCATGGCCATTCTACATCTCTAATATGTGAGAATTTAGGACTAATACGTTGACCTATAGTGGCAGACAAAATTTTTCTCAATCTCCTGCTTCATTAGTCTCTCTTATGTGGTGTTTTCTTCATTGGTCAATGTCTATTGCATAACTAGTGGAGTTGATTTTTGAGTTGGGATCACAGGAGAACTAGGGGAAATGAAATTTGAGTTGTGACCAAATGATAATACCGTTAAACATCAATCTCTCGTCTTAATCCCAAGGTTAAAAAACAATTGAAAAAGGAGATTAAGGGAAAGATGGTTATAGGTCTGATATTTCCTATAAAAGAGTCTATTTGGATTAATCACATTGTCATTTAGAGCAAGAAAGATATGGATGGTATCAAGGTCTGTTTGGATTTTAGAAGTTAGTTATTCATGTATGTGGGAAATGAAGCGTGCTCTTTTACATATTTATTCTTTGAATACTATCAAGTAAAGATGGAAAAAGAGGACAACCAAAATACCTCCTTTACCATTGAATGGAGTTTTTTTGCTTACAATGTTATGCTTTTTGGACTCAATAATTCACTAGTTGTCTTCTCTGTAATTGTGTACAAAAAATGCCAAATTTTTTTAAAGAACTATGAAAATGGATGGTTATAAATAAAAATGTTTTAAAGCAACAAAAATTTAAAAGTATGTCATATTGCATCATTGCTCTTACCCGTGTCCTGTAAATACGCATATGTTGCCAATACTTGTAATTTCTTGGAACAACTTCCCTTGATTTGTGGAGCTTGACAATGTCTACATTTGCTTTACCTTTCAAGACATCTTTCAACATACTACAAATATTTTTCCTGTTGTAATAATTTCATGGTAGGACCCCTCAAATAAATATTTTATTGTTTATGAAAATAACGAACCGAGCCTAAAAAAATACAGTCTCAGTAGTCTCAATGAAGAAAAACAACATTAATAATGAACATTTTACGTTTGATGAACATTTTAATTTAATAATGTAAATTACAATAATATTCAAGTAAAATAATGGGTAATAAGAGTTCACTTGAGGAAACACGGACAACACCAAATCAAAGTATATAATACCACTGATCACATCAAAACGCCAATTTTTCTTTTGAAATTTCAAAATGTTTCCCAAGGCTATCTGTAACAAGTTCCAAGGGATGAGTGAAATATTCATAGTAAAATTTCAACACTACAATTATACACCAGAAAATTTTTATAAGTCATGGAATACATGCTATGAAAATAATGCTTCAAAGATCTAACTGTGGGAAATGGATAATTCCTTACCTTGTCAGAGGCTTGGAAAGTAGGATAAGATGCTTTAGTTTCATAACAAGCCCCAAGAAATTGTCAAAATTTAGATGACATGCGAGTGGATTGTAGAAAGGCAGCACCAACGTAGCCATTCTTTGAGTTCCTCTATGTTTTGAGAATAATTTAATATTCTCTACTGAACAGGGCCAACCACGTGAAGGTGGAATCTCTTATGGCCCCTCCCCCCCCCCCCCCTCACATCACTCTCAATTCCCCATACCCGATGCATGTACTTGAAAACAAAAATTACGTGCAATTTCATTCAGATTTCATCATAAACAAGCATTTACCATTCATTCAATAAAATCTAACATTCATTCATTCAGTCATCACATTCATTCAATAAAAGCTAACATTCATTAAACCATTCATTCATTCAGTAGGCCAAAAATCATGCAGGACATAATATTATAAAAAATAATTACACAATATTTTTCCAGTCAGTTCTTTCTAATTTTTCTTCTCTTTACAAAATCAACAAGAAGCTCATCTTCTGGAACTTGTCCTTCAGTTCTTGGTGCTTCATCAACTTGATGTGATGTTTGCCTCGTAAAGTGCTCATGACGTGGATTTTGCGGAAAGGGGTTCGGATTTGCTGCAATAATGTGAAAATGTTACATCGATATATTTGTTATTATAATGACAAGTATTTCATTTAAAAAAACATTACAAAGGTGTTTTTTATCTGTTGTGGCCACATCATGTTCTTCATATTCCTGTCTAGGCTCAACCTGTACAGTGTGACCCTCTACATGCTCTGTAGTTGAAATATGGAGAAGTACAATTAATGTTCACCATCTGCAATGTTATATATAAAATTGTATCATATGAATACATTCATTACTAGGATTCAAAGCATGATATTCGATTTGTTATTGTCCCTCCTCGACATTAAGGGGATCATTGCTTTCCTTCTCAAAACAGAGTCAATATTTTATGTCAATTATTTATAACGAATAGATTGGTGATGACGATGACAACGATGATGATGATGATGATGATGAATCCAATGGCCTCACCATACCACAGATGACAAGAGGCATCAGATATCAAACTTCTGACTTCAAAAGAATCCGACGAGCACGCTAAACCACCAACACCAAACGTCGTTGGTCTTTCTAGGTATC
Source organism: Larix kaempferi (assembly GCA_027924585.1). Classification (NCBI taxonomy): domain Eukaryota; kingdom Viridiplantae; phylum Streptophyta; class Pinopsida; order Pinales; family Pinaceae; genus Larix; species Larix kaempferi. The sequence goes on along the minus strand of BSBM01000462.1, from coordinate 168,556 downwards.
TGCGTCGGATATCTTACAACGATGATGATGATGGTGGTGATGACAACGACAACGATCTATATGAAGATCGATGAGGATGATGATGATGATGAAGATGATGAGGATGATGATGATGATAATGATGAAGATCATGATGAAGATGGTGATAACAATGATGATGATGATGATGATGATGATGATGATGATGATGAAGATGATGATGAAGATGAAGATGATGATGATGATGATGATGATGATGATGATGATGATGTTTGATTCTGGAAACCCTCCCAAACTGTCAGCATGCGTCTAGTCTAACCATGCCAAATTTCAGTCCAAGCCAACTCATATTTTAAAAATTTCAACGTTGGCCCCATGTAGCACATAAATTAATCTATAGGTATGGGTTTTTATGCTCGAATTGTTAGTGCTAGTCATGTTTGAGTTTGGAAACCCTCCCACATTGTCAATGCATGCGTCTAGTCTAACCATGCCAAATTTCAGTCCAAGCCAGCACAAATTTAAAAAAAATCAACGTCTGACCCATGCAGTACATGATCAAGCACGCCATTTGGTTCAACATGATCATAATTGTGCATTTCCTTACTGAGCTTCTCTTTGTTTCAAGAATAATTTAATACTTTCTACTAAACAGAGCCAACCACGTGAAGGTGGAAGCTACTATGGCCCCTCCCCCCCCCTCACATCTCTCTCAATTCCCCATAACCTGACAAAATCTATGTAAAAAAAATTAAATGTGTTTTTTTTCATACTTTATAAGAAGCAATGTTTCTAATTATAACATATGCCAACATAGAGGAAAATGGCAAAAAAATTAAGAAACAATTAATTTATACGTACCAATAAAATTCAATATTTATATCGCAATATTAAATCAAAATATATAGAGTAGATATATTAAGGCATACCTCATACACTTCAATGGACTTGATCATCATCTTCTGCATCCAAGTCATCATCTGTATCATCTGATCCAGAGTCAACATTGTAAGGATTAGCCATATCATCATCGTCATCGATGTCAGTTACTATCATCATGTCATCATCGATATCATCTTCATGGACATTGTCTGCTACATCATCTGATTCAACTAATTCTTCGACATCTTCTTCTGGAACATGATCATCTAACTCATGTTGATCATCTTCAACATCGTCTTCTTCTTCAAGACCCTCTTCACTACCTTCCTCTATGTTATACTTTACCGGCCTTCCCCTTGGATCGTGTCTCACAACAAATGACCAACCCTCTCTACCTGTAACGTCAGAGTAAAATACATGTTCACGTTGGGTTGGAAGAACACACGGCTTCGTTCTTGGCTCAAACAACCTTGTATTAACCATGGTAAATCCATTATCATGTTCAATAATAGTTTTATCGGGATCATGTTGATTCAATCGTAACCTGTACCATTTGACAACAAACAGAACTACCTTGAAGGAGTTAAATTCACAATGAAGAATATCTTCCAAATACCCATAGTATCGATTTTATAAGAGTTTTGGATGTCTGTCACTTCTAGAGGAAACATTCGTCACCTCAAAGACTGCAGATATCCCACAATCTGATGTTTTCTTCGTTTCATCCAAATTTTTTATGCGATATCTACAACCATTGCACCACATAGCCTTATGGTGTTTTACCTACAACAAACCATACACGAAAATATTACATAATGATCCAATATTTATGATTAAGTGCATGTTTATGCCATAAAGGGAAAAAAACCAACGTGTACATCAATATGTATGCAAAAAAAAATTAGTGTGGTTGATTAATATGCTTGCCTGCTTATCTTTTAAACCATATGCTAAATCGATTTCCCTTTGTGTAAGATTAGTATCCCCATTGCGATGTGTTGCTTTAACCAATGAAGCCACACCTTCCCATGATATTCCATGACCAGATTGTTCACATCATTCAATCCATACCTTCATCCAATCAAGATTGTTTGTGATGTATAAATGAAGTGCATCCCACTCTCAACCAACTGTTTGATGACAATAAAATTAAAATTCAATACAAATGTATATTCACTTAACAAAGTATACACTTTTAATTGATGCAATATATTGAATATAAAAATAAAATATGTATGATATATATACATAAAAATCAACAGTCAAATGTATTATATTACCTTTCACCTTCCTCGATCTACCTTTCCCCTTTGAGTACTCCCCTTCGAAATTTTTATTGGAGTCCAGATCACAAATGCAACGTAAATTGAGATTTGATGCTAATTTAGGAAGATATTCACTAATATACAACATGTTTTGGTATGCCATATATCCCTCCATCATAGAACCCTCAACACGTGCTCGTTGTCTAACCAAACCCTTCATAAATTTCAAGTGCCTCTCAACCATCCACATGGACCTTGAGTGCACAGGTCCACACAATTCAATCTCCTCAACTTGGTGTATGAGGTAGTGTTCATGTGCATTGAAAAATGACGAAGGTAGATGTTTCTGCATTTCACACATGAGACGAGGAATTTCTCTCCTCCAATACTTTATATATTCTTTATGGATTTCTTTAGATGACAACCATCTACAAGTGACGCGACCCAATCATGAGATTTAACAAAAAACATTGTATTACATAACATGAATTAGTGCACAAAAATCAAATATAAGTTCTACGATGAATTAAACAAACACTAAGCACATGCAAAGAATCGCTACTTACCTCATGTATTTGCCGAGATTATATATAACTTGTTTGACATTGTTGTTGAAGTTATCCAGGAGAGAGAGAGGTAGACCATACTATAACAATATACAAATCGTTTCATTTTTTAAACAAAGAGTAGACAAACAAAATACCAACAATATGCACTAGAATTAAAAAAGCAATAATTATATGCATACCATAATAATTACCTTCATCAAGATATGTCAATCATGCATTTTCAGCCCCGGAAAATCACCTTTCTTTGTTATGATATTCTTCATGTTCGCACAAAATCCAATGGAAAATTTAATTTTTCACATGACTTCTTTTACAACATTACTTTGCTGCTCCGTTAACATCCATGGAAGTGAGTTTATATTAATTTGGTCTCCATTGTTATGAAATTGAATGACGTCTTTCATTGCATGGTTGCCTTCTTGAATGTCTGCAAATTTTGACAATTTTTTCTTTCTCACTCCTTCCATCCAATATTCGCCATAATGTTTCAGTCACATTCTTTCTGATATGCATTATATCAAACATATGAGAAATTTATAGGTGCTCATAGTAGGGAAACCTACTAAATTGTTTAGGATAACTTTTCATTCCTCGTGGAAGCCCATTAATTCCTTCATGATCACGACGACCATCATGAATCATAGTTCATAAAGAAATTACAAAAATCAATGCCAATTACAGTAAACAACACACAATAAAAAAATGCATAACATTTCATATACGATGATTCATACGTACCTTGACGATTTCTATTATATTGCAACTTCAATAGGCGAGGTGTCATTCTCTGCAGTTTTAATGTAGTCTCTTGCTTCCCATTGAACATATGTTTTTCGGTAGTTCGATACCTGTGATTCTTAGAGAGGAAGTGCCTATACTCATCAAACACCTCATTTCCTAATATTTTTGAACGACGAGATTTGATCTTAGGACCACAAATTGGACATGCAAATTTTCCCTTTCTCTGAAGACCTACATAAAGAGATGGAATATCTATGTCAATTATAATTATATACAAAATGAATGGATTATTTAAAAAAACATGCGTGTGTAGTATATTAACTAGTTCATAAAATTAAATGTAATTAAAGTGGAACTTATAATTACAAACCGCAAAAATGGGTTAACCTTGGGGCATCATGTATTGTCCATACAAGCATTGCATGGAATTGAAATTGCCTTTGTCGTATTGGTCTAGATACATCATACATAGTGATGCCATTCCATAACTTTAGTAGCTCGTCAATAAGAGGTTCGATATATACATTCATATCTTTAACTTGGTACTTACCTGATTGATTTGAACATATACAATATATAATTATGAGTACTATTTAGATATATAAACCATGCACAAGAGATTATATATATATATATATATATATATATATACGACATTATGCAATAAAATACGACAAATGAGATGCCACTACATTAAAAAAAAATGTAGACACAATATACCTGGAACAATCATCAACAATATTATGTGCTCCCTCTTTATTGACAACCATGGAGGAATGTTATTATTGATAACAAAAATAGGCCACACCAAGTAAATGGATCTCATCTCTGCAAATGGATTGACACCATCTGTTGCCAAAGAAATTCTAAGATTACGAGGTTCTTCTTTAAAGTGAGGCCATTTTTCCTCCATATCTCTAAATGCATACCCATCTGTAGGCATTCGAATAATGTCATCTTGACTTCTTTTCTGTGCATGGTAATCCATAAATCGCACTATGTTTTTGCACCTAAACAGTTGTTGCAAACGTGGAATAATGAGAATATAACGAAGAACCTTGCGAGGCACCTTTTTTGTTACTTGATCTGTTAGATATCTATTGATATGACATTCCAAACATTCTGTTGCAAATTCATGCTGATTATAATATATAACATGGTCATCGGGGCATGCATGAATTGCTTCATACAACATTCCAATTTCTTTCATGATGGCAGATAAATCTCGATATGTGCGAGGTAAAATATTTGATGGTGGTAACAAAAATTCAGCTATCAAGCTACAACAAATAAAAATAAAAATCTAGTTAATATAATATATAAATAATATTAATAAAACACATTTCATCTGTATTAATTTGACTTATGAATTAACAATAAAATTATTAGACGAATGGTGATAACCTTTAACGCGATCATATATATTATGTGATGGAATATATTACATACCTTAACATCCATGTGACTGATATGTTTGAAAGACCATTCATAACCTTCAAGTTCATTATCAACAATATAACTGAGAGAAGATTTGTGTTGGCGCCCTCATAAAGGGGTTCGTATGCCCTCTCAAGAAGAGGTAAATCATGAATATCATCAAAATAATCATCATCATCATCATCCATTCTAACATTAAATGAATCACGGATCAAAGTATTTGTACCATCATCTTCAACTATGTTATCAGTATGATCATCTTCTTCAATATGATCATTAACTTGTTCTCCATTATTCATAGCTCCATGTTCCTCCGATACTTGTTCTGAAAGCACTTATTCCGGACGATATGTCGTAGGATGTCTTTCCTTTATAATTACATGAAAGCATCAATAGATAAAAGTTAATATAAGAAATATTAAAATAATACATACATTTACAAAAGCAATCAATATAAAAACATATATAATGCAAAACTTAAAAATGGACGATATTCATGACCCCCCTCAGCGTGTCCATGTTCCCTACAATGTTTTATGGCGGTTGTGATCTTTATTCTTCTCCCTTTAAAGCCCTTGCATTGACTACATGGACAAAAACATTTCCCATCACCCTTTCTTTTCAGTCCATCCCACAATCTAGTAAGCAATTGTCGATTTTGTTCGTCTGGATCAGGAATATTGCTATTTGACATTTTCTCATAAAGAGCTTGAATGAAGATTATCGATCTTAGAAAATCAAGCTACACACTTCACTATTTTTAATCACAAAAGCAATAGAAATAATGATGTATTGTTTTACAGAAACAATCCGTCGAAGAATAAAATAATTTCCGCAAACCGTCGCTTGTATAGTAAACATGTCAGAATGTTTTGAAATTTATAGATTTTAAAATATAAATGTTCGTCGGATATCCGACAAATTCAGCATAGTTACCATTATGAAATATATGTCGGATATCTGACGACTTCAACATAGTTACCGTTATGAAATACATGTCGGATATCCGACGACTTCAAGATCGTTGAAGTCGTCGGATATCCGACTACAGTTGTCGAATATTCGACAACAATTGTCGGATATCCAGCTGCCATCAGATATCCAACCGATCCTTCTATCACTTAAAAGAAATTTCGTAATTTTGAAGGTGAAATCCGACGAGACAGTCCTTTTCATCAGATGTTGTTGGATTTTCTCGTCGGATTTTGGGTTCAAATTCTGTAGTGTTAACTAAAATCAAATTCATTTCCATGAGTAAAGTTGATCTATCCATATACAAATAATCATAATAACAATTTAATGGAACAAGGAGGAACGTGTACCTGTAACCCACTGAGATGTTGAAATAATGTACCTTTGGATCTCTACAAGCAAGGTAGGAAAACAATGTGTGGGGGATGGATCTCCACCCAACCAACCTCTTAGTGACCTACTAAACCCCTGATCCCTCAAACATTAAACCTAAGCCAAATCTTTTTCTATAATCTCCCATAACCATCCCTATCTCAACAAGGATCCAAAAAGAATAACACGCTCTTCCTCTCCAATCCTCCTCCTTTCTAAAGATTATCTTTATTTCCTTTGGTACTTGAACCATGTATATTTAATTAATTTTAATTAACAAATTTTATTTTTATTTTTATATTTAATATACCTTTTACTTATTTTTCCTATGTTTTTATTTAGATAGTTAGTTTAATACAAATTTTGGGTTGTTACAGATCGTATTTCCTATTATGACCACTCACTGGAAATAGTGTGGCCACTTCACATCTTTTGTTATTGGTTTGACAAAAATATTCACTCTGTCAAAAGATATTCACGGCCGTCATAAAAAAAATGCTAAAACAATTGTTTTTTAAATCAACAATATATTCACTTCCCGAACTCTGTTTAAGACTTTATTTTTTCTGATTTTGGGTGTTTTTTGTGAGAGGAACTCAAATATACCATTGGTTTCTTCATATTATGCATATATTGTTTCAAAAATTGATCTAAAGTCCGCCATCTTCTTTGGTTTTTACCAAAAATCCTACAAAAAGAGGAAAACAATCTTCTCCTTTCTTGGCCAAAGAAAGAGCTCTAATACCACTTGTAACATGCTTAACTCCATAACTTCATAGAAAAATAAAAAAAACATAAGAGAAAAGAGATAAACCTTGAAAAACTATCTATTGTATTAACGATATTCAAAATAGAGAGCTATGTTCACTTGCTCTTCAAGGGGGCAACCTCCAAAAGCAAAGCTCCAACTATAATAACAATTCTTGTCAAAACATTACATAACTTACTACTCTATACATATAGTGCTTTAATAGCCAATTCCTTAACTACTTGTGATTGCGCTATTCAACAACCTAGGGGCCTTTATTCAATAAAGATGACCCTTTTACATTAAGTCACTATTCACTATCTAATGGGCCTTATGGCCTTGTATATTGATAAGTAACAAGGTTAGGGTGAAACCCTAACACCAAGACCTCAACTTAATTATTTGTTGTTTCCTTATATCCCATTCATAACTTATTTTCATTTGTTCCTTGAGATCAAGGACGAATCCCACACACCTACTAGCTCTAATTAAATGTAACATAGTTAAGAAGATGTCCACACATCAATAAATTCCCTTGGTATATTTGGCTTGCAGGCTATTGGATATACTTTTAGGTTATAGTGACAACCACCAGATTTAATCAATCCCAACGAGTTACCAATGCCCATAGTAAAAAAAAAACCAACAACAACAAAAAACATAGTTAAGAAGAAGTTCAACATCAATAAATTCCTCATAACACTTCTCCCAATAAAATTTCAATTTCTTTATAAACATTTTTAAAACTGACCTTTCAATGTAAACAAAAATGCTATTATAAAACGCGAAAATAAGTAAAATTCAACAAAATAAAAAAAATTATAAACTCTTTTTTAGAAACGACGTTCCAATGTAAACATCAAATGCTATTGTGAAAAGCGAAATTAAGCAATTCAACAAAATTAATAAAAAATTGGGACTTAATGTCGATTTGGTCAAGTTAGTTGACTTCCACAAATGTATGGACTTCTCGAACAAATTTCCTCTCCAATGAAAATCTTTCTACCGGTTTTAGCACTACGCCACAAACGAAAACAACAGCAAACGTGTCAACAGCCAATCAGAGGGCTAAGGCCTCTGATGCAACCAATTGGCTTCAGCCGCGTGTCAACTACAACAAAGCGCATACATATATACAAACCGGAGAGCTTTCAGTAATGAACCGCACAGAGCTTTGCAATTCATTAGCCTGAATTTGGACTGGGAAGGGAAATACTATGTATATCCTTCGATAACAGGTGCTCAGAAATCGGTTTGAAAACTCAGAGGACTCAAAGTCGGTGAAAATTGTAGATCTATTCAAATAGAAAAATGGAGAAGGAAATTACTACTTTTCAGCGCCTATTAAGGCTTCTGTTTTGTGTTGGGGGTATTTGTGGGGCTTACATATATCAAGGGTTTTTACAGGAAACCTTGTAAGTTAATTGGTTAAGCCGCAGTTAATCAATTTTGTTTTCGGGCCATTTTATTTTGCTTTACTTAGATCCTGTTCTTCTCTCTCTGTTTTTTTCTGTTTTTCCTTTTTCGGTTAATTGGTTAGTTAATGCTGTATCTAAATTCTAATTTTTCAATGCTCCAATTCAATGTTAATGGAACGCTCCCATAATGAATGTAGAATTAGCTTTTTATGAAGTTCACCTGAGCAGTTGAGAACCCAAATTCCTTGATGCGAGAATGCTGGTGTATAAGACTACACAACTGCCTGAGAGGGTTATCTTTCATTGGTTTCTCTATTTACCTTCAAACATGAAATCCCTATTCATATGGGTCGTGTTTTGCTACAATTTTGGCCCCAAAGACATGTTTTTAGTTTCAAAATAGAGAGTTTAGATTGTATTATAGCAGGAAGCAAATCTGGGTTGATAATAAATTGTGGTCTGAAGCTCTATTGGGTATTGAAAATATAAACTTTTGTGGGGTTTCTAGGGTTTGGGAGTATTATGATTATTTTGGCGTATTATTTTAATGATTTAAATAAAGAGGACTGCTACTGATCCATCTGAGTTGTTCAAACTACTCAGGTCCACTAAACGTTTTGGTCCTGATGGCCAAAGATTTCAACACCTGCCATTCTTGAACTTTGCACAGAATGTAGTCTGCTTAGCCTGGTCATACCTAAGTAAGTTACCCAATTTAAGGTTTTTGTACAGTATTGTGGGCATGCGCGCATGACATCTATTTCATCGTCAAAGATAGTGATACTAGCTGAAATCGTATTAATTTGGGGATCTACTTCTTTGTGAACAGTGATAACTCTTTGGTCCACAAAAAGTACTGGGGCAGCCCCACTATGGAAATACTGGAGCCCTAGCATAACAAATACTATTGGACCAGCATTAGGTCTCCAAGCGTTGAAGTACATCAGTTACCCTGCTCAGGTATGTTGAAACATTTTTGAGTTATTTAATTTCTCTATCCTCATGGGTGCCTCTGATCTATTGAATTCAGTCTATCACATGTTAGTTATATTTGCTTGAAGTTGAAGATAAGAGCTTATTAAATCTCACCCTGTAGGCTGCATTTCTAGTATGAAAATGTCAATCATGATATCCACAACATATATCTTGCATTTGCTTTTGGTTGTGCACCTCTTCTCATCATCAATTCAATCATCATCAGGTACTTGTTTTATGTTAGCCTCCCTCACCTATTCTATATATAAAGGAAGGAGAAAGCTCTTGTAATCATTACCATCATTGTACTCAATTCTATCTTTGTAATTGTCTTGAGAAGTCTTGCATGGAGCAAGACACTAGGGTTAGTGAGTAAATCCTAGCAGAAGACAAGAAGAGAAGGTGTCTTGGATGTTCTTGGAGAGATTGCTCTTGTGAGATGCAAGTAAACCCCAGAGAAGAACATGGTGGTGGAGTTGATGATGGTTTGTCTCTAGGTTACGGGGAAGCGCCCCCCCCTCCCCATTCCCCCCGCTCCGGAGGCTGGATTCCGGCCGAAGCTACTCGGAAGCTCGCTTCCTTTTCGCTTCCGGTTGGGGTCGTTTTTGCAGAGCGCGGTTCTGGGCTTTTTAAAGCGCTCCTTGCCTCTGTCTCGAAGCGTCGAGGAAGCGATCGGAAGCTTCGCTTCCTGATCGCTTCGCTTCCTGATCGCTTCGCTCCGCTTCCCTCTTGCTTCCGTTTTCGCTTCCCTTAGCTTCCGACAACCTTTAAAAACGCTTCGGCTAGCTCCCAAAAACACTTCCCGTGCATTCCTAAGATGCTTCGCATCAACCCGCGGAAATGAGGAGTTCCAGCGGTGGGGTCCATGGTTGGAGTTTTGGAGGGAAGGAATAGGGCTTTACTAGGGATTCCTAAAGCTTTACTAGGATTTGCTAGGGGTTCCTAAGCTTTACTAGGCTTTAATAGCGCTTTACTAGGGATTCCCTAGTATCAGAGCTATGACTTTTGCTAGGGACATCTAAATTGTGATCCATTTAATATTTTGGAAAGAAGGCATCTATGAGTATCTATATGCAAAACTTTGGTAGAATGGCATGCAAATGTAAGATGTGCAACTCATATAGGCCCATAATCAAGCCCAATCCTCAAGTGTTACCAAAACTTGTAAATAATATGTGCATAATATCTTCTACTTTGAACTTCAAATTATGTGTCACTTGATTTGTTAGAAGGAAAGACACCTAGTTCTTGTCAAAATTTCAACAAAATTGATGTCAATTTCTATGAGATATGGTCAATACAAGGTAGGGTTCATATCGAATTCCAAAATCCTACTAAAACAAGTAGGGTGCAGTAAATAAAGTACCTCTAAAGATTCCCCAATCAATATCACTATGGCCAGCTAAGTCATTTAACATAATACATCTTTAGGTGTTACAAGTGAAAAAAAATTGTCATTGGGCATAAAAACGAGTTGCTTCAGGCCATATAATTTGCCCTGCAAAGAAAGGATAAAAATAATCAGGTTTGGTAAATTGGGCATAACTCCACTTGGGAATATAAAAAATGAGTGAGACTATTGCATTCATGAAAAGACATTTTGGGTTGTTATAGATTCATTTTTTAATCAAAATTGAAGTAGAAATCACATGTATATAGCAATCATATGGTCAATTTGTTGACCATCTCCCAGAGAAGGGTCTAGAACATTACTTTAGCTTACATTTGGTATAACTTTTGATTGGAATGCCCAACTTATTATGAATATAATAGAGAAGAAAGTGTGTTAAATTTGCAAACACACAATGTAAACCAAATATGCACATGGATCATGGGTCCCAAAAGTATTATTATGATCAGTTGTACAATAACTCCTCAGATATTACTGAGAAAAGCTCCCAAAGAATTCAAGTACATCCAAGTACAATAACCATAAGTTAATATGTGCAATAATGACTCTATTGACCTCTATATATATGTAATCCCATCCATTATTCATGTAGGTCCACTATTGGGCTGACCTACTATTTACATATCCATATGATCCTTTACAAGTCCCATTAAGGTCATAATATAGTAGCCCCTTAAAAAAGATTTGTCCTAAAAGCTTTGAAGTTAAGGGTTCTACATTGGATGAAACCAAGTAATAGGATATCCATAGATTTTGGCTCTCTTTATGCCACTATTGATTACTAAGGAATAGGGCTTTACTAGGGATTCTAAGCTTTACTAGGCTTTAATAGGGCTTTACTAATTCAACATTCTACATGCATTTGTTGACATATATGCATTAAAATATATATAAAATATATATTATATAAAAAACGCTTTTGGAACGCTTCCTAACCAAAAGCTTTTGAAAATTTTGCTTTTCGCTCCTGCTCCCAAGTAACCTTGGTTTATCTTGTTGTTGTTGTTGTAGCGCTAGGGTTCCAAGCTAAAGCCTTGGATGAGTGATGCATGGAGACTAGGGCAAGATCATGTAGAACTTAGCTTGATGATTCTTAAGCTTGGTGTGATGCCTTGTTTGGAAGAAGACTCAATTGTTGTATTCTTGATGTTCCATGAAGGTCTCGGTGCTTGTGTTGATGCAATAGTTGAAGATCTAGGCTTTGAGGACTCAAACCCCAGGATGGACATGTAGACTTGGAGGTGATCACTAGAGTTGTTTTGCCATGTACATGTGTGATGTAGCATGGGTAGGGTTTGTAAACCCTAAGGAAGACAAGAGCACTAGTGTGGAGAACTTGTGTGATACAAACTCGGTGTATGTGCCAAGGAGGACTTGCTGGTATTGATGCTAGCTTGTTGAGGATCTTTGGTGGAGTGGTGGGCTTTGGTTGGAGTGATTCCTAGTTAGGAGTTGGTGGCTAGGGTCTTCCTATGGTTTCCCTGGCCAAGGTTTGGAGAGCTTGACTTGTACCAGCTTTGTGATAAAGTTGTGGTATGTACTTGTATTTCATCTTGTGTGTGTGTGTGTGAAGTTTTGATTTGTTCAAATTTTGTGTACTTACAGATTTGACTTTCAGCTTATGTTATCTTCATGATTGAGTAGATTTCAGTCTTGGTTATGCATGTTGATTTAATATAACATTGAGCTGAATTGGCCAAGTGATTCAAGTTATTTAACACATATCTGGAAGATAAAGGAACAGATTTACAGCTGTAATAATCTTTTGTAATGAAGTATTCTTAGATCTGTAATTTGCTTGGAAAGTGTGGCCTAAGGACTGTAACTTGTTGGCATTGAAGTACACTTGTTCAGTATTTATTTTCTTGGACTACCTGGTGAATTGGGTTGGACATAAGTGAAATATTAGCTGCTGTAATTTGATATTTCAGATTCAGCCCCAAGGCTGAAAGTTCACAGGAAATAAATCCAGGATAACACAAGTAAATGAAGTAAAATTTCTGAATTTGCAGTAGTTTCCTGATTCTCGAAATTTCTACTTTTCTATGTGGTGATGCTCCATGAAATTTGAACCTCTAGAAACTTGCAAAGATCAAATCAATACCCAGATCTGAAAATGCTTGGGTTGGGTAGCCCTATCTTTAGCTTGCTCTGAAAGGCAAACATCAAGTGAAGGTTTGAAAATATTTTGTATTCAACCAGTTCTAGCATGCAACGAGATGCTTTCCCCCTCTTTGCAACTCTTAACGTGATTCTCTAATCTAATTCCAGATTCTTTGTCAAGTTTTTCCATATTTGCTTGCTTTTCTCTGAATATTGAAGGGTCATGCCATGATCTCTTGAGCAGCGTATCATAAGTCAGCAATTTATAATGTCAAAATAGCTAGATAAAGCAGTTAGTTTTAGGAAAGCATTTGGGTTTCAATAGGAATTTTCGCATCCCATTTTTTATTTTGGCTTCAATTAAAATTTAAAATTCTAAGCAGCAAGTGCATCCCCAATTGAACACAAAATACTCCTTTGGCAGATACCATTTTCCACATGATACAGCCAGGGTGATCAGTGATGGGACTAGTAATCGATATGCATTCTTTTGGCTAAAGGTTTTGCACAACAGCATGCAAGTAGTCAACATTTATTTGCCAATCATCCCTCTAGATCTGCTCATGTCTAATCTCTAGTGGCTTTGCTAAGTCTTTCAGGCATGTGAGTTCTTTCTGCCCTATGGTGCATTCATTCTACATGGAATAGACTTTTCTCCACACCCCAAAAATACAGCTACAAACCACATCGCCATCCATATCTAGGTAAGTTTGTTTGTAGGTGCCTTATAATCTACTTCTCTTATGAAAGTCATGATTGTCAGACTAAGAGATTTGGTTCTTTCCTATCTTGTCTTCATGGCTTTGCCAAGGTAGTGTTGCAGAATTGGCATTAACAGAATTATGCTTCCTACATTTTTCCTGGAAATGTAGGACTTGAAACTATGATTACCCAGAAAATAGTAGTTTTTTCTGATTTTTTTTGTCAGGCAGTTGTAACAAAAGCTAAATATAACTTTGAGTTTATTGTAGGATTAGCCTTTCTCTTAAGTTGGTTGATCTTATGTTATCCTTTGTCATTGAGGTGTCATAGACTCATAACCAATGCATTGTTTTGAGATCACTGGTTTAATGCCGGTATTTGATTTGAAGAGGATTGTTAAGCAATTTCATTTTTGATAACACTGGTTTAATTCTTATAATCAATGGCAGAGGAATTTTGAGATATTTTTCTGCTCAAGATTTTATTGATGTCTAAATACTCTTGTGATGTTGCAGGTTTTGGCTAAATCTTCAAAAATGATTCCAGGTATGATTTATTGTTTTGTTAATTAATTATTTGTTTTCAACGTTTTATATGTCTATAGCAAACTGGGAAGCTATAGTTCTGCAACTTTCAAGCTTCTAATGAGTGATGAGCTTTTGCAATAAATGTTTGTATACCAAACACAACTTTTACTTCTGTTGGGTAAAATGTACCATATATTTCACTACTGAACATTAAAGAATACGTCAAGAAGTATACAAAAAGAAATGATTATGACTAAATTAACTTGTATCCAATGCGATATATTTGTCATGTTTCATCTTTTGTAGTTATAACTTTGACAGGCATTATTACCTTATCTAACCAGATATATATTCTTAAGACAACTTAGTTGACGACTAATCAAACTTTGACTGATTGGTATGGCAGTGATGTTGGTTGGAGCATTGTTTTATGGCATCAAATATACTGTCCCTGAATACATATGCACTTTTCTTGTTGCTAGTGGTGTGTCTTTATTTGCACTTTCTAAGGTATTATTTTCCAGCATCTGTGTATTCATTTCATGCGACAACTCAACATTGTACTGAGATGACTGACATTATTTGAACCACAATTGCAGAGTAGTTCAAAGACTGTAAGTAAGCTTGCACATCCAAATGCACCATGGGGATATGGATTTTGCCTTGCCAATCTTTTCTTGGATGGATACACAAATTCCACTCAGGATAATATAAAAAGAAGGTGATCCTCCTTTTATTTATTATTTGATAGAACTAAAATTTGTATGAGAGAGATCTTCAAATTCTGAAATTCTCGTGTGTTTTCAGGTATCCTAAAACAAATGGATGGGACATCATGCTAGGGATGAATCTCTGGGGTTCTATCTACTCCTTCCTCTATATGTTTCTCTTGCCAGGTGGCGGTGGTTTTGAGGCAGTGCAGTTCTGCAAACAGCACCCTGAAGCTGCATGGGATATTTTATGGTTCTGTGTTTGTGGAGCAATAGGGCAGAATTTCATCTTTATGACCATAAGTGTGTTTGGGTCTTTGGCAAATACCACCATAACTACTGTACGCAAATTTTTTAGCATTCTTGTATCATCACTGTTTAGTGGCAACCCACTTTCAGGTAGACAATGGGTTAGTGTATTCATGGTATTTGGTGGCTTAGCATATCAAATCTATTTGAAACAGAGACGGAGACAGCCTAAGGGCAAAGCTATCTAGCCAAAAATTGATGTATGGTAAGCGCAGAGTAGAGTTCAGTATATCTTCAGTCCATGGGATGTTTAGGCGATCGTGGTTTTGGAAATCTCGGATGGTTATGTTTCAAATTGACCAGCTATATTTATTCCAGAAAAAAGATCTATAATGAAAGCTAATTACATTGATTCATATGAAGAGGCAAACTTGCTAATTTTCCCCTCATGTAAGGTTGCTATGCATTGGACTAAGAAGCGAACCATAAGATAGATTCTGGGTGAGCTCCTGAAGATTTGAGCTTTGAAAACAAGTAATATTTGATTTATGGCAATCCAATTAAATTGGGTTTTTTTCCGTTTGTAATTAGCCAGGGTACTTGCCAATTCATTGAAATGGAACCCTTTATCAACAGTTTACTAAGAGCTTCTGCAATTGAGCTCCACTTTTATATTTGTAGTGTATTCTCTTTGTCGGTCTGTGGTCGAGACAGGTATGGCTACATTAATGAATGAGGTTACAATCTTGGTGGGCACAGAACCCTGAATCATAAGTTAGATGAATTTCACAAGATTTATATGCAACATTAATTTAATAAAAAACATGTATTCTGCATGCAAAGCATTTATAACCTGTGGGTGGGTAGGCACCGAATGTTAGTTTGATTAATATCGGTCATTATAGTTCTGTCTTGATACAGAAGCCGTGAAAAGGTTCTGTTTGTGGGGCTGTGATTGAGACGAGCATGGTCACATTAATGAACGAGGTTACAACCTTGGCGGGCATAGAACCCTGAATCATAAGTTATTTGAGTTTGACAATATTTATATACAACATTAATTCAGTAAAAAACATAGATTCTGATGCAAAGCATTTATAACCTGTGGGTAGGTAGGCACAGAATGTTAGTTTATTAATATCTGTCATTGTAGTATGTCTTGATACAGAAGCCTGGAGTGATAAATAGTTGCTATCTGAAAAGGTTTTGCATGAAATGAACATGAAGGTGCATTGGTCAACAGTGTCCATCATGCAACGCAAAATCTGGAGCAAACATTTTTTATGATTGTATTGTTGAAAGTATAAAGTAAAATGATTTTAGATCAGAAATTGGTGAGACTCGCGTCTGCTCCTTTTCGAGCAATTTTTTTGTGGGAACTTCTTAGAATTTTGACTATTTTGACCTTTTTTTTTGTGTGGTGACTTTTTAGAGTATAAAATATTAGATCAGTTTTAAAAAGGAATGTAGGATAGTATAACTTTTATTGCACCGAGTGAAATGAGGTGCTCTACAGTCCAGTATGGGGGAGATGTTGTAATGTGTGTGAGTAACGTTACATATTTGTGATGTAACAAAATAATTTAAAAAAATCATGTTGGCTCATAAAATAAAAAATTATGGAAAATATTAAAAAAAAATCAATGTTGGTTCATAAAATAAAATATTATGAAAAGTAATTAAAAAATAGATGTTCATTTATAAAATAAAAACTTAAAACTTAAACATGGATCTATCAATCATCAAATTTCTTGAGTTTAAATTTTAAAAAAGAAATAAACCTCAAGAAATTGGACCCCTCTCGGTGCTTGATAGATATGGGTTTAAGATGGATCTATGTTGGTCTTAAAAACATTGATAAAAAGGTAGAGTCAACTAAAGATCTACATCCATTAAATAAAAGGCTTAGACTTTGACAACAGTAGCAGTAGCACTAGTAAGGGATTATATATATTCCCCTATTATATATATTATTATATATATATAAACAACTTATAAAATATTACTGTTTATAAGTTTTTAAAAATGAATGCACTTTTATTTTAAAAACATTGATAAAGAGGTAAAAAGTCAACTAAAGATCTATATGCATTAAATAAGAGGCTTAGAATTTGACACTTAATTGGGGGATTATATATATATATATATATATATACTAAACATGTTGATTTAGGGGCCACATGTCCCTTGTCATTGTATTCGACATGGACACGATGATGATGCGTGTCGGACATGTGTTTTGATTGTGTCCTTCGGGACATGATCAAAACACGTGTCTGACATTGTCAGGACTGTCTCTCTACCTATGCAAATAGTGTCCAGAAAACATGGCATGTTTTCCACGGAGAAGAGGCCTGCAACTTTATAAAACATGCTTTCTCCCTCATTCTTTCACATTTGCAAGTGAGTCTCAAGCTTTGAGAGTGTTTTTTTTTGCAGGTGAAGAGCATTTGAAGATTTTCTAAGAGATTGCAAGTGACTTGAGGGCGGTTTTTCATTGGGAGCATTGCAAGTTTACCATCAAGCCACAAGAAGGATGTCTCTATCAACAAGGGCGGCTGGCAAAGGGAAAAGGAAAGGGAGGAATACCCCAACCGATGTCTCCCCTTCTTCTCCTCATCCAATCTTAAGTTCATCTACTTTTGCTAGTGCTCCATCAATTGCTAGTGGAGCTCAAGCTGCATATAACCCTTTAGTAGCAAGACAATAGGTCCAAGAGAAACAATACCCTTTATGGAAGCATCTGACAAGGAAATAATGTGATTTGGACTT
This sequence comes from Larix kaempferi, assembly GCA_027924585.1. Taxonomy (NCBI): domain Eukaryota; kingdom Viridiplantae; phylum Streptophyta; class Pinopsida; order Pinales; family Pinaceae; genus Larix; species Larix kaempferi. The sequence continues at coordinate 150,724 of BSBM01000462.1, read as the reverse complement.
GTAATTTCTGCAAGAATGAATACAAGAGCACCTATTACCGAGTCAAGGGCTATTTGTTGGGCCTTCCTTGTGGGCTTATTGCAATCAATGAAGGGAGATGGAAAGAGAGCATAACGTTGGCTTGGGGAAGGTGGTAGTAGCAAGTAAGAAAGAAAAAAATGAAGATCCTCTTCCTTTTTTGAAGAAATCCTCTAGCACTAGGCCTAGCAAATATGGGAGTGAGGTTGATATTCAACCAACAAGAAAGAGGCCATCTCCAAGTGATCCAATGGACAAAATTTTCCAACAAGAGGCGTGAGATGAGATGGACCTTACCATTGTATGTTTTTTTCTATCTCAACTTCATTTCATTCAATGTTGCACTATCACCATTGTTTATTGAGATGTGTCGAGGTCTAGTTGAATGAGCTCCAAACGGTTGTGTGCCTCCTAGTTCAAAGAAGCTTAGAACCCCATTGATGGTTAAGACAAGGAAGGAAGTGGATAAAATCTTATAGCCAATTAAATAAAAATGGCCCTCATTTGGTGTTAATATTGTTTCTGATGGATGGGCAGATGCATCATGCCATCCACTCATCAATTTCATGGTGTTTTCCCTAAATGGATTGGTGTTCTTGAAAGTGGTGGATGCTCTTGGGAAATACAAGGATGTACAATATATGGGTGAGTTGCTCATCAACGTCATTGAAGATGTAGGTGTCGATTCTTGTGTACAAATCATCACAAATAATGCACCTGTTTGCAAGGTTGTTGGCATGATTGTGGAAGCTAAATATCCACAAGTATTTTGGACACCTTGCATTGTTCATTCTTTGAATTTAGCACTCAAATCTATTGCTTCAGATGTGACATAGATTGACATCTTATTGATGTTGCATGCCATATCCGTAATTTTGTAGAAAACCACACCAATGCCCTCACAATCTACAAAGAGTACACACATCTATCATTGTTAAAGATTGTAGAGGTTTGCTTCCTCATTTATCATGCTTAAGATGTTGAGGGAGGTCAAAACCGCTCTTGGGTCCATGGTTATTTTAGAGTTTTGGTATTTTTGGAGAAAGACGGATCAAAATGCTTCAAAAAAGGTAAAGGACACAGTGTTAGATGATGGTTGGTGGGAGAGGGTAGATCTTACCATGAAGATCATGGAACCAATCATTTCTTTGTTGCGGTTTGCAGACATGGACCAACCCATCCTAGCATATGTTTATGAGGGGTGGGATTCCATAATTGAGTTCATGAAGGTCATTGTTGTACAAAATGAGTGCCTTGAATATGGGACATCAACGAAGAGCTTATGGTCCACCATACAAGATATTCTTATTGCCAAGTGCGATAAGAATTGCACGCCTTTGCATTGCTTGGCCCACTCATTGAATCCCAAGTTCTATAGTCATGAATGGCTCAATGGTGGGCCCTCACACAGAGTCCCGCTTCACATGAATGTAGAGCCTTCACAAGGGAGGAAGATAGCATTTAGATGGTTATTTCATGATAGAGAATCACTTGATAAGGTGGAGGGCTTTGTAGAGTTTTTCACTACCAATAGGAGATTTGGAGGCTATGATGTGGTCGGAGATAGGGGGGTTAAGAAACACTATGCTTGGTGGGAAACTCTTGGGGCAACATGCCCTATTATATAGAAGTTAGCCTTGAGGGTCATCTCTCAAGTTACTTCATCCTCTAGTTGTGAGAGGAATTGGAGCACATATGGGAACTTGTACAATTTGAAGAAGAGCAGGCTTGAGCAGTATAGGGAAAAGATGATGGTGTATGTGCACACCAATCGTCGTCTTATTTACAGGCAGAGGGAGGAGTGGGTGAAGGGGAAGATAAAGATGAGGATGTGTTTCTTGATGATATGGGTTTGGACACCAGTGTTGAGTTGGCATTAGCCAACATGGATCTTAATGATCTAGTGCTAGAGCCGGTCACTTTTGATGACGGTGATCCTCTGGAGGGATCATCCTCCACACCAACAGACGCAGATCCTGGGATGGGTAGAGAGGTGAGCGAGGAGGATGATGAAGATGAGAGCAATGATGATTTTGTTGATTCAGGCATGGAGGAGGACTATTGATAGATGAGTTTCTTCCATCTTGATCTACCCCTTTTTGTATTGCTAGTGGCATTCCGACATCTATGTAATACATTTTGATTTTGATGACTTAGTGAGAAATATGGTTTCGACATCTATGTAATAGAACATTTTGATTTTGATGACTTAATGAGAAACTCTATGAGTCTATGAGTCTATCATGGACATATGCATATTGCATTGTGATTTGCGATTTGTGAATGTGTAATGTCACATCAACATGTGTATTGATTCTAATTTCTATTGAATATTTGTAAATGTTATAATTTCTAAAAAATTGGATATATATATATATATATATTCAATATAAAAAATATAATGATGTTATTGATATCATTTTTTTATAAAAATTAAAGTGAATAATAATGAAAATTCATAGATGGGGTACTTGGGTCATCTTTTAATGCATATTTGAGTTTTATTGATCTAATTTAATTGTTTATAGATATATATATATATCATGTTAATTAAATTAATAATAATGAAAGTTATTATATGGGGTACTTGAGGTTATCTTTTAGTGCATTTTTAAGTTTTATTTATCGAATTTAATTGTTTATATATATATATATATATATATATAATGTGAATTAAATTAATAATAATGAAAGTTATTAGATGGGGTACTTGGGGTTATCTTTTAGTGTATTATTGAGTTTTATTGATCTAATTTAATTGTTGACATATACACACATATCCCCATACACATTTCCATAGGAAAAATCCTTCTATATTTCATAAAAAGAAATATACATAAACTTGTCCTGAAAAATCCATCATGTTAAAACTGACTTTGAAAAATAGCTTTTATTGCATCTTACAAAAAACATTATGCCTATGAGTTACCCAAAAGATACATGCCTTTCTTCTTCAATCCCATAACAAGGACTTGGTTCTAGCCATATATTACAACAACTTACAAAAAAATATATATAATAGATTATTTCGGATTCCAAATTCAAAATAGAATATTAGGCAGACAATTAATACAAAAAAACAATGAACTGAAACTGTAGAAGTCCACCTTTGAATTCCGCTTGCTTTAGAGTGCCCTCACTCAGAAGAAGGGCCTGTATAGAAAGTTCAACAACTTCACTGTTGAGCTCTCTATATACATGAATAAACCTTGTCCAATTAAAGGTAGAGATTTCTTCCATCACAATATCCATTATAATTCTTGAACTCCGAGCTCTCCCTTGCAAACTTTGTAATTGACGTATGGTGCGGGGGGGAGGGAGGTCCAAGATGGCTTGAACCTTTAAAGGGTCAACAATTATCCCTTTCTGCAACACGATGAATCCTAACAACCGGCCCGCCGAAACACAAAAGATGCACTTGAGGGGCTTCAAGCGGATTTTGTATTTGCGACAACGTAGGAAGACTTGTCGGAGGTCATTTAGGTGGTTAGACTGTTTCTTTGAGTGTGCCGTAAGGTCGTCTAGGTACACCAGGATGATGTGAGCCAGGTCATGGAAGCAATATGTCATGGCTCGTTGGAAAGTGGTGCCTGCGTTTTTGAGACCAAACGGCACGACCTGATAGGCAAAGGTGCCCCATGGGGTAGTGAAAGCAGTTTTATATTGGTCTTCTTTCCAGATGTGTATTTGGTTGTATCCGGAGAAGCCATCCATGAAGGAGAGGACTTCAAGTCCTGCACAAGCATCAAGGAGTTGGTCGATGAAGGGGGTGGGGAAATTGTCTTTGGGGCACGCGCGATTAAGATTGCAAAAATCCGTACAGACACGGAGAGTGCCCTGTTTTTTATTGATGGGTACATGGTTGGAAACCCAGGTAATGTAAGCGATGGGATAGATAAACCTGGCTTTTCGCAGCTTCTCAATCTCGATTTTGACTGCGGGGAGTTTGGACGGGTGAATTGGTCTCTACTTCTGGTGGACAGGTGTGACCTCGGGCCATGTATCAATGTGGTGTTCGATGATGGCGAGGTCTAAATCGGGCATCTCGGTATAAGACCAAGCAAAGATATCCCGAAACTCTTGGCAAAGCTTCTTGTATTCCTCGATTTTGTGTTTCGTACAGGAGGCACCTAATGTGATGAGTTCGGGTGTACCAGGTGTGACGAAAATATCAATCTGTATGGTAGGTGATATATTGGCCATGTTGCCTTCTTCGAAAGCATCAGGGGCAGGAATAGGGTTTTTGAACCAGTCGAACTTCTCGGGGAGAAAGTCCTTTGTTTCGATTGAGAACTGAGTGGCCGTAGAAGTGGAGGCCTTCTCAGGAATAAAATAAGACTGATGATGCATGTCATCCCAGGGGTAATCGGGTGCAGTAAGTGCCTCTAGTATCTCCTCGTCACTTCGAAAGTACTGCATGGATAAATCGGTCGAGGATGGGTTATATGCTGGGGGTGATATGCGTTTATCTATGGTGGAAATTATGTAGATGGTATTAATCTCTTCTGAGGAGGAAGATGTTGGGGGATGAATTTCCTCAATGGTAGTAACTAACGTTTCTAGATCATAATGAGTTAGTTCGTAGAGAACCAATCTGTATTCCGAGAGATCCGGGCAATGGTGTGATTAATGGCCGTATATTCCACATATGGCACATGCATCGTTGGTGCGCAGTGCCTTGTTGCACTAGTGAGTTGGTGGATTTAGCTCGACTACAGGAATGTTGGGGTCGTCATCCAAAGTATTCATATGTTCTTGAAGATTGGGTAGATGTGGGCAGTTATGGGTAGCGTGACCCAAATCATCGCATAGCGAGCACTTTGGCGGTGTGCGTAGTGGTGGTTGGGGTACCACGGGTTCCCTTGCTGGTGGCGTTGTGTAAGTTTGCGGGCCTTTGGCCCCAACGTTTCTAGGTGGTGGAGGGGCAGGGTTCGTTGTAGAGGTGGACACCATACCGGGAGGTGGGCGGTTAGGTAAGTTCACAACACCAGGGGGTGGGCGGTTAGAGGTGTTGATAGGTTGGATAGGTTGGAGAACAACCTGTGGTGTTGGGGGAGGGGTGGGGGCGGGTAAATACCACACAGGTAGACCTAGGGTAAACCCGGGAAGGTTTAGAGTGGCCATAACTGGGGTACTGATTACTCCAGAAGGTGGGAATAAGAAAGGAATCGTATGGATGGGGGTTGCTCCCACGTGGCTAGGGATAGTTGGAGGTTGAGGTATCAAAGGTGGCTGTGGGTTGGGCACTGTTTGGTTGGATGAGATGGTGCATAGATCAGACACCTCTGTTGCTGGTGGTGGAATGGACCAAAAAGTAGACGTCATGGGAGTCTCGTAGGATATTCTAGGTCCAACCGAAGATAGTGATGAAGGAGGTGTACTCGAAATGGGTTGTTCAACCATGGGGAGAACATTTTCCAGGGCGGCTGGGGCATTCAGGTCATAGTAAATGAGTTGGTCAACCTTAACAATCCATCCCTCGTGGGGGAACATAATAATGCGGAAAACTGATGAAGCAACAGCTTTCATGGCATACATATAACTCCGTCCGAGCAAGAGGTTATAGTCAAGTTGTGCATTGATCACTTCAATGTCAATGAGTATGGTTTTCCCGGCTAACTGAACCGGGACATTAGCCAAGAGGCCCTGAGGTTGAGCGGAGCGGCCATCATAGGCTCATAGGGCGGTTGTAGATGGTTGTGACGTAGGAGATCCGAGCTTTTGCCATACGAATGTGGACATGACGCAGGTGGAGGCACCTCATCAATGATGCATCGATGAATAACAAGATTTCAGATGGAGATTGAAACTTGAAACGCTAATGTGGATGGCATGCGAGGCTCAGATTGGTCCAAATCGAAAGCCATCATTCGTGAGTCGGAGGGGTCTATGGCCCCAATAGCGGATAATAAAGTCTTGCATTGTGTAGGACAATTCTTCAATACCTCAAGAGCTAACATAGAAGCGGGGGATTGGGCAAGATCATCCACGATATTATAGTTGGGAGCGGCACGTGCGTTGGGATTATTGTTGATGCACCATAGGGGGAAACGAGGAGCTTTAGGGGCCCCATCGCCCTGTCTCGGGGGTATGCGTAATGACTGATATGTGGGAAGAGAATTAACAGCCGTATCGGCAGGGATGGTTTCAGGGGTGGGACCATATTGGTTTCGGCACGTTTGGAGATTGACGTCAGTCGATGACATCATAAGGAGATGATGGGTGCTCGAATCCATCAGTTGATTGGTATGCACAGCGTATGTGATCTGCTGCTGTGGGGGTGCGTTTCCTTGCGGGGAACCAATGGTTGGGTATTTACCACTCCTTGCGTGGGAAAGGAGTTTTGCAACACCATGGGAGGTGGCTGGGGATTGGGTTGTGCAGGTGGAGAAGCCTGTCCTTGGCGTTGGGTGTCATCTGTCCAAAGTTGACGGGCGCGCTCCAAATGTGGATAAGTGTGTGTGTAGTGGCTGTAGACCCCACATATAGAACAAGGATGGTTCGTTCGTAGATTGGGATTCTTTCCCTGATGAGGTGTTCTGTCAGGGTTTTGGTTGGATTGGGCAGCATTATTGTTATTTGGGGGGTTTGGTTGTTGACTGCCTTGATCCTGCAGTTGGTTGTTCCTCCGATTACGCCCTCTCCCCTTGTTTTGTTGGCCTTACTAGTTTTGTTGAGCAGGCTGGTTTTGTTGGGCATTGAATTTCCCTTGGGGGTTGGGAGGATTCTGTTGTTGAGCAGGTGGTGGGGCTTCCTGCTGAGGGTAGTAATTGGGAGGTGCTTGAGGTTGAGCTGGTGCTGGGGGGTCTGCGACGGATGGTAAGCTGAAGGAGCTTGTGGTTGCGCAAGTGGGGCTTGCGGAGGATAATAAGTCGGCTGGACTGGGGGTTGTGAGTGTGTGGGCAGAGCCTGTTGATGATAATAAGTGGTAGACACCACAGGAGGGTTGTAAGGCGGAGGTGAATGGCCATAACACTGTGATGGAGATGATGGTCCATGGGTATGAGGGGGTCGAGTGATGGGATCGTATGATGTTGTCGCTCCTGAATGGGACGTCGTACGCGAAAGGTCGGGGCCACTAGTAGTAGGCATAGCTGTGTAAGGTTGAGTGTGCGATGCCACATGCCCGATAATGACGTCGGCAGCGTGGGATGCCCCCGGTGCATTGCTCCGGGAGGAGTCAGCACGGGGAGCGTTAGGTAAAATGGAGTATAAATAACCGGGCTGGGCATAGATCATATCGAACTGTTGGGCTTTAAGGATAACCTCTTCCTCATATTGAGGTCATTCGGATGCCACATCCTTAGCGATGGTTGGTATGATAGATTTCAAGAACCATTCTAAAAAGATACGGTCGTCTAACTTAATCTTACACAAACTATGGCGTCTGCGCCATTCATGGATGTGGTCTGTGATATGGGTGGTTGTATTTTGTTTGCAAGATAGGAGTATCTCAACACCAGCATCGTAACGAACGAGTAGCTGGAAGAATTGCAGGAAAGTGGAGGAAAGGGACATAAATGTGAAATGAGTCCCATGAGGTTGGTCAAAATACCACTTGGATGCAGCGCCAATGAGGGTTCGTTGCAATAATCGCAGGAAGATGGAATCATCCACGATGGAGTTAGAGGAACACCATAAGTGGAAGGACATGATATGGTTCTGGGTGTCTTCTCCTCCCTTCCCCTTGAATTTGGGTATGTCCGATGGGAGTTTGGTGGGCATAGGAGGCCATGCAGGATCATGTCGTATAGGGTCGTTAGTCAATCTGGCCAAGTTTGGGAGGTTGATACTGGCCATGAATGGAAAACTAGCAGAAAGATGTGGCGTGAGTGTCGGGGCAAGTGTGTTAGATGTGGCAGAAATGGTGGGGCCACCGCCCCCAATGTTTGGAGCAATGGTGTGAGCCATAGCGGCAATGGTGGGGCCGTTGCCCCCAATGTGTGGGGAAACGGTGTGAGCCATGGTGGAAATGGTGGGGCCGCTTCCCCCAATGTGTGGGGAAACGATGTGAGCCATGGCGACAATGGTGGGACCGCTGCTTCCAATTATGTTACTAGTCACTAATGGGGTTGTATTGGTAACCAATCCACTAACCATAGCGATGGATGTAGTGACGGGAATAATAGGCGTAGGGCCTATAAATGGTATGACAAGGATGGATGTTGACGTGGTAGCTAGGTTAGTGGTGGGCCCACCACCAACCATCCCGCTGAAAAAGGGGTTTGAAGTTACACCAGCCGTGGGGCTAGATGGGGCTGTGAACGTAGTGTACTCCGGTTCGGAATCAGATGTGGTATAAGGGGCGTCGGGATCAGGTGACGAGGCTCTACGTCTATGGCGAGGAGATCCAAGTAGACCGTGCTGAGGGGGATGGCCCTATAGGCGCTGAGACTGTCTTAGAGACTCAATGGTGACAGATGTGAAGAAACTACAATACTTACTTAATGAAAACACTCGAAATAACAAAAATAACATAACTCGGAATCACTTTTATATTGATCGCAGGCCACTTCGAGGGTGCAACCTCCTTTGAGCAAGCTCAATACAAATAACTTCACGGTGCCTTCATAGGCCTCAATACACACTTATATACTAAGTCTAGGCACCAATACAATGGGTCAAAACCATGGGCCAGTACAAACTATGGATCAACAATACTACGGGCGACTTACAAAGCATATGCGCCAAACAACAATAACACAAACTATGGATCAACAAATACTATGGAACGAATTACAAAGCATATGCGTCCAACAAAAATATACCAACAAAGTAAAGACATGGGTTCCTAACATCCCCTCCCCCTTAGAAAAAGCTTTGTCCTCAAAGCTTTATATGTGGAAATTGTTGTTGAATCTGAAGGAGTGGTTCCCATGTAGCATCCTCTGGTTGCATGCCATGCCACTGAATTAAGACCTCTGTGATAGAGTGAGAGGGAAGCTGATGAGTGCGCTTATTGAGGATGGCCTCCGGCTCCAAAAGGATAGATCCTTCATTATCCAGTTCGGGTAAAATAGTTTGTCCTCTGATGTTGGTGCCAAGAACTTTCTTCAGATAAGAGACATGAAATACTGGATGAATGCGAGAAGAAGGAGGAAGTTCCAATTTTTAAGCAACGGACCCAATCTTCTGAAGAATCAGATATGGCCCATAGAACTTTGGAGCGAGCTTATGATGCCCTTTGAGTTTCAGGGAGGATTGCTTGTACGGCTGGAGACGAAGAAAAACCATATCACCTGCTTGAAAAGTGCGCTCAGAATGATGCTGATCGGCTTGTTGCTTCATGCGATTTTTGGCCATGTGAAGATTGTCCTGCAAAATGCGAAGAATTTGATCGCGGTTTCGAAGGACTATGTCAACTGCCTGAACTGGTGAACTGGTGGGGGTGTATGGAAGAATAACTGGTGGTTCCTGACCATAGACTGCTTCATATGGGGTCATTTTAGAGGCAGTGTGGTAAGAGGTATTGTACCACCATTCAACGAGAGGGAGCCACTTTTCCCATTGATGTTGTTGTTCAGAGGTGAAGCAACGAAGATAAGTTTCCAAGCATTTATTGATAATTTCAGTCTGACCATCTGTTTGAGGGTGATACCCTGAACTCATCTTCAGTTTGGTGCCAGTGTGGCGAAATAGTTCTATCCAAAAATGACTGGTGAAAGTCGCATCACGATCCGAGACAATGGAAGAAGGGATGCCATGAAGACGAAAGATCTGGTCCAGGAAAATTTGAGCGACTGAGGAGGCTATATAGGGATGGTTGAGAGCACAAAAATGACTATATTTGGAGAGGCGATCAACCACAACCAAAATCACCGTCTTCCCTCCAGATTTAGGGAGCCCTTCAATGAAATCCATAGAAATATCTGTCCAAATCCGTGTAGGTATGGGCAAAGGTTCGAGCAATCTCGGAAGGACTGTCGTTTCACCCTTATTGCATTGGTAGGTATCACATTCAGCAACCATCTGTTGAATTTTCATTTTCATGCCCTGCCAAAAGAAGTTACGCCGTGCCCGCTCATACATTTTGAGGAACCCAGAATGCCCTGCCGATGGAGAAGCATGGAGTTTATAGAAGATAGCCTGTTGAATATCTGTGCTTTGGGGAAGCACCATACGACCCTTGTATCTCAGGGAAGCACCATCCCAAGAGTAATGTGGTACATCAGAAGGGTTGTTGGCCAAGTGTTAACACCCAAAAAGTGCTCACTACCTCATCTCCCTCATTACATGACTCATTTGTCCATATTTCCTACCATATTTGCCTCCAAAACCTTAAAAAGCCTCCAAAAGGCCAAAACCCCCCTTTTTTCCCCAAAATAAAGTAAATTCCTCCAAAAATAGCAAAAACCCTCTAAAAAGGGAATAAAAAATACAAAAAAGAGGAAAAAGAGGGAAAAAAGAAAGCAAAAACCCTATACAGCTGACCTAAACCATATGGTGCCCAAAACCATGGGTCAACACTCCACCACTAAAAACTAATAAATAGGTGATGGAGACCCCCCATTTTACAGCCACAATCATCCATATCCTTACTCTGCCAAAATCACTCCTGAAACCCTAGCTCACCCCTTTTGAGCTATTTTCACATTTGAGTGCCCCTTTGGCCCATTTCCAAAACCCTTTGGAGAAGGAGAAAGGAACAACACTGGAGCTTGGAAGCAACCCTCTTGGACTGCTGCAAGGGCTTCATCAACCTCTACACCTGAGGTATATTCAATACAAAAATCAATTTATATAATCTTGTCATTTCTTTTTATGCACATGCTTAGAGTAGTTTACTGTGTTATTTACTGTTTTCTGAACTGCTACTAAGGAGGCCCTTCTCCTTAGTAGGTGCTCATTTGCACAAATTAGGGTGAAAAACCTAGCTAATGAAGAGTCATTGACATAGCCCTGTTGAACAGATTGCAACCAATTTGGAACAGGCATATAAATAGCTGAAAGAGAACCTTGGTCCTCAAATGTGCGAGAAAGAGCATCCGCCACAATATTGTCCTTACCCTTCTTGTAAGTGATCTCATAGTCATAACCCATGAGTTTGATAACCCATTTCTGTTGTGTTGGGGAGGATACACGTTGTTCCAGGAAATATTTCAGACTCTGGTGATCAGTCTTGATGCATAAATGATTCCCTAATAGGTATGGTTGCCACTTCTATACTGCATGCAAAATAACCATCATTTCCTTCTCATATGCAGAGGCAGCTAAATTCTTTCCTGAAAGGGCTTTGCTGGTGAACGCAATGGGGTGTTCATCTTGAAGGAGAACAACACCAAGTCCATTGCTGCAAGCATCACTCTCAATAGTGAAGGGCTTGGAAAAATTAGGCATAGCTAGAATAGGTGTAGTACACATAGCTTGTTTCAGTTTGTCAAATGCACACTCAATAGCATGTGTCCATGTAAAAGCATCCTTTTTCAATAGAGTAGTTAATGGAGCTGCAATCTTCCCATAATCCCTGACAAACTTGCGGTAGTAGCCAGTCAATCCCAAAAAACCACGAAGGCTCTTGAGTGTCTGAGGATGCGGCCAATTGTTCATGGTAGCGATTTTGGCAGGATCCACACGAACCCCTTATGCTGAGATAATGTGCTTGAGATACTCAAATTCCTTTTGTTCAAAAACACATTTAGAATTTTTGGCGTGGAGATGATGTTTAGAGAAAAGTTTCATGACAAGATCCAGATGCTGGAGATGTTCAGCCCATGTTTTACTGTAGATGAGGATATCATTAAAGAATACCAGAATGAATTTCCGCAAGTAGGGCCGGAATATTTTATTCATCAAGGCCTGGAATGTGGAAGGAGCATTCGTGAGGCCAAAGGGCATGACCAAAAACTCATAGTGGCCATCATGTGTGCGGAAAGATGTTTTAGGGATATCATCCTCATGAACCCAAATTTGATGATACCCAGAACGGAGATCCAACTTAGAGAAAAATTGAGCACCATGAAGCTCATCAAGAAGCTCATCAACAACAGGAATTGGAAACTTATCCTTGATAGTGAGGTGATTAAGTGCTCGGAAGTCAATGCAGAGGAACCATGACCCATCTTTGTTGCGGACCAGAAGAACTGGTGAAGAAAAGGAACTATTGCTTGGGCGAATAATACCTTGCTTCAGTAAGTCCCGAACGAGCATTTCAATCTCTGTTTTTTGGTGAAATGGGTAGCGATAGGGCCTGATGTTGGGAGGAACGCTTCCAGGAAGGAACTGAATACGATGGTCCTCTAGCCTTGAAGGTGGAAATCCCACTGGTTCAACAAAGACACCTGTATATCGATTCAGAATTTGTTGTAGATCCAAAGGAGTAGTGGAGACCGCTCATGGTTGCATCTGAATGGAATGGATCTGAGTGATGACACCATGTGAATTTTTCTTAAGGAGTTTTTCCATGCGATGTGAACTGATGATGCTGAGAGACCCTGGTTGTAATCCATTCAATGTGTATTTTTGTCCATTGGGGAAAAACTGCATCCAAAGTTTAGCAAAATCCCATAGGATGGGGCCAAGTGTGCGTAGCCATTGAGCGCCCAAAACCACATCACATCAGCCTAAGGTCAAGGAAAACATGTCAGAGCGCACGTTACAATCTCCCATAGAGATACACACATTATGACACTTCCCTTTGCAAGGTAAGGTACCCCCATTAGCAACCTTGACTTCAAAGTTGGAACAAGGATGGATAAAGCAATCAGCCTGTTTGGCGATCTGAGGGTCAATGAAATTATGAGTGCTACTAGAATCAATGAGTATTGTAAGAGGAATCTTCTTGAAGTAACCCCTGACCTGCATGGTTTGTGGGGTGGTGATTCCAGCTAAAGCATGGACAGATATCTCTAGTTGGTCGTCCTGAGATGGAGGGTCAATAGGCGGCTCCGGAATGTCATCTTGAGCATCCATTATATCTAGATCTTCTTCACCAATTTCAGAGGCAGACGGAGAATCCATATCCAAGAGATAGAGCTTTTGCTGAACACATCCATGTCCCCTAGTGAATTTCTCATCACAATTATAACAAAGCCCTTTTTCTCTGCGTGCATGCATCTCGGTTTCAGACAAACGCTTGATAGGAGTTGGTCGAGGAGCTGGCGGGATGGGAGGTCGTTGAGAACCCAGATTTCGGAAGGGAACAAAAGTGGGTTTGGAGCACTGTTGGGCTACAATCTTGTCTTCTTCCAACTTAGCCAATCCCAGGGCTTCCATCATGGTGTTGGGACAGAACATTTTGACCTCAGAGTGAATTGCATCCTTTAGGCCACTAATAAAACAACTTCGGTAGAAGTCATCAGTCAATCCTTTGGTGTGGTTGGCGAGTTTCTCAAATTCGGTTTGGTACTCTTTCACAGTGCCAATTTGGAGAAGTTTAGTGAGGGCTCCTATGAAGTCATCAAAAGTACTAGGACCAAATCATTGCAAAAGGAGCTGGCAAAAATCTGTCCATTTTGGCTCCTCATGAGCCTTGATGTACCAACGGTACCATTGAAGAGCTTCCTATTCCAAATGAAAGGATGCAAGTGGAACTTTGTTGACATCAAAAGTATTATGCAGACTCAAATACTGTTTTGCATGATAGATCCATACAGTCGGATCAGTACCATTGAAGCGAGGAAAATCAAGCTTCAGACCACGAAAATTGCTGGAAGAAGAGAACCCATTGTCTAATGAAGACTCGGACTGTCGTTTGTTATTCATGGCTGAATGCTCAAGATGGAGGCCGAGAAATTTTTTATCCATATCCTGGAGTTTGGCTTGGATGGCTGCAAGTGCTTCTTCCATGGTTTTTGCTCCTGCGCAGGTGACAACCATAACCAGGAGTTTTTTTTTAAATTTTTTTATGAGTGGGTAGAAAAACAAAAACAGAAATTGTTTCACTAAAGGAAAATATGGATTTGGGAAAAAATCTGAAGGGTAATTTGGGTTTGACTAGGTTTTGGACACTGTCGAATGGACAGGGAAGCAAAAAAGGAGGATTTTAGAAGCAGGGTGAAAGAATGAGAAAATTTGGAAAAGAGGGACAAAGAAGCAGAATTAGGAAAGGAACTATGTGGTAAAATTTGAAGGCGATTGGGTGAAATCTGAAGAAGTTATGGCAAACCCTAAAAATAGACAAATGTGGGATTTTGGGCTTTGGGAAGTGGAATTGGGGATAGGGTCCTCAGGAATGAAATATGCAGAATGGGATTACAGGGGTGTCAGGAAAATTTCAAGGGAAACAGAGTGAAAACAAGGGAGATATGGCTCTGCAACGACGTGGAGCTGATTAGAAACAGATAGATCTGCAACGGCACGGAAGTGATCGGAAACAGATAGATCTGCAACGACGTGAAACTGAGCGAAAACAGATAGATCTGCAACGGCACGGAACTGAGCAGAAACAGATAGATCTGCAACGACATGGAAGTGATCGACAACAGTTTTGGATAGAGAAAATCTATGATTTTGTAGCTGAAAATAGATATGGACCCCAGGTATTCTCGTCTTCCTAATGGTTCAGGGGATTCACTTAGCCACCAATGCTGTCTGACGGCTTGTGTATTGGGTCAGTACCCCTCACTCCACGGCTCAGGTAAAACTGATAACCGCTTTGCCACAAACGACAGCTCTTGGTTTACCTCACGGGTGGGAACTAGTCAATCAGGTAGGGGTCGTTGCCATTTTCCCTGGCAGGTCCTCTCAATGGGCCAGCTACTTTGGGGTTCCTGTGGTACTCTTCACAATGAGTTTTAGGGATTATGCCCAAGTACTTCCCACAGTTAAGCGGATAGGGATTATTCCCAGATCCGAACCTGCAATAGATGCGAGAAATTTTTTTTTAGCAGAAATTTCGCTCAACGAGCCCAAGAAAGTGCTCTAATAGCAAATGTGAAGAACCTGCAATATTTAATTAATGAAAACACTCGAAATAGCAGAAATAACATAACTCAGAATCACTTTTATATTGATCACAGGCCACTTCGAGGGGGCAACCTCCTTTGAGTAAGCTCAATACAAATAACTTCACGGTGCCTTCATAAGCCTCAATACACACTTATTTACTAAGTCTAGGCGCCAATACAATGGGTCAAAACCATGGGCCAATACAAACTATGGATCAACAATACTACGGGCTACTTACAAATCATATGCGCCAAGCAATAATAACACAAACTATGGATCAACAAATACTACGGGACGACTTACAAAACATATGCGTCCAACAACAATATACTAACAAAGTAAAGACATGGGCTCCTAACAGTGTAGGGCCTATAAATGGTATGACAAGGATGGATGTTGACGTGGTAGCTAGGTTAGTGGTGGGCCCACCACCAACCATCCCGCCGAAAAAGGGGTTTGAAGTTACACCAGTTGTGGGGCTAGATGGGGTTGTGAACGTAGTGTACTCCGGTTCGGAATCAGATGTGGTATAAGGGGCATCGGGATCAAGTGACGAGGCTCTACATCTATGGAGAGGAGAGCCAAGTAGACCGTGCACAAGGAGAGCGTAAAAAATATGGCACTCAGGCTAACAACAAGCTCAAAACGCTTGCTGTAACAACTGTGCTACAACAAATGGAGCGACAATGAAAGTGGTCAGAATACCAACAGAAAAAGGCTCCTAAAAAGTAAAAAAGGTATACTCACTAGACTCAGGGGAGGTGTAGGAGCATGCAAACATCTATCTAAAAAAGTACGATGGTTCGAACGAATCGTATCCTCTGCAAGGTGATGAAATCCAAGTCACACAATACAAGAAGTAGAACCAAATGGCTGAGGATATCCGCCTACCGGGAGGGACTCCGGGTAAAGAATCCTAGAAGAATGGCCACTAAGATACTCCGTTCATGGTACATCCGGAAAGGTAAATCCGCAGCTTCAGGTCTATCACCGCTGTACTCCCAACAGGGTAGTACAACGAGAAAAGCGAGTAGGTAGCCTTCAGTTACTGAATGGAGTGCGGTATTCCACTTAGACCTCTGGAACCAGTCTTGCTACTTTCCCTCCTAGGGGAGAGGCCCTCCGACAAATCAATTTTAACCGTACCCAAAAATTATAGGGGATTTTGGATCCCTAGATGACAACAACTATGTCTCAAGTGTAAATGGCAGAGGGGTGTTGTTTGGATGCCTATCCCCACTATCCTACCTAACTACAATATTCTTTTTGTGTTCCCCAAGTGGGGTTAAATGTTGGTTGAGTTAAGTAAATTTTTATGGCTCACTTGAGTTAATTGTGACTGTTACACCTAAAATCTACCCATCATCATGATTTAGTGTATACATCCCTGAAGTCATCTGGACCAAGTACTCATTTGAGAGGATTTGTACTCAGTTTGTACAACCTTTTGAGAGGTCGTCGCAGGTTGCACACTAGCAACATGCGATGTTGCAGGTTGCTCCATAGCAAGGTGCAACAAGGTCTATTAATGGGAAAAAATAGCCATTTCGAGATCTTTCTCGAAGCTTGCCCATTTGGGGGCTTATCCCTGATCTCTTGGAGAGCTGGTACTCGACCCCTAACTCATTGGGAGGATCCCCTATCTCTCTCTTACCATCTCTCAATCTATCATATCCATAACCTCATCCACTTAGTCCTATATAAACGAGGCTCACTCCCATACCAAAGGGAGGAAGACTATGGTATCTACATGCTGGTGAAATCTCTCTTAGGCCACCTTCACTCACCTCTTGGAGAATTCATGCTTCCTTGGAAGGGCTTGGCAATTGGCTTGTGTGGAGAAGGGTTGCTACGTTAAGTCATTGGTTGTAGTTCTATATCTCTATCATGTACTCCTTTATTTGCAGTAATACAAATGCTTTCCACCAATATCGCTCTTATATGTGATGATGTTGTGTTGTTTACCTGCTTAACTGTTTACATAGATCTCTTATTGTATAGATGCTCTTTACTCATTTCTCTTTTCTGTGTCTTAACAGGTCTTGCAGCTTGGATCTGACGACCGTGAGACGTGGAGAAACATTCGGGAGAAAGGATAGCGAATCAAAGAGGTAAGACATCTAGCACTTGATCCTTAAGTAGATATAGGAAACGTGTTTGTAGTCTGTTCTATTTTTTCTAGACTCGCATTGAGCTAGGGAGATCCGACTCGCCTCCGGTCGAGTGGATTGTCCGGTAACAAATCTGGCGACCATACTGGGGAGTATTCTTGTTTATTGATCGTTAATCTGAGTCATTTTCAGTTGATTACTTGTCACAAGCCTTGTTGTCATTTCTTTTTCCATTTTCCTTCTTAGGATTGATTCCATTGTCAGATCTTCATGTTGAAGATCCTGATCTTCTTCCTTTGAGTTTATACAACTTAGTTTCAAACCTGTTGGTGGTTCATCATTAGGAGATCTTATTCATTTTTGAATCTAGAACTCGCCTGTCGCACCTGGGCAATGAAAATAGAGCAACACTGTGTTTTTCTGGGTCTTTGTTCTTTGACTGTTGCTTGCTCGTTGCGTCCTGTGCATTAGTAGATTGCGACATCGTCGCATATCTCGTGCAAGTAACCTACGACGTCGCACTGTCTGCAAATCCAGAGTGCGCCGATCTGTCGAGACTTAGTATACAGGAATCCATCCTCTTGTTTGATAGTTTGAGCCTTGTTTTGACGTATGAACTCCCTCTGTGCTGCACCATCCAGCTAGAGATCCCATTTTGGTTTGTGTGTTGAAAGTTTGGTTTCATTTGGATTGACTTTGGGTTCCACTTTGGACAAGTTTGAAATCGGTAGTGGCGGATACTTTTGTCTCCCCCACCTTCATCCATTCACTCTTGCATTCCCTTCCTTCCATCCCCGATCTGATCATTCTATTGGATCACCTTCCAGACCTCATCTATTTTTGTTTTGAGCTTTGCTTGCTTAGTTTGCTTGCTGCTGCTTGATTTTGAGTTAAGTGTGTCTTTTTCTTGGTTGAGTGCATGTCTTTTCTTGAGTTTTCTGAGTGTATGAGTGCCGCAAGTAGCATTTTCTTTTTAGTCATTTAGATCTGAAAGAAAAGTTGTTTTCAAGTTTATTGCTTTGATACATTCAATGAAAGATTAAAAGTGCTTCTCTCTCATTATTTCTCACAAAATTATTAAAGAAAGATCATTGTGCATTGGAATGTTTTAGAAAAAATGAATGGAAATATGATTGATTGTGTTTTTCTTGAATTATGAATTATTCATCTTCTTGAAAAGCTCTAGTACATTTCGCTTTTTTTTCAAAAGTTGTTTCCATGCTAGGGAAAGATAGGTGCATTTTTTATTTTTGTTGCCTTTAGATCATTGAAAAGAGAAAGTGAAAGGCTTGCATTTTCCGTTTCAGAATCCTCTCATTTCATTACTTAGTGTTGTTATGATTTGAAAAAGAAAATAAAAGAAAAAATACTTTGATTTGGATAGTAGTATTGTGTACGTTTGTGTGTTTCATTGAAAAAGAAAAGAGTAATTTCATTGTCAAATTTGTTTGCATTGGGAATTGTGTTGCATTGAGTTTGTTTTGGCAATACCATTGGAAAAAGATTTCTCCTTACCATAGGTAGAATTCATCGAAAGAAAAGGATATTTCATGCATGTAGCTAGGGCTTGCATTCTGTTTCTGATTATGTACTCACCTCATGCATTCACCTAACCGTCCAAGATAAAATTAACGGTAGAACTAGGTAAAATTTTTAGTAACTTGTGTGTAAGTTAGAGACATGTTCCGGCATCATTAAGCGTGGTAGCTGTCGTTACTTGCCAGCACTGTAGTCTGGGGGTATTGTAGTCTTCCACGTACATCGGTATATCGAGCTCCTTCACGTACCCACTAAGTACCATAATCCGTACTTGGCGTATATCGAAGGGTGTATCACGTACTCGACACGTATATCGGAAGGTCTTGTGCCAACGACTGTGCATTAGACAACACCACTATGGATTTGAGTTCCCATGTACCTTGCGTATATCGAGAGACACCATTAGGATTCCTGAAACCAACCGAGTTAACCATTTGGCCGTCTTGGCAAAGCAATACACCGAGAACAACACTCGGGGAGATTATCATGCACGTCCTGTCCAGGTAGTCGGGTATGCAGGCAAGGGTATGGTCCCAATCCTCCTTGACATGTCATATTGTTGGACCCTGCAGTATATTGCGGTTTGCGATGCCTTGATAATCCCGTGAGGTTCCAGACTTTTGAATCCACTCTGTCACATAAGTTTGCTTGTTGCCTTAGTTTGAGTAGGTTTTCTTGGACTGCTTTTCTTTTTGAATACCTTTAGGAGAAACGCTGTTTCGGCCTTTTTTGGCTGATTTTCCTGATACTTTGGTGGATTTTCCCTGGAGAAGGTCCCGTAGGATCTTAAACTTGCCACCCAAATTTCCCCTTAATCCGGAGGTTATTTCGAGGGTAAGAATGGATCAGTGTAACGCTGTTGTAGTTACTGAAGTAGGGAACCCCACCTTGAATGTTGGCGGACTTTTGTTTCCACCAGATTCACCTGCCTCTCATCCCACATAGGATGAAGAAGCGCACACCCCCACTTCTCAAAACCTTCCTCCCGTCATCCCGGGAGAACATGGATCGTTGGAATGGATAAACCAACCCCAGGACGACCTTACTGCAGCTGTTGGTCCTTCAGCAGCTTATTGGACATCTTCTACAGACCATCTAGTGGCTCATTTTTCCATCTCATACCCACCTAACTGGACTACTCCAGAGTTCACTAGGACTTACTATAGGCCTGACCTTGCCGAGACTTTCAGCCCCATCCATGAACGTTTGGAATAGTTACGTGTTAAAGGAGATGAGCTTCGAAGACAAAGTCTTGAGCGACAATCTGAAGAGTTCCACAATCGTCATTTCCAAATAAGACTTGACGACGGAAACATCCCAGTTCATTCGATATCTTTCGGATCACCTAAAGCACCCCACCACGTGACCACTAATGAGACTGGTCAACCCTCGTAGGAGTCCAGTCCTGCACCTCAAGTGAACCAACCGGTGGAAGGACAATGGTCCAACACACTTGTCACTACCACGGTTACTTTACCAGTTCCTCCCCCACCTCAGAAGTCGAGGGGAGAGTATTCCATTCCCACGGATTATCTTATTGGTAATTTTATTACCATGGTAGCTAGTCAACAACCCACGTTGGTTCAACCTTTGAATAGTGGTCATCCTGTTGTGGCTGGGGGGAAACCCCCGTTTCCTAACTAGAACGTAGGCAGTGGAGTCCCCGACAGACTTTCCATTGGACCTACCCAACCCGCTAGACCGTCCACCACGGGATTATCTCATGTTGGAGGGTCGTCAAATGTAACTCAACCCTCATGGAGTCAAGCGTATCCAGGTTCTGTTAACCTTATGCCAGGCCAACCTAATTCCAGAAACGTGCCATATGGGATACCTTATCCCGGGAATCCATACACTATGTGGGGGAAACAACCTATGTTGCAACAAGGACCCCAATCGACTATCCCTCAAGTACCACCACCCCTAATCGGTCCTCCCCCACCTTCTGTTGGAGGCAGCGGGCCCCCACCTAACATTGGTGGAGGCCCACCTCATTTTACCTACAACACCCTTCACCCCTCCGGCGGTGGCAGGAATGGTCCACCACCTCCTCCAGGCGGAGGCGGCGGCAGACCACCCTATAATGGTGGTGGAGGACATTTCCCTTCGGGTGGCGGCATTGGTCCCCCACCCCCTCCAGGCGGAGGCGGTGGAGGACTTAATTACTATGGTGGTGGAAACCCTCATCCTTTCGGCAGCGGAGGTGGTGGGGGCCCCCACCCATTTGGCAGCGGAAGTGGTCCACCACCCCATCCAGGAAGAGGCGGTGGCGGGCCACCTTATTATGGTTATGGACCCCACCTCCTCCCGGTGGTGGCGGCGGACCTCCGCCCCCTCCTGGAGGTGGAGGTGGACCCCCACCTTATTGGAATGGACCACCTTATGGTGGAGGACCTCCTTACAGTCTGGGCAGCACACCCCCCTACGGTTATCCTGGTACACCTTACAGTCAGTTTAGTCCTTACACACCATATCCATATTATCAATATGTGCATCCTAATCCACAGCTGCCCTTTTTGGCTACTTTGGACCTACCTGACCTCTCTCATTTAACCAACAATCCTATTTACCATGGATCTAAATGGCCACCGATTCCGGTGAAACTTCCGTCTGATATCCCCAATTTTGACGGTAAGCTGGGTGAAGACCCCAAGAACCACATGATGACATACCACCTATGGTGTTCATCTAATTCCTTAATGGACGATTCAATTCGTCTTAGATTGTTTCAAAGGACTCTCACTGGTTCGACTGCCAAGTGGTACATTGAGTTGCCACTACACTCTTTTCCTGATTTTGGCTCTCTTGCTATGAAATTTTTGACGCATTTTCAGTTGCCTATACGGTATGAGACGGGTACTGAGCTTTTAACTTCGCTCCGTCAGAATACCGCCACTCACATTTCGGATCATATCCACGAGTGACGAAGGAGACGACGTCTCATTAAAGCTCCCATTCCATATCAGCTCCTAGCAGACTAGTTTACTAAATTGCTTCTTCCCACCATAGCAAAAGATGTTGCCATGCGGCGTGCTGTCACCGAAGAACAAGCCATCGCGAGTGCTCATCTGTTAGGCCTGGTCTATACCCAGTCTGGCACTCTGTTCAATATTTTTCCTGACGCACCCCAGGATGTTAACGATCCCACGAAACCACATAAGGGACCCCAAGCTGACGGGGTCATAGGTTCCCTTACCACCCAGCCTGCTGTTAGCACTGTTGGATCATCCAACCCAACTCCTACTGGGCAAAGCACTACTAAGTCCAATGCTCCTGCTGTAACTGAAGAGGTGAATTCTGTTCAATCAGCTTCATCTCAAAATTTTAATGGCAAAAAGAAGAACAAGGGGAAACCCAAGAAGTCTTTTGCCCAGCAGGAAACTAAGAGCACTCCTGAAGATACTAAGCAGAAAAGGAAACTAAAGTATCCTTGTCTACTGTGTGGAGAAGATCATTTCTCCAAAGAGTGTCCCCATAGAGACGAAGTGCAAAAGTTTCTTCGGGGTAAACTGGCTCCCGCAATCTTCAACGATTCGTTTCCTGCTCAAAACTAGCAGATGATTGCTCAAACCCCCCCAGCCCAGGGGGAACCATCCAATACCGCGCATGTTCTCATGTTGCGTAACGAGGCGATCAATTTAAATACTCGCTCACGATCTTACGAACAGGTCCCTTCAAAGGAACCCGCCGGAAGTAATACTGAAAAAGCTTTCGACTCTTTACCAGATGTCACTATACCATCGACCTCTCTCACCATAGAGAGACCCTCTTTAGATTCGATATTGCGTCCACCCAAGAGTATGATTCGAAAATTTGTTTTCAATCCTAATGCTCGCGTGGCACAAAATTACAATATTGTAGAGAACTTGGCCCAAGCTCCTTGCGCCATGTCCACCCTGGAAGTTTTGCAGAATTGTCCCAATCAATGCAAAACTCTCCTTGCAGCTATTGGTGCAGTTGACCCGGATTCCTCGAACACCATCATGTTTCATCTTGACAACCTTAAGCCGAGGCTCTCACACCAGCTCGCATTCCAAGTTACTGCGAACCTTGCTGGGAATATTTCCATCGTACACTTTTGGACGAAGGAGCCTCCACTTCTATCATGTCCATCGCTTGTTGGAGAGCCATTGGATCCCCTAAATTGAATCGTTCTCCTACCACGTTGAAAGCATTCGACGGGCGTAGCTTTCAACCTCATGGGCTCTTACAAGATCTTGCAGTTGAGTTGGGCGGAAAGACCATAACCATTAATGTGGAAGTGGTCTTGGCCCCATTAGATTATAATCTCTTGCTTGGTTGCAATTGGTTTTATACCATGCAGGCGGTAGCCTCTTCAGTCTTCTCCATAGTGTAGTTCCCACACCAAGGACGAATTGTTACTATCGACCAGTTAGATTTTTGTACACCGGACGCCACTACTCATCCTGGTGACCATTTTCCTTCCATTGGACAGATATCAAAACAGTATGAGAGTGTAGGGGTTGGCCTTTTGAAAGATTCATCTCTCATGGGCATTTTTCCAGCCGCGAACCCCCCTAATCATGTTTCTACGGTGAACATGATCTCCACTGATATTTTATCTCACTCAAACGAGGCTTGGCTTGTACCAGATGAAGCCACAACACACTTGTTTGGAGATATGATGCCTCTTTCACCAGCTGAACGAATTTATGAGGCTATCCAATCAGCTTCGGAGGACCATTTAACCATGGCCTCCCCATCTTGTTCTCTATGACGGACATCCTCTTTACCTGATCTCTTACTTCAGACTTTTCATTCAAACGAGTCCATCATGGAATTAATGAATATCGACGACAGTCCATGGGATGATCTCCATCATAGGTCATCCTTTCTTCCTCCTTTGGAATATATAGAGAACAACATCCATACCCTCTTTTCACCAGATATCTACCCATCCCCTCAGTCCCCCATCCTTACATGTCTTGCGGACACGGAGGGAAACTTGGCCAACATTGAGCCAACCACCCCAGTAGACATCTCGGTGAAACTTGGTATAGTGGAACACATTTGCATAGGCCATAAGTGTTCCCCTGAAGATATCACTGTTAGCACGGCCTTGTTCAAGCAATTTCAAGACATGTTTGCTTGGTCCTATGAGGAGATGCCTGGGATAGACCCCGCAATTGTTTCTCACGAAATAAAAACCTATCCCGACATCAAACCCGTACGTCAAAAGTTGTGACCGGTACACCTCAGGAAGATTGCGGCAATAAAGGCAGAAATTGAAAAGCTCTTAAAGGCTGGCTTTATTTATCCTGTCCCATTGATGGATTGGGTCTCAAACATCATTCTTATGAACAAAAAATAGGGCACCATTCACGTTTGCATT
Source organism: Larix kaempferi (assembly GCA_027924585.1). NCBI lineage: Eukaryota > Viridiplantae > Streptophyta > Pinopsida > Pinales > Pinaceae > Larix > Larix kaempferi. Next base: position 126,817 of record BSBM01000462.1, on the reverse strand, counting down.
AATTATCGGGACCTTAATCGGGCTTGTCCAAAAGACAACTACCCGAACCCCTTCATCGACCAGATCATCAACAACTGTGCCGGAAGCATCATCTTCTCATTCATGGATGGATTTTCTGGTTACAACCAAATTGAGATCAACCCAGCCGACCAGCATAAGACGACTTTCATCTGCCCATGGGTTGCATTTGCTTATCGCAAGCTCCCATTTGGCCTTAAAAATGCTGGCGCCACGTTTTAGTGGGCTATGTCAAACCCTACTTGGACGATCTCCCTGTTCATTCAAAGCAGCGCGAGTTCCACATTGATCATCTGACGACCATTTTCCTTAGATGCAGACGGTACAATATCCGTCTAAATCCTCACAAGTGTATCTTTTGGGTTGAGTCCGGACACCTCTTAGGATTTATCATTTCGAAGGATGGGATTCGCATTGATCCCTTAAAGGTAGAGGACATCATCAACCTACCACCCTCGACTGATGTTACGGAACTTCAAAGTCTCCAAGGGAAGGAGAATTACTTAAGACGTTTTGTGTGCAATTTCATGGAGAAAACTCAGGGCTATATGAGACTACTTAAGAAGGACGTCCCGTTCATTTGGGATGATCAAGCTCAAAAATACTTCGACAGTATCAAACATGCCATCATGCATGCCCCTGTGCTCCAACCGCCTAATTATCATCGAGATTACATCCTATATCTCGCCGCTTCTGCTACCACTATCGCCATGGTTTTGGTACAAGAGGATCAAAACGCTCAGGAACATGTGATATACTATGCAAGTAAGGGTCTAGCTAACGCTGAAACTAGATATTCACATGTCGAAAAACTTGCTTTCGCGGCAGTCATTGCCGTCCAGAAGTTCCGTCACTACATTTCGCTCTGCACCACAACTATCATTGCCAACTCGAACCCCATGTACCACGTACTGACACGTTAGGTGCTTGGGGGAAAGTATTCACGCTGGATCGTGATACTGCAAGAATTCGATCTTCTTTTCAAGAAAGCCAAGTCTAAGAAGTCTTTGGTGTTTGCTGAGCTCATTTGCAACCTTCCTCGTCTTGATGCAGAAGTTGAGCACAATGACTCATTTCTGGATGAATCATTGTTTCTCATCAATACGACTGACCCCTGGTATGGAGATATCCTATTATATCTTCAAACCCAACGCTTCAATCCTCAAATTTCTCGCGACGATCGTCGTAAGATTCGTCACCATGCAAAGTACTATTTAATCATTAATGATACTTTGTATCATAGTGGCGTTGATTCAATCCTTCGACGTTGTCTCACTCATGATGAGGCTGAACACGTTCTGAATGACTGTCACGCTGGGGCATGTGGCGGTCATCTCTCTGGGATGGCTACATCCCATAAGATTTTGCGCGCAGGATATTACTGGACTACTATCTTCAAAGATTGTATTGAGGCCATTAAAAAATGTCCTCCTTGCCAACACTTCCACACGAAGAAGCGCACTCATCCCGCCCCACTACATCCGGTTATTTCCGTTGGCCCATTTGCAAAATGGGGCATCAATTTTATGCACTGTAAGCCTACCTCGGTTGGGGGGCATAGTTACATCATCGTAGCTATGGATTACTTCACAAAGTGGGCCGAGGCTATGCCTACATACCAAAACGATGGCAAAACCGCCGCACTCTTCATGTTTAATCATGTGATAGCGCGGTTTGGAGTTCCGCAGGCCATAGTTACTGATCATGGTTCTCATTTTCAGAACCATATGGTTGATGAGTTGAGCGACAGGTTGGGTTTTCTCCATGAAAACTCGACACCCTACTACCCGCAATCCAATGGACAGGTCAAGGCAATTAACAAGGTCTTGAAAACTATGATCCAGAGGATGGTAGGGACACAAAAGAACAACTGGCATAATATGCTCTTTTCAACATTATGGGCCTACCGAACTACCGTTAAAACCGCCACAGGATTCACTCCCTTCCAATCGGTATATGTATTGGAGGCTGTTCTGCCGATAGAGTGCGAAATCCCATCTTTACAGCTCGCGGTCGAACTTCTTACTAACACTACTGTTGAGGAAGAACGTCTCTTGCACCTAGCAAAACTTGACGAGTCTCGCCGTGATGCTGCTCTTGCTAACGAAGCACATAATAAATGCATCAAGGCCCAATACGATAAGTCGGTTGAACCTCGTATCTTTAACGAGGGTGATCTGAAACCTGATAAAATAGGAGTAGGGGAGTTCGAGTCCATGTGGCATGGACCCTACGTTATAAAACGTGTGTTGGAAAAAGGTGCCTACGAGCTTGAAGATTACGATGGAATCTCTTTGGGTGAACCCCGCAATGGGCTTTACCTGAAGAGATACTACACTTGATCTCTCATGCATAGACTTGCTTGTATATACTGTACATGGCGTGTTTTTGTGTTTTTTGTGTGGTGTGACACATTTATTTTCGAGTGTCTTTTGATCTTGTTTCCACTTCTCATACCATGTTCTGTCTGCGTACGCAGATGGCAACGTGCTATGGATTCACGGACGACGCCAGTCGACATACCTTTCACCTTGCTTTGGCAGCCTGGGTACTATATTCCCCAACAGGTGAGCTCATTAGCTCAGGAGGAAGTTGCCTAGGGTTTGCGACCAACAATGCCACAGAATATTAGGCAGTAATCGGAACCCTAGCTGATGCCATTTCCTTGGGTATGAACTACATTGTCATCCACATGGATTCTCAATTAGTGGTTTCCCATCTGAACCGGATATACGCCATCCGTGATCCCATCTTACTCCGTCTCTTCAAACGAGTACATCTCCTGGAAAGGTCATTTGAATTTGTTCAATACCTGCACATTCCATGAGAGTTAAACACAGTTGCTGACTCGATGGCCAATTTCATTCTGGATTGGTACATCACACACACATAACATCCATAATATGTAAAATCATTCACAACATGTAAATATAATGTACAGAGGAAAACATGTAAACAAGATCACATCACTAATCATTTGAAGAACACATAATGTATAAACTGCCGATAATGTATATATATATAAATCACTCAAAAGTAGTGCTCGTACAAAATCTGAAGCACAATGGCTTTCAGTGAGTCTCCAAAAAAATATGAAGCATCATAGCTTTCAGTAAGTACAAAAATATGAGACCTCTAAGCTCTCAATACAAGTCTAAAAAGTGCAATCAGGCTGGATGCTTGACCCGTACACCACCCCTGCCTCTAACAGCTCTCTAACGCTGGGTGAGAAAGTAGTCTACAGTACGAGCCACCTTGCGGAGTAAGGAGTTGAAGTGCACAGACACTCCCACTCCAAATCTCTGCATGGGCCTTGGTAGGTCATCGATGGCTGGCTCTGGTACCTCCACAGTTAGCCCGGATTGGTTCCTGTACACCTCCTCCATCTCCTTGACGACAGGATGAGCACTAGCAGGAACCACTCCCTCTCCACCTCTATCTCTCCTCGCCAGAAGGGAGAGACCTACTGGTCGCAAGGGGCCCACATCTGCACACACATATAATGTACTTGTCAGCACTACATCAAAAAAAAATATAATTCACAAAACTAAAAAGTACAAGGGTTTTGTTCTTACCGATATCACCCCATGCTGCACCCTCTGGCAGCACTAAGTCAGGATCCTCCCGAAAGTCCGTGCCACCGTATGGGAAGTCCTCAACCATAAGTAACTGGCCTTCTATCCAACTAAAGAACTCGGGACCAAAACTGATGATGGGACCCCCACCATGGCGGGTCATCACCTCTGCCCACCTGAGCATGTGTGGATCTCTCAGATCCCTGTCATCCAATACCACCTGCGGGCGCAAGAGAGGAACCCACTCCAAGAGGAACGACACTATGATCGATCCATATCCAAACTACTTGAGCTCCCCACGCCGACACTTGGTCAGCTGAGCTCAGATGTTGGCGAGGAGACCCTCGCACCAGTTGAAGACCATGGGAGACATATAGTCTTTCGCATATAACATCTGAGTCTGAGTAGCCGTATGTGGAGCTTGGCTACCCACCACCCTGGTAATAGTGAGCAGTATGGTCCTTAGTGGACGACTCACCACATCTCTGATGATTATCTTCCCTCTGGAAGGATGAGAAGAAGCTATGCAGTACTGTTCCACCATGTCCTCCACTGTACGATCACTGGCCCGTGTCCCAGTGAGTTGTACAGCATCCCCTCTTCGGGACAAACGGGTCAGAAAGTAGATATCCTCAATGTCAATTGTGAGGATATGCTCACCTATAACAAAGTATTGTTGGGCCGCATCCCAACTCTGGAGCATGTGTGTCAAGAACGAGATCTGGGATCTCATCCCCTATATCTCGAAGAATTTGAGCAACCCACAGTTTCACAAAGCAACCACACACTGTGGATCATTTGCGGCTTGCTCATCTTCCACTTCATGTTCTCTCTCTCGCCACTCTAACACCATCTTTGCTTGCTGGTAACCTTCCAAAAGGGGCATTTAAAACATGTTAGGTCCTTTCCCAACTTGCACAAACTCATTTTTTGGGATATTTTTGATGTTTGAGTTGTGGGTTTCCGCCGTCGCACCTCACCTTTAGGTACAGGGTGATGTCGTCGCAAGTCCCGTTTTTGAGGCTTGCGACGACTCATGCTCGTCGCGAGTCCTGAAAGGGCCACTTGCGATGAGCCGAGGGTGCAATGGCCCCTCCCCAAATCATCAAAAAACTCAAAAAATGAACAAAAATGCAAAAAGTAAACCACTACAAAGTTGCAAGACATGATTTAGGCCTACCTGGTCCAGATGGCTGGTGAAATGGTGAATCGTAGCTCCCGGAATCGGCAAAGGAAGTTTTGGCTCCAAATTGGTACTTCTCCACCCAAATTGGCAATTTGAACAATGTTTCTATTTTTGGCCCATATTTCTATTTATAGAATAGAATGGAATATTCCTTTTCAAATATTTTGATGCTTTTGGGCCATTTACTATAGTTTTGACTGTTTGTCATTATATTTGGGGCTATTTGACACTTTCTTTAGTGTACAGGAGTTGTAAAGTGGTCTTTTGTAGCGTTTTTCGCATTACCAACGGTAATTACAGGTATGAACACTCCTTTGAACATTTTGTCATTATTGTTTTGGTTAAGTCGTAATTATTGCATGAGGATGAGTTTACTCTTCGTTTGTTCTCGTACTCACCAAATCATGAGAACAAGTACTGAGTTATGATTTATCACTTTTCTGGGGTCATTAAACTTCCATGGAAAAGGACACCCCCCGGAGTCCATAGTTAAGATCTTTTCAGACTCCCTAAAATTGAAAAGATTGCCAAGCGAACTTGTCGCATTCACGCTTGTTAAAGTATTTGAATGGTTGTCTTCCTGGTGATAGTTTACCCCTTTTTCTGACCAGGGGGCACTAATTACGAAAAATGAATACTCTAGCCAATCATGACTAGAAGAGTCCTCTCCCGCGTTGTTTTACCCTTTTTCGGGCGATGAGGCTAACTGTACGAAAAAGGACCATTGGAGTCTTCTTTAGTTCTTTTCAAACTCTCTAAATATGAAATGAAGACCGAGTTTGCCTTCTATGGACACGTTAAATTTTCACATTGAAGGGCCCATCATGGGATGAACCCCTCCTATCCTAGGTTCGGAAAATATTTGGGATTGGACTCATCTATGAGATGAGCTATACCGAGCATCTGGTTACCCTCATCAAGATCGTTAAAAAACACATGAGGCACTCATCATTCATGATAGGGAAAACTGAGGAAAGTGTTTGTGTTACATAGCTTAGTGGCAATATGTAGTCCTTCTTGAACATGGCACTCATCTGCATTTGCATACAATACTTGGGTCATCTGTTTGTCTATGAGTCCCCGATTACTTTCTGAGTCCTGTTACTCCTCTGAGTCATTCGGAGAAAGCTTCCACTATCAGTTGCATTAGAAGTTTGCATCATTCTCATGTCAATACTGCCAAGTCATGCCATGCCCATGTTCAAGAACACATTCATCACTCATCATTTTTCAGTCAGTACACACGTCATCATGCCGTTATTACTTTGAGTCAGTCTCACATGTTATTGTACCATCCGATCCACTCTACACATATTTTGTCGTGTTTCGTGTTGATTGATGGGGGATTCATTATGGCCCTCCTTCGACGGATTCATCCTTGTTGACTTCAACTCATCATCCAAGGATTGAATCTAGAAACCAGTCAAGTACCTTGGCCCTGCATGCCTCAATGGTAGGTCACCTCGCTTTCATCATGAGTTTACATCATTGACTCTTGATTGAAAGATTTCATCTGGCGTTCGACATCAACTCATTTATTCAAGCTTGATGATATGTACTGTGATACCTTGGGAATCATTGATATTAATGGTGATCTTCCTCGCACTTGTTAACGGTTTACATCAATGACCGGTAATCAAGTGGTTTCTATCATGTTCAATGTCAAGACATTTGTAATCACATGGATAGATTTGTATCATTGTGGGTTCAGCTTGAAGACCCTGGGGAGTCATATTTTTACCTAGGTTGCGATGGAGTTTGTATTGAGTCATATTACATGGATCCACTTTTGTATTGGTTGTGGCTGTGTTATCATCTCATCATGGATCTATGCTTGTGTCTAGTAGCCATGATTATGTTCAGTCGGTCATTACTCCCATGGATCTTCAATGTATTGGTCAGCAGCCATGTTGTACTACATATGAGATTATCAGTTCAGAGTCGGTTGTACTACAACAACGTGCTTCATCCGACAAGTCTTTTGCCATTTTTTCTATCAAAGCACTTCACCTGTACATCCTTAACAGCTTCATGCTTTGGGGGGCATTCTGTTACACCTAAAATCTACCCATCATCATGATTTAGTGTATACATCCCTAAAGTCATCTGGACCAAGTACTCATTTGAGAGGATTTGTACTCAGTTTGTACAACCTTTTGAGAGGTCGTTGCAGGTTGCACACTAGCAACATGCGACGTCGCAGGTTGCTCCATAGCAAGGTATGACGAGGTCTGTTAATGGGCAAAAATAGCCATTTCGAGATCTTTCTCGAAGCTTTCCCATTTGGGGGCTTATCCCTGATCTCTTGGAGAGCTGGTACTCGACTCCTAACTCATTCGGAAGATCCCCTGTCTCTCTCCTACCATCTCTCAATCTATCCTATCCATAACCTCATCCGCTTAGTCCTATATAAACGAGGCTTACTCCCATACCAAAGGGAGGAAGACTATGGTATCTACATGCTGGTGAAATCTCTCTTAGGACACCTTCACTCACCTCTTGGAGAATTCATGCTTCCTTGGAAGGGCTTGGCAATTGGCTTGTGTGGAGAAGGGATGCTACGTTAAGTCATTGGTTGTAGTTCTATATCTCTATCATGTAATCCTCTATTTGCAGTAATACAAATTATTTCCACCAATATCGCTCTTATATGTGATGATGTTGTGTTGTTTACCTGCTTAACTGTTTACATAGACCTCTTATTGTATAGATGCTCTTTACTCGTTTCTCTTTTCTGTGTCTTAACAGGTCTTGCAGCTTGGATCTGATGACTGTGGGACGTGGAGCAACATTCGGGAGAAAGGATAGAGAATCAAAGAGGTAAGACATCTAGCACTTGATCCTTAAGTAGATCTAGGAAACGTGTTTGTAGTCTGTTCTATTTGTTCTAGACTTGCATTGAGCTAGGGAGATCCGGCTCGCCTCCGGTCGAGTGGATTGTCCGGTAACAGTGACTGAGTGTGTGCACGTGTGGCGTTGGTAGCTAACTAGGAATATAAAAGCTGAAATGTAAATGATGAACAATAAAGATGCTGAAATAATTTTTTATTTTTAAGAAAATCAACAAGCAGTAAATGGGTCAGGACAACTCAACAACTATAGATGCTGTTGGAAACAGATGACTGTGGGTAGGTTTTTCAAAGGAAAAAATGGGAAAAATTCTGAGCTGGAGTGCAGCTGTCGGCCCGATTTACACGGCTTAGAGCATGGGTTTCGGGTTGGCACATTTGGCCTGGAGCGCAGCTGGCCTGCCGGACTCTGCGGCATGGACCGCGAGGTGCAGGCTGGAAAGCACGGCCAAGGGTGTGTGATGTGGGAAGATTGCAACATTGTGCAGTGCGGAAGGTGGGGTGTCAGCTGCATTTTGCAGCGCAACAGACGGAGTGTTAGCTATGTTTTGCAGCGCGACAAGCGGAGCGGTTGTCGCATTTTGTAGTGCGACTGATGGGGTAGTGTCCGTGGTCTGGGCTGCGAAGGCAGCAGGGCTACATGCGGGAGGGGCCGCGGTGGTTGATGGAAACAAAATGGCACCGCTGGTGTGCAGAGTCTGGGGTGCGGGGCGGTGGCTGTAGGCCGCGACTGGGGATGGGGGAAGGATGCAGGGATACGCGGTCAGGACCGTGTGCAGGGAGCAACAGTGTGCACTCGGGGCCGCGGGAAAGAGCAGGAAAACGACATTGCGGGCCGCAGCTACAAGCTACAGAGCCGAGCTGTAGGCCGCGTAAAAGAGCTAAATAGTTGCGATGGGGCCGTGGCTTAGGGCTGCGGCTGGGGGTCGAAAAGGAACGGTTTTATGCACGGAAACCGATGCAAAAAGATTGTAGCCGAACATAAATAATCATAGGCCTGTAACTAGTTAAATAAGACAAAAGACAAAAATAAACCAAGATAAAAAACTACCAAACCAGAGGTTCAGATAGCGCAGTCGCCAATCTGTAGCATGGGTTTTCACCCTTGTTCATGCAAAAGAGCACCTACTAAGGGTGATGGAACCTTTAGCAGCAGTTTAATGGAAAATAATGAAAAACTAATTAAATGTGAAAACAATGAAATATTAAGCTAGCATGTCTAGGTAGACCAAAATTAAACTACAGTAAAAAGCATAAAACAACCATGAGAAATAATGAAATGAAATCTTGATTTCTGTATTAAAAGGGGGCAAACAAGGGTTTGCATAAATCGTTCACCTCAAATGTTGAGGCTTGTGGAGTTCTGCAGCTGTAGGAGGCGATGCACCAGGGCTCCACAGGTTCCTTCTCTTTCTCCGAATGCTCAATGGATGGGCCCAAGGTTGGCTCAAAGGGAAGAACTATAGGTCAAATGGTTGAACTAGAGTTCTAGGATGATTTGGGCAGCATAAGGGTAGGGTAGTGGATGGATGGTAAAATGAGGGGCCTCCATCCCCTTTTATAGATTTAGGTTAGGGTTTTAGGGTTTTTGCCCTCTTTTTCCTCTTTTTTGATTTTCTTTTGAATTTATTCCCTTTTGTTTTGATTTTGGGAAATTTGGAACCTCTTTTGGGGTTTTGGTATGTTTTTGAGGAATTTAAATGATTTTGAGGAGGAAAAAGTAATATTAGGTACCCATTTGGGTTTTTTTTTGGGGGGTTTTGGAGGCTAGGATGATAGGGAAATTGTTCAACAGGGTTATGTGTCTAAGGGGATGAGCTGGTGAGTGATTTTTAGGTGTTGACAATGAAGATGAGAGCAATGATGATTTTGTTGATTCAGGTATGGAGGAGGACTATTGATAGATGAGTTTCTTCCATCTTGATCTACCCCTTTTTGTATTGCTAGTGGCATTCCGACATCTATGTAATACATTTTGATTTTGATGACTTAGTGAGAAATATGGTTTCAAAATCTATGTAATATAACATTTTGATTTTGATGACTTAATGAGAAATTCTATGAGTCTATGAGTCTATCATTGACATATGCATATTGCATTGTGATTTACGATTTGTGAATGTGTAATGTCACATCAATATGTGTATTGATTCTAATTTCTATTGAATATTTTTAAATGTTCTAGTTTCTAATATATATATATATATATAATATAATGATGTTATTGATATCATTTTTTTATAAAAAGTTAAAGTGAATAATAATGAAGATTCATAGATGGGGCACTTGGGTCATCTTTTAATGTATACTTGAGTTTTATTGATCTAATTTAATTGTTTATATATATATATATATATATCATGTTAATTAAATTAATAATAATGAAAGTTTCTGTTGCTAAATTTCTGTGGTTGTTTGATGCACGTAGTGATCTCAGAGCATCCACAGTGTCAAGGTAACCGAAGTCAATGTTTCGAATCCATATCAGGATTCATCATCAGGATGCATGTCAATCTATTGGAGAGTGTGAGAAATAAGGTATTAATAGTGTGAGGAGTGGAAAAGAAATATGAGATCTAAGGTCGGCTTCTCGGAAATTAGGTTAATTAGGAAAAGGTATTGTAGAAAGATGAAATTTAACAATTGTTTTTTAGTTTTAATTTTATTTGAAGATTTTTTAATTAAGTAATAATAAGGTTTATTAAATTATTTAAAAAACCTAATAGGTATGGGTATAGTTTGTTAAAAAAAGCATTAATATTAAATTTAGAAAGTCAATTTTAATTTATTAAAATTATATTAATTTAGAATGTCATTATAAATGATTTAAATTAGAATGCCAACTTAAATTAATATTATATTAAATTAATGTTAAATTAACAAAATGTTATGACTTAATGTTTTAATAGACTAAATTAAATTAATGGAAAATTAATTAAATTTTGGTTGGATATTTTAATGAGTATTATAAACTAACCTGAGTAATAGTATAACCTAACTATTATAAATTTAAATTTGAGAATAAGTGTTACCATTTATTTAAATATATTAAAATTTTATTTAATGAGTTTATATATAATTTGAATAACGTGTTAATTAGAGGTCTAAATGTATAATAGGTTTCTCAAGGGTTATTATAATGATTAGTGATTGAGTATAGAGGGAAGCCAACTAGCACTAACTTCAAAGCCTCCATCTCTGTTCAGATTGTTAGGATCTTTGATTATTTCAATAGCTTCCCTGAATTTCCTTTTAAAGTAGTGGTCTTCTCTTGCGATGATTATGGTGTCCTCTAGGAGAACGTGGTGTTTAGTATTGGCACAGTGTTCTGCAAGGGCTGAGGTACGGGTATGATTGTTCCTTATGTCTGCTCCATGTTCTTTTAATCGGGTCTGAAAGGAACGATCTGTCTCACCTATGTAGCCTGAAACACAAGAACAAGGGACTTTATAAACACCCCTAAATTGTCTTATATCAATTGGGTCTTTAACGATCTCATTTTCTGTCTAATGGTTTCAAGGGGTTTGAAGGAAGTTGTAATATCATTCTTTTTAAGGATTCTTGAGATTTTATCTATGACCCCTTGAATGTAAGGTAGGTAAGCTCTAGGGTTGGCGATCGTATTATTAGAGTTTTCCTTATTAGCATGGTTATTATTTAGGGCTTTGTCTATGGATTTATTGATATCTGTGGGCTTGTAACCTATGTTTACGAAGACCTCCTTGAGGTGGTCTAAATCGTTTCTAAGATGTTCTACATCCGAGATCCTAGAGGCCCTAATCGTTAAGGTGTTTAGAACTCCTATCTTTTGGGCAGGATAGTGGTGAGAGTCTGCGTGAAGGTAGCTCTTAGTATGGGTCTTTTTTCTAAAGACTTTGTGTCCTAATGTGCCATCTTCTTTTCTAATTAACAGGACGTCAAGAAAGGGGATGCTTCCATTCTCCTCTAGTTCCATTGTGAACTTAATGTTAGGGGAGAGATTGTTAAGATGTGTAAAGAACTTATAAAGTTCAGCCTCACCATGTGGCCACATCACATTGGTGTCATCTACATATCTCTTCCATCTTGTTGGTTTCAATGGGTAGGAGTCTAGAGCTACTTTCTCAAATTTTTCCATAAAAAGGTTTGCCACTATGGGTGATAGGGGGGATCCCATGGCTACCCCAGTGGTTTGTTCATAGAATTCACCTTGGAAGCTAAAAAAGGTTGATCTAAGGCAAACCTCTGCTAACCTAGCTGTGTGAGGGTCTGTAGTTTCTTTAATGATTTGGATGGCTTCATCCAAAGGTATCTTAGTAAAAAGTGAAACCACATCAAAGCTAAGGATCATGTCTTTTGGTCCAATCTTCTCATCTTTGATTAGTTTCACAAACTCACTGGAGTCTTTGATGAAGGAATCCGTGTTTCCTACCAGTGGACTTAGGATTTTTGCTACATATTTAGCGAGTTCATAGGTAGGGGAACCTATAGTGTTGACAACAGGTCGAAGAGGAATACCTTCTTTATGAATTTTGGGAAGGCCATATATTATCGGTATGATCTCTTGGTTAGGGATTAAACATTTTTTTTAATCTTTCTTCTAAATTAGAGTGCATGATGGCTTTCTTAACCTCTCTAATAGCCTTCAGGATGGGGTTTTTACCTAATTTTCTGTAGCTTCCACTATTAGTGAGATGATCAATCATTTTATTGTTGTAATCTGTCCTATCCAAGACGACCGTGGCTCCTCCTTTGTCCGCTCTCCGGATAACGATGTCTTTATTTGCTCTAAGGTTTTTTAAAGCAGTCTTGTCGGATGGTTTCCTTCTGAACATCGTTTAGGGTTTGGATGTTATCTTCGATATTACATATGATGGACTCGGTGGGGATGGTCCTCGGAGCTACAGCGAAGTTGAGGCCTTTCTTTTGGATGGTAGACTCAGCGTTATTTAATTCGTGGCTGGAAAGGTTGACCGCTTTCTTGCAGGCGCTTGTTGGACGTGTAGGGGGAGGGTTGGAATTGTATTGTTCACTTGAATCGTATTGTTGGCTTGATAGACGTGCATAAGCAACGCAGGAACAGTCCTGAAGGTGATCGACTTTAGCGAGTTTAGCGAGCTTCTTAAGATGTTTGCTATATGCCTTACGCCCTTGATTGCTGGCTTTCAGAGCTGCGCTGGCATCTGCTATCCTCCACAGGTCGCTTCGGATGATATTGGCGAGCTTTAAATGTAGCGTCAGGGCTTCACGGGACAGGTGGTCCAGGGCAGCGCGGGTCCTTCTGATCTCCATCCGGATAAGGGTTTCACTTAATTTCTCAAATGCTTTGTAGTTCCAGCTATTGCGCATTTTGTGTTTGATGGTGGCAAAGGTGGGAGTGAGCTTCTTATCTCTGCATTCCTTCAGAAAATATAGATCTTCTGCTTTAAGAATGATCTTAATCCTCAGTTTCTCCAAAAGACAGAATTGCTGCCAGATATCCCTTCCGTGTAGGGATGTAATTTCTGCTGCTAAATTTCTGTGGTTGTTTGATGCAGGTAGTGATCTCGGAGCTTCTACAATGTCAAGGTAACGAAGTCGACTTTTCGAATCCATATCAGGATTCATCATCAGACCCAAGTAAATCTATTGGAGAGTGTGAAAAATAAGGTATTAATAGTGTGAGGAGTGGAAAAGAAATATGAGATCTAAAGAAATTAGGTTAATTAGGAAAAAGTATTGTAGAAAGATGAAATTTAACAATTGTTTTTTAGTTTTAATTTTATTTGAAGATTTTTTAATTAAGTAATAATAAGGTTTATTAAATTATTTAAAAAACCTAATAGGTATGGGTATAGTTGGTTAAAATAAGCATTAATATTAAATTTAGAAAGTCAATTTTAATTTATTAAAATTATATTAATTTAGAATGTCACTATAAATTATTTAAATTAGAATGTCAATTTAAATTAATATTATATTAAATTAATGTTAAATTAACAAAATGTTATGACTTAATGTTGTAATAAACTAAATTAAATTAATGTATTTTTGTTATCTTTTAGTGTATTTTTGAGTTTTATTTATCGAATTTAATTTTATATATATATATATATATATATATATTATTAATTAAATTAATAATAATAAAAGTTATTATATGGGGGTACTAGGGGTTATATTTTAGTGTATTATTGAGTTTTATTGATCTAATTTAATTGTTGACATATACACGCATATCCCCATACACATTTCCATAGGAAAAATCCTTCTATACTTCATAAAAAGAAATATACATAAACTTGTTTTGAAAAATCCATCATGTTAAAACTGACTTTGAAAAATAGATTTTATTGCATCTTACAAAAAACATTATGCCTATGAGTTACCCAAAAGATCCACGCCTTTCTTCTTCAATCCCATAACAAGGACTTGGTTCTAGCCATATATTACAACAAATATATAATAGATTATTTCGGATTCCAAATTCAAAATAGAATATTAGGCAGACAATTAATACAAAAAAAAACGAACTCAACCTGTAGAAGTCCACCTTTGAATTCCGCTTGCTTTAGAGTGCCCTCACTCAGAAGAAGGGCCTGCATAGAAAGTTCAACAACTTCATTGTTGAGCTCTCTATATACATGAATAAACCTTGTCCAATTAAAGGTAGAGATTTCTTCCATCACAATATCCATTAGAATTCTTGAACTCTGAATCTCTAAGTTGGATTTATTATTTTCCCAATCTATGATTACCTTGGAATCACCAAGAACTCACAACGTTTTACAGCCAATTAATCTAGCTCCCCTTAAAAGGATCCATAAAGCATACATCTCAATGCGGGTACTTGTTCCTCTTCCAGCCACATATTTCAAGAGATAGAAAGTAAGATTATTAAGATGAAGGACAACCCTCGCCCCACACTGAGTTGGATGACCATAAATGGCACCATCGAAGTGTTGATGTTCTCCATGGTTCCAGTATCGGGCAAACATTTTGAAGATCATTTCCCCAGATGGGTTCACAACCCAAGTAGAGGATGGCCTTGTCATATCCCTATTGACTATGTGTTTTGAGGCTCAGATGCTTAGCCTCGTCCAATCATGTGGATTGGAGTGGTAGTAGGCTAGAGGTCACATTACAGACTCTATGTGGGAGTGCTATGTAGCAAGAGTGATCTATTTTTATAGAGTGAGATGACTTGTCTATGTTACAAGGAGATCTTATCTCTTTTTATATTAGACAAAGTCTAATCTAATATTGAATTTCACAATTGGCTCTAAGATGTGTCTAGGACTTCTTAGAGTATGGTCAAATCAACATTAGAGATTTAGTGAAGAATTTGATCTGCATGTGATGAGACATCAACAAGAAGAACCTTTTTGTGATGAATAAATAACAAAGGATTCAAGACAAGAAAGTCCCACAGAAAGTGGAAGGCAAGAAAGAGCACAACTACCCCAGTAAAAGGGGTAAATTGACCCTAGAAGACAAAAGTACAAGTCGGCCTCAAGAGTGAAAATCAAGTCAACTGAAGAATATAAATAGAAGTGTTCTCACACTTCATTTGTCACATTTCAAGCAAGCTCATCTCTCTCAATTGGTGCGCACTTCTCAAGGAGGACAAGTGAACATCACTAGAAGTAATTTTGGGGTTATCTTATCATCTCTACAAGTTCGCTACCCTTGCTAGGGTTTCTTGTGGAAGAAGGGCACACTCTTATGCTAGGGCTTAATCTTCATGATTGGTATTGTTCTTATATTGGATTAATTTCTTCTGAGAAAATTTTGTTGGGTTTTCTACTATTTGGGTTTCCTAGGATAAATATTTGTGTCTCTTGTGCATGGTTATCTTTCAGCGATCCTTGTTTTATTTTCCAATAAATATGAATGATGTTATAATTGTGGGATGAAATAAACGATGAATTACAATTTGAAAGAAATGAAAATTATATTGCTAAGTTAAAATTCAACATGGTATCAGAGCAGTATTGAATATAAGCCATTTCTAAAGGCTGGTTATGCCCTAATATCAAAACTAGGGCTTCCAAGTTTGGACACTTCCCACCATAGTTTGGACTTGAAAAGAACATTGTGGAACTCGCCCTAGGAGGGCACACTATATGTGGAAGTAGATCTCAGTTTCATTTTTTGACCTAATTTTTGTTGGGAACAAAAAACTAGGGATTCTAGTTTTTAACCTTTCTCACCACACATTGAGTTCGATCTTAGCATTTTGGAGCTCACCCTAGGAGGGTGCATCTACCTGTGGAGTTAGTTTCATATTTGAAAAAGTTCAGTTTTGACCTAGCTTTAGCTAGGGTTTTTGGATCATAATTTCAAAATGGTGTCCACTCTTAGAGTGGAAGACAAGCTGGATGGTGCTTCAAATTTTGGATCCCAAAAGACATGAATACTTTCATCTTGGAAGAAAATGAAATCTAGGATTATGTAAAGGACATCTAAGAACCAGAAGATGATGGAGAGAAAGCCAAATACAAGAAGAATGAAGCGAAGAAAAAGAGGATCTTGATAGACTCTGTAAAAGACCACTTAATACCTCATATTTCCAAGTTGAAGACTGCTAAAGCAATGTATGATGCTTTAGTAGGATTGTTCGAAAGAAAAGCCACCAACAGAAGACTAGACTTAAGAAATCAACTCCGTTGCATAAATATGTCATACTCTGTGAAGAACCTGCAATAATTAATTAATGAAAACACATGAAATAGCAGAAATAACAGAACTCAGAATCACTTTTACATTGATCACAGGCCACTTCGAGGGGGCAACCTCCTTTGAGCAAGCTCAATACAAATAACTTCACGGTACCTTCATTGGTCTCAACACAAACTTATATACTAAGTCTATGCGCCAATACCATGGGTCAATACCATGTGTTAATACAAACCATGGGCCAATAAAAAATATGGATCAACAATTTCTACGGGACGATTTACAAAGCATATGCGTCCAACAACAATAATACAAACTATGGATCAAAAAATACTACGGGACGACTTACAAAGCATATGCGTCTAACAAAAATATACTAACAAAGTAAATAGAAGGGTTGACATGGGTTCCTAACATCCCCTCTCCCTTAGAAAAAGATTTGTTCTCAAAGCTTTAGATGTGGAAATTGATGCAGAATTTGAAGGAGTGGTTCCCCTGTAGCATCCTTGGGTTGCATTCCGGCCCACTGATGCCTTTTGAGTTTTAGGGAGGATTGATTGGAAGGATGTAGACGAAGAAGGACCATATTAGCTGCGTTAAAAGTGCGCTCATAATGGTGTTGATAAGCTTGTTGTTTCATTCGAATTCTTTCCATGTGAAGATTGTCCTGCAGAATGAGAAGAATCTGATCACGGTTTCGAAGAACCGAGTCAATTTCCTGAATTGAGGAGCTGCTGAGCGTGTATGGAAGAAGAACTGGCGGTGCCTTTCCATAAACTGCTTCATATGGTGTCCTTTTAGATGTGGTATTGTACCACTGGAGCGCTTCTAGGAAATCCATAGAAATAGCTATCCACATATGTGTAGGGATGGGTAAGGGTTCGAGCAGTCCCGAAAGGAGTGTCGTTTCACCCTTGTTGACCTGGAAAGTATCACACTTAACCACCATCTGGTGAATTTTCATTTTCAGTCCCTTCCAAAAGAAGTTACATTGTTCCCGGTCATAGGTTTTGAGGAACCTAGAGTGACCTGCCGATGAAGAAGCATGGAGTTCATAGAAGAGATAGCCCCATTGAACAGATTGCAACCAATTTGGAATAAGCATAGAAATAACTATAAGAGAAACTGGGTCATCAAATTGGCGAGAAGGAGCATCTACCACCATATTATCCTTACCCTTCTTGTAAGTGATCGCATATTCATAACCCATGAGTTGGATAACCCATTTCCGGTGTACGGGTGAGGAGACCCGTTGTTCCAGAAAATGTTCCAGACTCTGGAGATCAGTCTTGATGCAGAAATAATTTCCTAGTAGGGATGGCTGCCACTTGTGTACTACAGGAAAAATAGCCATCATTTCCTATTGAGATGCAGAGGCGGCTAAATGCTTACCGGAAAGGTCTCTTGAAGGCAGCAATCCCACTGGTGTAACAAAGACACCTGCATATCTATCCAAGGAAGTAGTGGAGACCGTTGGTGGGTGCATCTGGATGGAATGGAGATGAGCGACGACACCATGTGAATTATTCTTAAGGATCTTTTCCAGGTGATGTGAACTGATGATGCGGAGAGACCTTGGTTGTAAGCCCATAAATTGTGTTGTGTCCCATTGACTGAAAACTGCATCCAAAGTTCAGCAAAATCCCATAATATGGGGCCAAGTGTGCGTAACCATTGAACGCCCAAAACCACATCACATCCGCCTAAGGACAAAGCAAACATGTCAGAGCGCAGGTTATAATCTTCAAGAGAGATACTATAATACCCCATTTTTCCCTTGATGTAAATACTGCTTATGTACAATATGTGTAAAATACCCTAGTGTGGAGCTCAAGGCCAAGGCCCCACTAGTGGATGTTTTGATTTATTGCTTAGGAAAGTATTGATACAGTTTGATTATTCATGGGCTGCTAAGCCACGAAGAATGTAAATGATGTAATTATTATTGAATGAATAAAATAACCAAGAAGCTGGCTAAGGAGGCAACGAATGAGAAGGGGACATGTGTATCCACTAGGGAGAGGTGAGGGGGTTTAGGATTGGTTGTCCATGTTGCCACATGTCTGATTGTGAACTCATTTGACCTCCCTGCTGACATTAATGCAACTGCAGAGGGAATTTGGGGACCTTGATGGCTGAGGCCGCTAGAGTATGGAGCAGGCCTGCGATTTCGTATGGCAGGGCATGGCTCTGATCACGTGTGCGAAAAGGCATCGAACTGCCTGGAAAAACTCGCAGAGCTTGTTGTGAACCTTGGGGGGGGGGAATTCATGGACACACGGCATTCATCACCCATACATAGACTCCCTGTTGGAATTCTCGCGCTACCATTGTAGAGACCATCGACCCTCGCAGAGGATTCACCTGCATGTTTCCTGTAAACATTATGCCACTGTGTGTGAAGAACTACCTAGGAACGAACAATTGTATCACCCTGTGTGTAAACTCATAGTACACCGATGGGTAGAGTCAATAGAGGAGGCTGCAGAGCAGTTTGAGTAGAGCAATCGGGAGATATCTTGTTGTAAACTATGGGAGAAGGGTTGGATTGCTTGAGGAACTCAGTGAAGGCTATAGTCTCAATGAACTAGTGATTGGGCCTTTCTATGCCCATCTTGGAATAGCATTGGAAGGGAAGGACCTTGTGAGATTGTACAGCAGTGATAGGATCTTCCTTGTGCTGGATGTGGTAGGTATTGTGGGTGCTAGGCCGGCTGTGAGTGACTAGACCTTTCTATGCCCATCCTAGAATAGCACTGGAAGGGAAGATGCCTTGAGAGGCTGTGTGATTGTGCAGTAGGTCTTCCTTGTGTTCGATGTGGTAGGTATTGTGGGTGCTAGGTCAATTGAGTGCTGAGATGCCTGTAGTTCTGTGGTTGAAATCACTGGTTCAACAATGCCTCCTTATTATCCCTGTATGATGGAAGAACCCTTGTAGGTTGGCTTAGCATGGGTAGGTGCCCTGGAATGCTTGGTAAACCCAACTACAGACTGGTTTAGCATGTGAATGGAGCCTTGAATGTGAGAGAACGTATTATCCCTCCTTAGTGGATACACTACCCAGCTCGGGGGTGATCTCTCAACCGAAAGAGTACAGGCTAGACAGAGATATAAGGTTAGGTGGAACGTTGCTCTCACTTAGCCAGTCGCTTCGGAATTCAAAGATAAGTATTCTGTTATGGTAAATGATGTGGTTTCATTATTATGATGAATGCTTGTGTAATCGTGGAATTGTTGTATGTATGGTTATATGAGTGGTTGATATGAAGTCATGTACATGCCTGAGTAACAGGATGAATCCACTGTGTGTATTTATCTTTTATTGCAGGAACTAATGCTTGTAATTCTTGCATATGATAGATGTGTGAATTAAATCTGTGGATGCATTTTAAATACGATGATGTATGATAGAGTTCCATTGTTTTGTTAATGAACGTGATGTATACTAACCCTGTGAAGGAAATGTATATTTATATTTGATCCTTGAGAAGGTAGAGAAGCTCTGGAAGTGGCTTCAGGAACCTTTGTGGGTCAGATAGCAGGAAGAGACCTTGGCAGGTTGAAGGTTGGAATGTTTGAGTGTGAGTAGGAACAAAAATTCAGAGAAGGAAATGAGAGGGTTAGATTCCTCACCTAGTCAAGGGGATGCTACCGTTGGATAGAGTACTCCATGAGCTTTCCAACGGGACCAACCTTGCCCCATTTGGATACTGGAGGGAGGAGTTATGCCCCTTGGAAGATTGATTAAGTTACCCTTGCAGAAACATGGTTCCGCACACATGATTCCGTGGGTTGCGGGTTGCGGGTATGCCAAAATCCGTGTTGAGAGTTTTGGGTCTCTTGCAATCCCGAACCCGAAAGTAGCGGGTTTCAGGTTGCAGGTTCGTCAAAGCTCACACGGTGGGATTTAGACTTTCCGCAACCCTGCACCCGACATTGGCGGGATTTGGGTTGCGGGTTCGCCAACACTCGCACTACGGGATTTAGAATTCCCGCAACCCGCACCCGACATTGCACGTTTCAGGTTTCAGGGTGACCACCCCCGTGGTGGAGCAGTTGGAATTGGGTTTTGGGTTCGCCAAAACTCGCACTAAGTGTTTGGACTTCCCGCAATCCCGAACCCGAAACTGTGGGATCCATTGTTGCGGGATTCGCATTTCCGAAATCATTGTGCGGGATGCGCATTTTGGGAATTGTTGTGAAGGATGCGCGTTTCGGGATTCATTGTTGCGGATTCGAGTTCTCCAACTGTGTGTATGGGCTCTCAGTCAATGGTTTTTGGAGAAAAAAATGGATCACGGTCTCCAGCTGGCCAGGTGGGTCGGAGGGGACTTGACAGAGTGGTATCAGAGCCAGGGTGCAGCATTGGGAGTTGTTTGGGTCGGACAACGCATGAATTTGGGTCAATAAATGCACCATAATGTGATTTTTAAATGGACTTAATTGCTTGATTAATTGTTCATATGAATAATTCCTGGTTTGGATGAGTATGATATAGTTTATTTGCATGCTTATGATGTCTAACCAAATGTATGTGATATACACAGAGTTAGCAGCAGCTGTCAGACAAATTGTATCATGGTGCAGTGCACAGTATGGTGTGAGAATGGTTACCCTGAATGATGCGCAGGACCCATTTGGGCCGGAAGATGATGTATTGGGTGAGAATGTGCAAGAAGCACATACAGAAGCCGAGTCTGATGGAAGAAGGGAGCAAGTGACACCCCCAAACTTGGTCGAAACTATGGTTAGCTTCAATGAGCGAATTATGAAAGCGCAAGAAGAGCAGCATCAACTCAATGTAGCCATTTTGCAGAGTCTCATGGACTTGCAGCAAAGGATTAACGGAGGTTCTAATCTGAGCCACGAAGGCTGAGAAGAAAGAAATGCAGAAAGTCAGTCTAGGGAACGTTCCATGAAAAGAACTCCAAGCCCTAGAAGGGGTTCTGTGGGCCGGAAACACAAGACACCCTCTCCTAAGTTTTCTTCCAGCAGGTCAGAGGATTCTGAGGGTTCTCAAGGGAGCCCAGGATGCACTGCCAGCAAAGGCAAAGGCAGAAAGAAGCACAGAGGTATTCCACAGGGTGAATTTAGGAAGGCAAGGCCTCCTACTTTTGATGGTGAAAGTAAAGAAGGTCAAGAAGCAGAGGCATGGATTCTTGGGATGAAGAAGTACTTCAGAATGCATGAATATTCAGAGAATGAAAAGGCTAAGGTTGCTATCTACAACCTTAGTGGAAGAGCTTCTATCTAGTGGGATCACCTCATGCAGGTGAAAGGAATTAGTGAAAGAAGAGTCAGCTGGGGTAGATTCCAAAGATACTTTCAGGAGAAGTACCTATCGGCTAGGTACTATGATAGCAGAAGGAAAGAGTTCAATGAACTCAAGCTTGGACATAACACCATGGATGAGCATGTCCACAAGTTTCTGGAGTTGCTGAGGTATGTGGACTACATCAAGGATGAAAGAGTAAAGATTCAATGCTTCCTTGGTATCCTACCACAGAGCTACAGAGATCAGATAGATTTTGTAAACCCACCAAGCTTGGATGAAGCTATCAGGATGGCAGAGAATTGTTATGAGCAGAATAAAGCTAAAGCAGAGGCATAGCCACCATGGAAAGGTAAACCCAAGGGAAGGTTTGATCAAAGGAAAGGTGAGGCCAAGCCACCATTCAGAAATCAGCCTAGGAAATTTCCACAAGGCCAACAAGCAAGAAGAGAGTTCAAGCCAGCTGTAGCAGCAGGCAGGACACCAATGTGGCCACTTCAATGTTGGGGTTATGGGGAGAACCACAGGCTCAGATATTTCCCAACTGCAAAGAAGAACCCCAGGGTCTTGCACAATGTTGGAGGAGCAACTACAGTAGGGGATATGGCAAGAACAACGCCTAGGATTTATGCAGCACTGGATGATCACCAAGCAGACCATCAGTCAGCAGTAGTAGAAGTTGCAGGTAAGATTGCTGAGCAGCCTATTTCTGTTTTGATTGATCCAGGGTCTACTCACAGTTACGTATCTCCTAAGGTAATTGAGAGTTGTTCCCTTGGTAAAGTGAAGCATGAAAATGCTTGGTTAGTTCAACTAGCCACCGGTACCAAGAGAAAGGTCAGTGAAATAGTGAAGGAATGTCCTATAGAATTGAATGGACTCCTCACACATGCAGCATTGAATGTCTTGCCATTGGGATCATGTGATGCCCTGATTGGCATGGACTGGTTGGAAAGGCATAGAGCTAAGGTGGACTATTATGAGAAAGCATTGGAATGTCTGGATGATGAAGGAAAGCCAAGGATGGTTAAAGGAATTCCAAAGCATGTCTCAGTAAGACATATTTCAGCTCTGCAATTAAGGAAGTTTCATAGAAAGGGTTGCCAGTTATATGCTGTACATATATCAGGTTCAACAAAAGATAGGAGACCTAGGATAGAAGACTTCCATATATTGCAGGAGTTCCAGGACGTGTTTCCAAATGAGGTCCCGGGATTTCCACCTAGGAGGGACATCGATTTTTCTATTAATCTTGTTCCGGGAGCAGCGCCAAACTCCAAAGCTCCTTATAGAATGAGCACACCAAAGTTGGTAGAATTGAAGATGCAGCTACAGGAATTGATAGACAAAGAATATGTCAGACTGAGTGTATCCCCATGGGGTGCACCAGTATTGTTTGTTAAGAAGAAGGATGGAACATTGAGGTTGTGTATTGATTATAGGCAGCTCAATAAAGTGACAATTAAGAACAAGTATCCCTTGCCAAGGATTGATGACTTGTTTGATTAGATGAAGGAAGCTAGAGTATTTTCCAAGATCGACTTGAGATCTAGGTACTATCAGGTAAGGATAAAGGAAGAAGACATTCATAAGACAACCTTCAGGACTAGGTATGGTCATTATGAATTTACAGTAGTGCCGTTTGGTCTTACCAATGCACCTGCTACGTTCATGTGTCTCATGAATAGCATCTTCAGCAAGTATTTGGATAGGTTTGTGATTGTGTTCTTGGATGACATTCTTGTGTATTCCAAGAATGAGGAGTAGCATGATGAGCATTTGAGGATGGTATTACAAGTCCTCAGGGAGCACCAGTTGTATGCTAAGCTAAGTAAATGTAACTTCTATCAAGAGAAGGTACAGTATTTGGGTCATGTTATATCAGCAGAAGGTATTGCAGTAGATCCAGAGAAGATTGAGGCCATTATGGATTGGTCCACTCCAAGGAACGCAACATATGTTAGATCTTTCATGGGCCTTGCTAGTTACTACAGAAGGTTCATTGAGGGATTCTCCAACATAGCCCACCCCATCACTTCATTGTAGAAGAAGGACATTAAATTAACATGGTCTGAAAAATGTGAAAGAAGTTTCCAACAGTTGAAGGAGTTGCTTACTAGTGCACCTATTTTGAAGATCGCAAATCCAAATAGGGACTTTGTGTTATGCACAGACGCTTGCATTGAGGGACTCGGTGGAGTGCTAATGCAAGAAGGCTCTGTAATTTGTTATGAGTCAAGGAAACTCAAAGAGTATGAAAGGAACTATGCCACCCATGACTTAGAACTAGCAGCCATAATTCACGCTCTCAAGAGATGGAGGCACTATCTTTTGGGAAGAATATTTGAGCTCAGAATGGATCATATGAGTTTAAAATACTTGTTTGACCAGCCAAATCTAAATGCAAGGCAAACTAGATGGATGGAGTTTCTTTGCGAGTTTGATTTGGAGATTAAGCATGTCAAGGGTAAAGAGAATAAAGTTGCTGATGCACTCAGCAGGAGATTCCATATTGCAGCAATAAGCAGATGTGAATCGGATTTGAAAGCAAGAATTTTAGAAGCTCAAGATAATGATGAAGTCTATCTCCATATTAAAGAGAAATTGCAGGAGAACGTTATAGAGGAGAAGTATGCAAGATATCAGCTGGGTAAGGATAATGCTCTCATCTATCAGAACACCAGACTATACATTCCAAATAATGCAGATTTAAAGAAGCTGGTGATGGATGAGATACATCAGAAGCCATACTCAAGACACCCAAGGTATCAGAAGACTATAATAGCAGCAAGGAAGCAGTACTTTTGGCATGGTATGAAGAAGGACATAGCTGAGTACATTTCCAAATGTCAGAAGTGCCAACAAGTCAAGGCAGAACATCAACATCCAGCAGGATTGTTGCAGCCCTTACCCATTCCAGAGTGGAAGTGGGAAGTGATTTCCATGGATTTTATAATAGGACTACCCATGACAGTGAAGAAGCATGATTCAATCATGGTTGTGGTGGACAAGCTATTTAAGGTCTACTTGAGTTATGCAGATCTCAGAAGAGTGCATAAGGAATTTCAGATTGGGGATCATGTCTACTTGAGAGTGAGATCTAGGAAGAGTTCCATGAGATTGGGAAGTTGTGTCAGGTTGGCACCCAGATATTGTGGTCCATTTGAAGTCCTTGATAGGATAGGGCCAGTTGCATATAGGATTGCATTTACTGCTAACATGAAAGCTCATAATGTTTTCCATGTATCTTTATTTACGAAATATGTACATGACCCTAATCATATCATTGATTGGCATGTGATACAGGTGGAACCAGAGGGAGAGTTCCAGGTGGAGCCTACATGCATCCTTGACAGGAAGGTTACCTTGCTTCGGAACTGGGCCATAGGGCAGGTAAAGGTGCAATGGAGGCACCTTAGCCCAAAGGAGGCCACGTGGGAGCTGGAGGATGCCATGAAGGAGGCATTTCCATTTTTGTTCAGTTTTGAGAACATCGAGGACGGTGTTATTTTAAGGGAGAGGGAGTTGTAATACCCCATTTTTCCCTTGATGTAAATACTGCTTATGTACAGTATGTGTAAAATTCCCTAGTGTGGAGCGCAAGGCCAAGGCCCCACTAGTGGATGTTTTGATTTATTGCTTAGGCAAGTATTGATACAGTTTGATTATTCATGGGCTTCTAAGCCACGAAGAATGTAAATGATGTAATTATTATTGAATGAATAAAATAACCAAGAAGCTGGCTAAGGAGGCAACGAATGAGAAGGGGCCATGTGTATCCACTAGGGAGAGGTGAGGGGGTTTAGGATTGGTTGTCCATGTTGCCACATGTCTGATTGTGAACTCATTTGACCTCCCTGTCGAAATTAATGCAACTGCAGAGGGCAGTTGGGGACCTTGATGGCTGAGGCCGCTGGAGTATGGAGGAGGCCTGCAATTTCGTATGGCAGGGCATGGCTCTGATCACGTGTGCAAAAAGGCATCGAAATACCTGGAAAAAATCACAGAGCCTGTTGTGAACCCGGGGGGGGGGGATTCATGGACACATGGCATTCATCACCCATACACGGACTCCCTGTTGGAATGCTCGTGCTACCATTGTAGAGACCATCGACCCTTGCAGAGGATTCACTTGCGTGTTTCCTGTAAACATCGTGCCCTTGTGTGTGAAGAACTACCTAGGAACGAACAGCCGTAGCACCCTATGTGTAAAATCCTAGTACATCGACGGGAGAGTCAATAGAGGAGGTTGCAGAGCGGTTTGAGCAGAGAAACCCTGGGAAAACCCCAAGTTGGGAGGTATCTTGTTGTAAACTGTGGGAGAAGGGTT
This sequence comes from Larix kaempferi, assembly GCA_027924585.1. Classification (NCBI taxonomy): domain Eukaryota; kingdom Viridiplantae; phylum Streptophyta; class Pinopsida; order Pinales; family Pinaceae; genus Larix; species Larix kaempferi. Next base: position 100,950 of record BSBM01000462.1, on the reverse strand, counting down.
GGATTGCTTGAGGAGCTCAGTGAAGGCTATAGTCTCAATGAACTAGTGACTGAGCCTTTCTATGCCCATCCTGGAATAGAACTGGAAGGGAAGGACCTTGTGAGACTGTATAGTAGTGATAGGATCTTCCTTGTGTTGGATGTGGTAGGTATTGTGGGTGCTAGGTCAGCTGTGAGCGACTAGACCTTTCTATGCCCATCTTGGAATAGCACTGGAAGGGAAGATTCCTTGAGAGACTATGTGATTGTGCAGTAGGTCTTCCTTGTGTTGGATGTGGTAGGTATTGTGGGTGCCAGGTCAACTGTGTGCTGAGATGCCTGTAGTTCTATGGTTGAACTCACTGGTTCAACAATGCCTCCTTATTATCCCTGTATGATGGAAGCACCCCTCTAGGTTGGCTTAGCATGGGTAAGTGCCCTGGAATGCTTGGTAAACCCAACTACAGACTGGTTTAGCATGTGAATGGAGCCTTGACTGTGAGAGAACCTATTAGCCCTCCTTAGTGGATACACTGCCCAGCTTGGGGGTGATCTCTCAGTTGAAAGAGTACAGGATGGACAGAGATCTAAGGTTGGGTGGAATGTTGATCTCACTTAGCCAGTCGCTTCATAATTCAAAGATAAGTATTCTGTTATGGTAAATGATGTGGTTTCATTATTATGATGAATGCTTGTGTAATCGGGGAATTATTGTATGTATGGTTATATGAGTGGTTGATATAAAGTCATGTACATGCCTAAGTAACAGGATGAATCCACTGTGTGTATTTATATTGTATTGCAGGAACTAATGCTTGTAATTCTTGCATATGATAGATGTGTGAGTTAAATCTGTGGATGCATTTTACATACGATGATGTATGATAGAGTTCCATCGTTTTGATAATGAACGTGATGTATACTAACCCTGTGAAGGAAATATATATTTATATTTGATCCTTGAGAAGGTAGAGAAGCCCTGGAAGTGGCTTCAGGAACCTCTGTGGGTCAGATAGCAGGAAGAGACCTTGGCAGGTTGAAGGTTGGAATGTTTGAGTGTGAGTAGGAATATAACTTCAGAGAAGGAAATGAGAGGGTTATATGCCTCACTTGGTCAAGGGGATGCTACCATTGGATAGAGTTCTCCATGAGCTTTCCAATGGTACCAACCTTGCCCCATTTGGATACTGGAGGGAGGAGTTATGCCCCTTGGAAGATTGATGAAGTTACCCTTGCATAAACAGGGTTCCGCACGCATGATTCCGCGGGTTGCGGGTATGCCAAAATCCGCGTTGAGATTTTTGGGCCTCCCGTAATCCTGAACCTGAACGTAGTAGGTTTCATGTTGCGGGTTCGTCAAAGCTCGCACGGTGGGATTTAGACTTTCCTCAACCCCGCACCCGACATTGGCGGGTTTCGGGTTGCGGGTTCGCCAACACTCGCACTACGGGATTTAGACTTCCCGCAACCTGCACCCGACATTGTGGGTTTCAGGTTTCGGGGTGACCACCCTCGCGATGGAGCAGTTGGAATCGGTTTTCGGGTTGCGGGTTCGCCAAAACTCGCACTAAGTGTTTGGACTTCCCGCAATCCCGAATGTGAAACTGTGGGATCCATTGTTGAAGGATTTGCATTTTGAGAATCATTGTGTGGGATGCGCAGTTCGAGAATCGTTGTGCAGGATGCGCGTTTCAGGATTCGTTGTTGTAGATTCGAGTTCTCCAACTGTTTGTATGGGCACCCAGTCAATGGTTTTTGGAGAAAAAAATGGATCACGGTCTCTAGTCGGCCAAGTGGGTCAGAGGGGACTTGACATATACGCACATTGTGACACTTTCCCTTGCAAGGTAAGGTTCCCCCATTGGCAACCATGACTTCAAAGTTGGAGCAAGGATGGACAAAACAATCAGCATGTTTGGTGATCTGAGGGTCAATGGAGTTATGAGTGCTACCAGAATCAATGAGTATTGTAAGAGGAAGCTTCTTGAAGTAACCCCTGACCCGCATTGTTTTGGGGGTGGTGACGCCGGATAAAGCATGGAGAGATATCTCTGGGTGGTATTCTTGAGATGGGAAGTCAATAGGTAGCTCATGAATGTTGACCTGATCATCCGGTGTATATGGAGCTTCTTCACCAACTTTAGAGGCGGGTGGAGAATCCACATCCAAGAGATAGAGCTTTTGTTGAACACATCTATGTCCCCAAGTGAATTTTTCATCACAATTATAACAAAGCCCTTTTTATTTACGTGCTTGCATCTCTGTGTCAGACAAATGCTTGATAGGAGTTGGTTAAGGAGCTGGCGGGATGGGAGGTCATTGAGAACCCATATTTCAGAAGGGAACAAAAGTGGGTTTGGAGCGCTGTTGGGCGACAATCTTGTCTTCTTCCAACTTAGCCAACCCCAGGGATTCCATCATTGTGTTGGGACAGAACATTTTTACCTCTGGGTGGATTTCATCCTTAAGACCACTGATAAAACAACTCTTTAGAAGTCATCAAACAATCCTTCTGTGTGGTTGGCTAGTTTCTCAAATTCTGTCTAATACTCTCTCATAGTGCCAATTTGACTAAGTTTAGTGAGTGCTCCGGTGAAGTCATCAAAAGCACTAGGACCAAATCGTTGCAAAAGGAGTTGGCAAAAATTTGTCCATTTTGGTTCATCATGAGCCTTGATGTACCAACGGTACCATTGAAGGGCTTCCTCTTCCAAATGAAAGCATGCAAGTGGAACTTTTTGGACATCAAAAGTATTATGCAGACTGAAATACTGTTCTGCACGATAGATCCATCCAGTCATATCAGTACCATTGAAGCGAGGAAATTCAAGCTTCGGACCACGGAAAGTGTTGGAAGAAGAGAACCCATTGGCTACAGAAGATTCTTGCTGTCGGTTATTGTTCATGGCTGAATGCTGAAGATGGAGGCTGAGAAATTTTTCATCCAAATCTTGGAGTTTGGTTTGGATGGCTGCAAGAGCTTCCTCTAGGGTTTTTTCTCCTGGGCGGGTGACAACCATAACCAGGAGTTTTTCTTTTTGGGAACGGATAGAAAAACACAAACAAAAGCTTATTTAGTAAAGGGAAATTTGGATTTGGGAAAAACTTGGATGGTTAATTGGGGTTTGACTAGGTTTCGGACACTTTTTGATGGACAGGGAAGCAAAAAATAGGGATTTCAGAAGCGGGGTGAAAGAATGAGAAAATTTGTCAAAGAGGGACAAAGAAGCAGAAATAGGGAATGAACACGGTGGCAAAATTTGGAGGCGAGTGGGTGAAAATTGAAGAAGTTATGGCAAACCCTAAAAATAGACAAATGTGAGATTTCTGGATTTGGGAAGTAGAATTTGGGATAGGGTCTTCAGGAATGAATTATGCAGAATGGGATTGCAGGGGTGTCCAAGAAGTTTCAAGGGAAACAAAGTTAAAAAAACAGAGATATGGATCTGCAACGACGTGGAAGGGATCAGAAACAGATAGATCTGCAGCGACGCGGAAGGGATCAGTAACAGATGGATCTGAAACAACACCAAATGGATAAAAAATGGCTAGATCTGAAACGACTTTCAGAATAGATCTGAAACGGTTGGATCTTGAACGACTGTCAGAATGGATTTGAAACAGCTCGGAATGGATTTGAAATGTCTTAGAATGGATCTGAAACGACGCGGAAGTGATCAGCAATAGTTCAACTGAAAATAGATATGGACCACAGGTATGTGCGGCTTCCTATCAGTTCAGGGGATTCACTCAGCCACCAATGCTGTCTGACGGCTTGCGTATTGGGGCAGTACCCCTCACTCCACGACTCAGGTAAAACTGATAACTGCTTTGCCACAAATGATAGCTCTTGGTTTACCTCATGGGTGGGAACTAGTCAATCAGGTAGGGGTCGTTGCCCTTTTCGCTGGCAGGTCCTCTCAATGGGCCAGCTACTTCGGGGTTCCTATGGTACTCCTCACAATAATTTTTAGGGATTATGCCCAAGTACTTCCCATAGTTAAGCGGATAGGGATTATTCCTAGATCCGAAGCTGCGACAGATGCGAAAATTGTTTTTTGGCATAAATTTCACCCAGCGAGCCCAAGAAAGTGCTTTGATACCAGATGTGAAGAACCTGCAATAATTAATTAATGAAAACACATGAAATAACAAAAATAACAGAACTCAGAATCACTTTTATATTGATCGCAGGCCACTTCGAGGGGGAAACCTCCTTTGAGCAAGCTCAATACAAATAACTTCATGGTACCTTCATTGGTCTCAACACAAACTTATATACTAAGTCTAGGCACCAATACCATGGATCAATACCATGTGTCAATACAAACCATGGGCCAATACAAAATATGGATCAAAATTACTACGGGACGACTTACAAAGCATATGCATCCAACAACAATAATACAAACTATGGATCAACAAATACTACATGACGACTTACAAAGCATATGCATCCAACAACAATATACTAACAAAGTAAATAGAAGGGTTGACATGGGTTCCTAACATACTCAGATTTTGTTGCTACGTAATTTATGAAGGTCTCCCGGTTGAGGGATCAACTCAAAGCCATTGGAGACATTATTGAGGATGCATAAATTTTTATGATGACCCTTAATGGTTTTCATTCCACATGGGAATCATTTATCCAGAGTGTTTGTGGAAGAGAAGAGTTACCCAAATTTGATTGTCTATGGGCTGATTGTGTTCAAGAAGAGGCTAGTGTATTATCAAAGAATAGCTCACAGAAACCCCAAGAAGAAGAAAATCAAGAAAAATACAACTGAAGGATCATCCCCAACTCAAGGGAAGAAGGATCTTTCTAAGATAAAGTGTTACACTTGTCGAAAATTGGGTCACTATGATTTTCAGTGTACTCAAAGGAAAAGGAAGGGAAAGCAACATGCATCAACAACCAGTATTGATGAACCTCCATCAAAGTAGACAAAAGAAGATAAGCTTGAGGAGATTGCAAATGATCTCCGGGAGGAGTATTTCTTTTAGTACACTCAAAATGAATGCACACAAATGACATTATCATCTTTGGATGATGTCTTGTACTATATGACTATCATTGGTGATCTACTTCACGAAGACCCATGATGAAGGCTTCATCATGTTCCATAAGTTCAGAAGAAGATCAAGGTTGTTAGATCAGATGATGAAGAAGAGCACCCTCCTAGAAACTCCAGTGATTTCTACAAGGAGGCATATATCAAAAGGGGGCCAACAAAACAAACAAAGATAAGTATTTTATACTTTGCATGATAAGTTTTATTTGCTCAAATTGAATTGTTATTTTATTGATGAATATCATAACTGTTTAAATTAGTGTTGGTTAACCCTTGTGTACATTTCCGTCATGAATAGGTCCATTGCAAATATTGTGGAGACGAAGATCCATGATTAATATCTACCCATGTTCTTATGATAAGATGCTATCAATACGAAATTTATGCTTAGATCAAGTGTCTCTCCAGTACAATGATCATCTTTCTATCATGACGAGATAGTAGAGGCAACAAAACAAGTGATTTTCCAAGAGATGATGTAGTGATCAGGCATCAAGCCAACAACCATGATGGAATAATGTTGGTCTATCATGAAAAATAATGTATGATAGTGCCGAGACTTGAAGGGAAGTCAATGGTGACCTCCAAGTAGATCTATAAGATTTAGCATCTAGTCTAGATTAGCATCCAAGATGGCACATTATAAAGGCTATAGAGTTAGCCATTTTTGCAGACCTTAAGAAAGTCTTGGATGGTATCCAATAGAGCCACTTGATGGGAGGTGAAAAAAATGGATACACAGGGGCAAACAATCTTCCATGATTTTGAGCTATATGGTGTGGGGAGATTGTCTCAAAAGCAGAGTATCTAGATGTAATAAGTGCAGAATACTCATATACAGAGAGAGAAGAGTGTCGAGATTCAGAGGGAGCAAGATAATCAGGTCCAAAGGGAGAAATATGCTCCCACATAGAGGGAGTAACTGAAACACAACCTATTGATCATAAAGAATACTTTGTACAAACTCAAGCAGGCACCCAGGACATGGAATGATAGAATAGATGTGTACTTGATAAGCTTGGACATCACCAAGAATGGTGTGGATTCCAACCTTTAATACAAGGTTCGTGATGGTGACCATTTGTTCTTGGTGTTGTATGATTGATGATTTGTTTCTTTACGGAAACATAGAATCTCAGTGTCAAGCGCAAGAGGGAGTTGGCCTTTGAGTCCGAGATTATTGGGATTGGAGGTGTGACGAGATCTTCCTCAAGCAGAGGGACTAAACAATTGAGATATTGCAAGATACCACATGGTGGAATGTAATTCCACAACCACACCTATGGTGACAGATATGGAGAAGCTAAGTGATTCCGCTTCAAACTCAAATCTAATGGATCCCACTATGATGACAAATATGAAGAAGCCAAGTGATTCCACTTCAAATTCAGATTTGGTCTACTTGGTTAACACTAGACCATATATTTGCTTTGCAGTAAACACCTTAAGCTAGTTCATGGTTGAACCAAGACATGTACATTGGGTGGAAGCAAAGCATGTGCTAAGGTACCTACATGGTACATCTGGATATGATCTAAGAGATGTCTAAAGTGGTGAAGTGAAGCTGCAAAATATATACAAATTATGACTAAGAGGACTGCAGTGGATAGAGAAATCATCTTGAGGTATTGCTTCAACTTTGATCAATTGATATCCTATATTAGTAGGAATCATGCTTTTGTGGCACTTAGTACAACAAAAGTAGAGTGAATTGCAGCCAATATCATAGGTCTGTTTGATTTGGAGATCAAATATCACTTCATCCTAGACATGGTGCAGAAGGGACTAGTGAAGCTCCAATACATATCCACAGATGAATAGATAGCCAATTTTATCACATCCTTTGTCCAAGGAAAAGTTTGTATACTTTAGGGACAAGCTTGATGTGATGGAAAAATCCTCTCCAAGTGAGAGGGAGCGTTGATGGATGTGTAACATCGTGATGATCTTACAGATGAGTGGCAGACATTCATATGAGGGATGAATGGCCCAGACACAGTGGTGATCTTACAGATGAGTGGAAGACATTCATATGAGGGATGAATGGCCCAGACACAGTGGTGATCTTACAGATGAGCGACAGACATTCATATGAGAGATGAATGGCACAGACACCATGATGGTCTTACAGATGAGCAGGAATACATTCATATGATATGAGTGGCTTAGACATCATGATGATTTAATAGATGAATGGCATACATTCACAAGAGGTGAATGGCCTAGATACCAAGGTATTGAGCACATATGCAGTTTCAATACAGACATAGTAGTACAGATACAACTGCAGTACAAACATAGTATAGATGCAATTGCAGTACAGATACACTATAGATCGAATATAGATGCAGGTGCAGTATAGGTATCATACAGATGTAGAGCAATACAGATGTTGTATTGAAGGACATTATCACCAAGTATGCGGCTTGGCGTGACGTAGAATGTATCCCTCGCTAAGAGGGAGTGTTGACGTTCTCCATGGTTCCAACATCAAGAAAAAATTCTGTAGATCATTCCCCTAGATGGGTTCACAACCCAGGTAGAGGATGGCCATGTTGTATCCCTATTGACTATGTGTCTTTAGGGTTAGATGCTTAGCCTCATCCAATCATGTGGATTGGAGTGGTAGTAGGCTAGAGGTCACATTGCGTACTCTATGTGGGAGTGCTCAGTAGCGGGAGTGATCTATTATTATAGAGTTATATGACTTGTCTATGTTACAAGGAGATCTTATCTCTTTGTATATTAGAAAAAGTCTAATCTAATGTTGAATTTTGACAATTGTCTCTAAGAAGTGTCCTGTACTTCTTAGAGTATGGTAAAATCAACATTAGAGATCTAGTGAATAATTTGATCCGCAATTGACGAGACATCAACAAGGAGAACCTTTCTATGATGAAGAAATAACCAATGAATCAAGAAAATCCATTGAAGAAGTCCTAGAGAAAGTGGAAGGAAAGAAAGAGCACAACTACCCAAACAAAAGGGGTAAATTGACCCTAGAAGAAAAAAGTACAAGTTGGCCTCAAGAGTGAAAATTAAGTTAACTGAAGAATATAAATAGAAGTGTTCTCACACTTCATTTGTCACATTTCAAGAAATCTCATCTCTCTCAATTGGTGTGCACTTCTCGAGGAGGGCAAGTGAAGATCACTAGAGGTAATTTTGGGGTTATCTTATCATCTCTACAAGTTCACTACCCTTGCTACGGTTTCTTTTGGAATAAGGGAACACTCTTGTGCTAGGGATTAATATTCATGATTGGTATTGTTCTTGTATTGGATTAATTTCTTCTGAGAAAAGTTTGTTGGGTTTTCTCCCGTTTGGGTTTCCCAGGATAAATCTTTGTGTCTCTTGTGCATGGTTATCTTTTAGTGATCCTTGTTTTATTTTCCACTGCAAATGAATGATGTTATAATTGTGGGATGGAATGAATGATAAATTAAAAGTTGAAAGAGATGAAAATTATACTGCTAAGTTAAAATTCAACATGAAATAGCCTCAAGGGATTTCAAAATCCAGATCCGGATACTAAATCTGGTATCCAAACATTCCTATTCTTATGTTCCTTTGGGCAGGACTGAAAATCCTTTGTTGACATGATGATCATATAAGGAATTACTTGGGTAGGAATACACTTCTCATAGAAAATGCGCATGTTTCGAGACTAGCATATCGAGTATGTAAATTGGCCAGGAAATGATTTATAGTTCTTAATTGTAGCATTCATCCACCAATCCTTGCAACACATGTCAACATAAGACTTATTCCAACTCAAATTTTCTTCCAAAACTAAATTAAATCTTTCCATACTTCCTTAGTATACCTGCAATCAATGAAAGGTGTGGAATCAAATCTACTTCCCAAGCAGATAGGATACACCTATTTGGTCCTATCCAGCCCTGTTTCAATCCATTATTCCAAGTCGAGTCTTTATTTGACAGGACGAGCCATAAGAGTATCTTCGCTTTGAGAGGGCTTGAATGTTTCCAAAGGACCCCCCATCGCCATACCTTTTCTCCTTGAAAGTCTTCATCTACTAATACCACATAACCCAATTTTGGAGTATAATTTCCTAAGGAATAATTCTTTGACCAGCACAAATTTTCCTCTTCTCTTGACAAATTTATAGCTTCATGAGCCATATTCTTTAGGAATGAATCCCATTCGTTATCCCAAGAACCTTCTAGGCCCAGATCCTCCACAATCAACCATTTCTGTTTTCCATTCTCTATTGCACCAGGGATACTTACATCTCTTAGTGAAAAAAAATGCCTAAGGAGTGCAGTCTATGTATCAACCCTTTAGACAACCTATAGATCCTTCAACTCTCGGCCAAGGATCTTCCCCAATTTTTACTTTTTTTTCATCTCCTATTTTCCACACCACCTGTAATGTCCCCATTCAAATAAGTGCATAGTAAGACAATCCCATCAATCCTACTAGTTTCCTAGGTTGGATGGGCACATGTGGGATGGTAATAAGGAAACTAATAAATGATATTTAGACATTAGAAGGGTTCAAGAATTTAATAAATATGATGAATAAATAAATTCAAGAGAAATTCTAGGTGGCAAGTGGTTTTGGAGACATATGGAGGTGGTGGGACCCACACTAGCTTGATTTTTCAATGACACATGGCAACTCTCTCTTGCCAATTCGAATTCATGGGAAGGTGAACACTCTTGGGTGAGTTGGTAAGTCATAACACATGGCATTGAGCATATTAGGTCGAAATGGGAAGGAATAGTAACCTCCATGGGAGAGGAAGAGTCAAATTGGAGACTAGTGGACACATGGGCTAGATTCCCTAGTTTTATGACAACAATAATGAAGCATCTATGACATTTTATGACAAAATTCAGACCTGAATTCTTACACCTGACCATTATGACATGTAAGCCCCAAAAATAGGCTCAAGAAGGCGCTCATGGAGTTGGAGGAATCTAAAGAGACTCAAATTCGAATTTGGGAGAAGATGGAAGGTTGGAACTAGGAGACAAGTGGCAAATGAGGAATATTTTCTAAATGGAAAATTATTGAATCTATTGAGAGGATTTCGACCCCTTGAAGGCTAATGTTGGTTATAAAATGTAGAAATCAAGTATGAGAATGGCTTTTGATGATTTGATAAAAATTGCATTTGTGAAGAGAGAGCTAGTGGATGACTAGTTTCTTGCCTTAGCCAATTTCGAGGGTGAAAGATTCCCATCCAAGTTGGTGTTTGGAGAGGCCACTCAGGTCTTTCATGGTTCTTTAATGGAGTTTGTATTTGCAGGTAGCAGCTACAGGAAGTTTCATGGTTTGGTTTAGTGCAGCACTTTCTCTCCACCGTTTCCAGTTTTGAAGGCATATTCGTGCTCCTTGAGGGAGGGCGTTTTTGGTGAGCTATTGTACTCTTTGGGGGAGCTTATAGTGCCCCATTTATTTTGTAATATGAATTAAATACTCTTTTATTCATCTCCAAAAAGTTTCAGGTCGAAATTCCAAGTAGAAATGTATAAATCTCATTTTTAATGGAAGAACAATGCCATTTCCCCACTACCTTGTTGTGAGCCAATGTATTGATGATGATTTCGAATGTATGGATTATTATCTGATATATTTGTGATAAATATATTTCCATGGATGTATTCTACAAGTTTCATGTACTGTACTTGAGCATTTGAAGCATTTTTACTCAGTTTAGTTGTATTGGGAGGTGAAATAGTGCCATTTCCCCAAGGGTCGAATTGGGGGTTTTTGATGTTGAATGTGAGAGAGTTAGAACAGTATTAAAAATCAATTAATGGTGCATATGAGACCTTAATCACATAATTAACACATTATATACCTCTGTTCATAAATTTGTGGGAGTTTGGAGGCATTTGGAAGGCCATTTGCAGTGTTACCCGAGGGGGATTTGATGCACAAATTACTAGTCAAAATTACATATATTGATCAGAATACAAATCAAGTTTGCAGCAGTATTTGGAGGGCCATAAAACATCCCTGAACCTTATATTCAAGTCTAAATACCATTCATACACTCCTACAGAATATTTGGGAGCATTTGGGTTGATTTGGAGGTCAAAACAGTAAAACTAGTCAAAGGTCGAAATTGGGAAAAAAAGTGGAAAATTGGGCATTTTAATAAAATTTGAAAAATGGATATTACAAGTGGTATCAGAGCATGGTCTTGGAACCTGATGGTATTAACAAGAATCCAAACAAATAAAACACCACCCTTTGAATCAGTAGTTGAAGAAGTTTTGGTTGAAGAAGAGATAGTAGCAGAAAAAGAGTTCTTTTCTAAAACAATGGGTAGAGAGGAGGAGGAAAAATTAAGACATAAGGAGGAATTTATTGAAGCCTTAAAACCATGTTTTGAAGGACTTACCATGGTTATGCTAGATATGAATAAACAAATGATGAAAGGTTTCGAATTGTTGGGTAGCCAACTTTCAGGCAAAGGGATGATAGGAGATAATAGTGGTTCACACTCAGGGGAAAAGATGAAAGGGAATGAGCATATTTTCTCAAGTACAAGACCTCATAATAGACCTGATGAATTTCAAAGCACACAAAGGCATACTGCACCTAAATTTCTCACACCCAAAGAAGAACCCAATCTTGAATTGGATTACAAGAAACTAGTAAATGATTGGAATGATTTGAATGAAGAGTGTAAAAGAGGTGTACCACTCAGTGACTACATTGATGCTATGCAAAAGATTAAAATGAAGGGAGACAATAGGAGTCCATTCCAAAACAAAGAATTGAATAGTGCTATTGGAAAAATGTCACTTCCTACTTTTGATGGTTCTTCTCAAAATTCTGCTAACACTTGGGTGCAAAAATTGGATGTATATTTTCAGCTGAATCCTATGTTGGAAGAGGATGCATTAAAAATGGCCATTTTGCATTTGGAAGGAGATGCCAATGAATGGTGGTTTCATGGGATGAAAACCTTGGGTCATAATCAGGTTAAAACATATGGAGAATTTGTTTGACAGGGTACTAGAAAGATTTGAACAAAAAGATCCAGAATTGCCTTTCAAAGAACTAGCTCAATTGAAGCAAACTGGGTCCCCTACCGAATATATGTTGGACTTTCAAAAATTATCAGTCAAGGTGGCTGATGTATCTATGGGAAGATTAGTATTTCTGTTCACTGAAGGTTTGGCTGAACCCTTAAGAGGTTTGGTCAAAGCCCACAAGCCAACTACATTAAAAGATGCAATGAGCTTGACTAGGGATCTCCAAAATGTGCTTCCTAGAACGAGATTTCCTCCTAAGCCTAGCTATAAATTTGAAAAGAAACCTTGGCAAAGGGATGGATATGATAAGAAACCTTGGCAAAGAGAGTCATTTGAGAGGAATAAAAAAGAGGGACTAAACAGGGATGAACTTAGAAAAAAGAAACTATGCTTCACATGCTTCCAACCATGGACACCAGGGCACAAATGTACCAAAGGAAAGGCTCAATACATAGAAGTATTTTCTGATAATGAGGGGTATGATGGGGGCATGGATGAAGATGGACATATTTCAGATCAAGAAGAGGCATATGAGACAGCAGTAGAAGAGGAAAGACAAGAAGAAAATCAGCCTTCACCGGACAAAGCAAGAATGGCAGTGCTTTCAGCAGTACCTCGCTATCATACTATCCGATGCAAAGGTGTGGTACAAGGACAAAGAACTTCAGTTTTGGTAGATGGAGGATCCACTCATAACTTAATTGATGCAGAGATGGTAGAGAAAAGAAAGATACCTATTGAACTATTTGATGGCTTCACAGTTGTCATTCCCGGTCACAACACAATGCAATGCAAAACATGGGTTCCAAAGCTGCAAGTCACCGTAGGTAACTATACTTTTGTTGATAGTTTTTATGTGGTTGATGTTGCTGATACTAATGTGGTTTTGGGAGTGCAATGGTTGTATTCAATAGGAGAGCATACAGTAAATTATCAAATTCCCGAAATGAAATTCCAAGATTCAAAAGGAGTACAAAGAGTTGTGAGAGGGCAACACACTTATCCAAATCAAGTAGTGACTTGCAATAGCATGAGATCTATATTGAGGCATGGGGATATAGAATGGGCTGCTGAATGTCATATTACATCTCCCAAGCCAACTATAAATATTGTCAAACACCCAAAGGAGATAGAGAGACTTTTGCAAAAATATGAAAAGGTTTTTAGAGACCTTCCACATGGTAGGCCACCAGATAGGGGGGTTGAGCACAGTATTGTTTTGGAGGAGGGTACTTCACCCATTCAAATACCACCTTATAGAAATCCTAAAAGGTTTAGAGATGAGATTGAAAAAGCTATCCAAGAACTCCTAGAGTTGGGGCTCATTAGACCAAGCTCTAGCCCTTATGCTTCTTCAGTAGTGCTAGTGAAGAAAAAAGATGGAACATTGAGAATGTGCATAGATTTCAGAGCCTTGAACAAAAAGACTATCAAGAATAGGTATCCTATTCCTAGGATTGATGAGATCATGGATGAGCTACATGGGGCCAAATACTTCTCAAAAATTGACCTTAGATCAGGGTATCACCAAATTCGAATGAAAGATGAAGATGTGCAAAAGACCGCTTTTCGATGTCATTTTGGCCACTTTGAATTTCTTGTCATGCCTTTTGGGTTAACTAATGCTCTAGCCACCTTTCAAGCATGTATGAATATGATATTTTGCAAGCAACTAAGAAGGTTTGTTTTGGTTTTCTTTGATGATATTCTCATTTACAGTAAAACATGGGAAGAGCATTTGCAACAGTTAGAGATTGTGTTGAAAATCTTGCAAGAAGAGTCCTTATTTGCTAAATTATCAAAATGTGAGTTTGGGATGAAAGAACTACTGTATCTTGGGCACATTATTGGGCAAGAAGGAGTGAAGGTACACATGGAAAAAATCAGGGCTATCTTGGAATGGCCATCACCAAAAAATATTACCGAATTGAGAGGCTTTATTGGCATATGCACCTACTACAGAAAATTTGTGAAAGGGTTCTCCAAGTTGACTTCTCCACTCACTGATTTGAATAAGAAGGATGCTTTCAAGTGGGATGAAGAGGCTGAAAAAGAATTCCAAAAAATGAAAGAGGTAATGAGTAGTTGTCCCATACTTGCACTTCCTGATTTTACTAAACCTTTTGTTGTGGAATGTGATGCTTCAGGTGGAGGAATAGGGGCTGTCCTAAAGCAAGGCCAACACCCCATAGCCTTTGAGAGCAGAAAGTTGCAGCCTCATGAAAAAATTTACTCCATCTATGATAAAGAAATGCTGGCCATTATGCATGCATTGGCCAAATTCAGACAATACTTGGTGGGCAGCAAGTTTGTGGTGAAAACTGACCATAATAGTCTAAGACACTTTCTCACCCAAAAGGATCTAAATGAAAGGCAACAAAAGTGGGTAAGCAAGATTCAAGCTTATGATTTTTATATTGAATATGTCAAAGGAAAGAATAATATAGTAGCATATGCTTTGTCAAGAAGGCCTTCCTTTTCTCTCATGGATATTGCCAAGGATTGGAAAAACATGTTACTAGTTGAATATGCCAAAGACAAATTTGCTTGTGATGTGTTGGATGGAATCAAAGGGGATGATAATTATAGGATTTTGAATGGGATGATATATTATAAGGGAAGAATTTATTTAGTTCATAACTCCAAGCTCAAGTACCGAATTTTGCAAGAAGCACATGATTCCCCACTAGCGGGCCATCCGGGGATCTTCAAAACTTATAGACAGTTGAGGCAAAGATTTTTTTGGAAGGGGCTGAAGGAAGATGTTCAGAAGTATGTGAATGAATGTAAAGCATGTCAACAAAACAAATCAGAACTTACATGTCCAGCCGGCCTATTACAACCATTTCCCATTCCGGAGCAAAAATGGGACAGTATTTCCATGGATTTCATCACCGGATTGCCTAAATCCTTAGGTAAGGATTGCATCTATGTGGTAGTTGATAGGTTGAAAAAATTTGATCATTTCTTTGCTGTTACATCATCTTTTAGTGCTGCACAAGTGGCTGATATTTTTTTCAAAGAAATCTTCAGATTGCATGGGCTCCCCAAGAGCATTGTCAGTGATAGAGATAGTAGATTCATGGGTGCTTTTTGGCAAGAACTTTTTAGATTGGTAGGCACTCAATTGACTCCAAGTACCAGCTATCATCCACAAACTGATGGAAAAACAGAGAGGGTAAACCAATGGTTGGAAGGATACCTAAGAAACTATGTGGGAGGGCAGCAAAAAGCATGGGCAAAATGGCTACACTTGGGTGAGTTTTGCTACAACACCACTTATCATATGTCAATAGGAATGTCTCCTTTCAAAGCATTATATGGTTATGATGCACTTACATTTGCTGACATTATATTTGGTGATAGTAGAGCCCCAAAGGCTAAAGATTGGGTGGAAGAGAGCCAAGAAATTTTAAAGCTCTTGAAAGACAATTTGCAGGTTGCTCAAAATCAACAAAAACAATATGCTGATAGACATAGAGAAGAGAGAACCTTTCAAGTCAATGATTTAGTATATTTAAGGTTGCAGCCCTATAAACAAACATCTCTCAAAAAGAATGGAGCAGAAAAATTAAAACCAAGGTACTATGGGCCATACAAGGTCGCGCGAAAGGTTGGAGAAGTAGCATATGAACTAGAACTTCCGGAAGGGAGTAAAATCCACAATGTATTTCATGTTTCTTGTCTTAAGAAAGCTCTTGGTCAGAAATCATCACTTCAGAAATACTTCCTCCTTTGGATGATGAAGGTCAGCTCACACTTGTTCCGGAAAAGATTTTGAAGACACGGGAAAGAAGGTTGAGGAGTAGAATCATCAAAGAATATTTAGTGCAATGGAAGGACTTACCAAATGAAGATGCCACATGGGAAGAGGAGAAGATTTTGCAGCATCCAAATTTGAAATTGCTTGAGGACAAGCAATCTTGGGTGGGGAGGACTGTAATGTCCCCATTCAAATAAGTGCATAGTAAGACAATCCCATCAATCCTACTAGTTTCCTAGGTTGGATGGGCACATGTGGGATGGTAATAAGGAAACTAATAAATGATATTTAGACATTAGAAGGGTTCAAGAATTTAATAAATATGATGAATAAATAAATTCAAGAGAAATTCTAGGTGGCAAGTGGTTTTGGAGACATATGGAGGTGGTGGGACCCACACTAGCTTGATTTTTCAATGACACATGGCAGCTCTCTCTTGCCAATTCGAATTCATGGGAAGGTGAACACTCTTGGGTGAGTTGGTAAGTCATAACACATGGCATTGAGCATATTAGGTCGAAATGGGAAGGAATAGTAACCTCCATGGGAAAGGAAGAGTCAAATTGGAGACTAGTGGACACATGGGCTAGATTCCCTAGTTTTATGACAACAATAATGAAGCATCTATGACATTTTATGAAAAAATTCAGACCTGACTTCTTACACCTGACCATTATGACATGTCAGCCCCAAAAATAGGCTCAAGAAGGCGCTCATGGAGTTGGAGGAATCTAAAGAGACTCAAATTCGAATTTGGGAGAAGATGGAAGGTTGGAACTAGGAGACAAGTGGCAAATGAGGAATATTTTCTAAATGGAAAATTATTGAATCTATTGAGAGGATTTAGACCCCTTGAAGGCTAATGTTGGTTATAAAATGTAGAAATCAAGTATGAGAATGGATTTTGATGATTTGATAAAAATTGCATTTGTGAAGAGAGAGCTAGTGGATGACTAGTTTCTTGCCTTAGCCAATTTCGAGGGTGAAAGATTCCCATCCAAGTTGGTGTTTGGAGAGGCCACTCAGGTATTTCATGGTGCTTTAATGGAGTTTGTATTTGCAGGTAGCAGCTACAGGAAGTTTCATGGTTTGGTTTAGTGCAGCACTTTCTCTCCACCGTTTCCAGTTTTGAAGGCATATTCGTGCTCCTTGAGGGAGGGCGTTTTTGGTGAGCTATTGTACTCTTTGGGGGAGCTTCTAATGCCCCATTTCTTTTGTAATATGAATTAAATACTCTTTTCTTCATCTCCAAAAAGTTTCAGGTCAAAATTCCAAGTAGAAATGTATAAATCTCATTTTTAATGGAAGAACAATGCCATTTCCCCACTACCTTGTTGTGAGCCAATGTATTTATGATGATTTCGAATGTATGGATGATTATATGATATATTTGTGATAAATATATTGCCATGGATGTCTTCTACAAGTTTCATGTACTGTACTTGAGCATTTGAAGCATTTTTACTCAGTTTAGTTGTATTGGGAGGTGAAATAGTGCCATTTCCCCAAGGGTCGAATTGGGGGTTTTCGCTGTTGAATGTGAGAGAGTTAGAACAGTATTAAAAATCAATTAATGGTGCATATGAGACCTTAATCACATACTTAACACATTATATACCTCTGTTCATAAATTTGTGGGAGTTTGGAGGCATTTGGAAGGCCATTTGCAGTGTTACCCGAGGGGGATTTGATGCACAAATTACTAGTCAAAATTACATATATTGATCAGAATACAAATCAAGTTTGCAGCAGTATTTGGAGGGCCATAAAACATCCCTGAACCTTATATTCAAGTCTAAATACCATTAATACACTCCTACAGAATATTTGGGAGCATTTGGGTTGATTTGGAGGTCAAAACAGTAAAACTAGTCAAAGGTCGAAATTGGGAAAAAAAGTGGAAAATTGGGCATTTTAATAAAATTTGAAAAAGGGATATTACACCACCCAATCGCTAATCAAAGGAAAAAATTGATGTTTAGTGATTTTTTTTAATAAAGCTAGATTTAGATCCTTCTATTAGTAAAAAATAAACAATACATTAAGCTCATACGTGTCTGCATGTCAGGAAACTGGACCCTTCTTTGTTGATCATAACATATTTCCAAAAAAAGACTACATTCTTCCTTGAGGGGAAGCCAAAATGTAAAACAAAGTTTGAGTTGACAAAATATCAAAAATAAAATAAAATAAAGATTGTTCAATTTTGTGCCTACCAAACACTACTAAATGTGTTCTATCATGATAAACCATAAGTGGACAACCTATTATAGAAACTAGAAACCAAATAAAAAGCCTATGGAGTGTCCTCATTAGTAACATGAATAAACTGGGATTCCTTTGATTGAGCCAATTGTGGTTGCCAAGATTTGGGAACCATTTTGAAGACCATTCAAGTGGTTGTTTTGGTCAGCAAATTAAGTTTGGCTTCAAAACTAGACATAGATCTGATCATGGGACAATTTTTTGGTTCAAATGATCCATTTGAGCTTGCATCCGATGATATTGAATAAGGATTTCCTACTTCTCTTCCTATCCATCCATCATGGCTCTACCTATTAGAGTATTGACATTCCTATACAAGAGGATAATTTTTTTGTGCTTGGTTTCTTGAGCACACGAAGTGTTGGCATCCTTAAACTAGGTCTAAATATCCTCACGTTCTTCCTCTACTTTCAGGGTGTGTTGCTCTGAATTCACCCAATCCTCTTCCTGTTTGATTTATTTTCCTAATTTCTTCTGAGATGTGATGGTGGTAACAAGCTTCGGCTTCCTCCACTCCACCTTGGAAACGGGGCATGTGCCAGTAACCTTGATTCCTCTTACCAACCTCCTGACAATAAGTTCCCACCGTTTGTGGAGATACTACCACAATTGCCTACTTTCCTATTGTATTCATGTTTGCATCTGGAAACCACCCTACTGCCTCTTCCTACTTATGGTAAATTCCTTGTCTCCTTGAACTATCTTGATGTTTGGAGGTTTGTTTCTGGCAATCCAGGACCTCTGCAGAGAACTATGCTCTAACCCTTCCTCTCCCTGCATGCACCAAACAAGCTAAAGGGAAATAACCACAAATGAACCATTGGTTGGATCCACATGCATAATTAAATGTATATTGTGAGCTAGAAATGACCTCGACATGATTCCCAAAAGTTGCTCATCCTGCTTGAGGTAATTTCAGTACTCACCAGTCATGATAATCCGAGCATAGTGTCCCATGCGAGTTGATTTGGTTTCCTTCCATGCAGTCTAATGATTCTCCATACAGTAGCCACCATTACTTCGGTTTATCCTTCTTGCATTGATAATCCAAGGTGGGATGTCTAGTATACTCGGGGGAACTTTTCTCTCCGGAGTACAAACATTATTATGCATGGGAATGGGGAGGGGATTGACCAACAACCGACCATGTGCCCTAAAGCATGCTAGGTTCCTGGCACCCATCTTGATGCACCTCCTCTTCTATGATCTAACAATTGGTTGGATGCTTGACGTGGGGATGGGGATCCTGGATATTATCCAAACACCCAACTCGAGGGTATGTTTAGTGATTATTAACATAATAAAATATTAATTATTTTTTAATAAATGATTAAGGTGAATACCAATGTAAGTTTTTTTTTTTTTAAATACAAGTCAGTGCTAAGTCAATTAAAAACCAATTGAGATATTTCCAGATATGTATAAGTTGAATCAATAGGACTTTTATCGCCTTTGCATGGTAATTTTTTAATCATTTGTTTTCTTTTTTCAAAATAATTTATATTTTGACTTAAGAAAAACATAAAAGAAATACAAATTATTTTTATAATTAAAATAAAAGGAATGTAAGAGGTGTTTTGCAAGTGGTTTAAGAAAGATGACAAACAACCATGTGAATCCTTAGCTCTTTGGAAAGGTCTATTTTCAACCAAAGACTTGAGTATAAAGGACACCATAGTATTAAGGGATTCAATGATGTCTATTTGTCACATGGTTTCCAATTCCCCGCCCCATGATTTGGATCTCAACAAGATCATTTCATGAGCACAAGGATATAAGCAAAACTTTGATTCACTGGAGTTTTATCACATTTCCAAGAGTTTGAACTTTGTTGTGGATGAATGAGCCAACAAAAACGATCAAATATATTATGGAAAAGTGGAAAAGGGGGGTGTTTGGGCTATTGTAAGCTACACTAATGTTTCATACCCTCAAATAAATCCATGATCACATTTATTAGTCTAGACAAGTGGTGATACCATATCTAGGTGCAAGGTTGTATTAATGAGTATCAATCGAATCATGCTCCTCATTTGGTTTCTCGCAGGCTTATGGTTATGAATCCTTTGGTGATGGCATAGATGGTGTGTTTGGGTTTAACCTCACCCATCAACATTCCAGTCTTGGTATGGCATTCCTATTTTTGCAATTTTGGGGAGGTTTCTCTATATTAGGGATGAAGCTATTTCTTCGACATTTAAGGTGCTTAGTTTGGGGGTTTCTATGGTTTGTGTATAGTTTATTTAACATCATATGTAGTAAACACTTTTTTGTCTTAGGTCCATTGTATCTCTATTTTCTATTTTGAAAATTGGGAAGTTACTTTCTCTAGTGGGATTTATAAGGCACCCTCATCATGACATATCCTTTGTTCTCTATTTGTCTCTACAATTATATGTACCCAAGTTATTGATTTTTTATCCCTAACTTAGGGGAATATATTGGACATCCTTAGGCTTTGTCATCACAAAACAGTTCTTGGTTTAGTTGGCATAGAAATAAAGGGAGCGGTCCTTTGGGAAAGAGTATCTTAAAGGATGGTCTCTTATCATAACCATTCTAAAATATGTGCTCATCATGAACATTCAAATATTAGAAAGGAAATAGGAAGATGTGAAATAAGAATTGGTTGGGATGAGGTTGTTGTTATTTATGACCTGGATAGAAATCATGTAAGTCCTTTCTCTTGGGGTTTAGGAAAAATGACAAATAAATAAGATAAATCCCTAGCTCTTTTTCAATGCCTATTTTTGACAAACAACTTGAGTATAAAGGATATCATAGTATTAGGGGATTCAATGATGGTTACTCTACATATGGTTGTCAATTCCCTCCTGCACAGTCTAGACCTCAATGTGATCATTTCATGAGCACAAGGATAGAAGCTCAACTTCACTTCACTGAAGTTCTTTCACATCCCTAGGAGTTTGAACTTTTATGCGAATGAATGAGCCAATAGAGATTGTCCAATATCTTATGTAAAAGTGGAAAAAGGAGGGTGTTTGGGATATTCTAATCTACCCAATTTTTCATAAACCTAAATAAATCCATGATCATATTTATTAGTATACACAAGTGGTGATCCCATATCTAGATGCACAAGTTGTATTAATGAGTATCAATCAGATCATGCTCTTCATTTGGTTCCTGATAGGCTTGGAGTTATGAATCCTTTAGCGATGGGATGGATGGGTGTGTTTATGTTTAACCTCACCCATCGATATTCCAGTCTTGGCATGGTATTTGTTTCCTTGGGAATTGGGAGGTTTATCTATATTATGGATGAGGCTATTCCTTCAACATTTATGGGCTTAGTCTGAGGGTTTCTATGGTTTGTGCATAAGTTATTTAACATCATATGTAGGAAACTCTTTCTGTCTCGGGCCCGTTGTATCTCTATTTGTTATTTTGAAAATTGGGTAGGTATTTTCTCTAGTAGGATTTATAAAGCACCCTTACCATGACATATCATTTGTTCTATGTTTGTCTCTACATTTACAGGTACTCAAGTTATTACTTTAATGGTCTTGGATTGGGGGGGGACATAAATAAAGGGAGCGATCCTTTGGGAAAGAGTATTTGAAAGGATGGCCTCTTCTCATAACCATTTTAACATATATGCTCATTGTGAACATGTTGACACCTGAAAATGTCCTTGCATCGACAGTAAGGGTTCTCCTCGGTAGAAAATTGCAATTAGACCTTAAACTGTTTGGAATAGAGAACCCATCCAGATTTTGGCCTAGTTACCATTCATTGGTTTTGGGTTTCATCGGTTGCGACCCAGTCCACCATTTAGGGTTTTAATTTAAGGGGAATGAAATGCAATATGTATTAATTTAAGATGAAATCCTACACTATCATTCGCATTCATGATTTTTATTTCCATACTTGTGACACTTACAACACTCAACATCTAAATTCAAAGGTCCAAAGGAGTTGAAATTTTCTTTCAGAATTCCAAATGGCCTCCTGGTGTCATTCTTTCTTGTTTCACAGTAAACAAAGTTTTTTTTAACACTCTTCTTTGCATAGGATTTGTAATCTACCACCTTATGACCAAAATTATTACATCAATAGAAATTTCCAAAGAAAAGCGTTTGATACCTTGTAGAGGGAGTTCTTCTAGAATGTGCAGTGTGTTAGAAAAACAGGATCGCAGAGCAATAACAATAAACAGAAATGGAAATATAATCACATACACATTACAAGAGAGACACAGATATATCGTGGTTCACCCAACTTGGGATACATCCACACTGAAGTTGCCAGTCCTTATTATTATTTCGTCCAGCAAAGTGAAGGGATACAACCTGCAGCACAACCACTGCACTTCCTCTTCACTGTCTCACAGTCTCTCTTTCGATCTCAGAGATATTTTAGAATGCATAAAACCTAGTACATCAACCCTAGCCGTATTACAATGTCTTTCTTTTATAGTGTAAATACAATGGGAAAATACCACGGGATACCCAAAACCATGGGACCGTAAAACAACCCCAAAAATTTCCTTCGGGGGCGCTAGCCCCCAGACCCCCCAGCCAAGGGGGATGGTCCCCCCTGGAATCCGGTGGGAGGGCGATGCCCCCCCACAGCCCCCCGCTGGGGTGATTGTACAGTCCACCTACATATCATATAAAACTGGGGTACAAACACGGCTGAATAATAATGTCTCTGAATCTGGAGATCAGGCTCCACAACCAACAATCTCCCACTTGGAGACTGATCACAGCAACTCCACCGATGCTGCACTTGCTGGACTTGGACTTGGAAAATTTATCCTCTTCACCTTAATGCTAGAAGGCTAACTGAAACCGAGCAGGAACTCAGTTTCTCTCTGGTCACTACCTTTGTGAACATGTCTGCAGGATTTTGGCTAGTATGTATCTTTTCCAGCTTCAACAGTTCATCTTCCAGAACAGAGCATATGAAATGGTACTTGAGATGTATATGTTTAGTCCTGGAATGGAATGCTAAGTTCTTTGCAAGATGAATGGCACTCTGGCTATCACTATACAACCTGCTATCCTTCTACTTCTTACCCAATTCCTCCATAAACCTATGCAACCAAATCATCTCTTTACTAGCCTCTGTAATGGCAACATACTTTGCTTCAGTTGTTGAAAGTGCAACAACCTTCTGCAATTTCGAAATCCAACTTACTGTTGTTCCACCTACAGTAAACAAATACCCTATGGTGCTCCTCCCGCTCTCCTTATCACCTTCCATATATGCATCAACATATCCCTGTAGAACAATGTCTGAACCTCCAAAACATAATGCATGAGTGGTAGTACCTCTCATACACCTGAGAATCCACTGTACTACCTTCCAATGTTCTTTACCTGGATTATTCATATATCTGCTCACAACTCCCACTTCATGTGCAATATACGGTCTTGTGCATACCATGGAATACATCAAGATGCCAACTGCTGATGAATAGGGAATCTTGGACATTTAATCTATATCTTCATATGTCTTGGGACACATTTCCTTAGTTTGAAATGGTTGGCCAAAGGTGTACTAATTAGTCTTTCATTCTGCATTCTGAACCTCTCCAACACCTTTTGTATGTACTCACCCTGAGACAATGTCAATTTGCGATTTTTTCTGTCTCTTGTTATTCTCATACCAAGGATTTGCTTCACAATACCCAAATCCTTCATCGCAAATGAATTAGCTAACTTCCTTTTGAGCACATTTATATCCTGCATGTTAGACCCTGCAACAAGCATGTCATCCACATACAATAACAAGATAATATATCTTTCATTGTCTAGCTTCTTGAAATAAACACAGTGGTCAGAATGACATCTACTATAACCTTGTTCTGTCATAAACCTGTCAAATTTTAAATACCACTGCCTTAGAGCTTGCTTCAAGCCATACAAACTCTTTTTCAACCTGCATACCAATTGCTCCTTACCTTTGACCTCATACCCTTGTGGCTGCTTCATATATATCTCTTCCTCCAAATCCCCATGGAGAAAGGCTGTTTTTACATCTAACTGTTCAAGATGCAAATATTCTACCAACACTAGACTTAAAATAGTCCTAATGGAAGTCATCTTAACAAAAGGAGAAAATATTTCATCAAAATCTATACCTTTCTTCTGTGCAAACCCCTTTACAACAAGTCTAGCCTTGTACCGCTTCTTACCTCCTTCTTCTTCCTTCAACCTGTAAATCCATTTGTTCTGCAATGCTCTTTTACCAGCAGACAACTGAACCAAATCCCAAGTCTGGTTTCCAACCAATGAGTCCATCTCCTCATTCATGCCTTGCTCCCACTTCTTTCTAGTTTCCACCTGCATTGATTCTTCATAACATTCTGGTTCACCAGCATCAATCATCAACAAATAATACATTGAAGGAGAGTATCGTTCAGGGAGTCTACTTAACCTGGTAGATCTTCTTGCAGTTGTAGAAGTTTCAGGTACTTGCTGTTGTTCTTGATTTTCTGGCACCTTTGGAACTTCATTTTCTTGAATTTCATCAAGTACTGTGTACTCTGTGTTTTCCTTTTCCTGTTTCTTTTCCTGCAACTGATCTTTATACATGACCTTTTCATTGAATATCACATCTCTAATCATGATGATTTTGTTATTTTCATAATCCCATAAGCAATAACCAAATTCATCAACCCTATATCCAATAAAGGTACATTTCTTGGATTTAGCTTCAAGCTTTGTTCTATTATCTTTATCAATATGGAAAAATGCTTCACAACCAAACGTTCTCAGAAATGAGTAGTTTCCCTTTTTATCTGTCCATGCCTCATCTGGAATACCACCATCCAAAGCACTTGAAGGTCCTCTGTTTATTAAATAAACAATAGTATTTACAGCATCCGCCCAAAACTGTAAGGGAAACCCTGCATGCAATCTCATACACCTTGCACGCTCCACGATCGTTCTGTTCATCCTTTCAGACACACCATTTTCTTGTGGTGTTCTTGGGACTGTCTTCTCTCTACGAATCCCATGATATGAATAGTAACTATCAAACTCCTTTCCGCGGTACTCACCTCCATTGTCAAACCTGAGACACTTTAACCTTTTTCCTGTCTCATTCTCAACCAAAGCTTTCCACTTCTTAAAAGTAGCAAACACATCATATTTCTGTCTAATGCAATAAACCCAAGTTTTCCTAGTTGCTGTTAGGATATTCCTATACTCCATCCTAGTCCTACTAGCTTTCCAGTCATTTTCATTTCAGTCATGCATGCAAAATTAGGGTTTGCATGCATTCTAGGTCATTAGTCCCAGCACCTAGTCCTCAGCAAACTAGCCCCCGGAGCTTCTTTCAGATCATTTCTAGGCCTCCCAGTGACTAATGCGCCCTCCTTTGCTCCACTGCATGACAAGGGCGCCTTCTTCACCTACCAGTCTAGTTATATTCAGTTATATTGAGTTATCTTCAGTTATTTCCTTGATTTAAGGATTAACTGACTCTTTACTGAGTTTATCACTCTGTTGGACCTCCAGTGAGACTAGATTGACCATTCTGACTCCAGTTAGAACCTATGGCGCCCTCCAATGAGCCTCCTTCACTATATTAGTGCTTCCATGTGCCAGTTACACCAACCACATTCAGTTAGACTTAGTTTGACTCCCGGTTGATCATTACTTGTGCATTGATGACTTCACTGATGAGAAGGTGGACTCCTAGTTAGGCATTGATGACTCTCCACTGATTATGGATCTGTGCATGAAGGCCAATTTGAATTCCTCCTAGTCAATTGGAATCCTCATACTCAGCATTATATATTTACCAGTTTATTATTCTGTTAATTGTAACATGTGTAATTATTCTGCCTCAATCAGGGTTTCTTTGGATCTAAGTTCTATTGCTTGTCTCTTCTTCTATTATTCCTAAATTCTTTCATTGTGAGGTTTACATCATCTCTTTGGATCTTATGTGTGAAATTTCACATGGTATCAGAGCCTTGAGAGTATATTCTACCTCCATTCTTGAGAGTTTTTTGCAGGTATTTTTGAAGTTCCAGCAGCAGATTCAGCAGCCTTCTATTTGCACTTGTTCAAGCAGTCAAGATGAGCAATTCGAATGCTTCTTCTTCTATACTTCTCACTCCTTTCAATTATTTTGAATGGAAGAGGAAGATGATAATACTCTTGCAATCAAGAGGGTTTACTAGAATAGTTGAGGAAAAAGATGCCATACCACATCAAGCTGAAAAGAGAATCAAGGACCTAAACAAAATGGATGAATCCTTTGGATTCATATGCCTTCATATATCTGATGATCTATTGTTTCATACTGATGGATTGAAGTCTCCAAATGATTTATGGATAAAATTGAGGAGTCTTTTTGGAAAACAAGACGAACTGAGAGGCTACATTCTTGAGAATGAATTGGTTGCCCTTCAACCTAGCAATTTCGAGAGCATCCAAGATTTCTTCTCCAAATTTCAGAATTTGGTTTTGCATTGCAAGCAATGTGGCATCACTAAAAGTGATGATCAATTGATACTCTCTATATTGAGCAAACTTGGATCTCAATTTTCTGTCTTTGTATCTACCTTTCATTCTATTTGAATGTCCATCCCTGGAAGGAAGTTTCCCAGCTTAAGTGACTTCATTGAAGCTCTCACTCAAGAAGAGAACAAACTGTTTCAAATGGGTGCCATCAAAACCTCCAGAGATCTAGCTCTTTTAGCTGGTGAATCAAGTGGAGCGAATGCAAAAGGGGGACAAAAAGGCAAAGGAAAGAAAACTTCAAGATCCAAGAATGACAAACAAAAGAGACCAAATTGTACCTACTGCAACAGAGGAAACCATCCTGAGCATGCCTGCATGCATAAGAAGACTGATCTTCTAAACAAGCTTCTTGAACAAAACCAAATTGTTGTTCCAAAAGAAGCAAAGATGTCTGATTCTGGAAGTGGATCTGATGATTGTCATGCATTGATGGCTGGTTTTTCAAAGACAAAAGCTCTCCTCATAGATTCTGGAGCTTCCAACCACATGATGGCACAAGAAGAATCCTTCTCCTCTTTGGATCTCCAAGATGGGCCTACCATTCACATGGGAGACAACTCTCAGATTTCTGCCAAAGGTTTGGGTACAGTTCATATGGAGCATGGTAAGTTCAAAAATGTCTTATTTGTTCCTTCTCTTACAGCTAATTTGTTGTCAGTATATCAAATGACTCATACAAGATCTCCAAAACAAGTAATTTTTGGTCCAAACACAGTAGAGATTACAGAAATCTCCACTGGAAAGGTTATAGCGAATGGGATTGCAAATCTGCCTCAAAAGCATATGAGTTCTCACACTTCTCTCCAACTATTCCTTCAGATTCTAATGAAGATCACAGTGACTTCTCTTCCAGTGACTCCTATTCTAGTGAAGAAGAAGATCAAGATTTTGATGTTGATATCATGGTTCAAGAATATTTAGAACCAACACCTATTCTCAATCCAGATTCAAGAGAAATATGTTCTCACATAGTCCTTGCTACTACTGAGAACACAATTGATGATTTATTTGCTTACAGAACTACTAGACTTCAGCAGCATGGTAACCTTGCATTATGCCATCCATCTCTCCATAAGAGATGGAACATGATGATGGGATTCTCTCTTCCATCTTTTGGGAAGACTACTCATGTTCCATTCACTCCAGATACATAAAAAGTTCCTGAAAGACTTGCTTCATCCTCCACACAGTGGGAGACCTTCCTACATGGGATCAGCTTGCCAAGTCTTTTACAAAAGTTTTCACTGATGAAAGCTTCTTTCTTTTCTGCATGATGGTTCTTTGAGTTATTTACTATTATTTTGAGGGGGGGTATTTTTCCCATGAGGTTTTTCCCCATTTTCTCAGTTTATGGACAGTTATGTATTTTATTATCATTTCATTTATTGTATGGGTGACCTTTGGTCCTAGTTACCAGGGCCCAGGATGGATTAAGGGGGGGTGTTAGGATGTTCCTATACTCCATCCTAGTCCTACTAGCTTTCCAGTCATTTTCATTTTCAGTCATGCATGCAAAATTAGGGTTTGCATGCAATTAGGGTTTGCATGCATTTTGCATGCATTCTAGGTCATCAGTCCTAGCACCTAGTCCTCAACAAACTAGCCCCCGAAGCTTCTTTCAGATCATTTCTAGGCCTCCCAGTGACTAATGCGCCCTCCTTTGCTCCGCTGCATGACAAGGGCGCCTTCTTCACCTACCAGTCCAGTTATATTCAGTTATATTGAGTTATCTTCAGTTATTTCCTTGATTTAAGGATTAACTAACTCTTTACTAAGTTTATCACTCTGTTGGACCTCCAGTGAGACTAGATTGACCATTCTGACTCCAGTTAGAACCTATGGCGCCCTCCAATGAGCCTCCTTCACTATATTAGTGCTTCCATGTGCCAGTTACACCAACCACATTCAGTTAGACTTAGTTTGACTCCCGGTTGATCATTACTTGTGCATTGATGACTTCACTGATGAGAAGGTGGACTCCTAGTTAGGCATTGATGACTCTCCACTAATTATGGATTTGTGCATGAAGGCCAATTCGAATTCCTCCTAGTGAATTTGAATCCTCATACTCAACATTGTATATTTATCAGTTCATTATTTTGTTAATTGTAACATGTGTAATTATTCTGCCTCAATCAAAGTTTCTTTGGATCTAAGTTCTATTGCTTGTCTCTTCTTCTATTATTCCTAAATTCTTTCATTGTGAGGTTTACATCATCTCTTTGGATCTTATGTGGGCAATTTCACAGTTGCATCATCAATAAATGTAACATAATAATGAGAGCCACCAAGATATTGTACTTGAGCTGGTCCCCATACATCTGTATGCACAAGCTCTAACTTTTCATTCTTCTTCTGTTTCCCAACTCTGAGAAATCTAACTCTCTTCTGTTTTCCATAAACATAGTTCTCACAGAATTCCAAACTTACCTGCTTCAAATCTGGTAGCAACTTCCTTGAGTGGAGAATCTGCATCCCCTTCTCACTCATGTGGCCAAGCCTATGATGCCACAATGCTGTATCTATTCCTGTGGAAGATAAAGAGATAGAATGGTTAGTATTATGAGGACATAAATACAACATACCTACCCTGTCTCCTTTTGCTATCACCATTGATCCTTTAGTGATCTTCCACCACTTTTCTCCAAATGTTGATAGACAACCGCCATCTCCCAACTGCCCCGTTGAGATCAGATTTCTTTTCATAGCAGGAATATGCCTTACATCTTTCAACAGTCAATCAGTTCCATTCTTAAATTTTATCCATACCTTACCCATTCCAACAATTTTACATGGCTCATCATCACCCAATAAAACATGTCCAAAATCGCCTGGAACATAATCATGAAAGTATTTCCTATGGGTTGTAGCATGACATGAAGCCCCTGAATCTACTACCCAATAATCACTAGTATTATCTAATGCAAGAATTAAAGCACAGACACTCAAGAAGACCCTTAAATTAATGAGGCCAGCATTGGCGGGAAATCCAAATCTCAGACATTGCCGTTCCTTTTAACTTTTGAAATCTTCAATCACAATGTGCACAATTATCTGGTAGATTCTAGAGCATATTCGAATGTCATGCCACTATCGATCTGTAAAAATATCAACGGTCAACCAATTCCATCTCCTGCCCATATTATTCAGTTAGATAGGATTGTTGTCAAAGTTATCGGGGAAATGAAAGATATCCTCATTAGGTTGTCAGCAGATTCTAGATTTTGTCAGTTCATTGATACAATGGTAGTTGACATTCCCAAAGCCTATGGTTTGATCCTAAGTAGGGACTGGTCCACAAAGTTGAATGGTTACTTTGCAACTGATTGGTCCCATTTGTGGTTGCCATATCAAAATAGACAGAATCGGATCAAGGTTCTGAGAGAACCACACATGAAGCAAAATGTAACTCAACTAGAAGGAAATAATGAAGCTGTAGCCTTCTCATCCTCAGTTTTGGGAAATTATTTCTTAGAAATTGATCTGGGTAATTATCAGTCTGAAACTATTAGCCATGAATCATATGAACAATCCGATCTCCTTCACTTTTCTCGGACTGATGATATTGACTATAATATGGTTAGTTTAGTCACTGACTTAGATCATGAAGATACTAACTTAGTTGAATCAAATGATTTTTTTTGGAAATTATACTTTGATGGTTCTAAAAATTTGGAAGGATCCGGAGCCGGTTGTGTTCTGATGGATTCGAAAAGAAACAAGTATTTTTTGTCCTGTAGGTTAGAATTTGATTGTACTAACAACACTGCTGAATATGAAGCTTTAGTCCATGGATTAAAGAAAGCCATCGATTTAAATGTTAAGTACCTAAAGGTGTTTGGCGACTCGGAAATAGTGGTGAGACAGGTAAGAGATACCATTCACTGTCTTTCACCTCATTTGAAGAGTTATCAGGCTGAGGTATGGGATTTAATTATGCATTTTGATGCTTTCAATATAAAGTCTATTCCTAGACTTCAAAATTCTGCAGCTGATTTATTAGCAACATCCGCTTCCATATTGGTGCCAACTAATAACAAGTGCTCAATTGAATTGATTTTCAGGCCTTCTGTCCCTGACAATATCACAAACTTCAGATATTTCGATGATGACGAACAGATTATCAGTTTTCTAACGAACGAAGACATATTCCAAGAAGCTATGATAGATGAAGAAGAACACAATTCTGATTTACAAAAGAAAAATACAACTAAAGGCAATTTCATCCCCAAAGGGGTAAGGTCGCTTGAAATGCTATTTGATCTTCAGAGCAAGTTAAAAATGCCATCAAATACCAAGACCAATAGCTCATCAATGCAGCATGAATTAGTTAATCTGGGCACCAACACTGAACTAAAGTTTGTTAACCTTGGAAAATGTTGTTCACCGGGAGAAAGAGATAAGTTCATCAAGCTGTTTCGACAATATAATGATGTTTTTGCATGGACTTATGAAGATCTGAAAACATATGACATCCGCATTATTCAGCATGTCATACCAATGAAAGCAGGTGCCAAGCCATTTCAACAGCAATTAAGAAGGAAGCATCCTACTCTTGAACCTATGATTCAAAAGGAATTGAAGAAGTTACTGGATGCTAAAATAATCTTTAAAGTCCGGCATTCTTAGTGGGTTGCTAACCTAGTTCCCGTGAGAAAGAAGTTATGATAGATAAGACTATGTATTGACTTCAGAAATTTAAACAGAGCTTCAGATAAAGATAACTATCCCGTCCCTTCAATGGAACAAATTCTCTAGATGGTGTTAGGATCTGAACTATTCTCCCTTCTTGATGGCTTCTCTAGTTACAATCAAGTATTGGTAGCTAAACAAGACCGTCTTAAGACTACTTTTCACACTAAGTGGGGAATGTTCGCATACTGAAGAATGCCATTTGGCCTAATAAATGCAGGAGCTATGTTCCAACGAGCAATGGACATTGCCTTCCGAGGATTGGGAGGTGAATATGTTGTTGTCTATCTAGATGATGTGACCATTTATTCGAAGAAGAGAGAAGACCATGTTGTTCATTTGAAGCATATTTTTTATCGTTGCCAAAAATATGGTATCTCTTTAAATCCCAAGAAGAGTGTGTTCGTTGTTCCCGATGGTAAACTGCTGGGCCATATCATTTCCAAAAGAGGAGTATCAATAGATCAAGAGAGAGTACAAGCTATCAATAAAATTCCAATGCCTCATAACAAGAAATCCATGCAGTCGTTTATGGGCACTATCAATTTTGTCCGAAGGTTTGTTCTAGAGTTCGCTCAAATTGTTAAACCTTTGCAGCAAATGGTCAAGCAAAGCATACAGTTCAAGTGGGAAGACTTAGAAAATGATGCATTCAGAGACATTAAGGCAGCCATAGCTAAAGCTCCTTCCTTAAGAAGCCCATATTTTGATAAAGATTTTATCTTGTATACCTTTGCTTCGGATGACTCACTTGTAGCGGTGCTCACGCAAAAGGTAGAGTTAGGAGACGAATATCCAATCTCGTTTATGAGCACTGGTCTACAAGGTGCTGAACTGAACTATCCTATGGTCGACAAACATGTGTATGCTGTCTTCAAAGTGGTCAAACAGTTCAGACCATATATTCTTAAGAACAGAACTAAAGTTATAGTTCATCAACCAGAGGTTAGATCCCTTTTCGTTCAAAAAGAATTGGGAGAAAGAAGGGGAAACTAGGTCACAGCTCTTCAAAAATATGATTTAGATTTCAAACCAGCCACCATCATTAAGGGACAAGGCCTGTGTAAATTGCTTATAGAGCATCCAATTGATGAAGAGCAACATTGGAAGAATGAAGCCGAACTGAATTCAGTTGAGGTATGTCCCATTTTCACAGCTCCTAAATCATGGTATAGAGATCTAGTGCATTATTTGCAGCAAGGATATCTACCAGAACATTGGAGTTCTAAGCAAAGAAGGGCACTCCGTTTGAAATCGACAGCTTATCAAATCATTGATGGAATACTTTTCAGAAAAAATTACGATGGAATTTTTCTCAGATGTCTAGAAAAGGAAGATGCAAGTAAAGCTGTCAAAGAATTACATGATGGCCCTACTGGTGGACATTATTCAAGAGAGACAACAGCTCACAAAATACTCAGAGCTGGATATTATTGGCCCACTTTATTTTGAGACACCCATGCGTATGCACGGAACTGTGATATATGCCAAAGAAGTGCTGGGAAATTATCTAAGGCAGTAGGACCTTTGCAGCCGGTTATGATCTCAGAACCTTTCGAACAATGGGGTATAGATTTCATTGGAGAGATAAATCCAAATTCTTCTCTTCAACATCGATACATCCTCACAGCCACCGACTACTTCACCAGATGGACGGAGGCTATCCCATTACGCAAGATCAACAAAGATGCAGTCATCAGTTTCTTGAAAGAGAACATCATAACCAGGTTTGGGGTTCCAATTTCCCTAGTATTTGATAATGCCACCTATTTCTTGTCTTTTAAAATAAATGAATTTGATTGTGAATGAGGAATTAAACTGCATTATTTATCCAATTATTACCCTCAAGCAAATGGATTGGCTGAGTCTTCAAACAAAAATCTCATCCGAATTCTCAAGAAGATTGTGATAGAAAATCAGCAAAGTTGGCATATAGCTCTCCCAAACGCCTTATGGGCAGATAGGGTGACTCCAAAGAATGCATTAGGGGTTTCCCCTTACACTCTCGTCTATGGCAAGGAAGCTATTCTTCCTCCCAATATCTTGCTTCCATCTTTACAGTTGTCCCAAGCCTCTCGAGAGTCTTGTTAGGAACCCATGTCTTTACTTTGTTAGTATGTTGTTGTTGGATGCATATGCTTTGTAAGACGTCCCGTAGTATTTGTTGATCAATAGTTTGTGTTATTGTTGTTGGCTCATATGCTTTGTAAGTCGCTCGTAGTATTGTTGATCTATAGTTTGTAGTGGCCCATGGTTTTGACCCATAGTATTGGCGCCTAGACTTAGTATATAAGTGTGTGTTGAGACCTATGAAGGCACCGTGAAGTTATTTGTATTGAGCTTGCTCATAGGAGGTTGCCCCCTCGAAGTGGCCTGTGATCAATATAAAATTGATTCTGAGTTCTGTCATTTCTGCTATTTCGCATATTCGTATTAATTAATTGTTGCAGGCGCATCACATCTGGTATCAGAGCACTTTCTTGGGCTCGCTGGGTGAAATTTTTGCCAAAGTTTTTTCGCATCTGCTTGCAGGTTCGGATTTGGGAATAACCCCTATCTGCTTAACTGTGGGAAGTACTTGGGCATAAGCCCTAAAACTCATTGTGAGGAGTACCACAGGAACCCCGAAGTAGCTGGCCCATTGAGAGGACCTGCCAGCGAAAAGGGCAACGACCCCTACCTGATTGACTAGTTCCCACCCATGAGGTAAACCAAGAGCTTTCGTTTGTGGCAAAGAAGTTATCAGTTTTACCTGAGCCGTGGAGTGAGGGGTACTGCCCCAATACACAAGCCGTCAGACAACATTGGTGGCCGAGTGAAACCCCTGAACTGTTAGGAAGCCGCACATACCTGGGTCCATATCTACTTTCAGCTGAACTATTGTCGATCACTACTGCGTCGTTTCAGATCCATTTTGCAAGCCGTTCCAGATCCAGCCATTTTCAATCCATTCGGCGCTGTTCCAGATCCCTCGTTTTCACTCTGTTTCCCTTGAAATTTTTGGGGAACCCCTGTCATCCCATTCTTCATATTTCATTCCTGAGGACCCTATCCTCAATTCCCCTTCCCAAAGCCTGAAAGCCCACATTTGTCTATTTTTAGGGTTTGCCATAACTTTCTCAGATTTCACCCAATCACCTTCAAATTTTACCACAGAGTTCCTTTCTGAATTCTGCTTCATCGTCCCCCTCTCCCAAATTTTCCCATTCTTTCACCCCGCTTCTGAAATCCTCATTTTTGCTTCCCTGTCTAGTCAACAGTGTCCAACACCTAGTCAAAACCCAATTACCCTTCATATTTTTTCCCAAGTCCATATTTTCCCTTACTGAAGCAGTTTCTGTTTTTGTTTTCCTACCCAGTCAAAAAAAAAAAACTCCTGGTTATGGTTGTCACCCGTGCAGGAGAAAAAACCATGGAAGAAGCACTTGCAGCCATCCAAGCCAAACTCCAGGATCTGGATGAAAAATTTCTTGGCCTCCATCTTGAACATTCAGCTATGAACAACAAACGACAGTCCGAGTCTTCATCAGACAATGGGTTCTCTTCTTCCAGCAATTTCTGTGGTCCGAAGCTTGATTTTCCTCGCTTCAATGGTACTGATCCAACTGGATGGATCTATCGTGCAGAATAGTATTTCAGTCTGCATAATACTTTTGATGTCAACAAAGTTCCACTGGCATCCTTTCACTTGGAACAGGAAGATCTTCAATGGTACTGTTGGTACATCAAGGCTCATCCAGAGCCCAAATGGACAGACTTTTGCCAGCTCCTTTTGCAACGATTTGGTCCTAGTGCTTTTGATGACTTCACCAGAGCCCTCACTAAACTTCGCCAAATTGGCACTGTGAGAGAGTATCAAACCGAATTTGAGAACCTAGCCAACCACACCGAAGGATTGTCTGATGACTTTTACCGGATTTGTTTTATCAGTGGTCTAAAGGATGCCATCCGCTCTGAGGTCAAAATGTTATGTCCCACCACAATGATGGAAGCCCTACGGTTGGCTAAGTTGGCAGAAGACAAGATTGCAGCCCAACAATGCTCCAAGCCCACTTTTGTTCCCTTCCGAAATATGGGTTCTTAGTGACCACCTATACCGCAGGCTCCTCGACCGACTCCTATCAAGCGTTTGTCTGAAACAGAGATGCAAGCACGCATAGAAAAGGGGCTTTTCTATAATTGTGATGAGAAATTCACTCAGGGACATAGATGTGTTCAGCAAAATCTCTATCTCTTGGATGTGGAGTCTCCGCTTGCCTCTGAAATTGGTGACGAATATCCAGAAACACTGGATGCTCCGGTCGACATTCAGGAACCGCCTATTGACCTTCCGTGTCAGGATGACCAGCCAGAGATATCTCTCCATGCTTTAGCTGGAATCACCACCCCCCAAACAATGTGGGTCATGGGTTACTTCAAGAAGCTTCCTCTTACAATACTCATTGATTCTGGTAGCACTCATAATTTCATTGACCCTCGGATCGCCAAACAAGCTGATTGTTTTATCCATCCTTGCTCCAACTTTGAAGTCATGGTTGCCAATGGGGGCACCTTACCTTGCAAAGGGAAGTGTCGAAATGTGTGTATCTCTATGGGAGATTATACATTGCGCTCTGACATGTTTGCCTTGCCCTTAGGCGGATGTGATGTGGTTTTGGGCACTCAATGGCTACGCACACTTGGCCCTATCCTATGGGATTTTGCTAAACTTTGGATGCAATTTTCCCTCAATGGACAAAACACACATTGACAGGATTACAACCAGGTTCTCTCAGCATCATCAGTTCACATCGCATGGAAAAACTCCTCAAGAAGAATTCACATGGTGTCATCGCTCAGATCCATTCCATTCAGATGCAACCATCAACGGTCTCCACTACTCCTTTGGATCTACAACAAATTCTGGATCGATATACAGGTGTCTTTGCTGAACCAGTGGGATTTCCACCTTCCAGGCCAAAAGACCATCGTATTCAGCTCCTTCCTGGTAGCGTTCCTCCCAACATCAGGCCCTATCGCTACCCATTTCACCAAAAAACAGAGATTGAAATGCTCGTTCGGGACTAGAAAGGTATTATTCACCCAAGCACTAGTTCCTTTTCTTCTCCAGTTATTCTTGTCCGCAAAAAAGATGGGTCATGGCACCTCTGCATTGACTTCCGAGCACTTAATCACCTCACCATCAAGGATAAGTTTCCAATTCCTGTTGTTGATGAGCTTCTTGATGAGCTTCATGGGGCTCACTTTTTCTCCAAGTTGGATCTTCGTTCTGGGTATCATCAAATTTGGGTTCATGAGGATGATATCTCTAAAACAGCTTTTTGCACACATGATGGCCATTATGAATTTTTGGTCATGCCCTTTTTCCTCACTAATGCTCCTTCCACATTCCTGGCCTTAATGAATAAAATATTTCGACCCTACTTGCAAAAATTCATTCTGGTATTCTTTGATGATATCCTCATCTACAGTAAAACATGGGATGAACATCTCCAACATCTGGATCTTGTCATGCAACTTTTCTCTGAACATCATCTCCACGCCAAGCAGTCCAACGCTTGACCAACAACCCTTCTGCTGTACCACATTACTCTTGGGATGGTGCTTCTCTGAGATACAAGGGTCGTCTGGTGCTTCCCCAGAGCACAGATCTTCAACAGGCTGTCTTCTATGAACTCCATGCTTCTCCATCGGCAAGGAACTCTGGGTTCCTCAAAACGTATGAACGAGCACGACGTAACTTCTTTTGGCAGGGCATGAAAAGGACAATTCAACAGATGGTGGCCGAATGTGATACCTGCCAGCGCAATAAGGGTGAAACAACACTCCTTCCAGGATTGCTTGAACCCTTGCCCATACCTACATGGATTTGGACAGATATTTCTATGGATTTCATTGAAGGGCTCCCTAAATCTGGCGGGAAGACAATGATTCTCGTTGTGGTTGATCGCCTCTCCAAATATAGTCATTTTTGTGCTCTCAGCCATCCCTATACAGCCTCCTCCGTCGCTCAAATTTTCCTGGACCAGATCTTTCATCTTCATGGCATCCCTTCTTCCATTGTCTCGAATCGTGATGCGACTTTCACCAGTCATTTTTGGACAAAAATATTTCGCCACACTGGCACCAAACTGAAGATGAGTTCAGGGTATCACCCACAAACAGATGGTCAGACTAAAATCATCAATAAATGCTTGGAAACTTATCTTCGTTGCTTCACCTCAGAACAACAACATCAGTGGGCAAAGTGGCTCCCTCTCGCTGAATGGTGGTACAATACCTCTTACCACACTGCCTCTAAAATGACCCCAAATGAAGCAGTCTATGGTCAGGCACCTCCAGCTCTTCTTCCATACACCCCCACCAGTTCACCAGTTTAGGAAGTTGACACGGTCCTTCGAAACCGCAATCAGATTCTTCACATTTTGTAGGACAATCTTCACATGGCAAGAAATCGCATGAAGCAACAAGCTGATCAACACTGTTCTGAGCGCACTTTTCAAGTCGCTGATATGGTTTTTCTTCATCTCCAGCCATACAAACAATCCTCCTTGAAACTCAAAGGGTGTCATAAGCTCACTCCAAAGTTCTATGGGCCATATCGGATTCTTCAGAATATTGGGTCCGTTGCTTATAAATTGGAACTTCCTCCTTCTTCCCGCATTCATCCAGTCTTTCATGTCTCTTGTCTAAAGAAAGTTCTTGGCACCAACATCAGTGGACAAACGATTTTACCCGAACTAGATAATGAAGGATCCATCCTTTTGGAGCCAGAGGCCATCCTCAATCGGCGTACGCGTCAGCTTCGCTCTCGCTCTATCACAGAGGTCTTAATTCAGTGGCACGGAATGCAACCAGAGGATGCTACATGGGAACCACTCCTTCAGATTCAACAACAGTTTCCACATCTAAAGCTTTGAGGACAAAGCTTTTTTTAAGGGGGAGGGGATGTTAGAAACCCATGTCTTTACTTTGTTAGTATGTTGTTGTTGGATGCATATGCTTTGTAAGTCGTCCCGTAGTATTTGTTGATCAATAGTTTGTGTTATTGTTGTTGGCGCATATGCTTTGTAAGTCGCCCATAGTATTGTTGATCTATAGTTTGTAGTGGCCCATGGTTTTGACCCATAGTATTGGTGCCTAGACTTAGTATATAAGTGTGTGTTGAGACCTATGAAGTTATTTGTATTGAGCTTTCTCATAGGAGGTTGCCCCCTCGAAGTGGCCTGTGATCAATATAAAAGTGATTTTGAGTTCTATCATTTCTGCTATTTCGCATATTCGTATTAATTAATTGTTACAGGTGCATCACAGGTCTGGTAGTCAAGTCTTAAAATCTAGGATCAATACTTTGCTTCAACTTGAAGAAGCCTGTCAGAAAGCTAAAGACCAGTTTCATCAACACCAAGATATAGTCAAAAGATGGTTCGATAAAAGGAAATATGGTAAAAGAAGTTTTGAAGTAGGGGCTTTAGTCCTGAAATGGGACCATAATCATGAGGGAAAGGGGATGCACACAAAATTCCAACACTTATGGATAGGCCCTTACCAAATTTCTGCAAAGCTCGACCCATCCACTTACAAGCTAACAAACCTCCAGGGAGAGGAAGTAAGCCTTCCTCTCAATGGCCTCGCCTTGAAACAATACTTTGCATAGTCTCAATGAGACTTTCTGTACATAAATAAAGATTTTCTTTTATTTTACTTTAGTATTTGTTTTCTGTGCTTTAGCTAGATTGCCTTTTCCTCTTAGCCTTTGAACTTTTTGTACAAATTTGTCTTCCTGAGTTGCCTGCAATTGGGCCTCTCGTGAAGGAAGATCTCACAAGAAATCGCACAACTCGTGAAGCTAGAAATGTATCCTCGAAAGAAAGTTTACCCATGCATTTTGGCTTTGCTAATCGTTCTCCAAAATGAAGAGATCATGTTCTATTGGTTACACTAACCCTTGTTTAAATAGCAGAGATCTATGATTATATTTACCACTATCTTCGGGCTCCATCCACCATCACACTTAAAATCATCTCAAGAAGATCACTGTGGTTGGACCCATGAAAAGGTAGCACATCTCAAAGGCATATGGTATTGAAATGACTCCATGCTGCAAATCTAGACCCAAAAGGGCTTATAATCAAGGTTCTGTTTTCCAGAAATTCTCGCCTCAATCAAAGCATCGCTGAGATAAAAGAAAAGCATACAGGTCTAGGAAGATGTCCAAAGACTCAGCTCAAGCTAGGATCCTCTCCGTCTGTGAGGCTTGATAAAAAAATAAAATTTCTCACTGACACAAAAGAACATCATGGATTGAGGAGCCAAAATCAAAGATCGTATTTTAAAGAAAATATTTCTGGAAGGCTCAAACAACAAAGCTGTCAAATTTATGAACATCCAAATGGATGCAGGAGGCATGGGAATGAGGAACAAGAGCAATGGTGTCTATGAGATGTTGTTGCAAATCTTGTGGAGTCCAATAGTAGTGGTCATCTGAAAGATGAATCTTTTAAAATGAACCCCATATGTTGGCCCTTGGAAAGTTTTAAAGATGTCTTCATCGAAGCTCCCTTCTCCCAATGACCAATGGATAAAGTGACCTCTTTCTTTGCTGAGATTTGAATGCTTAAGCCGACTGCTGCACATAAAGTGAACAGCTTTTAAAAGGAATTCTTCTAATAAATGAGATAGTTTTCAGAGATCTGTGTTCGCCAGCGATTTGCCAATTGTTGTTGCTGCAACATCCTTCCCCAAACTTTTAAAGATATTTGGGGCCCCTTCTTTCAACGCTTTTGTAACAAGTTTTTTTACTTCATCTTTCGGGTTTTTTCTCTAACTAGGCAGAATTCCATCACCTGTTTCCAAAAGAGTTTTTCTAAGGAAAAGTCATTCTTTTCCTTCAGCGCAGATTTTGGTCTTGACTCACCCGCTGTAGTGCAGGTTTTAGCCTTAAGTCCTCTGCTGCTTTGACATGCCTCTAACCATGAGTTCCTCGCTCAGCGCAAACTCTAATCACAAGTCCTCCGTCTAACGCGTACCTTGGCTCTAACTCATCCGCCCTTTTGACAAATCCCAAGTCTTTTATCTGGCGCACTTTTTTAACAATAAGCCAACCACAGTTAGCTCAAGAGATAACTTTTCTCGGTCGTCGAAGGCACAAGAATTATCATTATCTTTCCCACCTAGGAGTTGCGCTTCATCTTCTTGGAAGAATTAAAAGTTGGTGTGTTCCTCCCCAGCGCAGACCATATGATAGAGTCGACGCCACAAGCGCAGTAGATGTGTTTATCCTTCCCATTTGCAAATCTGCATTTTATCTTTCACGATAACTCATGTTTGGCGCAGTTTTATGAGCGCAACCTTAATGCCGGGATCACAAATGATTACGCTCCCCGCTTGGCGTGAAAGTTAAATCGGTGCTGAGCGCGAAAAGATCTCCTTGATCTGTGTGCACCAACGGAGTCGGTAGGGCCTTCAATGAGGCCATGTGCCACTCTTAATGACAAATTGCTTGCGCCCCGTGCTCATAACAACGCCAACTTTAGACGTACGTGAGCATTTAATTCTCCCCCTATTTAACGCATGCAACAGTGTTTTGGGTTTTGTTTATTCATTTGCATTCAGGACTCACAATTCGCGTCGAAGTTCGAGACTGCCATTCGCTGCAAATGGTTGAGGTCTCGGAACACTCGCCATTACTGACAGGTAGGCTCTTTCCCAATCCTGCTCTTGGATTAGTAGGTTAAAAAATCACCCACGCACAGATTGAGTAGCTCAACGTCCTTCATTTTACTCTACATGAAATCTAGAGAGGGCATAGGATAGTCACTGTTCTTTTCCCTATGAGGATACGAGGCCACCACTTTCGGACCAAGGCAGAGACGGTCCTATCTCACAGGCACATAAGTTTTTTCCCTCTGTCGCGTTTTCGGCATCCTTGGTTTTCCTCACAGAGATTTCATTTGCCAAGCGAAACCCACAGTTCCCCACGACCGCATTTGAAAGTTTTTATATGTTTTTCTTGGTTGCATAATAGCTTGTTTCTGTTTAAGCTCTTCTTCCGTGAGTAGAGTCTCCGTTTTCTAAAGTATGAAGTGCTTACCCTGCTCTGACCATAAGGTTGAATCATCCCAGTAGTATCTTAGTGGTCGTAGAGTTTTTCACTCAAAACCCGTAGAAGCCGTAGCATCCCAAGGTCTTATTTGCAAAACAAAACTCCCTGCCAAGCATCTACTGCGCGAAAACCCAATCCTTCTCGTTCCTTGCAGCTAAAGTTTCATCTTGTGAACATCGAAATTCCCTGCTCAACCGAAAGCAATGTTCATTCATTCCTAGGTTGCATAAAATCCACATTACTCGGATGAAGCTACCTTGGGATGTGTTAAAACAACCCATCACGCCCACTTAGAAGCGTGAAACCAATCCTGATCCTTAATCGATAGAGGCCCGCAGCTGCGAGGTTTATCCATCTTCTACGCAATCTCCACTATCAACTGCTTGCACATGAAATGTTTAAACATTGACGCACAGTAAATATCACATGCATAATGTTAAGCGCTAGCACAGAAGTAAGGTTAGGATAGCACATGCAAAAATTGTTTGGGCCAGCGCACGAATGTTTTTAGCTCTGGCGCATGGACAAAATTGGGGTGGTGGCGCGCGAAATACTTTATGCATGAGTGCAGAAAATACACTATCACTTGGCGCACAAATAATCTTAGGCACCGGCGTGCATGAAACGTCTAGGTATTAGCGCATAAAATCCCGCATGTACCCCAATGCACATTAGATCACTAATATTAGCGCACGCAGAATCCCAAGCTCGGCGCAAAGCTCTATTTAGGTGCCAACGCAGAAATCTTCATTAGACTCGCTCAAGCTTGTGTGACAATTCAGGGGATACCTACATGTTGAAAATAAATTGCTCAGTGTCAGAGAAGACCTTGCTCATTGTCCGGATGCCTTTTCTTTGTTTTTAACATGGAATGGCATTGTTAAATTAAGCTTAAGCATGAAATGAAGATAATTATGATTTTTTTTCAGACAGCCTCTATATTGTGAAGATGTTATATTTTAGCTTTGCCATAGAGTGTTGCTAATGCTTGAAGAAGTGGTCTAACTAAGGTCTTTTTGACATTGACTTGCTCACCACAGGATTACCATGCATAGGAAGTCAAGGAAGAAGAAGGCAGCGCAGAAAACAACCTCAGACTAAGAGGTTGAAATTCTATTAGATACTTCTCTCATGACGATGTTGGCTGACACACAAGCTACCACTGGTGTTTCCCCTAGGAGCTCCGCCCCTGAATTTCAATGGGGTGATCTATACAGATTCATCATAGCTCAAGATAGCACATCAGCCTTCATAGAGGATGCTCTAGTGTATGCCAATATCAGAAGGTCCTGTTTGCATAAGGAAACAACTAGGCTAGAACTATTCCCTTGTTCCGAAATTATTGGATGGCTAATTCCTAACATTCGGACCGACACAAATCTCATGAATGATAAAAATGGGTTGATCTTGGCATCTTTCGCTCCCGAGCATGTCACTGTTGCATACAAATTGCCTTCACCCAAGGCTTGTTTAGACGATGACTGGATAACAAAACATCAAATGGACTTACTAGAATCTTCCCGTAAGATGACGATAAATGACAGGCAGATCAAGAGGAGGCAGAACAATGAATATGAAAGCAACCTCCTAAAGACCCCTTACAGACTCATCGCCTTGATGTTGAGTCAGCTCTTTGGCATGCTTAATGGAAATGTGTTTAAGATCGGATGGGTGCCGGTGATGTTTCATATAGCCATGAAAGGAACCATCTTCAACTGGGCTGAAATAATTTCAGATAGCTTGGCCTCATAGTTAACAGCAACCCAAAGAGGACTAACCCAAAAGACAACAGATTTCTTCATGTCTTCATACCTGATTGACTGCCTGTTAAGCAAGCAATCGTTCCCGGACTTGGGTTGGGTTGCTCATGGAAGTCAAATGAAACAACTCTCTTCATAGCTTATCAGTGTACATGGGCAAGTAAATACGCAAACCACTACAAGATGGTTTGCTAGAGGTTTATCATGCCATTGTACCAGCTTATTTTTGTACAAGAACTAGATTGTATGTCGGAGAATGCAATGCCTATCATTGAACAATTCTGGGACTATTATCACAATGCAGAAGGCACATACATCAAGATGAGTGGAGGAACTCGTGAGCCATTTATGTTCCCTTGGTATGTTACAGACTTTGTAATTCACAAGGAGGGTGTGAGACAACTCTTCGGCGCCAGCGCAATAAGTAAGTTCTTAACAGACTGGAGGAAGGGCATGTATCCTCCCATGCCTTTTACCATAGGAGCTTACAGCCTCCCGAGAGAAAGAGACAGGGAAAATTATGCTCAAGGCTTAGAATTTTTCCATTTTGGCTCGGTCCCTTTTAGAAGACATGACCCCAACGGTGCGGTAAGTAAGCATTGTCTTGACCTCAAGATCTCCTTTGAATACGCTCATGCAGTGGACCGAGATGAAGAATTCTTCAGGAGCGCCAGCAACCTAAATAAGTTAGGAAAGCGTTACAATAAGAAAGATATGAAAGATCCAAGCCCCAAACCTGTCGGTTTTATCCAAAGAGAGCGGGAGGCATTAGCCTCACAATCAGGGGATCCATCAGAGGTGGGGTAGGACAGAGTGCTCCAAGAGCAAGCTCTCAAGCAGCAGCAGGACCAAGAAGAAGCAAGAATTCAAGGTGAGCTAGCTGACAAACTTCAACAAGAGGAGATTGCAAGGAAGCAACAGGAGCAAGCCTCTCAGTTGAAACAGCAGGAAGAGGCTTGCAGGA
This sequence comes from Larix kaempferi, assembly GCA_027924585.1. NCBI lineage: Eukaryota > Viridiplantae > Streptophyta > Pinopsida > Pinales > Pinaceae > Larix > Larix kaempferi. Next base: position 56,825 of record BSBM01000462.1, on the reverse strand, counting down.
TCCAGAAGGAAGAATAAGATTGGGTATCCCAAGAGAAAGCTGTTGATGTATATGTAACTTCGGAATGTATTTCACATGTATATGTATATTGTATTCCTATAGAGATGGTATTATTCCTCTATAAAGAAGTGTCGTCATTTATATTGTAAGTGTCGTAACTTATACTTGATGGGTTATTAGACCACCTTGTTTGGGGTTGGCCCTGTATAAGTCATGTGGGTCGAAGGGTTATTAGACCACCCTATTGGGGGTCGGCCCAGTCATCATTATGTTATGTGGTTAAGTTCGAGCCTACATGAGTTAGGTAAAAAGGCAAGTCAAGTCAAGTATAAATAGAGTGCGGGAGGCACTCTATTTTCTCACTCACTTCTCACACATGCACTCAAGGAGGAGTGGCGCACTTATGGAGGAGGAGGATCTGCTGCTAGGTTGTGTCTATCTCTTATGGTTGGTTGTATCATTTCTCTATCTATCTCTGAGGAAGTTATTGGGGTTTTTCACCTTTATGGTTTTCCCCAAGTAAATCTTTGTGTCTCTTGTGTGCTTGCATTATTGTCTCCATGATTGATATGCTGTAGATATGCTGTACATGTTGTTCTCTCAGTTAAGATCCTAGATCATATTGAAGTAAATTCTGAAAATTTAACATGGTATCAGAGCTAGCCTGAAAGAAGGCATGATATGGCATGTATGACACTTGTTGCACTTACGATGCTAGGGCTTGATATAGCAAAAACCAGTCATCGTAGCACTTTCGCTATAAATCCGTTTTGGCGAAGTTTTCGGATCTGAAATTGTGACAGGCCCAAGATAAGATCTCCAGGTATCTTGTATCCAAAGGACAACCTCTAATTCGTTTTACTTTGGGATTTATGATCTGTACAATATAGGGTTTCTGCCTCTTCCAGATCTGAGTCAAAATCAGGTGACCTTGGGAAAAAGGTCATATCTTGGGCTAGGAAGCTCCAAATGAAATTTAGTAAAAATTGACAGGTAGTACATAGTCTGTACTATCTCAGAAAACGTTTTTAGAGGCCTAAGTTGAACCAGTGACACGTGGCACACCGTACAAGTGCGCTCTCCTGTATTATCCCATAAACAGGTCACGTTGCGACATTTGGCATAACTCTCTCTCAGAGAGTCCAATTGAGGTCAGACTTGTCAGGATGGAAAGGTAACAGGCCGAGCTATCTCAAAAAAAAATTTCAGAGGCCGAAGTTAAAACAGTGACACGTGGCACGCCGTACAAGTTCGCTCTCCTGTTTTATCCCAAAACAGGTCACGTCACGACATTTGGCATAACTCTCTCTCAGAGAATCCAATTGAGGTCAGACCTGTCAGGATGGAAAGATAACAGGTCAGGATATCTCAGGAAATGTTTTCAGACCCTGTGGATAAAAAATTTCGGAGTTACACCAGAAACAATCAGGTACATATTTCTGTCAAAACAGAATTATTTTTTGGTACCTTCATTCATGGCTTCCGAAATTTAGGGATTTGAAGAAAGTTGGAATTTTTGTAATCAGAGACCACGGCTGGATGCTACTCATCAAAATAGAAATTTAGAGACCAAGATCAGAATTTTTGGTTGGGCAGAAGGTCGGGCTTGATTAGACCCTAGTTCGGGACTTTGATCAGAAAAGTGGAAAATTAGGGCTTCTGTAAAAATGGGAATTTTTGAAATCTGTGACCACGGCTGGAAGCTCCTCAGAAAAATAGAAGCTTAGAGCTTTGGATCAAACATTTCGATTGGGAAGAAGAGTGGGCTTCATCAAACCCCAGTTCAAGGTCATGTCCAGTGAATCCGGAAGTTTCAAAGGAAAAATTGAGGAGTGAAACTTTGTAGTCTTCAAATTTTGAATATACCAGCTTGATCAGCTCATCAAGACACATATTTCTATCCTGTCAGAAGGTTGAAATTCAAAGTTTGAATTTTTGGGGTTTCTCTGACAAACCCATATCCAGCTCCAGGTCCAGTTCTTGCAAATCAAGTGGATTGGGTTAAATCCCAGAAGAAGATGGATTGATCATCTGCATGAGTGAAGAAGTTCCTGTTTCAGAGGGAGATGAGGCTAAGGCCTTACATAAGAAGATTACAAGCGATCTCAACAGGTATGACTCATCGAGGTATGTTTCGATACTTGTCCATGATTAAGTTTATGGTATGTTTGTCTTCATGTTATTACGGTCAGTACAATTTTGATTTTAGATTTGTCGTATCACCTTAACAAAATTATGAATGCATGATAGAAGATATTCATTGGTTAGGGTGTTGACACTTATGATTGTACTAATGCATTATGGTGTTGTATGAGGTTTATGTTGTCTACTAACATGAAAGGTACACCAAGAAAGACAAATCATGTTCTGGTCCAAGAACATATGATCATGATAACATGAGGACAAAGATTCATCCATTGTCATGGATCTCATAGAAGATCCATTTACGAGGTATGTATAACTTGGTTTTGTAATAGTTAACCTATGAGATATACAGGTTACTAGCACAAGTCATTGAAGAAGAACAAGAAGACATCATGTGAGTATGTTAGACATAAATAGCTAGCATGCTAATCCAGGTATGTTTTTCCTATATCAAGATAGAATCCTACCTTGTGTTAGGATCTTATACTGTTGTTGATAATGATTATTCATGAAGTCATAGGTTTGAATAATCATGGTTGTATGCATATTATGTTTCTTACCTTAATTGATGATATGACTAACCAGAAGAATCATGATGGTATAGGTTTGAATAATCACAGGTTTTATGCATTTTATATATCTTATCTTTATTGATGATTCAACTAATCTGAAGAGTCATATGTTTGAGTAATTACAGGTTTAGACATGTTATGTTTCTTATGATTTGACTAACCATAAGAATCCTACATAAACCTTGAATGCTAATGCTTATTATTTCTGTTTGAAATGATCATGACTATACATGCTTGAGATTATTTTGTTTTAATAGTATACTAATGAATGTATGATTTTATATGAGATCACAAGGATATCACAATCATGATACTAATAAGCATGCATAGGAACCAAGGATGAATGTAAGTTCAAGGACAGGTAATACAGGAAGCAAAGATCAAGAGGGAGTACACTCCAGTGGTTTATGCAAGGAAGCGAAGACTCAGAGGGAGTCCACCCAACGAACAAACAAAGATAAGTATTTGACTTGTCATTTCTTAAATAATACTGTTCAATAAATGTATATACTGATGTTCCTAGAATTAGGTTGTGTATTATGCATATTAGAATAATTGCATTGATTAACAGTATACTCCTAATATGCATGGGTAAGTGGCCTATGGCACTGTACAACATTCCATTGCTACTTATCTAGAATGAAACCTCTTTGCTGACATGTTGGGAGTTGTGCACACTCTTAACAATGTTCTGGTAGAGATTGGAAGGCATCTAGAAAGTTACGGAATATGGATAAATGTTGTATTGAAGCATTGGCTAAGATAATTGCATGACTGTATGGCATATTTATTTATGTGTAAGAATTTGTTCTGAAAACTATGAGATGTTTTCTAATCATGCAATTTAACTTGTTGTGTAGGAAAGATCGTATGCCATCTCCTACAAAAGAAGAACTACAACATTTGTTCCAGCAACAAAGATATATATTGAAGATATTGAAGTTCCCAGGATCTGGGATGAAGAAATGAAATGCCATGATCCGTCGATCATGAAAAATGATGTTTGGGATGTAATCCCAAGACATGAAGGGAATTTTGCTATGACTTCCAAATGGAATTATCAGATCAAGCATGTTGCAGATGGCAACATTGAGAAATATAAAAGTGATGAAATAGAAGATGCACCAGATGGATTTCAAGACAGCATGGTGTAGTCACATATATGTGCAGAACTTGGTATGGTAGGATAGACAGCTTTCTATCCAGTTTGGGCTTTACCAAGAGTAAAGCGGATTCCAACCTTTACTACAAGGTTGAGGAAGGCAATCCAGTGATACTACTTTTGTATGCGGATAACCTGTTTGTTACAGGTGAAGATAGATTGATTGCCGACATGCAGCGGAAGCTTACTACCGAGTTCGAGATGAAGAACTTGGGGATGATGCACTATTTGTTTTTGGCATGGAGGTGTGGCAGAGTGCAGATGGAATCTTCCTTGGACAAGGGAAGTATGCAATAGAGATCCTGAAGAGGTTCGGGATGATGGACTGCAAGGCTATGGCCACACCTATGGCATTGAATCTAAAGCTTCTATGTGATGCTTCATCTGAGCCGGTTGATGTCTTCATGTACCATCAGATGATTGGGTCCTTGATGTACCTGACGAACACGAGATCAGACATTTGCTTTGCTGTGAACACATTGAGCCAGTTCCTGACGGATCCGAGGAGTGTTCACCTGGTTGCTGTAAAGCATGTTCTGAGGTACCTGAAGGGTACAGTGGATTATGGGCTCAGGTATGAGGTGAATCAAAAGTTTAACCTGCAGGGTTATGTTGATTCAAATTGGGTTGGCAGTGCTGCAGATAGGAAGAGCACATCTGGGTGTTGCTTCAGTATGAGTTCAGGTGTGATCTCTTGGTTTAGCAGGAAGCAGTCCTGCGTAGCACTGAGTACAGCTGAGGCAGAGTATGTTGCAGCCTGTTCAGCTAGTTGTGAGGCAGTATGGCTACGAAAGCTACTGTCTGATTTATTTGATCTCCAGCTGGAGGCTACTGGTATCTTCTGTGATAACCAGAGTTGTGTAAAGCTGTCCGAGAACCCAGTGTTTCATGACAGGTCGAAACACATAGAGATCAAATATCACTATATCAGGGATATGGTGCAGAGAGGAGCTGTGAAGCTCCTGTATGTTGCGACGGACGAGCAGATTGCAGATGTGCTGACGAAGCCACTAGCCAGAGTGAAGTTCGAGTACTTCAGAGAGAGGCTTGGCGTTCTTCAGATCGAGGACACTTCGAGGAAGAAGTGATGGACACATTTGCTGAAGCCATTCGAAGCATGTTGGAAGGAGGATCCTTCACATGACTGTGGATGTAAGCGCTGGATGATGAGCATCAGGATGATGTTCTGGTTTCTGCTTGGATATGATCAGTTGGATCATTTTATGTATGTATGTACGCATCATGTGGATGCTGGATATGATCAGTTGGATCATTTTATGTATGTATGTATGCATCATGTTGGATGCTTGGATCATGTATGATATGTATCAGGTAGATACATGGTATGCATCAGGTAGATGCATTGATGATCAGGAGGATCATGTATGATGATATGTATCAGGTAGATACGTGGTATGCATCAGGTAGATGCATTGATGATCAGGAGGATCATGTATGATGATATGTATCAGGTAGATACATGGTATGCATCAGGTAGATGCATTGATGATCAGGAGGATCATGTATGACGATATGTATCATGTATTTGTATCAGGTGGATACATTGATGATCAGGAGGATCATGTATGATACTTGGCATGCATCAGGTAGATGCATTGATGATCAGGATGATCATAGATGACGAGCTTCAGGATGTTGCTCCAGATGGTATGCATCAGGTAGATGCATTGATGATCAGGATGATCATAGATGACAAGCTTCAGGATGTTGCTCCAGATGACATGCAGCAGGATGTTGCAGTGATGATCAGGATGATCATAGATGACGAGCTTCAGGATGTTGCTCCAGATGACATGCAGCAGGATGTTGCAGTGATGATGATCAGGATGATCATGGATACATCAGAATGATGTATGGTGAGTATCAGTTGATACTCTGTGGCCGTGGATCAGGTTGTGCAGATAAGCATGTAATTTGTGCCCTGGGAGATTTGCAGATGGTCTTTCGAGGTTTTGCCTATGGCATGTAATTTGTGCCCTGGGACATCTGGAAAATGCTCTTTCGAGGTTTTGCTTGGGAGGACATATAATTTGTGCCCTGGGAGATCTGCAGATAGTCTTTCGAGGTTTTGCCTATGGCATGTAATTTGTGCCCTGGGATATCTGGCAGATGCTCTTTCGAGGTTTTGTCCTATGGCATGTAATTTGTGCCCTGGGAGATCCGATAGGTTGAGCTGTGTGCTCGTAATCAGTCATGGGATGCTCTTGCGAGGTTTTGCCATGACCACATGTAATTTGTGCCCTGGGAGATCCGATAGGTTGAGCTGTGTGCTCGTAATCAGTCCTGGGATGCTCTTGCGAGGTTTTGTGGTGACCACATGTAATTTGTGCCCTGGGAGATCCGATAGGTTGAGCTGTGTGCTCGTAATCAGTCCTGGGATGCTCTTGCGAGGTTTTGTGGTGACCACATGTAATTTGTGCCCTGGGATATCCGATAGGTTGAGCCTTGTGCTCGTAATGAGTCCTGGGATTCTCTTTCGAGGTTTTGTGGTGAGGTCACATATAATTTGTGCCCTGGGAGATTTGCAGATGGTCTTTCGAGGTTTTGCCTATGGCATGTAATCTGTGCCCTGGGACATATGGCAAATGCTCTTTCGAGGTTTTGTGACGCACGTAAAAGTCCTGAGGATTCCACAGTATGGTCAGTGATGACGAAGACCTGCAGGTGGTGGGCCTACATCCAGTATGAAAAAGGACTGGCTCTGTAGAACTTCCTATAACGAGTAGATTCAGAGATTGATTGAGATAGCAGCAGCAGTGACGATGATGATGACTCGATGACGATTATCCAGTGACGATGATCCAGAGAAGATGACTTGTGCTAGAAGAACTGTGCTGAGAAATACCTTCCTAGTTAAGAGGGAGTGTTGATGTATATGTAACTTCGGAATGTATTTCACATGTATATGTATATTGTATTCCTATAGAGATGGTATTATTCCTCTATAAAGAAGTGTCGTCATTTATATTGTAAGTGTCGTAACTTATACTTGATGGGTTATTAGACCACCTTGTTTGGGGTTGGCCCTGTATAAGTCATGTGGGTCGAAGGGTTATTAGACCACCCTATTGGGGGTCGGCCCAGTCATCATTATGTTATGTGGTTAAGTTCGAGCCTACATGAGTTAGGTAAAAAGGCAAGTCAAGTCAAGTATAAATAGAGTGCGGGAGGCACTCTATTTTCTCACTCACTTCTCACACATGCACTCAAGGAGGAGTGGCGCACTTATGGAGGAGGAGGATCTGCTGCTAGGTTGTGTCTATCTCTTATGGTTGGTTGTATCATTGCTCTATCTATCTCTGAGGAAGTTATTGGGGTTTTTCACCTTTATGGTTTTCCCCAAGTAAATCTTTGTGTCTCTTGTGTGCTTGCATTATTGTCTCCATGATTGATATGCTGTAGATATGCTGTACATGTTGTTCTCTCAGTTAAGATCCTAGATCATATTGAAGTAAATTCTGAAAATTTAACAAAAGATTCCAAGCAGCAGCATGAGGAAGAAGAAAGGCCCCTGGATGAAGGAGCAGATGGATTGCAGACACAACAAGAAGAATCAGCAAGAGAGAAGGGGAAAGAACAGACAGAGAAGTCTCCCGAGCCAGAGCCATCTACTCCGACAGATATGGAGGTGGACCCACCATTGATATACACCCCAAGGGGAACTCAGGAAGAAGGTGCCTATTCAGGAAGCTTAGTGTTGACCCCATATAAACCCAGGAAGCAGTGCAAAATAGCAGACCTAGATACTGTATGTTTTAGTGAGCGGAAAAGGGCCATCATTGATAGGAGGGTAAAGAAAATGGAAGGAAAGACAAAGAATATGGAAACCAAGGAGGATGAATATGAATTATGGATAACAAAGAAAACATTGGTCCAAGGAGCTGATGCCGACCCCACATTTCAAGCCCAATGCACTGTAGCATCAGCTAAGGCAACTAAAGCCAATATTGATTTTTTGAAAGAAAAGATAAAGCATTATAGGGAGCAATGTTTTAAGATCGAAGATGATAGAAAGAGGGAGGTGTTGGAAGCAAACAAACTAAAGGAGAAATACAATGAGTTGTTAGGAGAGCATCTGGCACTCAATTCAGGAGTTCTCCAGCTCAAGAATGAGAAGAACTCCTTAGAAATGCAGTTGGATATCTCTGAAGGTGAACTGGAGAATCTAAAGGCTCGGATAACAGAATTGGAGGAACTCGAAGCAAGCAGGGCTCAACAAATTCATCTCCACCAGCATGAGTATGAAGGGCTGATTCAAGAAAAGGAACAACTAGCAAGACAGCTCAAAGAGGCAGTGGAAGACCAACAAAATTTGTCCACATTTCATAAACAAGCATGTGATATGCAGATTAAAATCCATCAGCTGCTAGTACTGATCTCGGAAGAGATTTGGAGCGCGAAAGAGATGATTAAGAAAATGACAACAATTGAAACCAAAGCCCTAAAAACTCGAGAAAAGTTTGCAAATCATGCAGAGGAGCTGAAACAATAGTCTGAGTGATAAAAGGGAAAATCTCAACTCCCTTCACACTTACACGCCCCTACAGGGGATGAATTGGACGTGGATATAGGAATTCTTGAATTCTCCAAATATTGCGATACCAAGCTAAATTTGGAAATCAAAAGGACGGTCCGCAAGTGTTGTTCGATCTACTCCACGCTCAGGGAATCGCTTAGCAAGTGTCATCTGGTTCTCCCCGCCTCCATTTATGATTTCCCAAAAGAAGAAGACCGATTGTTCGAGTTGCAGAACAAGGTGGATGAAGACTTGGATTATATCAAGAAGATAGAAGTATGACTCATGACAAATTTCAACAATTCATTTTCCAACCTGCAATACATATTTACTTCCTAGAAGTGATGGAAAAAGAGTCCACAAAGGGAAAAGCACTGATCAAATCGGACCTACGCAAGCATGAAATAGAATCCCAGGCAACAATATCCTCCCGTAGCAAGCTTATTGTGAAGGATATCAACCAATGGACCTCATACATTCAAAGTATAGATGGCCCGGTAATTTCAAGTGAGCCGGTTGGTGGAGGCGAGTCTTTCACTCAGCAGGCAGAATCCCCAGCAGAATAGACAGACCATTCTGATTTTTTTTTTAATTAAACGGAGAAGCTGGAATTCTACCTTTTGTATAAATGTTTAAAAGGACAGCTGGCTCCTATGTTTTGTCCTATATGTAAAGTCTTCCACGTATTCGTAGGTTTTGTAAGGATATGATGAAAACCAAAGAAGGAGGTTCTAGAATTAGGTTACACTTGTCATCCCAAAAGGTGCTTTGTAAAGTTATAAATAGAAGGTTAGAAGAAGTAGAAAGGACTTTTTGGTAGGGAAAAGAAGCTTCTTAGCTTGTACGAACTATTTTGTAACTAGCTCCAAGAAAGCGATTTTACCTAATAAAGAGCCTGAGGGAGACATTTGTTTTGCCTAGAATTGTGGACTTGATGCATGCTGGATTATTCTTATGACATTCTGACACTGCTATGAGATTTTTCTTTACTGTCCTGAATTGTTTCTGTGTGATGAATAATCTTACTATTTCCTGTGCAGTGATGTTTTCCTAAATGAGTAATAGAATGCTTTTATATGGATTAAAGCTATATTTAATATCTTTAACCTTCTGCTGAAAATGTTTCTTTATGATTTAAATGGATATCCATGCAATCTTTAAATATTTCTTTCAGCACATTGCTCATATTTACAATCTGTTCCTTGCAAGGATAGATTAGATTTATTTCAGTCTTAGATACAGATTTGTTTCAAGCTCTACATTTAGATTAAATTAGCTTAGGCACTTGCACATCATTTTAACAATAAAATCAAAAGAACGGTGGATCGGGCCATAACCGGTGTCAAAGAATGAAAATCTAATGGTAGCTGGAACCGCTAACCGAACTAATTCCCCATACCAAACGGTGGACAATCTAATTGGGATAGTTTACTGGGGAGAATCCCTTTATGCTTGATGTTGCGATCTTCGGGGCATCAACACCGCTTTACTCTTAGTAAAGCTCAAACTAGATAGGAAACTGTCCATCCTACCATACCAAGTTATAGGAGCTTGTTTTAAGCCATACAAGGCTTTCGTTAATCTGCACACATATGACTCCCTGTCATGTGTTTCAAAACCGAGTCACTGCTCCACATACACTTCCTCTTCAACTACATCATTCAAGAAGGCAGTCTTGACATCCATCTGGTGTATCTTCCATTTCATTACTGCAACCAGAGCAAGTATTGTTCTAATGGAAGTGTACCTGCCTACAGGAGCAAAATTTTCTTCATAATCCATTCCCTCTTTCTGAGAGAAGCCATGGGATACGAATATTTCCTTGTATTTCTCTATGCTGCCATCTGCAACATGCTTGATCTTGTAGATCCATTTGGAAGTCACAACAGACTTCCCTTCAGGTCTTGGGACAACATCTCAAACATCATTCTTCATTATTGATAGGTATTCCTCGACCATGGAATCATTCCATTCTTTCTTTTCCTCTGCTTCTTCATAACTGGAAGGTTCTTTGTTCATGATATCATAGAGTAAAGCAACATAGCTGGTATGCGATCTAGTTCTCTTCTTTGCTCTGTGTTCTTCTTCTGGAATGCCATATCTTTCTGCATATTGGATGAGATCTCTAGCCCATGCAGGTTTCCTCTTGTGAGAGTTATTCTCACGGGGTGGATCTACAGGTTCTTGCGGATCTTCAATTTCACGATCTGCATCCGGAATTGCTTCAGTCATAGTAGTGTCTTGAAATCTAGTTTCCTTAGGTTCTTCATAATCTTCAACAGGTGTCTTCCTTGATTTGATGAATGCTAAGTTTTCATCAAATGTCACATCCCTGTTGACATCAATCTTCTTGAACCATGGAAAGTATATTCTATAAGCCTTCTAGCTTTCACTATAACCCACAAAGATACCCTTCTTTCCTGAAGGAGCTAGCTTGGTCCTCTTTTCCTTTGGTACATGTGTATATACTGGACAACCAAATATTCTGAGATTGCTGACCTCAGGTTTCTTACCAGAGAAGACCTCTTCTGGTTTCTTGTTGTCCAATATCTTGTGGGGTGTTCTATTCTGCACATATACAGCTGTCCTAGCTGCTTCTGCCCATAGATGCATAGGTAGATCCTGGTCATGCAACATTGCTCGTGTTGCTTCCATGATTGTTCTATTCTTTTTTTTTTCTGCAACTCCATTCTGTTGTGCATTGTAAGGAGCAATCAACTCCCTCTTAATCCCCGAATCACTGCATAGCTTATTGAAGTCACCTAAAGTGAATTCTCCACCATAGTCCGATCTGAAGGTCTTGATCCTCTTATCAGTTTGGTTCTCCATCAAGGTTTTCAATTCCTTGAATTTATCAAATACTTCATCTTTGTTCTTCAAGAAGTAAACCCAAGTCTTCCTAGAGAAGTCATCAATGAAAGAGACATAGTAAACATACCCACTCAGAGAAGTGGATGACATCAGACCACATACATCAGAGTTGATGATTTCCAAGATTCCTTTAGCCTTGCTTTCACTGCTTGGAAATGCTTTCTTTATGTTCTTTCCTTTTGCACATCCTTTGCAAATACCTTCATGCTTGGTCTTGATTTCAGGAAGACCTTCTACAGCTTTACTTGCAATTGGAAGTGCTCTATAGTGCATGTGAGCAAGTCTTCTATGCCAAAGTTCACTTGGCTCCATGGATTCATGTACCATGGCATGTTCAGGTTGTCCCTTCAATTTATACAATCCTCCCTCTTGCTCTCCAATTACTACTGCATCATCAATAGTTTTACCTTTTGGCCACATTAGAACTTGGCCATCTACAAATGCAACCCTGATGCCTTTTGCATCTAATGCAGATATGGACAGTAAGTTTTTCTTGAGCCCAGGTACATATAGAACCTCTTTCATCTTCAAATATTTCCCAGAGTCTAGGTTATAGGAGGCTTCACCACTTCCCTTGATAAGGTATTGATAGTCATCCCCAAGTTTCACCTTATGGGGTGACTCATGTTCAGATAGATTTACAAAAGATTCTTTAAACCTAGTCATGTGTTTAGAAGCCCCACTATCAATAATCCAATCATTACATCCATGAGAAATAGTACCTGTGAGAGCAGATATTAGAACATATTCATCTTCGCTTGATGAGTCATCACTTTCTGCTCTAGCCTTCTTCTTGGGGGATTCATCATCCTTGGCTGCATGAGCATGATATTTCCTTTTTTTATTCTTCTTCTTCTTGTTGAAGTTGTTATTGTTGTTGTCCCTTTTGTTCTTAGGACATTCTGAAGCAAAGTGACCCTTCTCATTGCATGTGAAGCACCTTAGATCCTTCGTATTCTTTTGGTGATAGTGAGTGGATCTCTTCTGCTGAGAGTGCTCTTTATCAGGCTTGCTTCTTTTGGTGTGAGCTGCGAGAGCTTGGTCTTCACTTCCCATTTTTTCTTCTCGGGATACAAGCCTAGCCTCTTCTTGTGAACATTCCTCCCATAGTTTACTAAAGGAGATCAACTTTCTTCTTGCATAGATCGCTTGAATAAAGGAATCCCATGACCTAGGTAGGCCATTCAGAGTGGTCATCACAATTTCTCCACTCTCCACCATTTCATCTACAGCTTGAAGTTATTCCTTGATCTGAGAGACTTTGGAGAAATAAGATTGAATGGTCTCTCCATTCAACATCTTGACCCCTTTCAATTGATTCCGCAAAGTCATCTTTCGATTTATGTTCTTCCCTTCAAATAGTTTGGTCAGGGAGTCAAACATAGCCTTGGGTGACTTTAGGGATGACACATGTGGAATGAGATGGCCTTTAATAGAATCAACAATGATTCTCTTTTCCTTGACCAAGTTCTTATTATGCAGTATCTTAGCCTCTTCATCCTCTGGGATAGGGACCTCTTCTTTTATGTATGACTCCAACTCATTCTCTTCCAGGATTAACCCAATCCTATACTTCCAGGCTTGGAAGTTATCAACCCCTTCAAGCTTGTCTTCAAGCTTGGTGTGGTGAGACATCTTTAAAGAGTAATTCAAATGGAAATAGAAAAGATTTAGGTCTTACCACTTGATTTGCTAAAAACTGGATCTGGTCCCGGATTAGGGTTTGTTAGAGAAACCCTAAAAATTCAAAGTGTGAATTTCAACTTTCTGAAAGGATAAAAAAATGTGCCTTGATGAGCTGATCAGCCTGGTATACTCAGAATTTGAATTCTGCAAAGTTTCACCCTTCAGAAATTCCTTTTAGTCTTTCTAGATTCATTCAGGAAGACCCTGAATTAGGGTTTGAGTTTCCCAGAGTTTTACCTAGCCAAAAATCTCGATCCAAATATCTAAACTTTGATTTTTCCAAGGAGCTTCCAGCTATGTCTTCAGATTTCAGAAATTCCTATTTTTGAGAAAACCCTAATTTTTAGGGCCAAAACTGAAAGTGCTCATAATTGAATTCTGATTGGACAGATAGATTCACCTTGCTGAGGAGAGTCAATCTATCATATTACTTTTCCAAAATCTATGGAGAGAAACCCAATAAACAAGAAACCCTAGTTTTCGCCACTACACAATGTCTTCTTCTCAGGTTAGTTCTGATACCATGTTAATTTTGAGCATTAATTCAACATCCTCTAGGATCTTTACTGAGAGAATAACATGTACAGTATATCAATGCATATCAATCATAGCAAGCATATCAATGATCATGAGATGCAAACAAAAGAGACAATAGACACACAGAGTTTTTGTGTGGAAAACCCTAAGGTGAAAAACCCCACAACTTCCTCAGAGATAGATAGAGCAATAGTACAACCAAAGTACACAGAGATAGACTCCTCCTAGCAGCTGATCCTCCTCCTCGCATGTGTGCCACTTTCCGAGTGATGGAAGTGTGAGTTCTGAAGTGATCCAAATAGAAATCTCCCTATCTCTATTTATACTTGTCTGACCTGCCTAATAAACTAGTGGGGCCGGCTTGTCTTCTTTAGTCTAATAACCCCTAGTTACTTTAATCCAGGATGACCCCTTACAAGGTGGTCTAATAACCCATCGGCAAGTTAACATACTTGCGACACTTGTCATTACAAATGACAACACTTCCGTATAGAGGAATAATACATCTCTAGAGGAGTACAAATAAATATATATATGAAATACATTATGAAGTTACATATACATCAACAATACAAACTTCTTCCCCTTCTTTTGTAAGGAGGTTATGGGGTTTGCAATCTTTGAAAAACCTTCTATGAATTTTCTATAATATCTAGTAATACCCATAAATGATCGTACATCCGATACATCTTTAGGAACCGGCCATTCATTAATGGATTTTATCTTATCGGGGTCAACCGAGATTCCTTCTTTAGTGATTATGTGTCCTAAATACCGAATCTTATCCTTGTGAAAGTCACACTTACTAAACTTAGCATATAACTGATGATCTCTCAGAACTTGTAAGATAATACACAGATGTTCGTCATGTTCTTCCTTACTTTTAGAATATACCAGAATGTCATCTATGAACACAATAATGAACTTATCCAAATACTTGTGCAGAATATTGTTCATTAAGCACATAAATACTACCGGGGCATTATTCAACCCAAATGGCATGACTATGAACTCATAATGTCCATATTGAGTTCTAAAGGATGTTTTAAAAATATCTTCATCCTTCACACGAACTTAATGATATCTTGACCTCAAATCAATCTTTGAAAATATCGTTGCTCCACGCAGCTGATCAAATAGATCGTCTATGCAGGGTAACGAATATCAATTCTTGATTGTCATCTTATTCAGTTGGCGATAATCTATAGAAAGCCTTAAAGTGCCATCTTTCTTCTTAACAAAAATAACAGGTGCTCCCCAAGGAGACACACAGGGTCTTATATAGTTTTTATCAATCAATTCATTCAACTATGATTTCAACTCATTTAATTCCAATATATTCATCCTATATGGGGATTTAGAATTTGGTACTGCACCCGGTATCAGCTCGATGGTAAAATCTAGGTCTCTCTTAGGGGGTAATCCTGGAATCTCTTGAGGAAAAACATCTTGGAATTCTTTTAGGATAGGTATATCTTCTAGTTTCAATTTGTCCTCTTTAGCAATTAATTTCTCATTCAATACATTCAGAGCAAACATATGGCATCCTTTTCTAACTACTCTTTTCACTTGCATGGTTGAAATCTGTCTAAGTGATGTCCTTCTAGGGATACCCTTCACTTCTACTGTTTTTCCTTCATCATTTAAACAAGTAAAAATTTTCTCATAACAATTCAGAATGACATGATGGGCTTCTAACCAGTCCATTCCAATTAAGATGTCATAGGATCCTAAAGGTAAAACATTCAACTTGGTTTGTGTCTTTAACTGATTCATAGATAAAACACAACTTTCTATAAAATCAAACACTTTTCTTTTTGTCCCTGTTGCTAGTCTAACTAACTAGGATTTATTGAATTTTTCTGTTTTCAAATTAAAACTTTCTACAATATCTAGTGATATATAACTCGGGCTAGCACCTGGATCAATCAAAATAGTAACAGGGTGGTTTTGTAGTATACCTTCAATATCTACCGTAGAGACTTGATGCTCTGCTTGCCTGTTGTCTAGAGCTGCATTAATTCTGGGCATCTCCCTTGCCAAGTCTCCCACAGTAGGTTCAGCTTGTATGGAATGAATATTATTAGTTGTCCACTTCCTTTTGGGGCATTCTGAAGCATAATGAGGACCTTGACACTCAAAACATTTTATAGGTGCCTTTTGGTCATTAGTTCTGGTAATATTGGGTATTTCTAGGAGCTGTAAAATTCTGCTGCTGATTAATTATGAGATTGTTTCCTTGAAAATTCCGATACGGAAAGTTTTTCTTTTGGAAACCAGAATTTCCACTAAACCTGAAATTTTTCTTTTTTTAAGCTCAAAGTTACTGGGCTTATGATTTTTCCAGTTAGATATCCCTTCTCTTTTCTGGTTAGTGTCATAGCATAAAGTTGCTTTCCTCATGGCCTCTTCTAAGGTCTTTGGATTGTCATACTTTATTTTGTCCTTGATGTTGAAAGGTAGACAACTCAGGTATCTTTGAATCTTCAGTTTCTCTTCCACAAGGTATGGCACATACCTTAGCAAATTTAGAAACTTTTTGTTCAACTCTTTCATGTTCATAGTTCCCAGCTTTAAATCATAAAATTCCTTGGATTTTTCGTCATAATATTGTTCAGATAAGAACTTCTTCTTGAAGTACCGATTAAAGGTGCTCCAATTCACATCCTTTTCCTTGATGCCCTTCACTCTTTTGATGTCCTACCACCAAATGTATGCCTTCCCGATCAGGTTGTATATTGCCATCTTTGCCTTTAATGATTCTGAATAATCATAGATTTGAAAGTACTTTTTCATCCCGAACAGCCATGCTTCAGCTGTCTCTCCTTTCTCAGTTTCACCATTGAAAGTTGGGGGTTTGATTTTCTTGAATTCCCCAGAAATATGTTCATATTGTTTATGGATTTTTATTTTGGGTTTGTAATCTCCTTCGCTTCTATCACTTGAATAATTACGTTTCTTTTTGCGTTTTTCATTGTCAGCTTCTAGTGATGTTGAAATGTTGTTCGCATCATCAGATTTCATTTTCTTACCCCTGTCTCGATGAGGTAGGTCTTCAATCTTGGAGGTGTTTTCAATCCCTCTATCCTGTTCATCAGTTAGGCATTGATCAAACAATAATTGGTTAAGTTCCTCTTGTGCTTTTAGAATTCTTTCATTGTCTTGTTTTACATATCTGATTTCTGCTTTTAACTCTTGAAATGCACGTAACAATTCCGAGGAATTCTCATTCAATTTGCCATGGACTTCTTCTTCATAATGTTGTCCTATGCTATGACTGTTTGGTTGAAATATGTCCTCCATATGTTCAGCCGATCCTTCCATACCTGTAAATTATAAAACAATTTTTTCTGTATAACAAAATATAATTTAAATTGAATTAGTAAAGAATTATGCTGTCATAAAAATTTTTGTTGCGTGTTCTTTGGACCTTTTCAGGCCAAGAGTTCAAACATGAGCTCTGATACCACATGTAATATCCCGTTAATTTCATAAAAAATAAATTTTTTAAGGTAGCATTAAATGCTGAAATTACAATTGCGGAAATAATAATTTCTAAACCTCTTAACTAAATGCAGCTTAATGATAATGGCATTTAATCTTTTGTTTAAAACAATATACGATAATAGTTTGTTTGTGCTAAATTGTAAAGTTCAATGTTGTATTTAAGTTTTCTTGCGATACTAAACATCTAGACATAATACTAACAGTTTATTTTTCTGGATGATGACGAAGGGGTCCTACGAGGTACCCTAAGTCTTACTTAGCTATGTTAGCTAAAGCATTTGAACCTATTCTTTGTGTAGATGCGCAGGTAATAAAATTACGACTAACCAGTGTTTTACGAGTAATTATAGTTGTGTTTAGCAGTCTACATTTTAAGATAACCCGAGTACTTCCTGGCATGAGAATTATTAATGGTAAGGGTCTCTGTCCTAATTCTGTTAAGTGTTAACTTGATCATACTTATAAGTTTGCATGAGTTGTACTATTAGTATTTACTCTAGATTTTCAAGAAAATATACGTATTCTAGGTTATCTCAATTACTTTGTTAGATTGAAATGCATACGTGTTATTATGATACTAGTGTCAATTATTCAATTCTCAATTAGTAAACATTATGAGTAAACATACTAAAATAGCAAAGGTTCGATATTATGACTATTATGTATATGAATTATACTATTGTGAACTTGTGACACTATGGTACCTAAACCCTTCTAAAAAAATAATATTCATAAATATGTTGGCAAAAATAGAAAATGGAAAAACACTCCAATATGAAGTTGTATATACTATTGAACCCTAGACTATACACTAAATATTTGAACAACTTTTATGAATGTAATCTACATAGATATGAGGTTGTTTATCAAACTATGCAACCATATTAACAAGGTATGTTATGATTTACAAGTTGGAATGCATTTCAAACAATATCGACTTTAAATTAAATGATACAAACCTATACTTTTATAATGACGTATAAAACATACATTTGTCGACCCATACTTTGGTACTGCTGTGAGCTATACGTAGTAACTTTTATGTCTTGGCACTGACATGTAATAAGGACCATGCATTAAAAGACTTGCATGTTGGCAGGATTTTCATATCCAGTCTAGTAATAAAGTTACCTGTCTGTAGTGTTGATTGAAATTCCATGCTAGATCCGTCATGGCTAAGGTTCATGTGATAGTGAGCCAAACTATGGCTAATACACCGAGCTATACATTGTTTTGATTGGTCGTATTAGGTTGGCAGTGTGGTAGATGTGATAATAAATGTAGCAATTAACATGTTGGTTCCTTATCTTCAATGAGCCTTGTTGGCTCCACCTCCATCATCAATCTCACAAGTTGTTGGACTTTGAGCTAGAAACCCTAAGCTCCACTAGGTTTACACAGTTGCTAACTCCTTTGTCCTTCATTTGGATAGGATTGGTTATGTGGAGAGGCCGACAGGCCGAGTGATGTTAGGGTTTCGATTATTAGAGGTCTCCAGACTCTAAACCATGACCTGAGAAATTTTAACCTGCAACTGAATGTTATGTTGAGAAGCCGAGCTTTGTTTGATGTTTACAGTAGAAAGGAAGTTAGAGTGCTGCACTTATAGTTGGATTTAGCTATGTATGGTTGAGAGTAATCCTTTAGGGTTTTTCATTAAGCAGATTCGAACCATGTTTGATTTTCAAGCATTGAAATTCTATGGTGTACAGAACTGGAACTCTCGTCGATGTGCTGGAGAGGTGGCTTGTCTAAATGTTTGCAGGCGATGTCTTGTAGTTCAGAACTTTAAAGCACAAGTAAAACTTCAAACAAGAAATGCTAGAGTTTTTCTATCATATTAATATTACAAAAATCTGTAGATATCATTTAACCTCCGAATGTTATGTGACAGGTTCTTCACAATAGTGAAAGGGTTTACAAAGTTTGAAAGCTCCAACAGAGGGACCACTCGTCCACCGGTAAGCCTCGGCGGTTCACTACATCATGGGATCTTCTGCCTTGTCATGGATGATGTTTGGTCAAATTAGCCATCAGTTGTATGCCAGTAATGGCTAAGAAATTTATGGCCAGCGATGAAATTTGTGTTGAATGCAATGACGTTGTAGGAGGATGAATCCTCATTCTTTCTTGCCGTTGATTTTACAATACTTCTTTGTGTAATTTACAATTGCAATGTACCCTTCTTACCAGGTTCAAACCCTCGTCGTTTTTATGAATTGTTTTTGAGATTCTGAAAACAATGTATACTGAGGTTTTTGGCCCTCAAGTAACTGTAAAAATAATATTGTTATGTGGAGTCAGCTACGGCTTAGTTTAACATGGATACAGTAAAGGTTAAATAAAATCAATTCTTGGTTGAATGTTTAAGGAAATGGTTCTCGTACATGGATTTTGTGGTGCTTAGGTTTTTTCATTCCTATCCTGTCTGATTATTACAAAAATAAACTGTGTTTTTGGTAGTGGCCGAGAGTTAAGTGATTAACGCCACACTTGTAACAACAACTTTAAATAATCTTGATAAGTGAAAGAATCGACCTAACACTGAGACTTAGTTTTTATCACTTACCTTGTATCATTGAAATTACGGGTTATAATAAGAGTATAATGCTAGTGTTTTGAGGTTGATACTGAACTGCTATCTGGTTTTTAAACAAAGAGTTTGTACACTGTAATAAGAATGTTGACTGTTATAACTCACGATTATTGATGGAAAAAAATAAAATGGAAGAGTGATATTGTACTGTTTTGAAAAGAAATATTACTAGTAACAAAAGAATGCTTAGTAATTAACTTTTAAAGAACAATGGATTTAAGTGATAACCCTAGATTTATGCAGAAGTGAAATGTCTACCTTGTTATTTATGTGAAAGAAAAGTAAAAATGCATGTATTTATAAAAATGTTGTTCTATTTCCTGAGTCTACTTATATTACAGAATATTACAAAGATAGTATTAATGAAATACAGTAACACTATTCAATCATTTGGCAATCTGCCTATCATTTATCTATCTTAATTTCACTTCTCTGTACTGGAGTACGATGCAAAAACAACATGGGGAAAAATATAGAGAAGATTATCGAATCAATCATTTCATAAATCATTTTCATTCAGAAATCATACTTAGGTCAAAAAATAAAACAATTTCTTTTGTATTCTTTCAACTATACTACTTACTGATAAATACAAAATTTATTTAACTGAAAAATAACAACAAAAATGTAGAACCTGATAATTTGTAGGAGAAACAAACCACCCAAGGAGCCTGTTACATCCAACCTAATCTTGAAGACAACCAAAATTACTTGCCTTAGGACCCCCGAGCCTGTTCACTGAACCACCAGGAAGAGGAATATGTGGAAGCTTTAGTTTATCAACTTGCAGTAGAAATGTAGATCATCCAGTCATAAAGACTCAGTAGTCAAAGAGACCTGCACCAGCACCTCTGGTTTCCTTTTCAGAATAACTAGCAGACTCACAATGCACTACCACTTAGCCTCCATATTCGAATATCTCAGTGATCACCTGACACTTGACGAAATATTTCTGTAGAAAATATTGTGGAGTTGCTTGCTCAATTCGAATTACCTTATCTAGGATGCCTAGGCCTTTTAGTGGTTAACCTGGTCATTAATGAGCTAATAGCTCTCTTCCACCCACCTGGGGGATAATGCCACAAATTTAGGGGTAGTTGTCCCATAACCAACAGCTAGTGGTGGAGTGCAAATGCTGCCATCTATCCAAAGCCTTCTAACAACTTCCATTCCTTCTAGTGGGTCAGTGAACACTCATTTAACAGTTCCCTTGGGTGTTTGTCTCCTGTTTTAATTTATTTAATAATAATAATTAGTCATTACAATTGTTCTTGACCATGTTTGGTCATAATTTCAAAAATTTGTAATTAAAATTTAACATAATGTATTTTGCAATAGAAATAAATAGTCTCAAAATTTGGGTAGGTGACAGTTCAATGAACCAGGTGTCTTTGTCAACTTCTGAGGACGAGTCGGCCGAGGTGGTCGCCAGGGGAAGTGCAACATCCATGGGCCCAATGGTTGGAATCCCAACCCCACCTAAAATGGGTTGTGGCCAGTTGAACTGTGCAGGGCTCGGTTGTAGCTATGCTGGACATAGGGAAGACTCTCATCCCATGTGCGGGGGTGTGTTGAATTGTACTTGCGTAGGATATGTACGACCATCCAGTTGACGACCTCGGTTTGGCCGTTTGTCTAGGGGTGGAAGGCAGTGGATTTGGTGAGCTTTGTATCCAACAGTGACCAGAGGCTCGAACATAATGAGCTGAGGAACCGACTATCACGGTCTGAGATAATGGTCTGAGGGATCCCAAAATGTACCCAGACTTGTTCAAAGAAGAGCTTGGCAGTTGCTTCTGCTGTGATGTTCTTCTTGCAGGCAGCTAGAATCACCATCTTGGAAAAGTGATCAACAACCACAAAAACACAGTCGTTCCCCCTCTTGGTGGAAGGGAGGCCCGACATGTAGTCCATTGAGATGGATTCCCACAGCCTGTCAAGAGTAGGCAGAGGGGTGTACAAGCCCTGTTTCTTAGTGGTCAGTTTGGCAATAGCGCAAGCGGTGCAGGACCTGATATAATTGCCGACATCCTGTCTAAGTTTTGGCCAGTAGAAATGTTTCTGCAGCACTGCCACTATCTTTTCGACGCCAAAGTGTCCTGCCACCCGACTTTAGTGAGCTTCCCAAATCAGCTTCACGCGCTCGCTTGATGGAACGCCGAGATGGCCCAGACAACAGAACAACCTGTCCTGAAGATGGAGATTAGCAACCACTGAGTTGGTGCCCAACATTTTGTAGGTGGTGGAGAAATCAGGATCTGTCTCGTAGAGGTGGTGCCATCTAGAGGTCTCGTGGCCGCAAGATTCTAGCATTGTGATGAGTGCCGCGACTGGAGGTCGACTGAGGAAGTCAGCATCTCGGTTGGTACTCCCTGTTTTATATTTGATATTGAGGTGGAACTGCTGTAAGTATGTTGACCACTTCTGATGGTGTCATTCTGCAACTTTTCTTGGGTCTGCATGAACTATAGTGCCTTGTGATCAATGTGGATGACTGTCTCCTTTCCAAGAATGTAATGTTTCCAACGGTGACAAGCTTGCACAATGGAGTACATTTCTTTGTCGTAAGTAGGGTACTTACGGACAACATCTGATAGTGTCTCACTATGATATGCCATGGGGTGGCCATGTTGAGTGAGAATGGTGCCCACAGCATAATCTGAAGCATCTGTCTCGATCTCCAAGGGATGTTGCAGGTCCGGTAATGAGAGAACCGGCGATGAGCACAAACACTTATTAAAGTCATCGAAGGCTTGTTGTTGGAGTAGGCCCCACACAAATTTTTCCTTACCTCCACCCCTGGTTACTTGGCTGAGGGCCCATCTGATATGAGAGAATCCCAGCATGAACCGGCGATAGAAATCGGCGAGGCCCAAGAAGCTCCGAACCTCAGTGAGTGTGGTTGGGGATGGCCAGTCATGGATGACCTAGATCTTGGCTCAATCCACATGCACACCATGGCGATCAACGATGTAGCCTAGGTAATGGACCTTGTCCATGCCGAAGGAGCATTTTTCCAAGTTTGCATATAGTTTGTGTTGCCGTAAGGTGTGTAGAACCTGTTGAATATGCTGCAAGTGTGCTGCCGAAGTCTTGCTATAGATGAGGATGTCATCCAAATACAACACTACAAAAGTATTGGTGAAAGGTCGTAGGATATCGTTCATCATCCTCATAAACGTTGCTAGAGCATTTGTCAAACCAAATGGCATGACCAGCCATTCAAAAAGACCTTATTTTGACTTGAAGGCAGTCTTCCATACATCTATCTATTCTATTGGGACCTGATGGTAGCCAGACTTCAAATCAATCTTACTGAAGTATTTGGCCCCCATGAGCTGATCAAGCAGGTCATCGATTCGGGGAATCGGGTACCGGTTATGGGCTCTGATTTTATTTAGGGCCTTATAATTAATGCAGAGTCGCCAGGTCCCATCTTTGTTCTGCACCAACACGATTGGGCTCCCACAAGGTGATGAGATGGAATGAATGTACCCCTTGTGGAGCAATTCTTGGATCTACCTCTTGATCTCCTCCTTTTCCAATAGATAGCGGCAATAGACGGGCCCATTGGGTAGCGGTGCACCTGGGGTTAGATCAATGGGATGCTTGACCTGGCAGTGCAGACGTACCCCAGTAGGAGAGGAGAAGATATCTGAGTATTCTTCCACCACCTTATCCACTTGCTTCTATTGTGTAGAGAGATCGGTTGCGGAGGGCCTGGATATGGCTGCGATCTTTCTCTCACTCTAAGAGCGAATCATGAAGAAGACAAATTTCCCAGTCTGAGAGATGAACTTCCTGCATTGCTTGGAAGAGATCAAGGAAATAACACTAAGAGGTGCTACCTTGGGTATCCTGTACAATTTCCAGTTCAAAGAAATAATAAGACTACGAGGCCTAGACTCATATATAGCATGATGTTTCCATAAATAAGGTTGGCCCAAAAGAACATCTGAAACTTCGAGAGGAACAATGTTAGGAACCCATTTCTTTACTTTGTTAGTATATTGTTGTTGGACGCATATGCTTTGTAAGTCGTCCCGTAGTATTTGTTGATCAATAGTTTGTGTTATTGTTGTTGGCGCATATGCTTTGTAAGTCGCCCGTAGTATTGTTGATCCATAGTTTGTAGTGGCCCATGGTTTTGACCCATAGTATTGGCGCCTAGACTTAATATATAAGTTTGTGTTGAGACCTATGAAGTCACTGTGAAGTTATTTGTATTGAGCTTGCTCATAGGAGGTTGCCCCTTCGAAGTGGCCTGTGATCAATATAAAAGTGATTCTAAGTTCTGTCATTTCTGCTATTTCGCATATTCTTATTAATTAATTGTTGCAGGTGCTTCACATCTGGTATCAGAGCACTTTCTTGGGCTCACTGGGTGAAATTTCTGCCAAATTGTTTTTCGCATCTGTTGCAGGTTCGTATTTGGGAATAATCCCTATCCGCTTAACTGTGGGAAGTACTTAGGCATAAGCCCTAAAACACATTGTGAGGAGTACCACAGGAACCCCGAAGTAGCTGGCCTATTGAGAGGACCTGCTAGCGAAAAGGGCAACGACCCCTACCTGATTGACTAGTTCCCACCCGTGAGGTAAACCAAGAGCTGTCATTTGTGGCAAAGCTGTTATCAGTTTTACCTGAGCCGTGGAGTGAGGGGTACTGCCCCAATACGCAAGTCGTTAGATAGCATTGGTGGCCGAGTGAAACCCCTGAACTGTTAGGAAGCCGCACATACATGGGGTCCATATCTATTTTCAGCTGAACTGTTGTCGATCACTGCTGCGTCGTTTCAGATCCAGCTGTTCAGATCCATTCTGAAAGCCGTTCCAGATCCAGCCGTTTTCAATCCATTCAGCATTGTTTAAGATCCCTCTATTTTTGCTCACTTCTGGGCCGTTGCAGATTTATCTGTTCCAGATCCCTTCCCAGCCGTAGCCTTATTTTTCTCCATATCTCCCTTCTTTTCACTCTGTTTCCCTTGAAATTTTCGAGGAACCCCTGTCATCCCATTCTGCATATTTCATTCCTGAGGACCCTATCCCCAATTCCCCTTCCCAAAGTTGGAAATCCCACATTTGTCTATTTTTAGGGTGTAGCCAGGGTTTTCACCCTAGCTTGTGCAAATGAGCACCTACTAAGGAGAAGGGACTCCTTAGTAACAGTTCAATAAACAGTAAATTAAAATGCTAAAACAACATCAATTCTAAACTAGCATGAGCATCCAGAAACAAAACATGTAATATAAATGGTTTTTTTTGTATTAAAATTTTACCTCAAGTGTAGAGGTTGGTGAAGTTCTTGCAATGATCCAAGAGGGTTGCTCCAAACTCCAACTTTGCTCCTTCTCTTTCTCCAATGGTGGAAATGGGCCAAAAGGGGCTCTCAATGGTGAAAGTAGCTCAAGGGTGAGCTAGGGTTTCAAGAGAGATTTTGGCAGAGTAAGGGTATACTTGATTGTGGATATGAAATGAGGGATCTCCATCACCTATTTATAGTTTTTTGGTGGTGGAGTGCTAGCCCATGGTTTTGGGAACCATATGGTTTAGGTCAGCTGTATAGGGTTTTTTCCTCCTTTTTCCTCATTATTTTATATTTTTTATTCCCTTTTTAGAGGGTTTTTGCTATTTTGGAGGAATTTTGGATATTTTTGGAGGGAAAAGGGGTTTTTTAGCCTTTATGAGGCTTTTTTGATGGTTTTGTGGCCTTTTGGAGGCAGTTTTTGGCCTTTTGGAGGCTTATTAATGGGATTTTAGGGTTCTGAAGGTAAATATGGTAGGAAATGTGGACAAATGAGTCATGTAATGGGGTAGATGAGGTAGTGAGCACTTTTTGGGTGTTAACAGACTGCCCCCTGATGTGTGAGGGAAGGAGCTCATCGTATGGCCGATAGACATCATAAGTCTTTTAATGGTTTTCCTGGGGTGTGGAGAAGAGAAGAAACAAACTGGATCCCGGAACAACGATCCCGAACCTACTGCAAAAACTAAAAGTACATAACCTCAATAATAGATGAGGAATAATCTGATCATATGGACGAGGCGGGCATTCCCATGCTCGTATCAAGATATAGAACAATAATAACAATGGGGTCCAAAATATGGGGACCTGACATATACATGACCTCAAATAATGAATGAGGAAGAATCTCAATATATGGACGAGGTGGGAATACCCATGCTCGTATCAAGATACATAAAAAATAACTGTGAGGCCCGAAAAGGGGGACCTGTAGGATACATAGAGAACCACTGTGTACATCATATGGGTCCAGAGGGGACACCAATCTGGGACATACTGCTGGGTTGACCATGTCTGAGCTGAAAGACTGATACACTGGAATGACAACAGTGCTACTGAGTATGGTACCAAAGGAACTGATGAGCTGCTGGATCATAGTGACGGGGAGTCATAGTCTCAATGGTACACTGAACTGGAACTGAACTGGGTACTCAAGGAAGCATATAACTGGATGGCTTCTGAATACAATCGCCAACACAACCCGGACATCCATGGGAACATATAACTGGGTGTTCCGAAGTGACTCACCTATGTGCTAGAGTCGAGGGAAATCCGGGGTCTTCAACCAATAATTGAAGGGATATAAACCCTGCACGATTCTCAACGATGTGATCAAGGTGTTGAAGTCGAGCATGTGAGAAACAACCACTCGGAGAGGCAATGATGACTCCTCTCAAAATGGTCCGTATGCACTCACCACTGATGGTGATGGGTTCAAGGTGCAGGGACCTCTGGGTCTATCCTCTGGAATAGAGGGGCTGTCGTCGACAGAGGGAGACCTACAACTATCAAGGCAATGATGTTTCCTTGACATGAGCGCGAGGTGGAGAACCAAAGTGTGAGAGTACTGATGGTAGGACTGAAAAACTGTGGGGGATAACTGGGCAAGTAGAGTGGGGGGACGCAAACCTCCTTTGTTCAGAGTATGATGGTGGGGATGATCGGGCAGCATATGACATTGACTGATGGGAAAGGGATCATAGTTGTAATGGATCAAGGATAGTGATTGGGATGAGGGATACTCAAGCTAGTGTAAAATGGCAGGAGACTGTAGAATACTCTGAACAAAGGAGACCTGATTGGGGGTGCTGCCGAGATGATCGATCATAGTACCAGGAGGCACGGGGGGACTTCTTCATGGGTTAAGGAACTAGAAGAAGTGTGTGTAAAATGGTATTGTCGTGTGGATTTATACGAGCCCAGGACAGTTCATGCTCGTGATTGCTTTCAATTTTAAGGAGTCTGAAAGCGATAAGAAGACTCTGAAATAATGGAATGGTACTGTCGTGTGGATTTGTACGAGCCCAGGACAGTTCATGCTCGTGGTTGCTTTCAATTTTAGAGAGTCTGAAAGCGATAAGAAGACTCCAGGGGGTTGCTTTTTCGTGTGTTAGTCTCCAAGGCCCAAAGAAGCATAAAAGGATGCAATGAAGAACTCTTCTAGCCGGTGTGACTAGAGTATTCCTTTTTCGTAATTAGTCTACCGGGTCCGGAAAAGGGGTAAACTTATACCAGATAGATGCCCTTTCAGGTACTTTAACGAGCATGAAAGGAAGCAAGATTGCTCGACGATCTTTTCATTATTTTAGGAGTCAGAAAAGAGCTTAACAGAAACTCCCTAAGTGCCTTTTTCGTAAAGGACTTGTCCGGCCCGAAAAAGGGATAAAATTATACCGAACAAAAGGAATGGCCAGGCAAGGAGGAAGTGCTCAATCAAGGAACATTAATGATGACCAAGAACGAGGCTAGGGGGGGAACACTGATGGGCCTCCTTGCCGGATAATGAATGGTGGCAAAATAACAAAATAGTTGCAGTATGACAAGAGTGAATGGCTCATGTAAAAATGTGGAACAATCCGATGGCGGCCGATGTGGCACGCAAACCGAGGTAGCAAGGTGTCACGACACAATGTTGAAACTGTACCAAGTGAGAGCGAGAAATGATCTCAAGCATCATCACGAGCTCGGAAAAATGAATCCGGCGATATAAAGAGTGTCAAAAATGGATAATGGCCGTTGTGGCACGCAAACCGAAGCGACGGGGGGCGTTTTGGAAAAATACTCAAAAACTATGGGGGTAAGAGCGGGAAATGATCTCAAGCATCTTCACCGGCTTGGAAAAATGAATCTGATGATATAAAATATGCAAAAAATGGAGAGCAGCCGAAGTGGCACGCAAATCGAGGCGACTAGTGGCATCTAAAAAATGTGCAAAAAATGACGTGGAAAAAATAATGCAACGAGTTGACCATCATGACGGTCTCGTCGTGCTGATTCCAGTGGTGGAAACGGTTCGAAAAATGGACTCCGTATGGGGTCAGAATGGCCAAAACATGAAAAAGTCAACGGACTATAAATAGTGAGTGGGTCCAACATGACAAGTTGCATTTGTACTTGTTGACTTTGACTAGTGATCAGAGTTGACCAGAGCTTAGTTGGTGTTTCTGGACGATCCGACCGGCCGATTTCAGATCTGGGAGATACAAGTATTCCGTCAAACTCATACCTGCATGTTTTTTAGGTTCGAGGGGTGGGTAGTGGGTCCCAGGGGGTATTTGTACAGTCCACGTGGGGTGGACCGCGGGTTTGCAGGAGGGAGCCGCGGTTGGAGACTGTGGGTTCCACGGCGGATGACCCGCGTGGAGACCGCGGGGCTCAGGTCGGAACACACGGTCTGGGACCACGTGTTTCGAGGCTGGACACGCGGTTTGGTACCGCGTGTTCGGCCCCGACAGTCGCAGTTTTGGACCGCGACTGTAGGCCAGACAGCCGCGGTCAGAAACCGCGGCACGGGGACCTAAAGCCGCGTTTGGGAGCGAGCTGTTAGGAATTCCCCCTTGGGGGGGGGGGGACAGGGTTTATTTCTTTGACATGAGTCTGATGAGTTTGCCTTGCGTGTTTGACAGGATGTCGTTGGTACTGTGGAGAGAGCGAGAGATCCCGGATGAGATAGTGACTGTCATCCGGGAGGAGCGCCATGTGAGGTCAGTGTTGGGGATGTGTGGACTGCTGAAGTTCGCGCAAGTACCTATGATGCGGTCAACAGGGTTGCTGCTGAACAGGCTAGTGAGTTTCTGGGAGCCAGACATACAGGCGTTCAGGGTGCAGGGTGAGAGGGTGGACCTCACCCTGACAGACGTATATTTCCTGACGGGGTTGCCCTGTCTGGGTAGGGTGGCGGATACGCAGCCGCAAGTATCCGCGGATGTAGATATGGAGGACATGCTGGAGCGGTACTGTGTTCCAGAGGCTAGGGTGCATAGGAATGCACTCCGGGTGATAGACCTACAGGAGCCGGCGATACAGGCTATTGTAGCATGCATGGTTCGCGTGTTGGGGTCCCAGTCACCAGAGAAGGTGTCTGGGGGCCAGATGCAGCTAGTGGAGCACATATTGGATGGTGTCTACTATGCGTGGGGCTAGATGTTCCTCACCTGTGT
Organism: Larix kaempferi; assembly: GCA_027924585.1. NCBI lineage: Eukaryota > Viridiplantae > Streptophyta > Pinopsida > Pinales > Pinaceae > Larix > Larix kaempferi. Next base: position 27,748 of record BSBM01000462.1, on the reverse strand, counting down.
TCAGCGGCAGCTGACATCGGCGAAGGAATCTGGCAAGGGGTTCTGCTACGGGTCCTTTCTATGTGCATTCTTTATGGAGCGGGTACCGACACTGTGGCCGCGGGTACCGGTTAGGGCGGGAGGATTGAGGGAGCCGCGCATGGTGCAGTGGGGGGAGATGATGCACCGCCGAGGTGGCGGTGAGGTGGGTAGATACTTTACCCAGGAGTTGTACATGCAGTGGTTACAGATGCCGCTGCCACTAGATGACTACCCGTACAGGGATATGGAATACACCGGGGACCCAGAGGCACCACGGCCGCCGGGGCAGGCATGGGGGCCAGATGGTATGTATTGATTTACTTGCATGTTATGGATGTCAAGGTTTATGTATGATGTGTGTTATGATATAGACTGTGACTGACTAATGTGTGATCTACAGATGTGGGTCCAAGACCACCGCCAGGACATGTCGCGCGGAGAGGGCATGTGGCGGTACCAGCCTTATCGGGCCGAGGGGAGGTGCGTCGGCGGGACACAGAGGGGACTTTGGAGTCCGTACGGGTGTTTCTGGATCGGTTACTAGTTGGAGTGACCGACGAGGGATGGCGGGACATGGATCCAGATGTGATTCAGGATTGCATGAGGGCGCCCTGGGATTTCCGATTGATTGCGATCCGGGTGGCTATCCTGGCGGACAGGGGTCGGGCACAGGAGCCCGCAGGGGATGAGGACCTGCCGGAGGAGGAGCTAGGGGAGGACTCGGAGGTGGCTGATGCAGGCAGTGATGCAGGGTATGACTCTCATTAGAGAATGCAGGGGACTCCCCCCGAGTTTTGTAGCTCCGGCATGTATCTTATGAGATGTATAGATATTTTTTGTGTATAGCTGAGTACGGGGGTACTCAAGACATGTATAGCCGATGAACATGTATTTTTTGATATATATATATATGCATGTGGATGCACCTTTTTGCGATGATGTTTTAGTTGTACGCACGTGGATGCGCTTATGGTGTGTTGTATGTTTGTACTGCACGTGGATGCAAGTAGCATAAGGTGATGGGCACGTGGATGCCCCTTGTGTATTATATGTGATGCATTGCACATGGATGCAATAGTAGGATTAGGCACATGGATGCCCCTGTATATGAATGTGTTTTTAGTTTTTATTGCACATGGATGCAAATGCAAATGTTTATGTGATGATAGGCACGTGGATGCCCCTTGCAATCTTTTTGGGTTTTTATATATTTTTATGAGATGCTATGGGATGATGATGCATGATGGAGGTTTTACATGGTGTGATTGATGTGCCAATCTAGGATGTTGTTGGCCATTTGATCTGCGACACTATTTTGAGCTCTTGGGACATGGGTGAAAGTTATGGATTCAAATTGTCGGCTGAGTTGTTTTGTGCGCAGGAATTTTCTAAAGAGGCAGGGATCACGCACCTGGTAGCAGTTGTTGAGCTGGGAGACAAGTAGCTGGGAATCAAGGAACACATGAAGGTGACATATGCCCATCTGGAGGGAAGCAGTCAGGAGACCGATCACAGCATCATACTCCGCCTGGTTATTGGTAGCAGCTCCTATACATATTCCGTCAAGGTGAATCAAGTCGTGTGAAGGGGAATATAAGACCCATGCTGCAGAAGCCAGGTTTGGAGACCAGCGGCTTGCTCCATCAGCGAAGCCAATGTAATGAGGTGGAAGAGGGTCCATCTGTGATCATGCAAAAATGATGAATGTAAGAGCGTGGTAAAAAAAAGGTGAAAAACAAAAAGAGAGCAAACTGTACAATGCAGACCAATGGGGCCGCAAGTTATTCTAAGGATAGAAATGCTTAAGATACAACCCATTTCGGGGGTTGCGCAAAGGGTGACCCTCTGATTCAGTTAAAATGTATTCCCCCTTGCCAAGACAGGTCTGCACGATGTAAGGGCCTTGCCACATGGACTCAAACTTTCCTTTTCCAGTTTTGTCATGGGCCTGGTCATAGGCGAGGACGAGGTCCCCTTCATGGAAAATTCGAGGGTGTACATGTTTGTCGTAACCAGCCTTGGAGCGGTTCTTGGTGGCTTCAATGGTCTGGAGAGTGGCATGACGGTCTTCATCATCTTGTTCGAGGGATAGCAGACGTTGCTCAAGGGGGGAGGTGTCGGGGAGAAGCTCGACGGCGATGTGTAAGGAAAGTATCTGACACTCGATGGGGAGGACAGAATCTACACCGTGAACTAAATGAAACAGGGTAAAACCAGTGGCGGTCTTGGTAGAGGTACGGTAAGCCCATAAGGCGGGGAACAACATGTGGTTCCAATTGGACTTATGTCGGTCAACAGTGCCTTGAAGGATGGTTTTGAGAATTTTGTTAATGGCCTCTACTTGGCCATTCCCTTGGGGGTAGTAAGCAAAGGAAAATTGATGTTCAAACTTGAGGAGGGTGGATAACTCGCGCCAAACAGAATCTTCGAAGTGTGAACCATGGTCTGAGACCAACTGTTTTGGAACCCCGAATCTAGTGATAACGTGGTTAAAAAAGAAACGGGAAGCGGGTGTCAGCGGTACAATTGAAGGTAGGCATGGCTTCGGCCCATTTGGTGAAGTAATCAACGGCGACAATGATGTATTTATGGCCGTTGGCAGATGGGGGTCTACACTCCATGAAGTCGATTGCCCACTTGCAAAATGGACCAACTATGACAACTGGGTGTAACGGAGTAGGTGGTGTCTGGGCCTTGGGGGAAAAAAGTTGGCAGTTATGGCAATGCTTGACCGCAGTGATGCAGTCGGTGAAAAGTGTGGGCCAAAAGTATCCGGCGTGGACGACCTTTTGGGCGGTGGCCATCCCAGAGAAATGGCCGCCGCAGGCACCGCTATGACAATCATTGAGGACATGTTCAGCTTCCTCGTGTGTAAGGCAACGACGAAGGATCGTGTCGACCCCTCGCCGGTAAAGGACATCACCTAAGAGGAGATATCGAGAGGCCTAATGACGGATACGATGGCGTCAATCACGGTTGACTTTGGGTCTGAACTTCTGCGTGCGAAGGTATAACAAAATATCACCGTACCATGGGTCATCAGACGAGATAGTGAACAAGTGATTGTCGAGTAACTCATAAGAGATTTGTGGGGATGGTAGAAGGGAAGGGAGATCGGTGATGAGATGGGCAAGAGCGAGGGCTTTAGTTCTCTTAGGGGTTCTGAAAGTGAGGTCATATTCCTGGAGGATAATGACCCATTTAGCAACGCGACCTTGTAGGAGCCGTTGGGTGAGGAGATAGACCATAGGGTTGGAGTCGGCGACAACTGTGGTACGACTGAGCAGAATGTAGTGTCACAATTTTTGGACGGAAAAGACTACAGCTAGGGATAATATTTCCTCATATGGGTAATGTAGGGGTGGTCCAGACAAGGTCTGGCTGACGTAACAAATGACATGCTCTTGGTGAGAGGCGTCTTCTTGAACCAAGACTCCGGATACATCATGGTTGGATGCCGAGATGTAAAGGACGAAGTCTTGAGAGAAATCCGGAGGGGAGATCAAAGGGGCTTGTGTGAGAGCTTTCTTGAGGGCTTCGAACGCAGCTTCTGCTTGCTCATCCCAAACAAAGGGTATGTGGGTACGAAGCAGGCGTAAGAATCCATGAACTTTAGTAGCATGATCAGGAACGAAGCGTCAAAGGAAATTGGATCGCCGCTACAGACTCCAGAGTTGTCGAAGCGTGCGAGGAGAGGGGAGGTCTAAAATGGCTTGAACCTTCAGGGGATCGACAACAATTCCTTTCTGGGAAACAATGAAACCTAACAACTGGCCTGCCTGAACGCAAAAGACACACTTGTATGGGTTCAAGCGGATTTTATATTTGCGACAACGCAGGAAAACTTGCCGAAGGTCTTTAAGGTGGTCTGATCGTTTCCGGGAACGAGCTGTAAGGTCATCAAGATAGACTAGCAGGATATGGACCAATTCATGAAAACAATAGGTCATGGCCCGCTGGAAGGTGGCACCAGCATTTTTGAGGCCGAAAGGCATGACGCGGTAGGCAAAGGTGGTATAAGCAATAGGATAAATGAATCCTGCTTTGCGAAGTTTCTCGACCTTGGCTTTAACAGCGGGTAGCTTGGAAGGATGAATGGGACGCTGTTTCTGATGAATGGGGGGCACATCAAGCCATGTGTCAATGTGGTGCTTTATAATGGCGGGGTCAAGACCAGGCATTTCGGTATAGGACCAAGAAAAGACATCACGGAATTCTTGGAAGAGTTTTTTGTACTCTTCAATCTCAGACTCACTGCAGGAGGCTCCTAAAGTGATGAGTTCAGGGGCACCTCCGGGGGTAGAGATATCTATGTGGATAACAGGAGAGATGTTGGCCATGTTACCTTCCTCAAAGGCATCAGGAGCAGGAATAGGATCCTTAAACAAGTCGACTTTGGTGGGAAGGAAATCTTTGGATTCAACCGCGAATTGGGTAGCTGTACTAGAGGAAGATTCTTCTGGGAGGAAATAGGAACGATGGTGCATGTCATCCCAGGGATAATCCAGGGCAGTGAGAGCCTCGAGAATCTCCTCATCAATACGGAAAGTGAGGGTTGTCAAGTCGGTTGACGAGGGAATGGTGGTGGAAGAGATCATATAAATGGTATTAATCTCGTCGGATGGGGAGGAGACCGGTGGGTGGATCTCCTCAATTGTGGGGGGCGCCGTCTCAAGGTCCAAATTATTCATCTCGTAGAGAGCTGCTCGGTAATCTGGGAGATCAGAACAGTGATGTGAGTAGTGGCCGTAAACACCGCATATGGCACAAGGGTGGTTGGTGTGCAGTGATTTATCACGAGGCTTGGGGGTTGGGTCGAGTTCGACAACCGGGATGTTGGGGTCATCGTCAAGCATCTGCATGTGTTCATGTAATGCAGGTAATTGTGGACATTGGTGAGTCGGATAGCCTAACTCATCGTACAATGAGCATTTGGGGGGAGCACGAAAAACGGGAGGGGGTTTAACTGTCTTGGGAGGAGGTACATCAGTGTATGGTTGTGGGCCTCTGCCCCCAATGTGCTTGATAAGAGGAGGGGGATTCGTAGAGGATGAAGGGGTAATGAAACCGGGAGGTGGTTGACTAGTAGTATCCATGGGTTGCACCGGTTGTAGGATGACGTTTGGTGTCGGCGGGGGAACGGGGGGCGAAAGATACCACACGGGTAATCCCAAGGTTAACCCGGGGAGGCTAAGGGTAGCCATAACTGGGGCGCTTACTACTCCCGAGGGAGGGACTAGGAAGGGGATTGTGTGGATGGGTGTAACACCAATGTGGCTAGGTACCAATGGTGGTTTGGGCAACAAGGGCGGTTGATTGTTAGGTGTTTGTGTATTATGGGAAAGGGTACATAAGTCGGATACTTCAGGTGCAGATGACGAAGGAGGAATGGATTGGAAGGTGGATGTCATCGGCGGATCTGAGTAAACTCCAGGTCCCATGGAGGAAACAAACGAGGTAGCGGCACCAAGAACAGGTTGTTCAACCATGGGGAGAACATTTTCGGGTGCAGCGGGGGCATTTGGATCGTAGTAGGTGAGTTGGTCAATCTTGACCATGCGTCCGTCATGGGGGAACATCATGGTATGAAAAACGGAGGAGGCAACTGCCTTCATGGCATGCATGTAGCTACGGCCAAGTAAGAGGTTATAATCAAGTTGGGCATTGATGAACTCTATGTCAATGAGAACGGTTTTACCAGCCAGCTGGATGGGGACATTAGCTAATAGGCCTTGGGGTTGAGCCGAACGCCCGTCGTAGGCTCGCAACGCAGTAGTGGACTGATGAAGAGTAGGGGATCCCAACTTCTGCCAAACGAATGTGGACATAATGCATGTAGAGGCACCTTCATCGATAATGCACCGATGGATGACAAGATTCCGAACGAAAACAAAAACTTGGAATGCTAAAGTGGAAGGTAGGCGGGGTTCGGATTGGTCCAAATCGAATGCCATCAGTTGTGAATCATTGGGGTCAATAGCACCAATGGCGGAGAGCAAAGTCTTGCGCTGTGAAGGACAGTTTTTCAAGACTTCCAACGTAGACATGGCTGCGGGAGGCTGGGCTAAGTCATCTACAATGTTGTAATTTTGATGCAGCGCGAGCATTGGCATTATTATTGATTCGACGAAGTGGGAAACGAGGTGATTTGGAAGCGCCATCGAGTGGAGCCGGAGGTATACATAATGTCTGATCGGTGGGATGAGCATTGGTGGTTTTGTCGGAGGGAGGGGCTTTAGAGGTGGAGCCATACTGGTTCCGACGAGTTTGGAGGTTGGCATCAGCGGATGACATCATCAACAAGTGGTGAGTACCTAAGTCGAACATGGGTTGGTCAGGAGCGGCATAGGTGATATGTTGTTGTGGTGGTGCGTTGCCTTGAGGGGGAGCCAACGGCTGAGTGTTCACTACGCCTTGAGTTGGCAAGGGGTTTTGCAGGACCAAGGGTGGCTGCTGATGGGGTGGGGGTTGGTTGGTGCTTGAGGAGCTGCATGCCCTTGGCGATGGGCATCATCAACCCAGAGTTGCCGAGCTCGCTCCAAATGTGGGCAAGCATGTGTGTAGTGGCCATAGACCCCGCAAATAGAACAAGGATGGTTAGTTCGCAAGTTAGGGTTTTTGGCCTGCTTGGGTGGCCGATCAGGGTTTTGGTTGGCACGTACCACATTATTGTTGTCTGGGGGATTGGGAGGTTGACCACCTTGGTCTGGAGGAGGGTTGTTCCCACGATTACGGCCTTTGCCATGGTTTTGCTGGCCCTGTTGGCGCTGGTTTTTTTGGTTTTGCTGCTGATTTTGTTGGGCGTATACTTGCCCTTGGGAAGCAAGTGGGTTCTGAGGTTGCGCAGGTGCTAGAGCAGGCTGCGGAGGATAATATGTAGGTGGAGGCTGCGTAGGTGCTGAACCTTGTGGGGGTTGCTGATATATCTGTGGAGCGGGTTGTGGGTTGGCCGCAGGGGATGCCTATGGCGGGTAATAAGCAGGTTGGGCTTGAGAGGTCACAGGAGCTGGTGCAGCCTGTGAATGGTAATACGGCTATTGTGCGACCGGGGGGGCATATGCAGGGGATGCATGCCCAAAGCACTGAGGTGGACATGAGGGTCCATGGGAATGGTGGTGATGTGCCATGGGAGCATACAAATTGGTCGCACCGGAATGTGATGTAGCTCGCGAAAGGTCGAGGCCATGGCTAGGACGTGCTATGGAAAATGGTTGGGGATGGGAGGCAATACGGTCGATGATGCCGTTTGCGGCATGGGATGCCCCTAGTGCATCATGCTGGGAGGAATTGCCACGAGGGGCGTCAGGTATGATGGTATAGAGATAACCCGACTGGGCGTATATGAGGTCAAATTGCTGGGCTTTGAGGATGGCCTCTTCTTTAGACTGGGGTCGTTCGGATGCCACATCCTTGGCAATGACAGGAAGGAGGGATTTGAGGAACCAATCTAAGAAGATACGGTTGTCTAACTTGATCTTGCAGAGGCTGCGACGTCGATGCCACTCATGAATGTGGTCACTGATGTGGGTTGCTGTGTTCTGTCTGCAAGATAGTAGGATTTCAACTCCCGCGTCATAGCAGACAGGTAACTGAAAGAACTGCAGGAAGGTCGAGGCAAGGGACGTAAAGGTGGCATGGGTCCCATGGGGTTGCTCAATATATCACTTAGCTGCAGAGCCAGTGAAGGTGCGCTATAATAGACGGAGGCGGACACTGTTTTCCACTATGGAGTTGGAGGAACACCATAGATGGAAGGACATAATATGGTTCTGGGGGTCCTCGCCTGCCTTTCCCTCAAAATTAGGGATGTCAGAGGGGGGCTTGGTGGGCATGTGATGCCACACAGGGTCGTGTCTGATGGGATCGTTAGTCAGTCTGGCTAGGTCAGGAAGGTTGAGGCTAGCCATGAATGGCAAACTAGTAGAAGGATGTGACATACTAGTGGGTGTGACCATGTTGGGGCCAATGCCCCCAAGTGGAGGGGCAAAGTTTGGGATGTTGCCCCCAAGTGGGGGAACGAAAGTGGTATGGGACGGTCCTGCGCCGCCAAGGGTAGTGTGAGTCACTGATGGAGTGGCTAACGGAATGCTAGCTGCTGGAATGGGTACAGTGATCGGAATGGTAGAGGGGGGCGCCATCGAGGGCATACCCAAAGGAGGTGTAGTAGCTGGCGTAGTGGTGGATGCTCCACCAATGATCCCTACAAAGAAAGGGGTGGAAGTCACGCCAGCCATGGGGCTGGTTGGTGCAGTGTAAATGGGGATCTCGGACTCTGCCTCAGAATCAGAGGTAAAATAGGGGGCATCTAGATCGGGTGACATAGTTCTATGTCGTTGACGAGTGGAGTCAAGTGACAAAGCTTGAGATCTATGATGAGTGGTATCAAGTGATGAAGATCTAAGTCTATGACGGGTGGTGTCAAGTGAACCGTGTTGTGGGGGCTCACCCTTGAGGCGCCGAGAATGTCTCGAGGACTCAATGGTGACAGATGGTGTCAAATATCTGGGGGTTGTGTTGAGTGAAAAACAGCTCAAAAACCCTAATGCAACCGAGTGTACAGAAGGAGAGCTAAAAAAATATGGCACTCAGGCCAACAACCAACTCAAAACACTTACTGTAACAGCTGTGCTACAATAAGTGGAGTATCAACAGAAATGGTCAGAATACCAACAAGCAGCAGGTTTCCTAGAAAATAAAAATAGTGGACTCACTAGACCAAAAGGAGGTAAGGGAGCATGCAAACACCTAACTAAATAGTATTCTGACTCAACTAGACATATCCTCTGCAAGGTGATGAAATCCAAGTCAGACAATATGGATAGGAGAGCCAAGTGGCTAAAGATATCCCCCTACCGGGAGGGACACTGGGTAGTCAATCCTAGAAGAAAGGAAACTAAGATACCCCGTTCATGACACGTCCAGAAAAGGTGAATCTACCGTTTGGTCCTTTTACCGCAGTACCCCCATATAGGGATACCCCGAGAACTGCGAAAGGTAGCCTTCGGTTACTGAATGGATTGCGGTATTCCACTCAGGCCTCCGGAACCAGTCTGGCGACTTCAACCCTCCTAGGGGAGAGGCCCTCTGATAAACTGGTTGTGACTGTGCCAAAAAATACTAGGGGATTTTGGTTCCCTAATGGACAACAGCTATGTCTCAAGTGTAAGCAACCGAGGGGTGTTATTTGGATGCCTATCCCCCCGATCCTACCTAACTACAAAAATTCTTATGTGTTCCCCAAGTGGGGTTAGAATGTTGGTTGTGTTAAGTACTTTTTAAGGCTCACTTGAATTAGGTGACAGAGTGTGTGCGTGTGAGATGATGATGAACCCGAGTAAAAAGTGCCACTAGGGTGGGCAACTTTCTAACTAGCAATAACAAGACAGAAATTAACCTTTGAAATGCACAATTTTCTTTTTTCAATTTAAAATGCTGAAAATTTAAAAACTATTCTGTAAATGGAACAGAAATAAAACTATAGAAAAAGGCTGTAAGGAAGGGTGGCTGCAGGTAGGACAGATGGCTGTGCTAGTGCAGAAAATAGTGCAGCAAAGTGCTGGGTTCAAAACAGGAAAAAATGCAGAAAACAGACCGCGGGTTTTTGGCAAATCTGGGCGGTCGGACCGCGAAAAACAGCTCAACAGTCGCAGTCGGGTTGAGGGTTTTAGGCTGAAAAACGTAGTCGGGATGCAGGAAAAATGTCGAAAGTCGCAAGCGGGTTGCGGGAAAATGGCCGAAAGCCGTAGGCAGGACGCAGGAAAAACGCCGAAAGTCGCAGGCGGGTTGCGGGAAAATGGCCGAAAGCCGCAGGCGGGTTGCGGGAAAATGGCCGAAAGCCGCAGGCGGGACGTAGGAAAAACTCTGAAAGTCGTAGGCGGGTTACGGGAAAATGACCGAAAGCCGCAGGCAGGACACAGGAAAAACGCCAAAAGTCACAGGCGGGTTGCGGGAAAATGGCCGAAAGCCGCAGGCAGGACGCAGAAAAAGGGTTAATAGCCGCAGTCGGACCGTCCCAAACAAGCTAATAGCCACGGTCGGATTGCAGGTAACAGACTGAAAATGGCCAACAAGTTGCCGAAAACAGTCTGAGAGCCACGGTCGTATCGCAGGTAGTAAAGTCCTGAAAGACGCGGTCAGAACGCAACTGCAGGGGGTAAAATATGCGGTTTACGACGGCTAAAAGGGACAGCCGAATAGAAAAATATTGCAGAAAAACGTCTAAAACTTAAAAAATTATAACTAGAAATTCTGAAAAACACAAGCGGAGTCGCCAAAACTGTAGCTAGAATTTTCACCCTAGCTTGTGCAAATGAGCACCTACTAAGGAGAAGGGACTCCTTAGTAGCAGTTCAATAAACAGTAAATTAAAATGCTAAAACAACATCAATTCTCAACTAGCATGAGCATCCAGAAACAAAACATGTAATATAAATGGTTTTTTTTTGTATTAAAATTTTACCTCAAGTGTAGAGGTTGGTGAAGTTCTTGCAATGATCCAAGAGGGTTGCTCCAAACTCCAACTTTGCTCCTTCTCTTTCTCCAATGGTGGAAATGGGCCAAAAGGAGCTCTCAATGGTGAAAGTAGCTCAAGGGTGAGCTAGGGTTTCAAGAGAGATTTTGGAAGAGTAAGGGTATACTTGATTGTGGATATGAAATGAGGGGTCTCCATCACCTATTTATAGTTTTTTGGTGGTGGAGTGCTGGCCCATGGTTTTGGGAACCATTTGGTTTAGGTCAGTTGTATAGGGTTTTTTCCTCCTTTTTACTCTTTTTCCTCATTATTTAATATTTTTTATTCCCTTTTTAGAGGGTTTTTGCTATTTTGGAGGAATTTTGGATATTTTTGGAAGGAAAAGGGGTTTTTTAGCCTTTTTGAGGCTTTTTTGATGGTTTTGTGACCTTTTGGAGGCTTTTTAATGGGATTTTAGGGTTCTGAAGGTAAATATGGTAGGAAATATGGACAAATGAGTCATGTAATGGGGTAGATGAGGTAGTGAGCACTTTTTGGGTGTTAACATAGGGTTTGCCATAACTTCCTCATATTTCACCCAATCACCTTCAAATTTTACCACAAAGTTCCTTTCTGAATTCTGCTTCTTTGTCCCCCTCTGCCAAATTTTCCCATTCTTTCACTCTGCTTCTGAAATCCTCATTTTTGCTTCCTTGTCTATTCGACAGTGTCCAAAACCTAGTCAAACTCCAATTACCCTTCAGATTTTTTCCCAAGTCCAGATTTTCCTTTACTGAAGCAGTTTCTGTTTTTGTTTTCCTACCCTGTCAACCAAAAAAAAAAAAACTCCTGGTTATGGTTGTCACCCGTGCAGGTGCAAAAACCATGGAAGACGCACTTGCAACCATCCAAGCCAAACTCCAGGATCTGGATGAAAAATTTCTCGGCCTCCATCTTGAACATTCAGCTATGAACAACAAACGACAGTCTGAGTCTTCATCAAACAACGGGTTCTCTTCTTCCAACAATTTTTGTGGTTCGAAGCTTGATTTTCCTCGCTTCAATGGTACTAATCCAACTAGATGGATCTATCATGCAGAACAATATTTCATTCTGCATAATACTTTTGATGTCAACAAAGTTTCGCTTGCATCCTTTCATTTGGAACAGGAAGCTCTTCAATGGTACCGTTGGTATATCAAGGCTCATGAAGAGCCAAAATGGCGAGACTTTTGCAGCTCATTTTGCAACGATTTGGTCCTAGTGCTTCTGATGACTTCATAGGAGCCCTCACTAAACTTCGCCAAATTGGCACTGTGAGAGAGTATCAAATCGAATTTGAGAAACTAGCCAACCACACCGAAGGATTGTCTGATGACTTTTACCGGAGTTGTTTTATCAGTGGTCTAAAGGATGCCATCCGCTCTGAGGTCAAAATGTTCTGTCCCAACAAAATGATAGAATCCCTAGGGTTGGCTAAGTTGGCAGAAGACAATATTGCAGCCCAACAACGCTCCAAGCCCACTTTTGTTCCCTTCCGAAATATGGGTTCTCAATGACCACCTATACCGCAAGCTCTTCGACCAACTCTTATCAAGCGTTTGTCTGAAACAGAGATGCAAGCACGCAAAGAAAAGGGGCTTTTCTATAATTGTGATGAGAAATTCACTTGAGGACATAGATGTCTTCAACAAAATCTCTATCTCTTGGATGTGGATTCTCCGCCTGCCTCTGAAATTGGTGATGAAGATCCAGAAACAATGGATGCTCCGGTCGACATTCAGGAACCGCCTATTGACCCTCCGTCTCAGGATGACCAGCCAGAGATATCTCTCCATGCTTTAGCTGGAATCACCACCCCCCAAACAATGCGGGTCATGGGTTACTTCAAGAAGCTTCCTCTTACAATACTCATTGATTCTGGTAGCACTCATAATTTCATTGACCCTTGGATCGCCAAACAAGTTGATTGTTTTATCCATCCTTGCTCCAACTTTGAAGTCATGGTTGCCAATGGGGGCACCTTACCTTGCAAAGGGAAGTGTCAAAATGTGCGTATCTCTATGGGAGATTATACCTTGTGCTATGACATGTTTTCCTTGACCTTAAGTGGATGTGATGTGGTTTTGGGTGCTCAATGGCTACGCACACTTGGCCCTATCTTATGGGATTTTGCTGAACTTTGGATGCAGCTTTCCCTCAATGGACAAAAACACACATTGACAGGATTACAACCAGGGTCTCTCAGCATCATCAGTTCACATCGCATAGAAAAAATCCTCAAGAAGAATTGACATGGTGTCATCGCTCATATCCATTCCATTCAGATGCAACCATCAATGGTCTCCACTACTCCTTTGGATCTACAACAAATTCTGGATTGATATACAGGTGTCTTTGCTAAACCAGTGGGATTTCCACCTTCCAGGCCAGAATACCATCATATTCAGCTCCTTCCTGGCAGCGTTCCTCCCAACATCAGGCCCTATCGCTACCCATTTCACGAAAAAACAGAGATTGAAATGCTCGTTCGGGAGTTATTGAAGCAAGGTATTATTCGCCCAAGCACTAGTTCCTTTTCTTCTCCAGATATTCTTGTCCGCAAAAAAGATGGGTCATGGCGCCTCTGCATTGACTTCCGAGCATTTAATCAACTCACCATCAAGGATAAGTTTCCAATTCCTATTGTTGATGAGCTTCATGGGGCTCACTTTTTCTCCAAGTTGGATCTTCATTCTGGGTATCATCAAATTCGGGTTCATGAGGATTATATCTTTAAAACAACTTTCCACACACATGATGGCCATTATGAGTTTTTGGTCATGCCCTTTGGCCTCACTAATGCTCCTTCCACATTCATTGCCTTAATGAATAAAATATTTCGACCCTACTTGCGAAAATTCATTCTGGTATTCTTTGATGATATCCTCATCTACAGTAAAACATGGGATGAACATCTCTAGCATATGGATCTTGTCATGCAACTTTTCTCTGACCATCATCTCCATGCGAAGCAGTCTAAATGTGCTTTTGGACAGAAGGAAGTTGATTATCTCGGGCACATTATCTCAGCACAAGGGGTTCGCGTGGATCCTGCCAAAATCAATGCCATGAACAATTGGCCGCATCCTCAGACACTCAAGAGCCTTCATGGTTTTTTGTGGTTGATTGGCTACTACCGCAAGTTTGTCAATGATTATGGGAAGATTGCAGCTCCATTAACTGCTCTATTGAAAAAGGATGCTTTTACATGGACACATGCTGCTCGGTGTGCATTTGACAAACTAAAACAAGCTATGTGTACTACACCTGTTATAGCTATGCCCGATTTTTCCAAGCCCTTCACTATTGAGAGTGATGCTTGCGGCAATGGACTTGGTGCTGTTCTCCTTCAAGATGAACACCCCATTGCGTTCACCAACAAAGCCCTTTCAGGTAAGAATTTAGCTGCCTCTACCTATGAGAAGGAAATGATGGCTATTTTTCATGCAGTACAGAAGTGGCGACCATACCTATTAGGGAATCATTTATGCATCAAGCCTGATCACCAAAGTCTGAAATATTTCTTTGAACAGCGTGTCTCCTCCCCAGCACAACAGAAATGGGTTAGCAAACTCATGGGTTATGACTATGAGATCACTTACAAGAAGGGTAAAGACAATATTGTGGCAGATGCTCTTTCTCGCACATTTGATGCCCAAGGTTCTCTTTTAGCTATTTCTATGCCTGTTCCAAATTGGTTGCAATCTATTCAACAGGGTTATGTCAATGACTCTTCATTATCTCAAATCATTCAATGCTTGACCATCAACCCTTCTGCTGTACCACATTACTCTTGGGATTGTGCTTCTCTGAGATACAAGGGTCGTTTGGTGCTTCCCCAGAGCACAGATCTTCAACAGGCTGTCTTCTATGAACTCTATGCTTCTCCATCGGCAGGGCACTCTAGGTTCCTCAAAATGTATGAACGGGCATAGCATAACTTATTTTGGAGGGGAATGAAAAGGACAATTCAACAGATGGTGGCCGAATGTGATACCTGCCAGCGCAATAAGGGTGAAACAACACTCCTTCTAGGATTGCTCGAACCCTTGCCCATACCTACACGGATTTGGACAGATATTTATATGGATTTCATTGAAGGGCTCCCTAAATCTGGCGGGAAGACAGTGATTCTCATTGTGGTTGATCGCCTCCCCAAATATAGTCATTTTTGTGCTCTCAGCCATCCCTATACAGCCTCCTCAGTAGCTCAAATTTTCCTGCACCATATCTTTCGTCTTCATGGCATCCCTTCTTCCATTGTCTTGGATCGTGATGCGACTTTCACCAGTCATTTTTGGACAGAACTATTTCGCCACACTGGCACCAAACTGAAGATGAGTTCAGGGTATCACCCACAAACAGATGGTCAGACTGAAATTATCAATAAATGCTTGGAAATTTATCTTCATTGCTTCACCTCTGAACAACAAGATCAATGGGCCAAGTGGCTCCCTCTTGCTGAATGGTGGTACAATACCTCTTACCACACTGCCTCTAAAATGAACCCATATGAAGCAGTCTATGGTCAGGCACCTTCAGTTCTTCTTCCATACACCCCCAACAGTTCACCAGTTCTGGAAGTTGACACTGTCCTTCGAAACCGTGCTCAGATTCTTCGCATTTTGCGGGACAATCTTCACATGGCAAGAAATCGCATGAAGCAACAAGCTGATCAACACCGTTCTGAGTGCACTTTTCAAGTAGGCGATATGGTTTTTCTTCGTCTCTAGCCATACAAGCAATCCTCCCTGAAACTCAAAGGGCATCATAAGCTCGCTCCAAAGTTCTATGGGCCATATCGGATTCTTGAGAAGATTGGGTCCGTTGCTTATAAATTGGAACTTCCTCCTTCTTCCCGCATTCTTTCATGTCTCTTGTCTGAAGAAAGTTCTTGGCACCAACATCAATGGACAAATGATTTTACCCGAACTAGATAATGAAGGATCCATCCTTTTGGAGCCGGAGGCCATCCTCAATCAGCACACTCGTCAGCTTTGCTCTCGCTTTATCACAGAGGTCTTAATTCAATGGCACGGCATGCAACCAGAGGATGCTACATGAGAACCACTCCTTCAGATTCAACAACAATTTCCACATCTAAAGCTTTGAGGACAAATATTTTTTTAAGGGGGAGGGGATGTTAGGAACCTGTCTTTACTTTGTTATTATATTGTTGTTGGACGCATATGCTTTGTAATTCGTCCCGTAGTATTTGTTGATCAATAGATTGTGTTATTGTTGTTGGTGCATATGCTTTGTAAGTCGCCCGTAGTATTGTTGATCCATAGTTTGTAGTGGCCCATGGTTTTGACCCATAGTATTGGCTCCTAGACTTAGTATATAAGTGTGTGTTGAGACCTATGAAGGCACCGTGAAGTTATTTGTATTGAGCTTCCTCATAGGAGGTTGCCCCCTCGAAGTGGCCTGTGATCAATATAAAAGTGATTCTAAGTTCTGTCATTTCTACTATTTCGCCTATTCTTATTAATTAATTGTTGCAGGCGCTTCACAAGCAACATCACACAATACCTCGTCCTTGAAGGGCTTGATGTCGTATGAAAATTGGCACTGTTGGTTGACGCGGAGATCGCTTTCTTTGCGGAGCCATCCAATGGTGTAGGGTTGTGGGTGTGGCGTTGTCAGAAGGGCCAGCCACTTGACAACCTCTGCTGAGATGAGGTTCTTCCGGCTACCGCTATCAACAATGAAGTGCAATGGGGTGCCTTTTACCTACATCTATGAATGGAAGAGGCGTTCTCCTTCTTTTGGCTCATTTGGTTCATCAGTGTGGAGCTTGGTGGTAGCAATGGTGGAATTGGGTTCCGCGTCAATGATCCGTCTTCCCTTTTCTGGTTCGGACTCAGAGTCATAATCCGCATCTGATTCAGATGCTTTTACTTCGGCCACCAGTGACTGCTTTGAGCGATAGTCAGCAATGTTATGCCAAGGGCTTATGGAAGTTGCACCACTTCCCCGTATCTTTCTTTGTCTTTCCGCTGTCCCTCTTTGCTTGTGGCTTGGACTGGTTGTCTTAATACTATCCATCTCTACTCTGTATTTTATTCTGTGGGTTAGGGCCACCCTTTCCTGTCTTTTGCTGTGAGGGTACCCAGGCCCAAACGTCTTCTGTTTGAGATTTTGCTCGATTTTGACGGCATATCGGTAGGCCACGCCCAAGGAAGAGATGTCCATAAATTCCATTTCGGTCTGGATGTAACTATGCATACCACTGCGATACTTGAACACCAGATGTCGCTCTGAATCTTTGATACCCAGCTTGGTGCGCAAGGTATGGAAGATATTTGTGAACTCTGGAACTGCTTGGTCTCTTTCTTGTCGCAGTGTGGTCCATTTGGTATACAAGTCGTCATAACTTCCAACAGGGTAGTATTGTTCCTTAATAGCATCCTTGAAGGATTCCCAGGTGGCGGTGACTGAAAATAATGGGGGTTCCTCTGTGTCCTTTTGTTTGCAGAAAGTTTCCCACCAATCTTTGACATGGGGAACATCTTTGAGGAGCGCAAAAGTAATCTTTTCTCTATTCAAGAAGTTATGGACAGAAAAATACCCTTCTAGTAGATTCAACCACTTATCTACAACATCTGCATCTATCTAACCTTCAAATATAGGAATATCGAAGTTGATTTGTACCTTGAGGGGAGCAGCGCCTTCGCTCGAGGAAGATGCGTCGCTTGTTCGTAGTCACCGAAGGATTTGCGTGAAACTATCCATCATCTCGTTCCTCTGTTGCATGAGGGATTCCTCAAGCAACATTTTGAAAGGATCTCCTGTCCCGCCATCTTTCTTGTCTCTTTCCATGAGAAATCGCCTGGGCGTGCGAGAGATTTTTTCCTCAAGAGAAACAAGCTCGAGCCCCAATTCTTTGTACCCTGACCTCATTGGGGACATGCATTAAGACGACAAGGAGCAGACCACTCTAATACCACTGATCCGGATTTGATGAGCAGAACGAAATGAATATAGATTATTATCGGATGCTTAACACAAAATAAACGAGTTACAGTAAAACTAGTTTTCTATTTGATAAGGAAATAAGCTAAAACTGTAAAATGCAGAGGAAAACAAGCTTGCTGGAATGGTGGCGGCTTATCTCTGGGAAGAGATGTGACGGTTGTGCTCATTCAGAACAAGATCGTTGAAATGAGGCTCTGAAGGAATTTTACAATAAACAGGAATGTCAAAAACCCTAGACATCCAAAAACCTAACCCTAGGAGATGAAGTGCCAAAAGTCATGTGGGCCCCGTTTGGGTAAGTTAGTACATCAACTTCCCGGGGTCGTAACGCTTGCATACGATCTCCGTTTGGTGTGTACAACAGCTCGTTGGAAAGATCTATTCAATGACTACAAAAATGGTCAGCAAATCTCATGTCTGGCACGTGCATAAGGTAGGCATGTTGTACCCATATGTTCCCAAGAATTCGACACCAAAAAAACATCGTTTATGGCCTCAAAATGGCTCTGGAAGTTCAGGACTCGAGAAACTGCTAAAAATAGTATATTACCGAAATTGCCAAAAAATAGTTTTGAGCCATTTGGAAAGGTGAGTGGCCACCGATATCCACCTGGATCAATCCTCCCTCCTTAGGAAGCAATGGTCTCCATTGCGTTGAGTTCCCCCATCAGATGATGAAATTTTTGTTGAATTTGGCCCCGGGTGAGCCACTTGCTCTGGTGCAGGAGCTACCCTGCTTTGACTACTCGATAAAGTTGGATCCTTTGATGTCGAGTTCCCTTGATCTGTGTGTCTGCAATATGATCACTGGATACCTATTATAGGTAGTCAGGGTTGAGCTCTATTGGTGTCAACTGCTCTGCTATCTCTGAGGTGTCTAATAATGGTGGGAAATATGGCCGAAGGAGAGCCACTTTGAAGACGGGATGCAGACCAAGGAAGGGGGGAATGTTGAGCTCAAAATCATTGTCACCCACCGCCTTGGTGATGGTGTATGGCCCATAACGGAGTGGGCGAAGCTTCTGATGGGGCCCTGTAAGGCGTTCTTTCTGCAAATGCAACCAAACTTTGTCGCCCACCTGAAATTTATGTGGCACCCGATGTTGATCATGGCGCTGCTTGTACTTGTGTTGCGTCCCCTTCTCTCATTCCAATTCAAGGAAGGAAACATGACTGACTTACCGGGCTTATTGACACTCTCATCCCCATACATTACTCATTAATTCATAACAATTAAAATCTTCTTGTGTGCAGACTCATACTTCATATAAACGCAGCGGAAATAAACATACTAACAAGCACACAAACAGTAATGCATCCTCATATCTAACATAGGCATAAGATGATTCAACACCCAGGGATTTCTATTCCATTCCCAGGCTATGCACATACTTCATGTCGATTTTATTAAGACAATCATTTCATTTCATTAACATGAGCAATTAACATTCAGAATTAACACACTGCAAAACACATAATGCATATAATGTAAATCACAGCGAACACTTATCTTGAAGATGAAGCTGTCCAAACAACTGGCTATGTGAGAGAAACGTTCCACCCAACCATAGATCTCTGTCCATCTTGTATTCTTTTAGCTGAGAGATCACCCCCGAGCTGGGTTGTGTATCCACTAAGGAGGAACTAGCTGGGCTCACTCACAGCCATGATTTCACTCAACAACTATGCTAAGCCAACACACAGTTGGGTTTATCAAGCATACAATAGACAAGGGAGGGAAATGCTAAGCCAGTGAGCTTAACCACAGAGCTACAGGAATCTCAAATGAATTCAACAGTCAAGGCACCCACATTACCTACCACACCAAACACAAGGAAAGTCCCCTTCTCTGCTGCATAGTCCCTCAAGCGTCCCTTCCCTCCAGTGCTCTTCAGGATGGGTATAGAAAGGTCCAGCTGCTAATTCTTGAGATTCTAGCCTTCACTAGGTTTATCAAGCAAACCCAACCTATGCTCAGTCATTCACAATTGGATTTCTCACAATTCTGTTCATCAAATAACTCAATCCCGTCACTGGTTTTCTGGGCTATAAAAACTAGGTTTTACAATGGATTTTGGGGTAACTAATGCTCTCAAATTCGCCCCAAGGTTCATATCTATGGATCCCCCATTGGATTTCACTGTCCCACACCAAATCTGGGCGTTTTTGGCACTTCAAAACGTGGGTTCTTGCAAAGTTGCGATTTCTAGTTTTTCTCACTACTGGCAATTCGTTTTTGGGTGAAAAATGATGCTGGTAACTTCCACAATGGAATGGGGATAAGGAAGAAGCAACTACCATGAGGTAGAGTGACTTATGGTACAAGAAAACAGATCCCATACCTGCAAATACGAATTTTTGGGCTGCCCATGCTTCATTGAAGCCATGGACTGAAATTTTCAACAAATTTCTTACAACAGAAATAAATGTCATCAAGAAAAGTCAAATGAGTTCTCACAATGACATTTGGTAGCCTATGGTTCATCCCCACAACCCCTTCACCACCCCCTAGTGGATACACATGGCCCCTTCTCATTCGTTGCTTCCATAACCAGTTTTGGTATTTTATTGAAATATTAACATTTACATCAATTTACAATATTCCATGGCTTAATAGCACATGGGTATCAAATATGAAATACTTGCTTGTTTTAAATAAAATCCGAACATACACTAGTGGGGCCTTGGCCTTGAGCTCCACGCTAGGGAAACATACAGCGCATGTATACAATATTTACATTAGAAGCCAATATTTCATAAGGGTCAAAATTGAGGTATTACATTTCCTTCCCCCTTAGAACAACACTGTCCTCGGTGTTCTCAAAACTGAACAAAAATGGGAGGGCCCCTCTCATGGCATCCTCCAGCTCCCATGTAGCCTCATCGGGGCTAAGGTGCTCCCATTGGACCTTTACCTGCCCGATGGCTCTGTTTCGGAGCAAAGTGACCTTCTTGTCGAGGATGCGCATAGGCTCTACTTGGAACTCTCACTCAGGTTCCACCTGTATCACATTCCAATCAATCATATGATTAGGATCATGTATATACTTCTTAAGCAAAGATACATGGAAAACATTATGAGCTCTTATGTTAGGAGGCAATGCAATTCTATATGCAACTGGCCCTATTCTATCAAGGACTTCAAATGGCCCACAATATCTTGGTGACAACTTGGCATAAATCCCCAACTTGAGAGAACTCTTCCTCGGTTTCACTCTCAAATAAACATGATCCCCATTCTGAAATTCCTTATGCACTCTTTTCAAATCTGCATAACTATTTTGCCTGTCCTGAGCTGCCTTTAAATTCTGCCTAATCTTAGCAACTTCTTGTTCCATTTCCTTGATCTTCTCTGGTCCAAGTACTACCATGTTCACCGGGCTATCCCAATTCACTGGAGTCCTGCATCCTTTGCCATACCATGCTTCAAATGGGCTCATTCACAAGGATGCATGATGTCCATTATTGTATGCAAATTCTACCAAGTGTAGGTAATCTTCCCACTTGGATGGTTTATCCATCACATACATTCTCAGCGTGTCTTCAAGAACCTGATTCACCCTCTCAGTTTGGCCATCTATTTGAGGATGATATGCTGTACTGAAATTCAATTTAGTTCCCAATTCCTGAAATAATCCCTTCCAAAAATTGGAAGTGAACTTTGTATCACAATCAGAAATTATTGCCTTAGGCAATCCATGCAACTTGAATATCTCTTTCATGAAGATGTTTACAATGTCATTAGCCTTGTGAGTGGACTTGACTGGAATAAAGTGAGCTACCTTTGATAGCTTGTCCACCACAACCATGATTGAATCATGCTTCTTCACTGTCATGGGCAGACCTGTTATAAAATCCATAGATATAACTTCACACTTCCATTCCGGAATGGGTAAGGGTTGCAACAATCCTGCTGGATGTTGGTGCTCTGCCTTGACCTGCTGGCACTTTTAACATCTAGCAATGTACTCAGCTATGTCCTTCTTCATACAATGCTAAAAGTATTGCTTTCTTGTTGCTATTATAGTCTTCTGATATCCTGGATGTCCAGAGTATGGCATTTGATGTATTTCATCCATCACTAGCCTCTTCAAATCTGCATTATTTGGAATGTACAGCCTATCCTTGTAGATGAGGATATCGTCTTCACCAAGCTGATATCCCGCACACTTTTCGTCCACATTACCCTACTGTAACTTCTCTTTAATTTGAAGGAAAGTTCCATCACTATTTTGGGCTTCAATGACTCTTGTCTTCAAATCTGACTTGCACATACTTACTGCTACAACATGAAATTTTATGCTAAGAGCATCTGCAACCTTATTCTCCTTCCCTTTTACATGCTTAATTTCAAAATCAAATTCACAAAGAAACTCCATCCACCTAGCTTGCCTAGCATTCAAGTTTGGCTGATCAAACAAATACTTCAAACTCATGTGGTCTGTTCTAAGCTCGAATCTTCTTCCCATCAAATAATGTCTTCACATCTTGAGAGCATGCACTATGGCTACTAATTCTAAATCATGTGTGGCATAATTCTTTTCATGCTCTTTTAACTTCCTTGACTCATAGCAAATCACAACTCCTTCTTGCATGAGCACTCCACCCAGCCCTTCAATGTAAGCATCTGTGCACACCACGAAATCTTTCTTTGGATCTACTATCTTCAAAACAGGAGCGTTGGTAAGTAACTCCTTTAACTTCTGAAAACTTTTCTCACATTTTTTAGACCATACAAACTCGATGTTCTTTCTTTGCAATGAAGTGATTGGATGAGCTATCCCGGAGAAGCCTTCAATAAACCTTCTGTAGTAACCAACAAGACCCATAAAATATCTAACATCTGAAACATTATTTGGAGTAGACCAATCCATGATGGCATTAATCTTTTCTGGATCCACTGTAATACCTTCTTCAGAAATGACATGACCCAAATATTGCACCTTCTTTTGGTAAAACTCACACTTGCTTAACTTGGCATACAACTGATGTTCTCTAAGGACTTGCAACACCATTCTTAGATGTTCTTCATATTCTTCTTCATTCCTTGAATAGACAAGAATTTCATCCAAAAACACAATCACAAACTTATCCAAATATTTGTTGAATACACTATTCATGAGACACATGAATGTAGCAGGTGCATTGGTAAGACCAAATGGCACCACGGTGAACTCGTAATGACCATATTTAGTTCTAAAAGTCGTCTTGTGAATGTTTTCTTCTTTAATCCTTACTTGATGATAACCAGACCTTAAGTCAATCTTGGAAAACACTTTAGCTTCCTTCATTTGATCAAACAAGTCATTGATTCTTGGCAATGGATACTTGTTCTTGACTGTCACTTTATTGAGCTGCCTGTAATCAATACACAACCTTAGAGTCCTATCCTTCTTCTTAACAAATAACACCGGTGCTCCCCAAGGAGACACACTAGGCCTGATATACCTCTTGTCCATTAATTCTTGTAACTGCATCTTTAACTCTACCAATTCTGGCGTGCTCATTCTATAAAGAGCTTTGGAATTTGGCGCTGCCCCTGGAACAAGATCGATGGTAAAATCAATATGTCTCTTTGGGGGTAGTCCCGACACTTCATCTGAAAATACATCTTGGAATTCTTGCAATAATGACAAATCTTCTATCCTTGGACCCTTGTACTCTGATGAATCTGACATATGGACTACATACAATTTACAACCTTTCTTATAAAACTTTTTCAACTATAGAGCTGAAATATTCCTTACCGAAACTTGCTTAGGAATTCCTCTTACCAATCTTGGCCTTCCCTCTTCATCAATGCACTCAAGTGATTTCTCATAACAGTCCAATTTGGCTCTATGTTTTTCCAACCAATCCATGCCAATCAAGGCATCATAAGATCCTAAAGGTAGAACATTTAAATCTCATGTGTGTGGAGTCCATTCAATTCTATGGGGCACTCCACCACCACTTCACTAACCTTTCTCTTGGTCCCCTGTGGCTAATTGAACTAGCCAAGATTTATTATGCTTCACTTTTCTAAGAGAACAACCTTCAAGCACTTTTGGAGAAACATAACTATGAGTAGATCCTGGATCAATCAAAACGGAAATAGATTGCTTAGCAACCTTACCTTCAACTTCCACCACTGATGATTGATGGTCTACTTGATGATTATGTTCGGATATCCACATCATCTTTTTCAGAATCTTGCATGCAATTAGGGTTTGCATGCAAATTCTAGGGTTTGCATGCACTTTCCATGCATCCCAGCCACCAGGTTGATGCCTCCAGCACCTTAGCCCACCCTTATTCTAGCACCCGAGAGCTTCTTACATTAGTTCATTAGCCCTCCTAGTCAGGAAGGCGCCCCACTTCTCACCTACTTCCAGAGAAGGGGTGCACTTCTTCACCTACCACTACAGTTCCACTTCAGTTACACTCACTTAGCTCCGATTCTCCCTAAGTTTGAGGCTAGTTTCACTCCCGACTGACTGTTTCACTCCATTGGACCTCCATATTGACTATATGACTTGTTCTGACTTCAGTTAGCCTCCCATGTGCCCTCCAACTGAGCCCCACTTCCCTATATCAGTGCTACACACTTCAGTTACACATGTTACACTCAGTTAGACTGATATTGACACCTGGATAACTGGTTTCTTGTGCATTGATGACCACACACTGATTGATGATGAGGACTCCTAGTTGGAGTCAAGCTACTCCATTCAGTGATTCAAATGGACCCTCCTTAGGAAATTTGAATTGCTTAGTTATTTTTACTGGTATTGTATTGTAATTATTCACCCTCATTGGGATATTGAGCCACTGATGCATGCTTTGCACAGTTTTACACCATTTTTCTAAGTTTCATCTTGTGATTGATTTACTTGTTCATTAGATATGCTGTGACTAATTTTACATGGTATCGGAGCCATTGCAGGGACAAGATCTCTTTTCTACAGGTGTTTCTACAAGAGGATTTGAGTGAATTTTTGCTCAAAAATTACAAAAAGTTTTGGGCATGAAAGATCTCAAGGGCATTCGCTCCTATGCATGCAAAGCTTGAAAATACTTCCAATACCACTCCAGAAGCTTGAGTTTCCACATAAATCCTGGATCTGATACATTGGACCCATTCAACATTGCTTGATCTCCAATCCCAGGTGTGATGCAACTCTAAAAGGGTGGATTGTTCGACCTCATTGTTCTTGGTTTTATTGTGATTTGTAGGTTATTGTCTCCATCAATTGCATTCGCTACCTGTGCCCTTGCAAGCCTTTCTACATCAGTGTGCACTCGCCTCCTAGCAATGGAATACTCTTATTCAAAGCCTATCCTCACCCCATTCAATTATTTGGATTGGAAAGATGATATGGAGAACATATTACGTTCAAAAGGTTACTACCGAGTCACTCTTGGTCTTGAATTGGAGCCAAAACACCTTTTCAGATAGAACCAAACACTACAACAAGCTTGATGAAGCTTATGGTCTTCTTTGTCTCTCCATCTCCAAAGATCCTCACTTCCATTTCAGTGGATTGAAGACTCCAAAAGCTATATGGGAGCAACTTGAAACACTATTTGGCAAACAGGACGAGCTTAGGGCTTTTCAATTAGAGAATGAATTGATTGCCTTAGTCCTGAGAATTTCGAGACCATTAATGAATTCTTCACAAAATTCAAGAACTTGAACATGCAGTTGAAGAACAGTGGAGTCATCAAAGAGGATAAGCAATTGATCCTCTCCATTCTCAGCAAGCTTGGTAAAGATTATTCGGTATTTTTGTATCTACTATTCAATTCCGGTCGGCTAACTACCCCGAATTGGAAGATGCCTACCTTGAATGCCTTCAATGAGTCCGCCACAAAAGAGCATGATAAGTTGATTCAAATGGGGTCCATAAGCTCCAAAGATTCAGCCCTATATGTTCAAGGACCCAAGATCTCAAATGGTAAAGGAAAGCAAAAGATGGAGAAGCCCAAATTCGAATCTCACAAGCAAAGAGAGGAAAGGCAAACATACTGCATGCACCATCCAGTTCGAAGTTCAAGCAAAAGGGAAAAGGAGGAGAACCAAAATATAAATGTACTTATTGCAACCATGGCTTTCATCCCTGAAAGCTTCATGTATGAAGAAGACTATAGATCAAATCGCCCTCCTTTTGGAAAAGAACAACATAACTCTTCTCTGACGGTGCAAGGAAGAAGGGATAGGAATGAAGATCATGAAAGTGAACAAGCACTCATGGTAACTGTTTCGAAGCCCAATACTCTCTTGATAGATTCGGGGTGCATCGAATCATATGGCTGCAAATATTGATTCTTTTTCTTCATTCAATCCAAACAGCTCCATCCCCATCCATTTGGGAGATGACTCAAAAATTTCTTCAAAGGGAAAAGGTACGATTCATGTAGATCATGGAAGCTTTCAGAATGTTCTCTATGTGTCTTCTTTGGATTCAAATCTTCTTTCTATGTATCAAATGACACACACACTGGTGAACCGAAGCAAGTTACATTCAGCCCTAACATAGTTTAAATTTCTGATATCAAAAGTGGAATACTTGTTGCAGTCGGAAAGGCGAACCACACTGCAAAATGCTATGAGTTTTCACACTTTATTCCGCTTGCCAAATCCCACTGCTCTTCGCACACATGGTAATGAGGTTAGTAGGCTTTGGCATGAAATATTTGGACATCTTAATTATAATTATTTGTTGCTGTTATCAAACAATTCCATGGTAGATGGTCTTCCACAACTCCGTTCCTCGAAGGGAATATGCACTGGCTTGCATTATTGGGAAGCACCCCGAGCACAGATTCGACCACGGAAAAGCTAATAGAGCTTCTACAGTTTGTGGGGTTACTACATTCTGATATCAGTGGTCTGCTGCCCCCATACCGTCATTAAATGGTTCAAGGTATGTTTTGACATTTATTGATTATTTTTCTTCCCACTTTACATGGGTATTTTTTTTCTCAAAATCAAGTCAGATGTGCTTGGAAAATTCAAGGATTTTAAGGCTTCTGTTGAGACCCGCCACTGAAAGAAAGATCAAAGCTCTTAGATCTGATAATGGTGGAGAATATATCAAGGCCGAGTTGCTGCAACTTTGTGCCCCAAAGCGGAATTCAGATCCAACATACAATTCCCCTACACACCCCAGCAGAATGGTGTAGCGGAATTAGTCACAGTAGATCTAATGAACAAGTAAATCAATCACAATAGATGAAACTCAGAAAAAATGGTGTAAAACTGTGTGTTGACACCATGTATGAGAAAGCCTAAATCCAAAAAAGTCTTGCTAAAAATGTCCAAAAGGAGAAGAAATTACCACAAAAGGGTTGAAAAAAAGAGGTTTAAAATACATAAAAACAAGGAGGAAAAACCCACTTATGCAAAGTCCGAAAACAAATATTTTGAAATGATTTAATCCCGACCAAGTGTCGTCGGCGTAGATGATAGAGATCAAGATCTACGGGCTAATATCATTTCCCGCATCGCCAAAAGTGATCGGTCACAAAGGAGTTGTGGGCAGTTGCGCGACTCAATACCCGCCGGGGCACAGCGTCCTAATCTCATTTGTCCGCATAGGTGAGTATGGTGGTATCATAAACCACCACAGCGCCGTGTGGAACCACCAAATATAAAAGCATGGCGGGGACCAGAGCACGAGGCGTTGGTGGGACCTGATACGTGGCAGAAGGAGAAAGCATAAAGAGATAAGCCATACGGGTTGATAGCAATCGGAGGGCTAATACAAATTTTAAATCAAATCAACGGACCATTGTTTCGTCCGCATCTGGGAAGGCTGCACACTTGATAAGAGGAAGAGAGGTCACGGAAAGCACAAACCACCCAAACAAGTGTCGTTAGATGATTGATCCGCGTAAGGAAACAAACCGGAGAAAAAGACCGCTTTAAAGATCGCGGATACCACCATAGGAGATAAAAGGAGGCGAGAGATCTGATGGCCCAGATCAAAAGGTCGAGATCAATGGTAGGATATGATCCGCGTTCAGAAAAGTTTCCAGGGAATTAATCAAAAAGTCTTATATAAAACAAAAGGGGCTTCACATAACGGCATTCTGCATATGTGTCGCTATCGTGGGAGAGCTCTGAAGATTGGTGGAGTGCAGCGATTGCGACAGAAGGCGAAAGGCGTGCACTTACAGGTAGGGTCTGGTGACCTGGCGCCACTTTTTAAACAGAATTTTGTTTAAAGAAACGTTTAAAATGGAAACTGTACATGATTTAGACGTTTTTAAAGC